>CM029442.1:39736236-40336236 GCA_017140255.1 Eucalyptus paniculata subsp. matutina
GCTCGAATGTTCAGATTCCTCCAGGATTTCATGATAGTACTTCTGCCGGATTGCCAACACAGCCCCTTGGTATCAATGTACAGAATGCCATACGTCGCCAAATGATCGGTTCTTCGAGCCCAATGGACAATGGAGGATATGATAATGTTCTTCTTGAAGGCGATCATGTGATGGAAGAGATCCAATCAATTGATCTTGATGCTTTTGAGAAATGGTTTGCTGAAAGCACACCGTGTAATGACCCGTTATCCGATAATGGTTTTGTTAGGGGAACCGGCAGAGGTGTTATTGGTTGGCTCAAGATAAAGGCGGTGCTGCAGTGGGGGTACTTCATCAGGAAGACAGGTGTCAGACTCGTGGAGTTAGACCAACCAACTATCGAAGTCCGGGCTTGTTCATAGTTCTTTCTTCGCTTTAGGGAAGATGATTCTATTCCTGATAGAAATGATGGTAATTCTTTCTTAAATGGTGGTATTATTTCATTGGTAATATTCTTCATCTGTATATAGAACAGCTTTGTCAAAGCCTTCTTAAGCGACTACTTTTTTCATTGAAAAAGTGTCTCTCTACCTCAGTTCTTTTCGACATCTTTCTTCCAGGAAAGTTCTCTGATGCATCACATGTAAGGATACAGAGGTCATACCATTCAAAGAATGTACTTGAATTCTATACGCTTATTATGCATTAAAATTGCGACCAAATCCATGGAGACCCATGTGACAAGTCTTGCCCTACTGCTGCTATCCAATGGCAATGCAGCCTTTTCCACAACACATGCATTGTCAACCCTTGGGTGCGTTTGATTTATGCGTTTAATTTAACATTCAAGGGCTTTTTAGTGCCAAAACCTTGGGAAAATGCTTAATTGTTTAACAATTATTTTAAAGTAATTTTCAAGTAAAAGCCAACAATAAGAAAGTTGAAAGCATAATACTAGTAGGGACTAGCATTAAACTTTCAGCATTTTGCCAAATACTTAAACTCATTTTTTCCTTCAAAACTACCCTTACTCATATTTTAAATTTCCGGTTTTTCAAATATATTTTTTAACAAATGGCATTTCTCTCAAAATTACTTCTCAAAACATAATTTATCAAAAGGCATGTAATTTACATTTTCCCAATATGCTTAAACCACTAAACCAAACACGCCCTAAGTTCTCTCATACCTGTTTTCCTGGCCTTCTCTTCTTGTTTTCTCAATCTTTGAAATGGTTTACTTGAATTTCTCTATAACGAGCTTTGATGCAAAGCTGCTCGGGGTATGTTTGATTTAATATTGGGTATGCACTACAATTTTGTCCTTATGATAGAGGATTGAGTATCTAGATCTTTCATATTTACTGGATCATTCCACACTTACTTTATGTCATGAACTACTTAAAAAAATGAACATTCCTATAAGTTTATACATCATTAAATTCAATGGCTATGCGATGCTCCTGGTTAAGAAAACACAAGTCCATTGAAGATATTGTAGACATAATCTCATTATCCTAAACCTACCGTTCATTTGCGGATTCTGAATCTCTGATACAGCAATATAGTCAAATGCTCTTTAAAGCCACCTTGCGATTGTATATTAAGTGGCTGGTCATGTTGATTATATTGATCCCAGAGGGCAGCCCTTCCACACAAACGTATTTTGTGCTTTGAATTGGATGCATCACTTAACGTTGACATAGAGAAGCAAGTCAAATTTAGGTGAGGGATTTTAACATTCAAATGCAAAGTTCGTTGGTCGATTACACCAAGTGAACCATTCAACCCAAAGTATAGAAAATCCAAACCAAGCATTTGTTTCTCTTATATATGAGGGTTATAAACATATACAGATGAAGCATAAGCTTGGCACTATCGAATGGGTCTCAAAGTTTGCAGCAATACTATGAAGGCAATTGCCACCAGATAGAAGCCATGGCTCTAAATAGATAAATAGTTACCTTTTACTCCAGTTTTATCTTCAACAAATGCCCACCAGGCAGGAAAGGCACGTGGCAGGTATAAATTAACACTTTCCAAGAAGGGCGGAACCGGAAAACTTCAGTCACAAAAGCCAACATGTATTGCTTCTCACACCGATGTCTGCAGCTTCGGAGAGTAGAGGTCCACCCACAGGAGCAACACGAGCATAACCACCACAAAATCTTGAACAGAGTCATTCTGAATCAGAGATTTCATCTTCATCCTCGTCCAGTATGTAGACCAGGGCCGTTTTTCTTGCAGCTAAAACACAAAGCCACACCCTCTACTTGCTGTCGCCATAAAAACATTAACTTGATTTCAGTCCAACGTTTCTTGAATATATGGCCATGACTAACGTGATGTTTAGATACCTTTGCTGGGTAAAAGCAAAACTACAACACATGCATTATGCTAAAACACAGGCGGGGAAGCAAACCTTGCTGCCCAGGGAGGCTATGGTATGCATGTAAACTATGAATGCTCTACAGTATCTTGCTACACTAGATATCATGATAGTATCTATCATCATGAACATGTACAGGTTCTCAGTCAGTAACTAGACCGCAGTGAACCTACCATAAGAAGAATATTCTCTGTACTTGTGTGGCCTCTAAAGATTCACCTTTTTTGCACTTTGACCTCTCAATAGATTTAAATTTAGGGGAAAACCTGATACATTAGTATATTACTTCTTCAACTGAAAAAATATTCTTCTTTGGAGCATAAGTTTGCACTTCTTCAAACTGTGGGAACAAACATGAAGTGGCCCATTAAAGAGACATAATGTACTTATGCCAGTCATATTTAAACTTAAGAGTAGGCTGTTAAGTGAAAATGTAGTAAGAAGCATGGACAGGATTTATTCAGTCCACTACCTAGTCAACAAGATGGAATTGTTGCTAACACTCACAAGTTTATCAAGCATTGATACACAAAGGAAATAGAATGGGCAACAATAAGTTTCCAAACATCCAAAAATGCAGATGGACATGGTAAGAAGCTCAAGGAAAAAAAAATCAGGACTATAAAATTGATGGCATGACAATGATTTAATCCTTAGCTCAGTTGTATGATGGTGTCAAAAATTCTTACCACTAACTGACAAGGGAGGAACAACATTATGGGGAATGCTGCGAATCTTCTCATTCTCCATATCTAGGTGTAATATAGAGTCCTAAATGCATAGTTTCACTGGGTTAGTGCTTCAGGAGTGAGAATAAGATAACCAAGCAAAAAATGTTCTCACAAAATAGAAGCAAAAATGGCACTTCTTACCTATTAGGGACATTCTGACCAAAAAAGTAAAAAATCAATTAGGGACACCGCATGCCTATTTCTTAACATACATACAAGTTGAAGGCTTTAACTGCCAAGATAAGTTGGAACTTTTGCAGTTATGGTAAGGCAGAAAGTAAAACATCCTTCAGAATTTCCAAGCGTGAAATAGCATGTCCATGCACATAGGAGGAAAAACTAAGTTGCTGCTCCTCATGCTGATGAGGAAAGCATATAAATAAAAGATAGGAAGAATAAAATTCCCAGTGTTTTTGAAACTGGACAAGTGGTTCAACCGGTCAAACTGGTAGAACTGTGCTCCACCAGTTTAACAGGTTTAACATATTGCATGTGATGTCATCTGATAGAATACTCCACATATATTAGATTACACGTGTTCAGATTAACAGATGCCTGGCTGAGTTGGCAGAGCCTTGTTGAGCACAAATGACAGCATTCAAGTTCTCAAGAACATCATCTAATTTTCTAATAGATTAAGCCAATAAGGTCAATGAATAATAATACACCACCAAATTGAAGCAAGAAGACACTGGAGTGAATGGTTGGTATGCTTGTTAGTTACAAGAGGTTGGAGTTCCAAACCCCAACCCAACTCCGACACTCTTCCTTCAAACTTTTTGAATGCCCAGAACTGGTCCAAACTAGTTGACAGGATTGTGGGTCAACAGTTGACAGTTACGCCTGATAACAATAGGGTCAATACCACCAGTTCTTGACCACTACTGTTTCTACTGTGAAACCAGACTGGACAGGTCTGGTTCCCAATCCAACCGGAGCCAGTTCTTAAAACAGTGAAAATAACAGGAGTCGACTGAAAAGCAATTTTCTTTTTGCCATTAATGTTTTAAATAGTGAACTGACGCATATCAGAACAAACAGAACTCAGCAGCATCCTATACTTATCACGAGTAGGAAATCAATATGCAAGCTCAGGATCCAAGAGTTACCTTTAGATGGTACAACTCCCAGTTATTTGCCTGAGTGGTTCCTGAAATATGCACAAATGGAAGGTCACTGGCCTGCAAGATCATCATCCAGGCATCTCCCAAGTTTTCACCAGTATCATTTATCTTATTTAGCAACATAACGATTTGAAGTTCCTGTTTCAAAATAAAATATTTTAGCCACATCCACAAATTCTTAAAGTATGATATGCCGAGCTCTTACCTTATATAGAGCCAAATCCACACAATGGTAACCAGAAGGGATGCACAACAAGATTGCTTCCAAAGGTCTTCCCTGCTTCACATTGCTTGAATCATTCATAAATCCCCTCACTACAGCTATACAGTTTGCAAAATCTAAAAAAGACTCATCAGGTATTTGGAAGGAAATATAATCTGTAAACCCAACTTCCTGAGTCAGATTAGATGAAGCAAATTCAGAGGCATCCTGCAGAGCCATACGAAGAAATGATTAGCATGAAAAAGCAGTTGTACTCTGCACATGCCTATCTCTGGATAAAATTGTTCAGATTAAGGGTAAGTACCTCATAGAAGGACAGTGAAATTGGAATGTATCGGGTGGATGCTGAAACTGATGTAAGAGGGAATAGAGGCAATAAATTCTTACAACATATCTTTTTTGAAATAGTAGAAAAAGGCATCTGGGCAGCTTCCTTGAAACTGTAAAAATTTAAAATTATTCCTAATCAGTAAACATGAGATATGGCATTATCACACACAATAATCGTATGCTAATCAGAAAGCCCAATCCAATAAGATCACCCAGCTTAAGTTTCCACGTACATTGTCAAGTAATCAACATGAGATCGAATAAGAAACACTAGATTATTAGGTAGAGGGTAAGTGAAAAACCATTGTTGAGTACAACCTCCAGAAGACAACTCCCCACCCCCAAAGGTTTCCTTTCCTTTCCTTCTCTCATTATAGTCTCAAGGTTCTGGCCACTCAGACAAGCAAATTAAAAAGATGGGTACAATTTTATTGTAACATGAATTGTCAAGATACCTGAATTAGATAAATGAGAAATGAATATTTCAGCTCAACTAAATGATGAGTTGGGTGAAACCAAAGCACAAGGTTTTAATTGAAGGATTGCAATGTTTACTAAAACCATTTTGGACCTGCACCATCATACTCAAACTTCTGTTATGCATACAAAGATATCAAGGATTTCACATTTGGTACACTTGTCAGCAATGAGGACCAGACTTGGAGGAGGGAAAAAATCAATTACTTCAGATGACAGATGACAGCAATGATTTATCCCGGAGTTCATATATTTCCCACTGAGGTAGCATGCATAAAAACACTTGGGAATGGAAAATCTATATATAGCATAAATACAAAGAATTGACAATGAAAGAGCAAAAAGACACATTCAAGGAAGAACTTCCACGCACGAACAAGATTCTAATAAATTTCAAATTTCCAATTCTTTTGCTGATACCTGTGTTCCATCAGTTGAAACTCCTTTGCAAGTGTCCTTTGCAAACATTTGCTGTCCTTAAATCCTCCAAATTGTACTAATTCTTTGACTCTCTCCATTGTTTCTCTGAAACAATAATGTGTGTAAAACATCTTACTGACCTGACAACATACATCAAGGAAGAAAAGCGCATGAAATTACACTTCATTTTCAAAAGACTTTCCAGTCCCATGAGAAACAACAATCAACCCGTCAATTTCAATCCTCGTTACTCTGTGGTTAACAACACAGTGCTGGACCAAAAGTAACCACAGTTGAAGCCCAGCAAAGCACCCTTACTTGAGTCAACCTCATCTCGTTGTGCTCTTGAAAGTAATTATGAAGACAGTAGCAAGATGACTTAAAATGAAGAACTAACCCTCAAAGCAGGAGTCATTTACAATTTCATATCCTGAGTTTAGCAACTAATTTGGTCACATTGCAATAAAGCAGGAGTAAGCCACTAGAGCACATGAAAGAATACTAGGCTTGACAGGATACCTCTCTGACATTTAAAGCGTGACCAAGGTCCATTACACCATGGTATTCTAATCCTCTGGCACACAAATGGATAGCACAACCTAGTGAAGGGCTACAAAAATTTGCTGCTAGAGTACATGAAGGAAATAATAAGCTGTCGACACTTCACAGTATTCAAGCCATTGCCTCACCAAATTTCAGCTACAAAGAATGAAGAGATGGCCCCCCCTTGGAATTAGAAGGTTAGCCCACCCTTGGCATTAGAAGGTTATGTCAAATTATGAAATTAGTCATCATGTCTGAATGATACATATGATTCCATAACTAGGGCTAGGCAATAACATTTTCTTATTAGATGAATGAAATTCAATAAGACACCAAGTAGGAGCAAAACTTCAGATAATTCACAAGAGAAGAAATTTATTAATTCAATGGGTAGCCATTCTGTCAACAATAATGACATGTCACATCTCAGCCCAAGTAAAGTTAATGTCGACTGATATGACAGGAAAAAAATTAACTTTCAAGGAGTATACAAGCCATTTGTACTGGAAGCTTTCCGTACATGGCAATGCCAAACAGTCCACTTGGTGACTCCATCAGGTGTGAACAAGTATTAACTAAAGATTCAGGGGTTCTGGGTGCCATATTGTAAATGACTTAAAATTAGGAACTGGACAAGTTAGAGGAAATCACTTACAAATCAATGTCAATTTCTTCATCAGCCTCAGATAAATCCAGAAGCTGCATAACAGGATCTTGATCATACAGAAACTTCAAGAACACGACAACAAGTTCACTGTCGAAATTCATAAGAGTAAATAGGGATTCACCATAAGGACTGAACCTGATGGACAAAAGTTAGACAAACCTATTGTACATTAAAAGTTGATCACTTGGCTCTGACATAAGTTGCTTTATACATTTCAGAAGCCAGCTGAAGAAATTTGCAAACTGAAAGAGAGACAAAACCAAAACCAAAAGCTTCAGCAACATGCACATAATCAACCAATATAAAATGCTTACACCGCTGGCTCAAGAATTTAGGATCCTACCAATATTCTGAGCTTCTCTAGATTTCAGTGGTCACACTGGCAATATTTTCATTTTGAAACAAGAAAGAATGCATGTCTTCAGTGTAGTATGTGCGAAATTGAAAAGGTATCAACAAACCCTAAGTTGTCAAGGTGCAGGAAGCAAAGATAAAAAGAAAAATTTAAAAAAAAAAAAAAGCCATGCAATTTCTCTCTGGCCCTTCAAATACATGATGATTTCAACAAATAACAATGTGATATTGTCAGTATTTCATCATGATCTTAAAAGGTGCAAAATGGAACTTTGTTAAACAGGTTCAAGTCATGTGCAAATGCCTGGCTAACAGTATCTTCTTCAAAATCCCAACAAAACAGCTCGTATTTCAAATATATAATGCTATTCGACTTAGAATAATATGTCATTCACACAAGATCCTGTGTCTTATATCCACAAGTAGTTCAACTCCATGTTCAAAATTTAGGAATTTAGTGTGACTAAAGACATGCACGATGAGAGATGGGCAGGATTTTAGAAAATAGTAGCAAACAGGAGGTATCAAGAAATGTAGAGAAATCATAACAAAGATTGTAACAGACTACCTGCTGCACAACAGATGAGACCACCCTTATGAATCGCTCAACCTGTACAAGCAGCATTCCAGCCTTTTCTACTGCATTGTCCACCAGTGTCTCATCCAAACCAATACCCAGGTAACGAGAGCGCCATCTCGAAAGACCCCTGAGCTCACCAATTCTAAAGCCAATAATTTCTACAGCAGGCTGCTAGGTAAATAACAATGTAAATAACAATAAGTCAATTAGTTAACCCCACAAGTCGAATATCCTCTCTAATCAAGGAAACTGACACACTCATGAGGGATAAAGATAACATCGAACATATAAGTTAAATGCCAAACAGCAATAGGAACCATCGATGTTAAAATTTTATGAAAGAAAATGTTTCACGCAGCAAATGGCCATTACAAGCCATCCTTATCTTTCAACTGTAAACTGTGTTTGAATTACACAGCATACGCTAGATTCTCTGACAAATAAAAGTTATTTTGGAAAAATCATTAAGAAAATGGAGCCTAGTCTGCCATCCAATTCATGCAAGCAGGCTGGAAGTTTGGAATGGTTTTGTGAAATGATCAAGTCCTGGAAAATGGAGCCTAGTCTACCATCCAATTCATGCAAGCAGGCTGGAAGTTTGGAATGTTCGTGTGAAATGATCAAGTCCTGCCCAAAGTGGCTGTATGTGTGAAGGGGAAGGACAGAATAGAGAGAGAGAGAGAGAGAGAGAGAGAGAGAGAGAGAGAGAGAGAGATCTTATTTATGTGATAGTTGTGGGCTATAAACACAAAGCTGACAGGAATTGCTGATGTTTTTAAGGAGACAAAGCCCCAGCCCTTGTGCTGTTGGCTTGGGCAAGGGTAACTTCTTTACAACATTCAAATATCAAACTACATCTCTATCCCATAGCTTACACTTTTTGATTAGTTAGTTTTGGTCCCACAAAATTTTATGTGGAATTAGAGCAGGAGGTTTCAGGCTTAAAACTCACCTTACTACCTATTTACCTCCCCAATTATCAAATATCTATCCTTCAATCTAAGGCCAAGTCTTAGCCTACGTGAGAGGGGGACCATTATTGTAATTAAGTACCACATCTTTATTTGATAGGTAATCTTTTAGATGACTTGGCAATTGTTCCACAAAATTCTACACTGTTGTGAATGCACATTTTGAGTAAACAACAGGAGAAAGGAGCCCCAAAGCATTGATTGACAGACCGTGGAGTTAAAGAAAGTTCATAAACTTTCAAAAGAAAAATATAGGCAGGTTCCTACAAAAGAGGAAAATTATATAGGAGCTGTAAAGGATAGATATTTGGATAACCACCATATTTTTTTGGCATTGTGGTGGCAGTTCTTTAGACAGTAAGTCCTTTTTTGAATTATCTTAGATAAATATGAGCTTATGGGTGGTAATTTGTATATAAGAGGAACCCCATGATGCTTATCAATAGAATTACATATCAAAAAAGTAAAAAGAAGAGAGTCTATAACTTTAAAGAAACTAACAGGAAACATTATTTCTCACCATAGTAATAATCAACAAGAATGTGCAGTGTACAAGAGAGTCCTGAACCCAGGAGAAGCAAGGAACCGGTCTAATTAGCAACAGCCCTACAGTGTGCATGTGCAAGTGCAGACACCTGTGCAAGCACACAATCGCATGCATGTGCTTGGGCAATGCACATGTTTACAACACACAAAATTGCCCACATGTATAGAGAGAGATCTGGCAGAGAAGATAAAGGCAATATATTTTCTTATAGATGATAAAGGATTTTAATTAAAGTTCTAACGTGCCAGTATACAAGAATAAAACAAAAGAAAAACAAACAAAAATAAAACATCAGAAGACCATATGAAATCAGAACATGATGTCCAAAGCCATTTAAAAGGTACACCACCAAAACTACCAAGATTTCAAACCCTACTATTTTGTTGCTTTCCTTCCAAAGGCACCACATGCGATAAAGGTGTGGCACTACAAGACTTCTTAGAAATTGATCCTCCTAAATAGGCATTCCAACAACTAAAAAGCTGGATGGCATGTCTAGGCAAGGAAATGATCATTTGGGATATTGAGTTAGTGAGACAAGCCCAAGATTGGGACTTTTTAACATCTCTTTTTATGTATTATATTATTCCAAGAATTCCGTAGCCTATGAGGATGCATTTGTGTGGAAGATGAAAAAGATGGAATCTTTCCAGTAAAGTCTCACTACAAGCTGCTCAATAGGGAGGAAGTCGGTGGTCGAATGGATTTTCCTCAAAAAGTGACTTGCAAAGTGAGGATTCTGATTAGAGTTTGGAAAGTAAGGGTTCTGATTAAAGTTTATCCATTTGCCTGGAAAGCAACTTGGGAATGAATCCTCACTTTAGATAACCTACAACAAAGAGGCAAATACTGGTTAATAGGTGTTTCCTCCACAAGGAGGAGGCAGAATCCGTGCAGCATCTCCTCCTTCACTGTTCATGGACAAGAGTGGTTTGGACAGTTTCCTATGCTTGCACCAAATTATCTTTGGGTTATTGGAGCTTTTAGGAGCAAGAACTCCGGGCTTGGCAGCACATTCGTTTACAGTGCCACGAGAAAAGAAGGATTAACTCAATTCCTCTATCTGTTTTTAGGCTCATTTGGAAGGAGCTAAACAAGATAGCTTTTGATGGAGAGGATCTTCCGTTTGTTGAAATTTGGCTTAAAGTCGTACACTTTTGGTATAGTGGAGACTGCATATGGATGTAAATGACTTGATTAATATGGTCGATGATGTATCTTGTCTTTGAGCTCACTTTTGGTTTTGAGAGTTGTTCTGTACATGGCTTTAATTTTTGGGCTCTAATCTTAGATGGGTTTGCAGCCCCTTGGTGTCCTATGGTTGAACTTTTTTTTTTTTTTTTTTTTGTGAAAGTAAGAATATATTGGGGAAGGTGAAATTGTACAAAAATCAGCTTCAAAAACTTGCACTCAAGATGAACAAGCTCATTATGAGTGAAAGGAAGCCGAGGAAAAGGCTAAGCGGCCGCCAAAGAACAACAAGGCACCAATGCAAAGAGCCTAATGCAAAAACACCAAGCAGACACCAACTATCCTATATCACAACATTGTATGTAATCATGTAGTTTCAAGTACAAACACTAACATCTCACATATGATTTTGTGCTAATCAGCATAACCATCATCCATGTAGCATGTTTTTATTGAGCACAAAAACGCTCCATTAACTCACAGTTGCAGTTCCTTTTATGAGTTATCGTGACAAAAGGGTGCCTCTACAACCTAAAGTCAAGATCCAAAAAGTTCAAGAGAAACTCTGGATCCAAAGAGATACCAACACATTCCCAAAACAGAACAATACTATGGATACAAAGACCAGCATACAAAACTTGTTTGAAGTGGTAAAATCCAAGCATTTAGGCAAGTGTATTACAGACATCTAATACAAATCTATTTCACATGTGAGTAAGTTAACCTTTGTCATTTACTAGGACATAACATCTTTAGCATTACTCTGCCAAAAGATGGTGCTTAGTTAAAAAAATGGCAACCTAATTGGAAAAGTTGGTAAAAAATATAAACTAATGAATTCTCACATCTAAGTACATGAACAAATTGTTGTGGACAGAGGCTCTCATAACCAAGGTTAAGCATCACAGATGAGCTCAATGTTGGCTCAATTCACTATCATCTGAGCATGCGCCAGTTATTTTATCTGCTCATTTTCTTCTGATAACTGAGTTTTCATTCTCAATTTTAGCTTGTTGACAGTAATAATAACATAAGAAAGCAGAGTTTCACTTACTACGGCAAGTCCAAGGAGTGGAATTGGTAGTATAAATAAGTCTTAACTTCTCCTAGGCTCAAATAGGGCTATTAGTAAGTAAAAAGAGTTGAATATGATTTATTGATACAAAGATTGACTCCTGCAATTATGAGGGATATATATTGAGATCGAAGCTGGCAATAAAGTTTTTTTCCTTTTGAAACAGAGAACATATCTCTATACCTGTTAATTATAACATAAATGCATAAAAATTTCCATACCCATACCTCCATTTACAGTATTCTGAAAGCCCAAACTCAGATCAAGTTCATATTCAAACCAATGATTATGACCTATAATTTTTATTATATGCTTATAGTAGAGATTGCCGACTTGTTAAATCAGAATCAAATCAGATTTTACCTCACCCTTTCCAGCCACTCAATGTTGGTAATCCATATCATTGCATATGATAGGTTCATATAAGAATTCAACATCAGGATATTCTGAAAGATATGGTGTGTCTCAAAATGCGTGAAGCATAACTTACTATAACAAATTCCTACATCTATCTGATCACCATTTAAGACTGTTCTGTGCAATGCTTAAAACTCAATAATTTATCAGAGAGAAAGGCCAAATGCAAAGGTAATAACGTGCACCTGCAGATGATTGAGGACAACCAGCTGAAGTTCTTTTCCAGCACCACAGACAACTTTTGATACACGCTTCATACCCTATCATTGAACAAACTAGCAGACTAAGATTATGAAAACCAACCAAAAAGAACAGAAGTCCTATAGCAACACCGGAACTTAAAAAAACCAAACGTACCACTTCACCCAGAGAATTAACAAGAAACTGGTGGACTGCAGGACTGGTCCTAGCACCACCTAGAAGACTCAAAAATTCCTCCTGAGGAGAAGAGTCAAGACCTAGATAAGCAAACAAGAACAGTTAAATGAAGAACGATGAAAAGCCATCTACTGCTTTGTATTAACAGGACCACTAACCATGATCATTAATAAGGCTTGTTAACAAATCAAACTTCTCATGAAATATGTTCATGGCATCAGCCCACTGCTTGTGCATGACTGATAATGATGTCCGGACGACATGAAGTAAATCGTCAATGTTGGATGCCTGTTGAGCAACTTGATGAAGTTCATTTTTACTGCAGACAGGAAGAGATTGAGAATCTAAGGAGGCATTCAGCAGATAAAGATTCTCAGATATCTGTTCTCATTTCATTTGAGAATGCAAACGGTCCAGAAAATGTGTTATGGAACACTTCGAAAACAGTTGAAAGGAAAAATATTATTAAAATCAAAATTAGAAACTGAAGACAACTTTTCAGCGTTCACATGCCACGTGCAAACATGGAGATTTGGAATAACTAAGCCTCTTTTCTTATTGCGATGGAACAAGAACAAATTCTGACAATTCTCATCCTTACAACATACACCATTAAACAAGTTTTCTGTGATAAAACATCGAAAACAGTTTGCATAAAAATGAAAACAAAAAATGTTATCGAAAACTTGGCAGGCCTCTAATTGTAGAGAACAAAAATGTTCTGTGAATCATGCAACGATGTTCAAAATTTTGTAAGAGTAACTCCTGCAATTTTGTCCCACCACTTTCAACATCCGAACTACGTTGATTTCTAGAGGTTTCTACGGAAAGATGGTATGATACTTGAAGGTCGGGTGAAAACCTTATCAAGCATGAAAAAAATCATTCAGGCTACGAAGTATGAGGCATCATGTAGTTCAGCTTACGGTGACTCTTGAAAGTCAACTTGGGCATTTAAAATTATCAGAAGGAAAGTTCTTGCAAAGTGTAGATTAAATTCCAAGAAAAATGCCTCAAAATTGCTCCATGTTAACCATCAGTTTCGTTTTAAGGTTGACGATAATATCCTGAGTTAATATGAGTTTTACTTTCCGTAAAACCAGACAAAATTGATTCCTCTGAAACATGTATCAGTGCACATGAACAATTGTAATATAATTATAATACGGAGTCCAATTACTACTGCAACTTAAAAAAAAAAGAAAAGAGAGAGAGAGAGAGAGAAGAAGTTTCACCTAAAATATGAATAACACTAAATGCAAGTGCAATTCTACCTCTTTTGAAATATTGAAGTATCAAGCACTAAGTAATGAAAGCCATGCATACTATCTCCAACTGTTTGACACCCTCTTGATTCAACAATGTCTTCAACAAGTTCTCCTGAGCATGCAACCATCAAATGACAAAGATCCTTGGATAAAGCCACCTAATGATAACAATTACATGGCAGTTAGCTTGCTCTGGTGAAACATCCGACATGATATCTGGACTAAACCAATCACAGGAATAAACTTACAGTAGGTACATTTGAAGTTTAGCAAAAATTCTGCATCTTACATCTATAAAATATTATCGAAGCTGTTTTGACATTTTCTGTGTCAGGCTGTTTGACATTTTTATAGAAACATGTTTAGTTACCACTGAGCTTTTACTCAATAGTTTCTCTATCAAATTCCAATAAGGTGTTCATGAGAAGACAATGTATCTGATGACTATAACTTAAATGTCACAAAGTGAATGAAATTCTTTGCTGGTCACCAAAGCATTTTGAGCAAGAAACTATGCACAATTCACAGTAATTTTTTGTTTCATTTAGTCTAGGTTCCTTTGTTTAACTTTAAGTTTAGCTTGATCACCAATTGTTCAAAAAGTGTCTCTTAAGGTTTATTTTGTATTTTTCTTTTCCTAATGCATGGAAAAAACCAAAGAAAAGACAACTTAACATATCGTGAAGTTGCAATATATTGGAAGACTAATTAGGAAGGAAAATAATATTAGTCCCAGCAGAGCAAAAAGGCCTCCTATCATTAACCCATTAGTTGAAGAAACATGGAGACTCTTGAGAGGCAACTGTGTTAGTGTACCTTCCTCACAGACGCATTCAGAAGTCGGCAAACGGTGTCTCTGTCCTTGGTTGTCGTAGGAATATCACATTCATGAATATTCTGGTGCACATTCCCATGCATTATGGCAATCACACGGCAAGAAGCAATAAGCAACTGATTATCGAACTGAAAATAGCAAACTCAATATAACAAAGCAACTATACAAATAAAGTCGACACAGAGAGTTAAAAAAGCTTCCAAACTAAAATAACTAGTGGAGAGTGGAACTGTGCTATTTCTACGAGGTCAACTTAAAGATCAACCAAGCACCATAACATTAAATTTTAGGTCAGGTCGATGATGGAACTAGAAAACAGAGAGAAGCAACAACTTCAGCAAAAAATTTAAACTTCATGGGCAACAGCACAAGTGCAGTATAGGTACTGATTCGAATTTTCTGAAGGCTTTTAAATGCAATTACCTCAACACCAGACTACAGAATATCTACATCACAATGCAACTTGGAAGGCTTTAAATTAGCAGTTCTACATTGTGGTTCCACAAAAACTTAGTATTCCTGCCACTGGCATCTTTTAGATTAGCAGTTCTACATATATATATATAAAGACAACCCAGAAGCTCAACAATGAGCTAAATGAGCTACATCAATTTTCATAACAAGTGATTTCCCATCAAACATGTTTAATTTTCCATCTAAAATATCTAACAAAATTACCTGTTCTAGGTAAATGATTTTGGACTTGACTTTAGGTAGTCAACCAAGATAAGAAATTGTGATCAAATCGTCATTGACAATTCACAAACTTGTATATAGATCTGAAAAACCTCCCATTAGGAAACCATACTCCACACTTATAGATCTGGTGAAAGGCAGTGGGCCCTAGGAAGTACATTTGGGAAAGTCCCAACAAGGAATTGTAACTATAAGGACTGGCTCCATGTAACTAAAGAGACAACTGATAGGAACCTGAATGATACTGATTAGGACAATTCTTCAGCATGCATTTCTAGACTAATCAAATGTCTGTTGAGAAGTTCATCATGTTTTCACGTTGAAACACTACTAAACCCAAACATGCACGAAAGTTCAGAGTACCCAAAAGTCTAAATCTTCTAATAGCTGCACACCCACAGAGAGAATTATCTACACACAAGCATACACTCTCATAGAACACTTTCCCCAACCAACAGTCGTATAGGCTCTCTCAATCTCCCTAAAAAAGAGCAGAAACTCAAGAGTCTAAAACAACAGCAGAAAGTCTGCACAGCAGGCTTAACCCAGACAGACCCCAAATTCTCCTTTAGGTGCTTCAACTGCAGTATAGACAGAAGGAGCACTCAGGGCAAACAACAAAAGCTTTGGATAATTGTGCTGTATCGAAGTCGGAGGTGTCATCTCTGAAGTGACCAATGGAAGTGAAATCTAGAAGTTTTACAAGAATAACTTCACCTAGTATAGTTGTTTAATTAACCAGCCCATTACTTTCAGGCAATACTTATTTCTGCCATCAGATCCATTTATTAAGAAAGACTGCTCTATGGAAGCGAGAAAGGAAAGTAGTCATGACTGAATCTGATAGACTATACTGCTAAATACTTGATCTGAACAGACAGGAGGCTTACAACATTTCCGATTGGAAAGACACCAAATATACTGAAGCACAAAACCCCATCTTTATCTCCACTGCAAAGGATATTGAAACATTGCTTTGAAGAATTTGAGAGCTCTATAAATGAATCTTGACCATCGTCAATTAAACCAGTTTCTCCAGATACTAGTCCAGGCATGCGAGGAACTCTCGGAGCTGGAGGGAAGAAACGAGTAGTGCGATCTTCAAATGCCAAAGAGTTGCCAGAAGTGTCCTATTAAAAAATGGATAATTATCATTTCAATGGGGAAAAAAACAAGAAGAAGAAGATAAATATAACAAGAGATTAAAGTTAAGGAGTCAACAATCAGCAAATCAACAACTCACAGCTGACACCAAACATAAGTTTTCAAAAAACCTTCCATAGATACATATTGAAGCTGTTGAATAAGATTCTAAGTTTGAAAAAAGAAATATTTTAGTAAACCAGACTAAAATAACTACTTAACTGCAAACAAAGCATTAGATAGAACATGAAAGGTATGAACAATAAAATATTGTCTGTCAAGTGTCAAGATCGAGAAGTAAGATGAACTTTCTTAAGTTGAAAGATGCATACTCTATTCACTTGGGCATCCTCCTCCCAATTGAGACACACCACAGCTGCTGCATGAGACTTCAAGCTTCTTAACAGTTTTCCATTCTGCTTAATATTTATACCGAGTTAGAAATAAATATACCACAGTACATATAACTGCTGCAAGCACTAGCATATAAAAAGCAGCACAGTGCATATCCACGGTTCCATAAAGACGGCTAGATTGGTAAGATAACATTCATATGTAAAAATAAGTTCTTCAGGAGCAAAACATAATCCATGAAGTGGATAATGATTAGTAAATGGGTAGACATCTTAAAGAAACCTTTTGGCAGCAGCATCAGCCAAGTTCTTAGCAATTGTACCCATGACCAAACAGCTAGCTTAATGACATAACCGGTAATCTATGAACTTTTCCACCCACAAGCATAATTGAGGCACATACAAATTCTGTCATTTAGGAATCACCCGACCTATTACCTTCCTAATATGATTGAACTGGACATATGTCACTTTAAATAATAGAAAGAAACTATTAATTTGATGAAAATGAGCATGTCATGGATGACTGCTTCTATATGCTGTCTTGGTCATGTTTGGATTGGAATGAACCATTCAATCTAATTAGTTAAATGGATATATATAAGATACAAGATATCATCTAAACCAAGGAGTTTGTAAGTTTAAGGCTATTCTTTTTAAAAATTATATGACATTGACAAAGATATGCATATTGCATGTATTGTACAAGTTATAAATGCTGTGTCGGTAATGCTTGGATTGGAATGAACCATTCACTTTAATTAGTTAAATGGGTTATTCATCTCTTGTCGTTTGTTGACCTATATAAAAAAGAGGGCATGTTCAAAAAGAGTGTTCTAATGAGATCTGTTAAGCTTTTCACGCTCAGATTGACCTATCTAGCAGTCCACTGTTAATTTGACGTTGGCAGACAAGACTCGTAAACATGGATTGCCATCTCTATTAGCAGCTATATGTTTGTTGAGCAAGCTTGCTGTTTGCAATGCATCATGCAACTTTTAAGCAATTCAGAATCTTTCGCAAGAGAGATTAGAGGAGAACACATTCTGATGATATGGGATTGTTGTAGGAAGATTCCTAGTTGAGAAGTTGTGAGGGTAACATTAAAGTAATAACATAGAAAACTTACTTCAACATCATGCAGTGAAACTGTACCATCTTCTAGTCCCAAGACAACAACTTTGCCATCAGGACGCCAGCATAATGATGTTATACATTTACCTGGAGTACATTAGAATAATTAAGATAATCCAGTATAACAACATACGATGGAATGTGCAAAGAAAAGTGATTTCATAAACAACAACAACAACCAAAAAAAGGAAAAAAAAAATAGTAAGAGAGAGGATGAATAATTTGTTCACCATAAATTAATAGACAAAAAGGAAAGACAGAGAACACACAAAAACCGAGAAAATGATAATCAAAATCTGGGAAGTGATGCAAACATCATAACAGTAATAGTATATCCGAAAGGGATATTGGTAGCTTGACATGGATTTCTTTCGGCTAGTAGATCATCTAAAGCTAGGGAATCTATGTCTTTTTGGCAGCCTTCAATCCATTATCTCAGTCCAAAAACAAATCTTATTGCTCAACTTTGGAATCTCAAGGTGGAGTGGATCAATGAAAGCATACTTCAAGGAAGGATCACGAGTGTACAAGCATCTACAACTTAACATCTCAACAGAAACCTCTCAAGGATTAGGTCAAGAAGCACTCAACAACATGTTTTTCATATCCAGAAGGCAATATGATGCATGAAGCATTCAAATGTTACCTCCTATCTAAATTTTTCAAGTGAGAATAGATTAAAAAAACCACCAAGGCTAGGCATCTAATCCTAAGCTCTTATGAATTCGAATTACCAAAAGATAAAGTCATATAAGAACTTAACATACTTGGATGCAGCTCCCCCTACCCTCCTAGTCTCTTTGCTTTCTCCAACTCCTCCCTCCATGTATACATGTATGCAGCATAGCTTGAGATATATCATATTCACAAGTAAGTTAAATTCCCGACAACAAACTTGATTAATTAAAATGATGTAACGAAATGCCCCTTGTAATCAGTAGAAGATAAATTAACTTCAAGTAATGCAAAATGTGCGAAACTTTCTATACTAGACTCTAAATTTTAGCATTACAAAATGTGAAAAACTTTCCAGCCCATACTAAATCTCTCCTTGTAAGGAACGTTCAATCAGTATAAGAAGAGGAAGAGGAGGAGCTAGAGATAATATTATGCTCAATCAGCAGAAGAAATAGGAAGAAGCAGAGCCAGAAGTGATATTACATCATGAGAGTCACCAACAGAAATTGAAGGAAAACTATATAGCTGCCTGACGACGTTGTGATGCTACTTTGCAGGGGTTAAACCTGCCAGCTCCAAGTGGGCATCTAGCATTTCTACATCTGACATAGCTAGTCTATCTAGCATAAACAACATCCCCTCCAATTTGACTTCTTTATCTTCATGAACACTTTGACTGGTGTAGCGTGAAAATGGCAACAAGATGGCAGTACAGGAGTCGGGTACCCTTCTGGTTGGTCTAGATGATTGTCACTTATGCTATGGAAATCTCCTAAGGCACCAATATTATCTAGAAGTTTATAGGAATCTGTCACGCCTGTAAATAAAAATCCCTTCATTAAACTAGTATCAGCTTGGGATTCTTTATTTGCAACTTTGTCTTATCCACATTTTCCCTCCTATTACCATCATTCACTCTTCATTTTCGTGTAAAACACCAACTCCTTTGTTCGACATCACATCCTCATTCAAACTTTCAAGCACTTCACCTCTATATTGACCAAATCTCCATCAAACCCAATTTGAACTGGATTGGCAATTTAAGTGACTTATTTGGGGAAAAGGCTCGTAGCAAAATTAAGGAAAAGCAAAGGGAAGAATAAGGCCAACAACTCAAAAGGCACACACCAAGTCATCGTTGAAGAAACGAACATGCTGAATAAAAAATAAAAAGAGGAGAACTTTCTCGAGTCAAAGCAATTACCAGGAGAGATTGTCCACAGCCTCTGCCAATTGAAGCGATGAACCACCACCTTCGAGTCCTCCGTGACCATCGCCAACAAATCCTTCTCCGGATTCCACTCCGCCATCTTCACCTGCCAATCGGAAGAAATCGAGCCAAAACCTCACACAAAACCGAATGGGAAAACAATCGAATCGACCCGCCCATTATCAGGTCGCAAAAGAGGGATGAAACGGGAGCCGAACCTGAGAAGCCAGCGGCTTGTCGAACTGAAGCTGAAAGGGAAGCATGTGCCGCGACCCTTGGTCGGTCTCCATAGCTGAAAAAGCTCCGGGAGCAGCCAAAAACGCAGCCAAAACGTCCGGTGGCAAATGCGAACTTAGAGGGAGAGCTAGTGGTGGAGGGTTAGAGCCCGAAAGCCCTAGAAGAAAGCCTGATGGAAGAGAAGAGCGAGTAACCAAGTGCAATGGAGCCTGATAATTTTGCAGAGAAGATTACGGAAGAGGAAGAACAGGCGGGATATTGGCTTAAACCCAAGCCCAATTCAGCCCAAAATCCAAACCCAAATTTAACCGACATCCTAACCAAGCCCACTTCCCCGCCATTCTCTCTCTCTACTGCCGTCCCCCGATCTGCCGTCGCCTCTCAATTCCTCCTTCCAAACGAACAGAACACGAGAACCCACCACGGTTGAAGTTCACCGAAAATGTACTTGCTGATCATAGGACAGATTTACACCGCACCGCACGTATTCATGTTGCCCACTTTGGATAACTCGACAGTTGAGATTAAACCGAGCGGGGGTTTGGTTCAGGCATTTCGTCGAACGTTTGAAGCGCACTGGCTAAAAGGAGGCAAACCCGACCACCAACTCGCGCCAGGACTCGCAATGATTGACAGACAGCGACCCCAAACGGCGGCGCACGGACGAAGGGGGCCAGTGTTCGCGTGAACCAGACAAGGACGAAGCCTGGTCTGGCGAGCCCAGAACGGGGCAAGACAGGGGCACGAACAGAGGAGACGTCGGCTGAGAGTCCCTACCCGGCTCGGCGACGGTGAATGGAGGGCGAGTTCGATAGACCGAACCACGTCCGGTCGCCTCGCACGCCTCCGAGCCAGGATCCTCGGAAAAATGGCTCGTCCCAAGAAAAATGGGAAAAAAAGAAGAAGAAAGGAACTCGACCTACCGGAGACTTAGCGCGGTGGGGAGTCGTCGGACGGGTTTCAGGTGTGACCGGACTGCTGGAGGGCTCCTCCCTCTCTCTCCCTCTCTCTCCCTCTCTCGGTTGCTCTCACAGTCTCTCCACCCTTCTCTCTCTCTCTCCCTCTCTCGCTCTATTTCTCTCCGAAAATCCCACCTTTGGCTCGCTCTCCTTCCCTCCCTTTTTGCTCTGCTGTGACTAATTTTACTTTCTTTAGTCTTCCAATATATTCCGACTTTATGATAGGATAAATTGTCTTTTCTTTAATTTTTCCCATGCATTAGGAAAAGAAAAATAAAAATAAACCGTATTTGTGATCACGTTAAAGTTATACAAAAGAACTTAGACTAAACGAAGCAAAAAATTACTGGACCCCGTTGATGCTTCTGGCCTATTTCAGTGTTTAGTTCCTCATGCCTAAGTTATTTTAGTTTGCATGCTCTATGGACTTCACGCATTGGTGTGACACTTTTATGGGATTGGAAAGTGGAAGGAATGGCTAAGACTATATTGGAATGCTTTTAAAGGGGATGATTTTATGGAAATTAGGGTTAGTTATCAGTGCAGTCTTGTGAGTAGAAGGATAAAAGCTTTTATTAATCAACTATCTTTCATATTCTATTTAGATTATTTAATTAGAAACGATAGAGTATATATATTTATTAAAGGCTTGTTTGATAATAATCCCAAGAATAAATTTTTTGCTTTGTTTTTTTGTTCCCGAGAACAAAACAAGTTTTTTGTTTCATCTATTTTTTTTTTCGGGAATAGATTTGAAATAGAATCAAGAAGCAGAAAAAAATTGCTTCTTGTTCTCAGGAATAATTCCTAAAATTAACCTAATCTTTTCTTTTTTATTCTTCTCTTTCCTTTTTTTTCTTCTTCCTTTTGGCCGTTTGCCGGCTTTGGCTATGGCCAACAATGGCCTATGATCGGCCGACAAGGACCAGTGACCTCGCCAAAGTATTACCGGATGACAAAGCTCAGCCTTGCAAAGCTAGGGCAAGCCCAACCTCACACCATTGGGGTGAGGACGAGCCTCACGGTGGCCAGGCAAGCCTCCAGCGAGCTCGCCAACCCTTACCCTGGCTTGGCGATGCTTCGGTGAGCTCGCCAGACCTCGCCCAGCCAATCGCTGGCCACGACACCAGCCATTATCGTGGCTAGCGAGTGGCCACAAAAAAAGGAGGAAGAAGAAGAGAAAAGGAAAAAGAAAAAAGAAAAAAGAAAAAATATAACAAAAGTATTAAAAAAATTTAAGAATCCTACCAAATACATTTTTATCCCGAGAATAAAGATTTTGTACAGTTACCAAACGCGTTCTTTTGCTCGGAAATTGTTCCCAAAAATAGAATCATAAAATATCATTTCGATCAAAAATTACTTTCGAGAATAGAATTGTTACCAAACTTGTCCTAAGAATGTTTTCCAAAAATAATTATGTAACTTGTTCTCCTTAAACTAAAGCACCAGTTAAAACAACAATTTGTATGCCCTTGCAGGACTCATAGATGACAGTTTTCCACTACTCATGTATCACATTGATCTTAGACAATAATGTGATGAAAATTGTCTTTCCTAGAAAATCAAGCTATAGATAGATGTTTATTTATTTGTATAAGTTGGGCATGCTTATCGTCATTTTCTAAAATTTATTGCATGCTATAAATGAGTTTGTAATTGTCCATAGTTTCTTAGTCAAAATGCTTCAATCGGCCTCGCCAGATTTGGTGAAGGCTAACACTTGCCCTTGCGACCATGGCTATGGTCGGTGGCTAGCAATGGCCATCAACAAATAGAAAAGGGAAAGGAAAAAAAAAAAAGAAAAATAAATCAATAAATTCAAAAAAATTATTAAAAAATTATTAAAATATTATTAAAAAAATATTAAAATATTATTAAAATATTATTTAAAAAATTATTAAAAAATTATTAAAATATTATTAAAATTATCAAAGATCGATCGGCCGACCGATGTCCATCTTTGCAATTTCTAGTTTAAATTGGCCTGATGAATTGAATTGGTACTAATGTGAGAAGGTTTATGACTAAATTTGTCTAATTTTAAAGAATTAAAACTGAATTGATACTAATATAATATGTTTAGGACTTTCTTGACACTTTTCCTCTTGACAAGTGGTAGCAAAGATAGACAGTCAAGGATTGACTAAACTTTGCTCAAATCTGTCCATATGCCAGGTCAAGGTGAGTGATGACGTGATTGAGAAGATTTTGATGGGAGGCCTTGTTCTTGAGTACTTACATTTAATTGAGAAACTTGAAAGAGCATGAGATTGATAGATGTTGGCCACTTGAAGCTAACGATCCACTATTAAAGATTCTCGCTCCTCATTTTGTTGTCATTGCAAGTAACACAATGTTTTCCGCAATAAGAAGGTTAGAATAGTTGAAGCCTTGCGGTGATTCTTATTCTTAGTCGAAATAGCAACACTCTCATAAAAACTAAAAACTGAAGAGGATTACAATGAAGGTCAGGAGAATATGTGCTGCAACTGTCATCACCAAGAGAGGCCAGTCAAAACAAGCACCATTTGAATTTTTTTTACCAAAATGAAAGTTATATTCTAACTTTGTGATGAACTTTGAAGAAACTTGAAGCTAACTTTACCTGAGCATCTTCAAAAGCTAGAGTATATCTTTCAAAAAGAGGATCGCTACCGATATCAAACTTTTCAAATTTAGCAAATTGAGCAAACTTCACAAAATTGAGTCGGAACAACCGAGTCAATTGCCCATTAGCTTGCAAACAAATGCTAGCCGGGGGTTGAACCTGAGAAACCATCGGTTTATTGAACTAAAGCCGAAATGGAAGCATGCTGCAGTCCTTCATCAACTTCCATAACTAAAAAGCTTTGCAAGCACCTAAAAAACGCAATGCTAGGGCTGGAACAAATCACGAGGAGTGTACAGAAGCATCGATGGAAAATGCAAGCTAAAAGAGAGCTTGTGAAGGATAGAGCTCGAAAGATTAAGAGGAAGCCTCCAGGCTAGTGAGGCGAGGATAGAGCTGAAGAGCGAGATAAAGAATGGAAAAGTGAGAGAGAGTAAGAAAGTCCACTGGAGTTCGAAATCATGCGGAGAAAATTGCAGAAAAGGAATGGGCAGGAGAGAATAAGAGATAGAAACAAGATTACAGGAGTGAAGGCAGACTCATTTGATTGATGGGTTGGCCGAGCTAGATCGAATCGTGCCATATCCTGAATGGAACTTGTTGTCTAGGCTCATTCATCATAAATGTGATTTTGGAATGGATTGGATTACCGGAGTGTTTGGTTTAGTTATAACCATAGTAGCCACCTTTTTCATACATTTGTGATCAAATTGAGCTCTCGTTATCAAATTGATCAAAATCATAATAGATTGGAAATCACATCAACAAATTTCATTAAATTTGAACTAATAAAAGACAACATTGAACTTTTTTATATATCTTAGGGATTAGATCGAACATTAAATTAATGAAAAGTTTATGGATGACATTACACATTTGGCTAAAGTTCATAGACTGTCTTTTTTTCCTTTCGTTAGAGCGGAATCTTTGTTACAAAGCTAAACCAACATCAGTCAAACTTCAATATTCCAATAGAATCACAATCTCAAATGCACATCAATTGGGCTCTAGTGACCTTGTTTTTCAACACTAGAAACATTTCTACTTCAGTGCCAACAACGATGTTATCGGGGAGAATTGGGTAATGATTCACTAAGGACTAACTCAATCCATGATCAATTTCTTCCCAAAACTAAATTGACCAAAATGGAATTAACCTTAGCAATAAACAGCAGTGTTTTCCAACAATAAATATCAAAATAAGTAAATATAATGCTGAAATGTTAAAGAAACAAGGCAACAATAATATCAAGATTTTTGCATTGAAAACTCAATGCGGGAAAAAAATCATGAATTGCTCAAAAACTTTCACTAATCATACTATTCACTAATCACCAGTAACATCAACATTGCAATAGTATTTCATCATTATGGAGATGGATAAATAAAGATAGAGCAAGAAACCTTAACCGCAATTAGAAAAAACGAGAGAGAATCTAGGGAAGATTTTTTTTGGTAAAGAAATCTAGGGAAGATTTTCAATGAGTAAAACTGATCAACTAGTAGTCTTGATTTATCGACCAACAAATCGAAAATTGAGCTAATTTTGACAATGTTGGCCTTTGATCCAGGACTTGGAAAATTGCTTTCCCTTTTTTCTTCTCGTGTGTTCTTCCTGGGGCCGCTCTCTCTTTGTCTTTCCCTTTTCCTTTTTCTCGTGTTCTTCTTGGGAAACTCTCTCTCTCTCTCTCTCTCTCTCTCTCTCTCTCTTCCTCTCTCCTCTCTACACTCTTCACTCCACGAACAGCTCCTCTCTTTCTTTTTTGTTTTGACTTTTTGGCCTTTTTCTTTTTATTTCATGTTATGTTAGCTGAGCCACACTGAGGCCGACCCAGCCAACAATCCTCCACCAATAGGAATAAGATCTCAATCTTGCAAAACTTTGATTCCAAGACCTTTGACCCGACAGGCTTCCCATAGGTAGAATCTCTAAGTACTTTTCAACCCAACAAACTTTGGAAGGCAAGCATTGAATTGCTTCCACTTGAATATGAAGATCAAAACCCGAATCACAAATAACTCTCTTTGAATAATGACTCCAATAGACTTGCATACAGGTGTCAAGTATGATACTAACTTAAAATACAACCGTCTAATTCGAAAGCCATTATATCAAACAAGTTGGCTAGACTTTCAGTATTTTGGAAACCTGTTAAGTTAATGGACAGTTTCAGCTCTGCAAAGCTTCGATATAAAATAATTGTGGAAGTGTGGGATGATAATATGCAAGCATCCTATGCCATTCCAAGGATGCATTGTCAGAGTTTGGAGAAGTTCAAGAAACATTGAGCCCCCAATCCTTCAATGATCTCGAAAGTCTTCCATAAACCCATATTAAAGCCGTTGGACTTTGAAATAAGATTTCAACTTTGAAACTTAACTGCAAACAAAAAATTAGAAATAACATGTAAGATATGAAGAATTAAATATTGTTCATTAAGAATCGAGATCAAGAAGTCATATATAAGCAAATCCAGAGTCATCCTATAGAGCCACACAGAGAAATGAATAGCACGAAAAAGTAGTTCTGCTCTGCACATGTGGATATCTAGATCATATATTTAGTTTCAGATTAAAGGTATATACCCCATACAGGGACAGTGAATTGCGAATGTATCCGATGAATGTTGAAACTGACATAAGAGGGAATAGTGATAATAAATTCGTACAAAGTTTCTATTTCAAAATAGAAGAGAAAAGCATCTGGGCAGCTTCCTTCAAAGTGTGATGATCAAATTAGGTTTTAATCAAGAAAGGGGAGATCCGTATTTCTATACACAAGGGTAACAAGCTAAACAGAGAGCCCAGTCCGATAAGATCACTCAACTAAAGCTTCCATGTACATCGTCAAGTGATCAAACTTGAGATCAAATACCAAAAAATAGACTATTAGATGGAGGGTAATTGAAAAATCATTGTTGAGGATAACCTCCAGAAGACAACCCCAAACCCCCAATGGTGTCCTTCTCTTTCTCTCATTATAGTCTCAAGGTTTTGATCACTCGGGCAAAGAAATGAAAAATATAGGTACAAATTTATGGTAATGGGCATTTGGATAGAAATATCTACATACAAACCCTATTAACAATAAATTCTAAACTAACCATTCAAGAAATGGTTATTTCAGCTCAAATAATTGCAGAGTTGGCTAAACCTAAAAGCAAAAGCTTTTTATTAAATGATTGCAATGCTTATATAAACCAATTTTGAGCCCAGATAATCATACTTAAACTCCTGTTATGCATATGAAGAGATCCAGAATTTCACATTTGGTACACATATCAGCAATGAGGACAAGACTTGAAGGGGGGAAGAAGCAATCACTGCAAACAACAGAAACCAGTAGTGATTTATCCCATAGTTCATATTTTTCCCACTGAGGCAGCATTTGTAAGAACATTTATGAATGGAAAAAGTAGATATAGCATTAATATGAAGAATCTACAATGAAAGAGCAATAAACAACACATTCAAGTAAGAACTTTTATGAGCAAACAGGATTCTATCACATTTCAGTTTTCTAACTCATTTGCTGATACCTATGTTCCATCTGTTGAAATTCCTTTGCAAGTGTCCTTCGCAATTATTCGATGTCCCCAAATCCTCCAAACTGCAGTAGTTCTCTAACTCTCTGCATTGTTTCTCTGATGCAATACTGAGGTTAAGACATCTTACTAACTGAACAAGATATATCAAATTAGAAAATATTAAAGCTATTGGATGGTGAAATAAGATTCTTAGTTTGAAACTTAAGTGCAAATAAAGCATTAGAAAAAAACATGTAAGATATGAAGAATGAAATATTGTCTATTAAGAATTGAGATCAAGAAGTCATATCAACCTTTAAGTTGAAAGATGCATAATTGTTCACTTGGGCATCTTCTTCTCGGTTGAGACACAGCACAACTGCTGCATGGGACTTCAAGCCTAGTAATAGTTTTTCATTCTGCTCAATATTTATACCATGTTAGAAACTATTGTACCACAGCATGTATAAGTGCTGCAAGCACTAGCATATAAAAAGCAGCACACCACATATCCATAGTTAAGTAAAGAAAGCTAGATTGGTAAGATAACATTCATTATGTATTATGTAAAAACAAACCCTCTTCCAAGCAAAACATAGTCCATGAATCAGATGATGGTTAATAAATTTGTGGAAGTCTCAAAGAAAGAAATGTAGTAGTATCAACCAATTCGTAGCCATCGTACTCATGACTAAACAGCTATAGCTTAATGACATAACCAGTTATTTATGAACTTTTCCACCCACAACCATGATTAAAGCACATACAAATTCCATCATTCAACAGTCACCTAAACCATAACCTTTTTAATTTGACTGAACGTATTTGAGTTTCAACATTCAAAATAAACTATTAATTTGATGAAAATGACCATGTCACATATGACTGTTTCTATTAACACCATCGACCGAGAGTGTAGATCTTACAATGAGCTCCACCTCTGCAAATGCTATGCTGAAAGTTGTCATCGACATTTGAAGCATTTTCAATCATCAATGACAACATCAGCAGCAAGGTGACCATTTCCTATCCTACAAGAGAATGCAATTAACCACATCAATTAGATTCAAGTCCTAAAATGTACATATATATTGAATCTATTATTGATGTATAACATGTGAAAAAAACAATTCATTTAGGCTATATATCTCTTCTAGTTTGCTTATCTGTTTAACAAATGGCCATGTTCAATGATTTAATAGGATTTGTTAAGCTTATCCTGCTCAGATTTGCCTATCTAACAGTCCATATTTACTTGACATTGGCAAACATGACCAGTAAACATGGATTGCCATCTCTCTTAGCAGCTAAATGTTCATTCAGCAAGATTGCTATTTGCATTGAATCATTCAGCTTTTGAGCAATTCAAAATATTCCTCATGAGAGATCAAAGAAGAACACATTTTGATGATAAAGGATTCTTGCAGCAGGAATTTCTTGTTGAGAAGTAATGAGGGTAACATTCAGCAATAGCACAGCCAACTTACTTCTACATCATGCAGTGAAACTGTACCATCTTCAAGTCCCAAGACAACAACCTTGATAGCAGGACCTCAGCATGATGATGTTATATGTTTACCTGGAGTAGATTAGAATAATGAAGAAGCCACGCTAGTATTGATGATACACAATGAATGTGCAAAGAAAAGTGGGTTCATTAAAAAAAAAAAAAAAAAACAACAACAGAGAGAGAGAGAGAGAGAGAGAGAGAGAGAGAGAGAGAGAGAGAGAGAGAACAATGAGTAATCTCTTCACAATAAAATTATAGAAGAAAAGGGAAGATAGAGAACGCACAGTAAACAGGAAATGTTGGTCAAAATTTGTTAAGTAAATTAAAGTGTCATAACAGTACAAGATAACTGAGAGGGATATCGGTCACTTGATATGGGGATTTCTTTGGGCTAGTGGGTCATCTACAAGAATTTATAATTTTTTGGCAGCCTCCTATCCATTATCTCAATCCAAAAATGAATCGTGTTGTCCGCTTTGAAACCTCGAGGTAGAGTGGATCCATGAAAGCTTACTTCAGGTGAGGATCACAAGGGTACAAGTATCTACAAGTGAGGACCTCAACAAAAAGCATTCAAGGGTTGGCTCGAGTAGTATAGTGCACTCAACACCATGTTCATCAAATCCAGAAGACAATATGAAGCGTTAGATGTTTCAGGGGAGAAAAAAAAGCCTCCTCTCGAAATTTTTCCATTGGGAATAGATGGCAAGAATTGCCAAGGATAGGCATCTAATCCTAAGCTCTTACAAATTTGAATTACCCAGAGCTAAAGTCATATAAGAACTGAAGATACTTGGATGCGGCAACCTCTACACTCCTAGTCTCTACACCTTCTTCGATTCCTTACTCCATCCCTCTCGACCATATTGTCATACAAGTATGTAGCATAGCCTGAGGTATCCTCTTAACAAGTTAAACTCCCACCAGTGAATTGAATTAATCAAAATGATGCGACAAAATGCCCCTCTCTAATCAGAAGAAGATAAATTTACTTCAAGTAGTACAAAATGTAAGAAACTTTACAGCCTATACTCTACAATCTAGTATACATTGAATATCTCCTTGTAAGGAACGCTCAATCATTAAAAAAGAGGAAGAAGAGGAGCTAGAAGAAGCGTTACATTTTGAGAAACAAAATTAGAAATCTACAGAAAACTATATAGATGCTTGACAGCGTTGGGATGGTATTCTACAGGGCCTAAACCTACCAACTCCATGTGGGCATTAAGCATTTCTGCATCCGACATACCTAGTCTATCTAGCATAAATGACATCCCCATCTCCCCCTCCCAAATTCAAGTTATTTATTTTAATGGACACTTTAACTGGTGTACCCAGAAGGATGACAACATGCAAACACCATATAACATTCCAAGGATGCATTGCTAGAGTTTAAAGAAGTCCAGCAAACATCGAGCTCCTCATCCTTTGATGATTTCGTTTCCTTTTATAAGCGCCTTGCGAAAGCTCTCTTGAATATTACAGCACTTACATCAACTAGTGGCATGATAACCTAATCCTGCCAGTGAGTTAGATGAAATCAATCCAGCAATGAACATCAAATGAACTACTAACAGTACGAAGAAATTTACAAGTCTCTATTTGTCAAACTTGATATTCTTTTTGAACTCTTTGGATCCAACTAATGGGGTAGCTAACATCATTGACCATAGAAGCTTTGACCAAATTAGCAAAGTGAATTCAACTCAAGTTGCTTGCTTTTGTGGGACATAGTACGATTTGCCATCATTGACCATAGAAGCTTTGACATGAACAGGAGTCGATAGAAAAGCATGATATGCTACTTTTTCCTTTTTGCCATCAATGTCTTAAATAGTGAATTGACATGATTGGAATAGAACTCTAGATATCATGAGTAATAAATCAGTATGCAAGCTCCGGATCGATGAGTTACCTTCAACTGGTACAAATCCCGGTTATTTGCACACGTGGTTCTTGCAATATGCACAAATGGAAGGTCACTAGCCTGCAGGATTGTCATCTCAGCATCTCCCAAGTTTTCTCCTGTGTCATTCATCTTATTTAACAACATTATAATTTGATGTTCTTGCTTCCAATAGAACATATTAGCCATACTTGCAAATTTGGGCCACAAAATATGATATACAAAGCTTTTACCTCAGATAGAGTCTAATCCACACAACAGTGACCAAGAGGGATGCACAACAAGATCCTTCCAAAGATCTTCCCTTCTTCACATTGCTTGAATCATTCATAAGTCCACTCACTACCGCTATGCGATTTGTTACATCTAAAAAAGACTCCTCATGTATTTGGAAGGAAATATAATCTGAAGCAAATTCAAAGTCATCCTGCAATACCATATAGAGTAATGATTAGCATGAAAAAGCAGTTGAACTCCGCACATGTGGATCTCTGGATAATATTTGTAGTTTTAGATTAAAGGTATATACCCCATAAAAGGACAGTGAATTGGGAGTATATTTGGTGGATGCTGAAACTAACATAAGAGGGAATTGTAGCAATAAATTCTTACAAAGAATATTTTTCAAAATAGAAGAGAAAGGCATATGGGCAGCTTCCTTGAAAATGTGATTATCAAATTAGTTTCAAATTAGGAAACATGAGATACAGCATTTCCATACACAAGGATCATAAGTTAAAACACAGAGCCCAATCCGATAAAATCGCCCAACTAAAGCTTCAATGTACATTGTTAAGTAATCAAACATAAAATACGAAAAACTAGATTATTAGACAAAGGGTAAGTGAAAAACCATTATTGAGGACAACCTCCAGAAGACAACCCCCAACCCCCAAGGGTTTCCTTTTCTTTCTCTCCTTCTCTCATTATAGTCTCAAGGTTCTGGCCACTAAGACAAGGAAATAAAAAATATAGGACAACTTTATGGTAATAGGCATATGGATAGAAATATCTACAAACCCATTAACAGAAGTCCTGAATTAGCCAAACGAGAAATGAATATTTCAGTTCAAAAAATTGATGAGTCGGGTAAAACCAAAAGCACAAACTTTTAATTAAAGGGTTACAATATTTACATAAAACCAAACTCAAACTCCTGTTACACACACAGAGATCTAGAATTTCACATTTGGTGCACATATCAGCAATGAGGACCAGATTTGAAGGGGGGAAAAGTTGCTCAATAGGGAGTTCGTGGCAAAACAGGTTTTCCTCAGAAATCGAATTGGAAAGTGAGAATTCCAATTAGAGTTTCTCTTTTTGCTTGGGAAGCAACCTGGGAACAACTCCTTACTTTATAAATGAGAAAATACTGGTTAATAGGTGTTTCCTCATCAAAAGGAGGTAGAGTCTGCACGGCATCCCCTCCTTCATTGTTCTTGGAAAGAATGATTTGGACAGTTTCCTATGCTTGTGCCATGTTATCTTGGGTTATCAGAGGTTTTATTGAGCAAGAACTTTGGGCATGGCAGGGCATTTGTTTACAGCACAACAAGTGGGATTAACTCAATTCCCCTGTTTCTTTTGGCTGATTTGGAAGGCGTGGAGCAAGAGAGCTTCTGATGGAGAGAAATCGTCCGTTTTTTATATTGAAATTTGGCTTAAAGTCACATACTTTTGGTATAGAGCAGACTTGCGTATGGATGTAAATGCCCTGGTTGATTAGTCAATGATTGACTTGGTATTTGAGCTCCCTTTTGGCTTTGGGAGTTGTTTTGTATATGGCTTTAGTTTTTTGGGCTCCTTTGGTATATGGGTTGCACCCATATAATCTATAAAAAGAAACTTCACACTTTTTTGAGGATTTTAAATTATTCCAATTGCCCTTTATTCCAACACATGTTATCTCATCATATAATTTCAAGTACCGACATCAACATCTCACTTTTTTGCGAGTGACGTCACCATGACAAAAGGGTGCCACTAAGTCAAGATCGAAAAAGTTCAAAAGAAACGTTGGATCCAAAGAGCTACCACCACACTACTAGAAAAGGAGCAATACTAGGGACTAAGAGTAGTATACAAAACTGATTTGAATAGGAAAAATGTGAGTATAATGAGTCAGTAGGTCTCAAACACCTAATATGAATCTATCTGGCATGCAACTTAGTAAAACCAATTTCAATACTAGGAGTTGACATCCTCATCATTGGTCTGCCAAAAAAGAGGTGGTATATCAAATATCATGATCTAAAGATAAAAATAATAATACAAAATAATCAATTCTCACATCTAAGTACTAAACAAATGATTAAGAATAGAGGCTCTCATAACCATGGTTAAGCATCACAGATTAGATCCATGTAAAGCTCGATTCACTGTCATCCGAGCACCCACCAGTTAGTTTTCTGCTCATTTTCTTTGAAGATCTGAGTTTTCATTCTCATCCTTAGCTTGTTGACCATAAACATAACATAGGAAAGAAGAGTTTCACTAACTACACTGAGTTCAATGGGTGGAATTTGGCAATATAAATAAGTCTAACTTCCCCCAGGCTCTAATAGTAATATCGATGGGTACAAAGCTTTGAATATGATTATTTGAACAAAAATTGACTCTCGCAATTGTCAGGGCACATATGCTAAGATCGAAGTGGGCAATAAACTCTTTCCTTTTAAATTGAGAACATATCTCTACACGTGCTAATTATAATGTGAATATATAAACATTCTATATCCAAATCTCCATGTACAGTACACTCAAAGCTCAAACTTAGATCAAGTTCAAGTTCAAAACAATGATTAATGACCTAAAATTTCCATTATACGCTTATAGGAGATATTGCCAACTTATTGAATCAGTCTCAAATCAGATTTTACTTGATCCTTTCCAGTCACTTAATATTAATAATTCATATCATTGCATACAATATGATTGTATGAAGAATCAACATTAGGATGTTCTGAAAAATATGGCTTGTCTGAAGATGTGCAGAAGAATAATTTCCTGTAGCAAATTCCTATCTCTATCCGATCACCTCCAAGACTGTTCACTGAGATGCATGAAGGAAAAAGGCCATATGCAAAGATAATAACACACACCCGCAGATGATTGAGGATAACCAGCAGAAGTTCTTTTCCAGCACCACAAACAACTTGTGATACACACTTCATACCCTATCACTGGACAAACTAGCAGACTGAGATTATAAAAACCAATCAAAAAAGCCAAGGCCCTATAGCAGCACCAGAGCTTAAAAAATTAGCCATACCACTTCATCCAGAGAATTAACACGAAACTGATAGATTAGAAAATTCCTCCTAAGGGAAAGAGTCAAGACCTAGATAAGCAAACAAAAATAGTTAAATGAAGAAAAATGAAATGCCATCTACCGCTCTGAATTAATAGTATCACTTGCCATGGTCACTAACAAGGTTTGACAGCAAACCAAACTTCCTCATGAAATATGTTAATGGCGTCAACCCACTGCTTATGCATTACTTATAATGATGCCTGGATGACATGAAATATTCTTCAATGTTCAAAGCTTGTTAAGCAACTTGATGAAGTCCATTTTATTCTACAGACAGAAAGAGATTGGTAATCTAAAGAGGCATTTGGCTGATAAAGATTCTCAAAAGTCTGTTCTGATTTCAATTTGAGAATTAAAACAGACCAGAAAATGCATTTGGTAACACTCTGAAAGCAGTCGACGAATAAAAGGAAAACTATTCTCAGAATCAAAATCACAAACTGAAGATGACTTCTGTGTTCCCATTCCAAATGCAAACATGGAGATTTGGAATAAATAAGCCTGTTCATCCCTAATGACATATATTATTTTCACTAAACAAATATTTTGTCAACAAAATATGGAAAACAGTTTCTATGAAAATGGAAACTAAAGCTGTTTTCTAAAACTAAGCAAGCCTTAAGCAGTCGAGAACAAAAATGATGCGTGACTCAGTGACAATGTTTAAAATTTTGCAACAAATTTGCCACACAACTTTCGACATCCGAACTACATAGATTTTTAGGTACTTTTTACTTAAAGACGATACTTACAAGTTGAGTAGAAATCTGAAGCATGAACAAGATAATTTAGGCTTCCAAGTATGAGGCATCATGTTGTTTAGCTGATGGCAACTCTTGAAAGTCTACTCAAGCATTAAAAATTATCAGCAGGGAAGTTCTTCCACAATGCAAAGTTTAAAGTTATTTCTAAGAAAACTGCCTCAAAATTGCTCTACCTTAACTATCCATTTCTTTTAAAGGACGATGATAATATCCTGAGTTACTTTGCGTTTTACTTATGACCAAACAAAATTAGATACCGCCGAAACAAATATCAGTGCACATAAACAACCATAATACAATCGTAATATCAAGTACAATCACCACCACATAAACTAGAACAGAATCTAGATTTCCACTCGGAACCTTCATTCACACTAGGTTTTTTCTGTAAAATGCCAACTCCTCAGTTTAAAATCGTGTTCTCGATTAAGACATTCAAGTACTTCACACACTAAATAGAAAAAAGAGAGAGCTTTCTCAATTTGAAGCAATTACAAGGAGAGACTGTCCCCAGCAATAGAGGTCCACCCACAGTAGACATTCGTTCTGAATCTGAGATTTCATCTTCATCCTCGTCCAAGTACGTAGACCAGGGCCAGCTTTCTTGTAGCCAAAACACAAGCCACACCTCTGCTTGCTGTAGCCAAAAATAAATAACTCAACTTGATTTCACTCCGATATTCCTATAATATGGCCATAACTAATGTGATGTTTTGATACCTCTGTTGGGTAAAAGTAATAAGTACAATACTTGCATCACGCTAAAACATAGGTGGAAGCAATACTTGTGTACTGAAGAGGCTATCGTATGCATGTGAACCATGAATGCTCTATAGTATCTTTCTACACTAAAGACCCTGATAGTGTCTATCATCATGAACACGTACGTACTACTTCTCAGTCAGTAACTCAAACTTCAATGAACCTACCATAAGAATATAATTATTCTTTCTGTATATGTCTGGCCACTAAAGATTCATCTTTTTCGCACTTTGACCTCCCAATTGATCTAAAATTTACAGGAAAACCTAATAGTTTAATATTGTACTTCTTGAAACGAAAAAGATATTCTTAGGAGCATAAATTTGCACATTTTCAACCATTGGAACAAGCATGAAATTGTCCATTAAAGAGGCACAACATACCTATGCCAGTCATATTTAAACTTGAGAGTAGATTGTAAAAGTGGAAACTTAGTAAGGAGCATGGACAGGATAATTCCAACTCCACCACTTGGTCAATGAAATAAATTTGTTATTAATACTGGCGAGTTTATCAAACAATGATACAGAAAGGAAAGACTATGGGCAACAAGTTTCCAAAAATCCAAAGTGCAAATGGACATGGTAAGAAGCTCAAGGAAAATAGTTTTCAGAGTATACAATTGATGGCATCACAATGAGTTGATCCTTAGCTCGATTGTATGGCGGTGTAAAGAAATTTTACCACTACCAAGGAGGAACTACAGTATGGGGAATGCAACAGATCTTCTCATTCTCCATCTCTAGGTGTAAGATAGAGTCCAAGATGTGTATTTTCACTGGGTTAGTATTTTGGAAGTGAGAATGAGAAAACCAAGCAAAAGTGTTCTCACAAAATAGAAGCAAAAGTGGCACTACTAACCCATTAGGGCATCTAACATCATCACCCATAGAAGCTTTGATTAAATTAACATAGTGAATTCAACTCAAGTTGCTTGCTTTAGCAGGACATAGTATGATTCTTTTCCTTATCATTACATGATATTCATGCATTAGAATTAATGCAAGGCAGTTTTCAAATGGCGTATAGGATATCGAAAAGTTTCCGCAGGAAACTTATACAGATGCCTCCTGTCTTTTACTTTTCAGCAAGTAAATGAACTAACAAGAGCTTATGCATAATATAAGGAATTTATTTTACAGTACAGACGATTATGACAAAGGACATTGTAGTAATGTCTTGCTTAGCTCAAAAGTTCAAGTATATGATAGATGGCTTTACCAACTCTACAAACATCAAGATGCATTCTCTGGGATAATCTATTATTAGCCTTGGAGTAGGTATCTTCTGGATTCAAACCAAATGAACAAGGATCCATAGTCAATAAAATTCAAATTGCAATTTTCTAGATCGATCCAAATAATTCACAATGCTTTTGCTTCTTCCTTGTTTATTAATTCACTCACAGCCACACCACTAGAAGAAGAGCTTGTTCTTGCGTTTAGCATTTCTAAACTAATACGGTTACTTTAATCAGCCAATGCAGACAATTCTGTGAAATAAAATGTGTGGAACTCAATGGTTGATGCCAAGGGATGCCCTGTCAACATGCTCCATTTGCACCGTAAATTCACTCTTAAGCATAACTTAGAAACATGCAGTCATGAGCTACATGGTAAGGGCAGAGCAAACTAAAACCTCAATTAGGAGGACTGCCCTATAGGGTCCTTCATTTTTCGTTTCTTGACCTACATAATGACCTTTGGCATGCTATCAGATACCTGTATACATCAGTTTTTATGCACTACTTCCAGCATTGCCAGAATCAATCAAACATTGAGAATCTTTATTTTCTGCATAGGATGAAGGATCTTACCCGAAAACTAATGACAAATGATGCACTTAGAAAGCCTTTTCCATCTATTTCCCTTACTGGCATGATAAGCAAAATCTTGTTGCCAAAGCACACAACAATTTCCATGGATATCTCCCCTCAATTCCTTGAATTCAAGTAAGGAGACAATGATGACACTGTCAGCTAGGAAATAATATTGAGAAGATCATAAATCTTGAAAGATATTGGGAGCAGGAAATACAAATGAAAATTGGATAGTAGATCTCAAAAGAACAAAGGTAACTTACCTGCTCTATGTACCTTCGATAGTAAATGGGTATTACTTCCATTATATTGACTCATCCAAGTCATCCGTATCATCTGATTCATATCCTATCATTTCGCTATTTGTAATCTCATTTTGATCAATAAATCTGAGTTCCAGATAATTCTGGAATTGTTTTGAGTGACTTGCATCCGATGATATTCAGTTCCTGCAACTTTAACCTATCAAGGCCTTCAATTTCGGCTAAGTTTTCGCACCTTATAGCTTTTAATTTCTTCAGCCTCCCGGATTTTGGAAGGTCTAGCCTTTTCATTGAAGTGCTCATTTTGATATCTAGCCTTTTCAAATACTCCAACCTATCAAGGCCTTGAATTTTCAATAATTCTTCGCAGTTGTCAACATTCAATTTCTTCAAACCCTCGAGTTTTGGAAGGTCCACCCGTTTGATTGAATCGCAGCTTGTGATATCCAAGCTTTCCAAATATATCAATTTGTCAAGAGCTCGAATTTCAAGTAGATTCATGCAACAGTAGACAACTAATGTCCTTAGATGGACAAACTGTGAAACGTCCAGCATTTTGATAGATCCACACCAAGAGACTTCCAAGGATTCGAACTTGAAGGGCGTGTTTAGGGATTGTGGTGATTCTATTTCTTCAATATCCATCGGTTGGGAGCATTTTGAACTCTTTAATTCCGTTGATGGAAGCTCCTGGATGCACTGGATAAATTCGCAAACCTCAACTCGTAGTTCCTTGAGATGGGCTAGGTGGGAAAGCGAAGGCAATTTACGACTTTGACAGGCGACGCCCAAATATGTTAAGCCCGAAGGAAGGTCCGGTAGTGATTGGAGCTTGATGCAGCATGTAAAATCAAGGTGTCGTAGGGAAGAAAGATTACACATGCTTTCTACCATTATCCCTTTCAGTCCCACGCAACGGTAAGCACGTAACTCTCGAAGCTTTCTCAGACTCCCAATGCCATTGGGCAATTCTTCTATACCACTTCCAGAAATATCTAGAATCTCTAGATTCTCCAAAGACCCTATGCTATCTGGTAATGCAGAAAGGGAGTAAGTACTGGATAGATCAAGTTGCTGCAGTGCTTTTAATTTACCTAATCCGGTGCCTGCGTCAGCGCCTATGTCTTCAATGGAAGCGTCAATTCGCTTCAGTGCAATACAGTTGCTGAGGATGAGAACCTCTAACTTCTCAAAAGCTGAGAGGAAGTCAGTATTTTCCAAGGAACGACAATATGAAAGGTCTAGATATTTAAGCTTCTCTGCCATCTATTAAAAAAAAAAAACCAATAATGAATGTCCATGGGTGAGTGTAGAGTCATTATGATTCAAAAGAAAGTATAAAAGGAGAGGAAAAAAAAAAGACTTTAATTCTTACCTTGAAAAAACTCCATCCTCCCCATTTCTCATTTATCTTACCTCCTTTCAATTCGAGTACAACTAATTCCTTTACGCAAAAATTGTTTACTTCAAAATTAGCAGGACAAAATGGCCATTGAAGCCATCTTAACTCCTCCATTGAATCCTTAAAATCTCCACTAAAATGTTCTCCATCTAGGTGAAGGAATCTTAGACTCGTCAAATTCTTGAATTGTTTTTCTGCGTAAATTATGCCAGTCCTATTATTAAGATTAATCCCCTCAATCTTGCCCGTTCCCTACAAACAAGAATCAAGAGTCATTAGTACTATATCCAACTAAAGTAATCAAATATCATTTTTTCATATTGTGAGTGATGTGCATTAATGCATTCAAGAGACTAGCAATATGTAGATATGATTTTTCTTTTTATGCCCAATAAACAGTATTTATAAAGGCTAACAAAGTGAAGGATGTCAACTTCCATTTTGAAATTTGGCCATACGTATTCAGATCTTAAAAGGAATTATGATGTAATGGCTTGTATAGAGTAAAAACTTTACAACTTGTAATCTTCTTCTTTCTGGTACTGTAGCTTCATTATCATAATAGTTAAGACATGCGTGCATTTAATCAAATTGCAAAGTGCAAAATCAAAATTTGACTTGTCAATTTTAATAGAATTATACTTTTTCTCTTGAACTTTCACAAATGCAATTACAATCACATACTAAATTATACAAAATAGAATTTGAGTAATTATCTCTCGGGACTTTTTATGAAGAAAAAGTAAAGCATTCCTCTTTTTAATAGTCATTGCGTGAAGTATGCTTGATGATACATATACATGTATACACATGCATATATATTATATTTAAGGAATTTCTGTTTCTATCTTATTTGGTATAAGTTTTAAATCAGTCCTTGTCCTATGAATATTGGTAAATGGAACTCCTAACGTAAAATTACATAAAATTAGTGTCCCTTTCATTCTCCACTATGGAAATAATGACTAAATTTTCTTGAGAAATGTGGGCATCATTAGTCCTATTATCTCAATTTTAACATCTAGAGAATATAATTCTATGATTTATATATCCTAAGTAGTTATGATTTGTATATCATAACATCAGAATTGCACAATGCACCACCGGAAAAAAGGAGGGGAAAAAACAGATGTTCTGACGACGAATTCACCGTCGCTACAGCCCAAAACGCATTTTTACACACCTAGAAAAAGGTATCTTCGTTGGAGAACAAGCGAAATTGGCATGGACGAAAGGATAAATAAAAGCTAGAAAAACCTTGGAAACAGCGAGTCGGCGAGCAGAACTTACCTCACCACAGATTAGGTGTTATTAAGGAGACTTCTAGCAAAAAAAAAAGTTAAAAAGTTGGAAATAGAACTCCTTTTTATTTTGACACATTCATGACACTTCAAAATGGAAATAACCGCTCCGACTACTCCAAAAGTCGGAACAGAAGGGAGAAAATGAAGAGGCCACAAGATCCCGGCCAAACTCTTTTTGATGAAAAAATTAATTTCTCGCCATCGACTCAAATAATTGAAATAGCCATAAAAAAGACTTGTTTGCAGAAACTTTTATTCTTCATCTTTTGTTTTTTTTTCTCAAGAGCATGCACTTTGGCTATTTTTTTAGTGGTATATCCCTGAAACTTGTTGACACGCCCAATCGTACATGAGTTTTTTCATAGTTTTCTGGAATTCGAGCAATATTTTCTCTTTTGACGGAAGAGCAAGATATTTACTTTTGGTTTTTTTAGTTAGTTGCGGCAAGCAATCTATCTCGCTCTCTGCTTCAGCCTGTATTTCTTGCCAATGACAAAGAAGGACAATTGGATTTTGTCTAAAGGTATCTTGGGAGTACTTGTTAAGTAACCTGGCTGAAAAAATAAATTATAAGATGTGGTTTTTATTAAAAGTATTGATTTAACATAATATGACAGCATGAAAAACACGTGTTAAGTAACCTGGCTGAAAAAAAAAAAAGAAAAAACTCTATATGAAGTGGTTTTTATTAAAAGTATTGATTTAACATAATACGAGAACGCAAAAATCACGATAGCCATCTTAAAAGAAAAATAAAGATTCTCAGCGAAGGGCCATTTATCAAGTGAAAAGTGATACATGAAATATGAGATTTTACTAAGTAATAAATTAAACAAGAGATTAAATATGTATATATATACACATATAAATACATTTGCAACGTACACTTACTTTCATATGATATGAAATATTAATATATGAGAGAAAACCCATAAAAGGAAATACTTTCTAAAAGGGAGCAACATCCCTACTTTCTAATCATGTCAATAAAACATATCCAAGGGCAATAATAGTGGAGGTTCATAGTCCACTAGAGCAAGCACTAAGTAGTGGACCAATATTCCTATTAATCGTAGAACATGGACTAAATGAGAAAAAGAAATGAAATGGTTACCTTACTTTCCTTTAGCACTTTTTCAACTTCCTCATAGTCCCATAACCTGCTACGGCACCAAGGCTTCAATTGGTTTTCCTCGCGAACTATTTCCCTCCCAAGATCTCTCAATTGGTCATGCATTCTAAGCCTATCATCACTTCCAAATTTTATTAATGACATGAATATCAATACTTCAATTCCCTCCCCCGGGAAAAAATCACAAGCGTCCCACATGTAGAATGGGATTGTCTTTTTTTTGCCAATGAAAAAGCAGGCGATATCCAAAAAAATTTGTTTTTGTCCATAGTCTAATGCTTCGTAACTTATTCTTAACTTTTCTAGCACTTCCCTATTTGGGACTTTTTTTAACTTCTTTATCGTATCTCTCCACTGTTTTGACTCTTTTCCACACAATAATGAACCAAAAATCTCAAGGGATAAAGGAAGTCCTGCTGCGATCGATACAACTTCATGAGTGAGGTCCTTAAATTCCCTCAGAGGGGAGTCACTTCGAAACGCATGTTCGCTAAATAGAATCAAAGATTGATCCTTATCCATTTCCTTATGGTCATAAGGATAGTCCACCCCAACTTCTTCAAGAATCCTCTTGTTTCTGGTAGTAATAATGATCCTACTTCCCAAAGAAAACCAATCATGATTACCAGCCAAACAGTTCACTTGATCGACCTCATCCACATCATCAAGAAGAAGAAGGACCATTTTATCTTTAAACCTAGAGGAGATGAAATTAATCCCTTCATCCTTATTACGAACTTCATTTTTTTTTATTAGATATATCATAGATTAATTGATTCTGTAAGTCATGAGCACCATGCTTCCATGATTCCCTTATATCAGCAATGAAGCTACGATGCTCAAATTGATTGGATAGCCTATTGTAAATGGTTTTAGCAAGAGTAGTTTTACCAATGCCTCCCATTCCATGGATGCCAACAAATAGGAGGGCATGAGATTTATCATCCAGAAATTCCATAACACTCTTCACATGACTATCGATTCCAACCAAATTCTTAGAAATAATCAACTCAAACTTTTTCTTCAGTTCATTCAACACTTTTCGAACAATCGATTTCACCAACTCTACTTCAGACCTGTCAAATGTGACAAGAGTGTTAGATTATGTCTCAAGTTTGAATCCATTATACGATACCCGATACGCAAAACATTTACATGTTGAAATGAGAAAGAACGTGTGCGGAGCATTTGATGAAAAATGGTGCAAGATACAAGCCGAAGGAATCCCGCCCTCGATCCGCTACGCACGCTGGAAATGGAGGCCACAAATGCGTGTGTTGATTTTTGTGGCCTTGCTCAGATGTCAGCATGATTCCTGAAGATTTGTTTGTCCAATTTCTTCTACGCCATTAAATGCATGCACATGGCCATGCACGTAGAAAACTTAGTCATCACTTGTGGCTTCAGAAGACTCCCTCTTGTACGCTTGCTTTTCTCCGAGAAGAAGAAACTTGAAGACTGCAGTCCACCTCATTTCATGGATCAATGGCACACGTTTCTGACATTTATCCCTCATCTCTGCTGCCTCATTAAATGCTTTCCCATGCACATGCACGATCCACATGCATGCTTTCAAATATGGTGGGCGTTCCGTGCCTATTGCGGCTTGTCTTGTGGGCGCCCGCACTGCAGCATTTAATGAGGCCATTTATTTGTTTTGTCTTGTTTTCTGCCCTTCTCTCTATATGAGGAGAAGACGTCCGAAGATGCAACGAGAGCAAAAAGAAAAGAGCCCGAGAGTGAGAGAGAGCAAAGAGCTCAAAAGAGAGTGAGAGGCTTGAGCTCAGAGAGGGTTTGTGCTGAGTTGAGTCCAGTGAGTTGAGTTGTTAAACACCGTGGGTATCGGGTATGAAGTATGGCTGGGAAACACTTGAGTGCATGTGTGATTGTAATCCTGTAATTCTCCGATTTATAGTGGATTGATTTGCTGGCTCTCCCCGTGGACGTAGGTTCCGACATTCGGACCGAACCACGTAAATTTTGGTGTCCTTTCTTTTATCGTTCCTCGTTTTATTTCGATCGATTTCTATAGCTCCCGACATAATTGCAAAATTACGATCCGCTTCCGCTGCGACGCCGATTTATCAACAATTGGTATCAGAGCTAAGACTTTGCAATTATGTCTGGAGCAAAAGTAGAAATTGAGAAATTTAACGGGAGGAACAACTTTGGGTTGTGGAGCGTCAAGATGAAGGCGCTATTAACAACTCAAGGATTAGCCAAGGCATTGGAGGGCAAGGCTCAGTTGCCCGAAACAATGCGAGATGCTGAGAAGGACGAGCTAATGGAGAAGGCCATGAGTATCATCCTGTTGAACTTATCGGATGAAGTGCTAATAGAGGTGGCCGAGGAGGAGGATGCCGCAGCGTTATGGGCTAAACTTCAGGCCCTCTATGTAAAGAAGGGTTTGAACAATCGCTTATATATGCTGAAGAGGATGTTCCAGTTTCGATATACTGAAGGTACGTCCATTAGATCCCACTTAGATGAGTTTAATAAACTCATAATGGACTTGAAGAATGTTGGCAAGATTTTAGATGATGAAGAACAAGGCATGATGTTATTGGCGTGTCTATCGGAGTCATGGGAGCACTTTACTGACTCCTTGTTACAGAGGCGTACTACGATTACCTCAGAGGAGGTAAAATCTGCCCTGTTTTCAAAAGAGTGGCAGAGAAGGTTGCGTGATGACAGTCTAGCGCAAGATGTAGCGCGTGGACTAGTGATTCGAGGTAGAGACCAACATCGAAGGCCCAGCAACAGAAGCCAAAGCAAAAGCAGGTCGAAGTCGCAACATAGAAAATCAAAAGGTCGCGTGAAGTGCTTCGAATGTCACGAGGAGGGGCACATAAGGAGAAATTGTCCAAAGCTAAGAAATAAAGGCGTTTGGCAAAATGCCACAAGCAGTGTGGCGAATGTTGCCAAGGAGAGTACCAGTGATGCCGAAGCTGTCCTATGTGTATCTACGAGTTCGTTAAGAGACGAATGGATGCTAGATTCTGGATGTTCCTATCATATGACTCCTCACAAGAACTGGTTCACTACCTACTAGACTGCAGATGGTGGTAGAGTTCTTTTGGGGAATAATGCAGCCTGCGAGGTTGTAGGGATAGGAACAGTTCGGATCCGAATGCATGATGGCGTAGAACGGACGTTGACAGACGTAAGGCACGTACTGAAGCTTAAGAAGAGCCTTATTTCTTTAGGAACACTTGATGACCTTGGGTGCAAATACACAGCTGAAGGTGGAGTGCTGAAGATCTCTCGAGGTGCCCTGACAGTGATGAAAGGGAAGAAGGCAAATTCTCTCTATCATTTACTGGGAGAAACCGTGACCGGAGTTGCTGCAGTTTCATCAGGTGAGTCAGACTCAAATTTGACTCAGTTATGGCATATGCGATTGGGACACATGAGTGAGGCAGGTATGACAATGCTGAGTGAGAAGGGGTTGCTGAAAGGTCAGAAGACAGGAAAACTGGACCTGTGTTAGCACTGCATCTTCGGAAAGCAGTGTCGTGTTAAATTTGGTACAGCTCTACATTCGACCAAGCAACCAGTAGAATACATTCATTCAGATGTTTGGGGACCGTCTCCAGTTCTATCAAAAGGAGGTGCCAGATATATGTTGACATTCATCGACAATTACTCAAGGAAGGTATGGGTGTACTTCCTGAAGCACCAATCCGAGGTATTTGATCAGTTCAAGAATTTTAAGGCATTGATTGAGAAGCAGTCAAGTAAACAAATCAAGTGCCTGAAAACTGATAATGGCATGGAGTTCTGTGGTAAGAACTTTACCGAGTTCTGCCAAAAGGAAGGGATTGTGAGACACCGCACAATTCCCGGGACACCACAGCAGAATGGCGTAGCAGAACGGAAGAACAGAACTCTACTCGAGCGAGCTCGGTGCATGCTTTCGCATGCAGGATTGGGCAAGGAATTTTGGGCTAAAGCAATAAATATGGCGTGTTACCTGGTTAATCGATCTCCATCTTCTGCTATTGAGTGGAAGACTCCTAAGGAAGTATGGTCGGGGAAACCTGTTGATTACTCCGAATTACGAATATTCGGATGTCCTGCGTATGCTCATGCGAGAGATGATAAGCTTGAGCCGAGGGCGAAGAAGTGCATATTTCTGGGTTATGCACAAGGGGTGAAAGGCTACCGGCTGTAGTGCACTGATCCCAGATCACCCGGTTTTATAATCAGCAGAGACGTGATCTTCGACGAGACTGCAATGCTTCAAAAGAGGAATCTTAAGACTCAACCAGCAGAGCAAACGGATCATGGTGTCAAAAGTGAGGTGGAGATTCAGGCGGAGTCTCCAAAGACCTCAGAGGTAACTGAGGAAGAGATTGCGGATGAGGCCACAATTCCTAAAGACAGTGATACTGAACAACCAGCAGAGCCACAACACAACATAGCCACGGGCAGACAAAAAAGGCAAATTAAACCACCGGTACGTTATGGTTATACTGATATTACCTATGCATTACCTGTAGGTGATGAGGTGGAGATGGATGAGCCTTCATCCTATTCTGAGGCGATGGCTAGTGCTGAGTCATCACAGTGGCTAGAGGCTATGAGTGAAGAAATAGAATCACTCTATCGGAATCAGACATGGGAGTTGGTCAAAGTACCTAAAAGACAGAAAATTGTCGGATGCAAATGGGTCTACAAACGGAAAGAAGGCATTCCCGGTGTAGAGGCAGCCAAGTTTAAGGCGAGACTTGTTGCGAGGGGGTATACTCAACGAGAGGGCATCGACTACAATGAAGTGTTCTCTCCTGTGGTAAGGCATACCTCTTTTCGTGTATTACTAGCCTTAGTTATTGTACAAGATCTTGAGCTGGAGCAGCTAGATGTGAAAACGGCATTTCTTCATGGTGAATTGGAGGAACAAATTTACATGAAGCAGCCTGAGGGATTTGCTATTCCAGGTAAGGAAGACCATGTTTGCTTACTGAAGAAATCCTTGTATGGATTGAAACAATCTCCTAGACAGTGGTATAAGCGTTTTGATGCTTTCATGACTAGTCAAGATTATTCGAAAAGCCGTTTGATAGTTGTGTTTATTTTAGGAGATTGGAGGATGGGTCTTTGATTTATTTGCTATTATATGTTGATGATATGTTAATAGCAGCTAAACATATGTCTGATATTGATGTGTTGAAGCGGCAGTTGAGTGCTGAGTTTGAAATGAAAGAATTAGGTGCTGCTAAGAAAATATTGGGTATGGAAATTTGCGTGACAAAGCTGCGGGAACGTTGCGTTTGTCTCAAAAGAAATACATTGAGAAGATCGTGGCACGTTTTAATATGCAGTCAGCAAAATCTGTAAGTACTCCTTTAGCCGCACATTTTAAACTTTCTGATAAGTTATCACCGCAAACTGAGGAGGAGGAGGAACATATGTCCCGTGTTCCTTATTCTAGTGCAGTTGGTAGTATTATGTATGCCATGGTATGTACTAGACCTGACATTTCACAGGCTGTAAGTGTTGTCAGCCGTTACATGAAGCACCCAGGTAAGACACATTAGGAAGCCGTGAAATGGATCCTCAGATATCTAAAGGGGACAGCAGACGTTGGCATTATGTATCGGAGGAACATCAATGGCAATGAGACCACAGGGTACGTGGATTCAGATCACGCCGGTAACTTGGATGATCGCAGATCACTAGCAGGGTACGTGTTTACACTAGCAGGTGGTGCAATAAGTTGGAAAGCGTCTTTACAAGATGATGTTGCATTGTCTTCGACTGAGGCGGAGTACATGGCACTAACTTTTGTTGCAAAGGAGTCGATATGGCTAAGGGGTTTGCTCTCGGACCTTGGACTAGAGCAGAAAAGTGTCACCATACATTGTGACAATCAAGGTGCGATATATTTGGCTTACAATCCAATATATCACGAGCGAACAAAACATATCGACATCAGGTACCATTTCATCCGAGATGTCATAGCGAAGGGTAAAATTGTTGTGAAGAAAATAGCAACAGCAGAGAACCCAGCAGATATGATGACGAAACATGTTCCTTCAGCAAAGCTCGAGCTCTGTATGAGCTCGATTGGCATCTATAGAGTATGAGCGCCCATCGGGGCGTTGGGAGAGCTGAGCATGGAAAATAATCACTATAACTTGGCTTCAAACGTCGAGCCAAGGTGGAGAATTGTTAGATTATGTCTCAAGTTTGAATCCATTATACTATACCCGATACGCAAAACATTTACATGTTGAAATGAGAAAGAACGTGTGCGGAGCATTTGATGAAAAATGGTGCAAGATACAAGCCGAAGGAATCCCGCCCTCGATCCGCTACGCACGCTGGAAATGGAGGCCACAAATGCGTGTGTTGATTTTTGTGGCCCTGCTCAGATGTCAGCATGATTCCTGAAGATTTGTTTGTCCAATTTCTTCTACGCCATTAAATGCATGCACATGGCCATGCACGTAGAAAACTTAGTCATCACTTGTGGCTTCAGAAGACTCCCTCTTGTACGCTTGCTTTTCTCCGAGAAGAAGTTCAAGATTGCAGCCCACCTCATTTCATGGATCAATGGCACACGAAGACATTTATCCCTCATCTGTGCAGTGCCTCATTAAATGCTTTCATGCACATGCATGATCCACATGCATGCTTTCAAATATGGTGGCTCATGCTGCCTATTGCGGCTTGTCTTGTGGGCGCTGACAACTGCAGCATTTAATGAGGCCATTTATTTGTTTTGTCTTGTTTTCTGCCCTTCTCTATATGAGGAGAAGACGTCTAGAAGATGCAACGAGAGCAAAAAGAAAAGAGCCCGAGAGTGAGAGAGAGCAAAGAGCTCGAAAGAGAGTGAGAGGCTTGAGCTCAGAGAGGTTTTTGTGCTGAGTTGAGTCCATTGAGTTGAGTTGTTAAACACCGTGGGTATCGGGTATAAAGTAGGGCTGGGAAACACTTGAGTGCATGTGTGATTGTAATCCTGTAATTCTCCGATTTATAGTGGATTGATTTGCTGGCTCTCCCCGTGGACATAGGTTCCGACATTCGGACTGAACCACGTAAATTTTGGTGTCCCTTTCTTTTATCGTTCCTCGTTTTATTTCGATCGATTTCTATAGCTCCCGACATAATTGCAAAATTACGATCCGCTTCCGCTGCGACACCGATTTATCAACAAAGAGTTCAAATATGTGGCAACAATAATTTTATATTGGTTATCTATTGAGAACGTACTAATGAACGAATCTAGGACAAATTGAAAAAATCTAATCATTTTTGTCACACCTCCATGTATGCTAAGAATAAAGTTTGAGAAATGCTTGTGGTTGTTTCACATGGCGTGCCCCCTTCCACTATTACTCCGACATAATTTATTATAGAAGAAACTTGAGGGCATCACTTATGAACCTTGAATATTGTATACGTTATGGACTTAAACCAAAATTTAGACTTGTTGTTTGTTAAAGATCTTAGGGATGACGTGGACGTAACTTGAAAACTTTCTAGAGCCTTTGAATAATCAAAAATCCAATAAGCCAACCTAATATGAGAGTCAACAATCAATCAATAAACAAGTCATAACTTTTGGTGTGAGACGATTTCAACTCCTCTAATACCAATTCAAAAAGCCGTCCAGATTGTGATATTGTGAACCAACTTGAATGCAATCGAGGGGGTTTCTCCTTGTTTGCGCAATTCTACACGATAGCAAGTTTCCACTTGTGTTATCATTATAGATTGGTGTTCTTAACAGTTTTCATTGCTCTAGGGATGACAAGTTCTTGTACTTTGTTTTCCTTTTGAGTAACTATGTTCTTTGATTTTAATTCATCTAGGTAGAAGAATAATTTTTTTCCAAAAAAAAGAATATTGATTCAATATATTTAGGTGTATGAGATAGAAATTGTGACATCCTGAAATTCGACCCCGTTTCGATAAAGTGAAATGGGCATTTCGTCGACGTCTTTACGCTCTTTTTCTCTCGGGAAATGATCACTCACGAGTTAACTAACCTATTAGGTGAAGCCGTTAAGGGATGTATCGGCCGTAAAATCCCTAAAAGCTACCTAATTGGTTGGATTGAGCTAAAATCACGTCCGATCGATTTTTAACTACGAAATTCAACTCGATTTTAATCGAATTTTAAGCGTCATAATTCTTAATTTGAGGATCCTCATTTCATCAATTTATCGACGAAATCAAATTTGATAAAGAAATTATCGGAAGAAAATTTGAAGATCAAAAGGAAAATAGAAAGAGAAAAGGAAAATTTGCATAATGGAAGTATGCATTTTATTTTTCTTTTTCTCTCTCTCTCCCCTTTTCTTTTTCTCTCTTTTCTTTCTCTCCCCCTCTCTTTTCTTTTCTTTCTCTCTCCTCTCTCCTCTCTCCTCTCCCCTTTTCCCCCCATCCGTGCGATTTCCTCCCCCCACTGACTTCTCTCTCCTCTCTCCTCACTTTGACTAGTCAATCCTCATCCTCTCTCTCTCTCTCTCTTTTCTCTCTTATCTCTCCTTCTCTTTCCTCTCTCTTCTTTCTTCCCCCTCACGACAGAACCAGCTTTTTCTTCTCCTTCTTTTCTTCGCGTGCAAACCAGGAGCTCGGAGATCGCAGCTCGCCGAGAACCGCTCGCCGCTCGTCCCGCCGCCGCACCGCCGCCCGCGCCCGCGTCGCGCCCGTGCGCTCGTCGCCGTCCCACCGTCCACGCACGCCCAGGCCATGCGAACCAGCCCTGTTTCGCCTCTGTTTCGCACCGACCAGCCCATCTCCGGCCACCTCCGGCCACCGCCCAACCCCGCCGGACCTCCCCCGTGACCCCCTCGCCCTCCGTCGGCCTTCCCCGCCGCCCTAGCCGCCGGAGCTGCTCCGTTCAGCCCTGACCAGCAAGCCCACGGAGTGGGTATCCAGCTCTTCCGGGCTCGCTTTGGGCCGTTTCCGAGCCCCGGATCCGCGAGTCGCTTTGGGAACAATCGTTCCTCGCGTCGCCGCCGTCGGATTGATCCGATTTGCGCGCGATTTGGTGAGTAATCTCAATAATCCAGGATTAGTGGCTAATTTATGCTTAAGGTTGATTTAGATTTAATTAATTATGTTTAGGTTGTTAGATTAGATTAAATTAGCAATTATTAGTCAATTGTGATGCGAATTAGATAAATTGAATGTGTAATTAGCAAGTAGATGTGGTCTACTAATTATTGGAAGTGTCTCGGGATTTTTCCCGACCCTTAGTGGGCTCCAATTAGGCTTTTCGGGCCTAAGTGGATTTTTTAGTATTTAAATATTAATTTTCGGAATTAAAATAATTATTTATTTTCCGAAAATTCAACTGAGATGGCTTGGAACCGGAAAATTATGCTGATGACCGTGGCGAAGTTCGTTTATTTAATCGGGCTGTAATTTGAGCTAAATGAATTTTTAGTAATTAATAATTAATTTTCGAAATTAATTAATTAATTAATTATTTTTTGGAAATTAAGATTTTGATGGTCGACGACTGAAATCTCGTGCTGATCGCCGTGGCGTGGTCCGTTTATTTATTTGAGCTCCACGTTGTATGGAATTGAATAAATTGTGATATTTTAGGGATTTACCCTAATTGATTGGAATTGATTGAGATTGAATTGGCCAAGTGTGTTATTTAGCATTTATAATGCTTTGTTGAGTTGATTTAATTAATTGATTGAGAAAATCGTTGGGTATTGGTTATCACCTGAAAGGAAGCATGTGGGCTCGGTGAATTGGAATATCACCTGGAAAATGCACGTGAGTTTAGTGGTTGATCATATTGAATTGTTTATGTTGGCTCTGTGATCAGTGTATCACCTTGGCGAAAAAGACGCCCGAGAGCATATTGAATTGTTTACGTTGGCTCTGTGATCAGTGTATCACCTTGGCGAAAAAGACGCCCGAGAGCATATTGAATTGTTTACGTTGGCTCTGTGATCAGTGTATCACCTTGGGCGAAAAAAGATGCCCGAGAGCATAGTAAAGTGTTCACTGTACGTCACCTTGGCGAATCGACGCCGAGAGCATTGATGGAGCTACGTGACTAAGTGCAGGCATCGTAAAAAGAGGGCGTGGGGCTTAATGATGATCACTTTGGTGAGATGCACCTAAGAGAATGCACGTGGGCCGGGCATCTAAAAAGACGCGGCCGGTGATTGATGATCACTTTGGTGAAAAGGTCGCCCGAGAGAATGCACGTGGGCCCAAGGTTCGAGGCACGTGAACTCGGAGACTTGGAAGGTCATCCGGAGAATGCACGTGGCCTAGCTTTTAAATATCCCACAGTGGGGATTGATTCGTATGACATGTAATCGACTGGTTCGATTTGTTTGAAGTAAATGGATGTTTATTGTGAATTGTATTGACTTGCAGGTGGGATCAAAGGCCAAGGTAAGTCCTATGCCCTGTGCGTGTTTAGGCAGCCTTTAGTATAATAGTTTGCTAATCGGGCTTAGTGGGGTAGAAGAATCCTCGAGACGTAGCCTCATCCCAGTTTGGGAAAACCATTTCGGACCCCAACAAGAATGAGGAGGAGGAATCCGAGAAGAGAACTCGGAGATGAGATCTGAAGAGAAGGATTTTTGGAAGAAGAAGACAATCCTCGAGAGGGGGCCTTGAGTACAGCCTAGTTTGTCTAAGTTCCTGTCTTCTTTTGAGATCTCCTTTTGATGTGAATAGTTATGAAGTGGTTTGTGGTTTGTATAAGTTTGGTTATAAATTTCAATATGAAAAAATACGGCAACGCTTTTATCCCATCGTTTTTATTGTTCAGGGATTTTAATCGCTTCTCCGTACGTGCTTAAAACTAAAAGGGTCGGCGATACATGTCGCGGGATATCACATTATAAAATCGTAAAGTGAGATTTGGATGCGGATGTGCGTGCTCGAGGATCGCGTGACAGAAATTACTTGCTGAAGATAGGAAATGCATTGAAAATTATTCAAACAAAATATATATATAAATAATCCCTTTTCCTTCTTTTTTTTTTAATTTATATTTTCCATCATCATATATAACTAATGAAACATTTTATTTTGTAAAATAATTTTAATGGCAACTAGTCAACAATATTAATGATTTAATAAATGTAACTTGGGAAGATAAAGAATTATGCCTTTGACAATCACTATGCATGGTATATGATGTTACGGGCTCTAAATAAAAATCACCAATAAGTTGTCCTATTAATCTCAAATAAATATGTAATTAGAAAGGTTTGTGACAATGACTAGTGTGATGTACACTATAAACATGGAAAAAAAAAGTGGCACAATGTTACAAAATCTTTGGATATAAGAGTAAAAACTCAATTAAAAAATCTTATCATTCAAGTGAATGGGATCATACCAATAAAATCTATAAGTAATTGTCAATATCATTAAAGCAAAACACTAAATAAATAAATAAAGGAATAATTATCTTACTACCAACATGATCTTTCTCTTTACATATATAGAACTAAAATGAAGCGGGTGAGAATCATAACAACCAGTAAACACCCGCACATATTAAAAGATAGAGAATGCCTTGGTGAGAAATTTTACCCATCGGCTTCGTATCCTTTCAAGTTGCTGATTTCAAGGAGGGCTTGCTTCCATTTCTCCAAAATCGCTGGGTCAAAAGAAGACCTCTCAAGTGAATGCTTCTCACGCTCATGAAATGCCTCTCCAAAACTCCCGATTAGATGTCTCACGTCAGCTGGTTTCACTTTGTAAAATATAGGCAGCACTATCTGCCCGTTACTATTCTTACGCTCCATTATTTGAACAAGTTCATCCAGGCACCAACTGCTTCTACCATAATTCACAGAGAAAATGGGGATTAGGATCTTACTATTCGTGATGGCTACCATAAGCTCTGGTTTGATGTCCTCGCCCTGGCAGAGCTCATCATCGTCTCTGAAAGTGTGAATTCCGGCTCTGAGGAGCCCATGATAGAGGTGATCGGTGAAGCCATGTCGAGTATATGGGCCTCTAAAACTCAAGAACACCTCGTAGCAGTTTCCAGTCGATGCACTATTGTTAGTTCCTCTCGAAGACGAACCAGATCCAACGAAATTAGTTTCTGTCAGCACAGTCATCGAACCAGATGCACCAGTATCAACATCCTCTGCATTTCCACTCGCATTAGTTTTCCTCTTCTTAATGAGACAATGCATTTCAGCCTCTGACTCTGCCATTGAGTTCAGCTTTCAAGCCCTAAATAGAGAAAAAAACCAGAATGCCCCTCAGAAAACAGGAAATGCTTTCTTGCCTCTTCTATTGTGGTTTGTTAAAATTTCAATACATATGGAGCGGTGGATTTGTTCGGAAGATGAAAAGTGTAGAGAGACTTATGACGAGGCTGTGACAGGGATTTGCAGGAGAAGATGAAAGATTGGGGGGGGGGAGAGAGATTGGTCCTGTCCAATATTTTCCAAACGAGTGCTCGGAATATATAAAAACATCAAAGCATCGGGGACAGTGAAGAGTCCCCTGCTTAGTCCATTGCTTGCAGCGTCTAACCGTCCTTTTCTTTTTGTTCATTTGTTTTCCGTAAGAGAAGGTACTTTTGTTAATTATATTTCATCTCTTGATTCCACTTAGAAATTTTTTTGGTCGTAATCTTATATGGAATTTACCCTTCTTACTTTAAGCCTTTTAAATATTATACCATCAAACCGATAAACTTCATTTTAATACGGAAATGCCGTATTACAACAATCACTTACTCTCTAAAAATATCATGTTATTTACGTGTGTCGATGATCATAAATATTATCAAATTACTATATATATTTATTTATTTTGTACCCGAGCACAGTGAGAATAATGTCTTTCTGGTTTTCGTTCTACCTTAATTTTCTCTTCTTTTTTTTTTTTTTTCTGTTGAAGCTTTAATTTCTCCTTCAAATCTCATAAATAAATCCAAATGCCTTCTTGCTTTTGCTTTTCTTTGTCATACATATATTTTTTTTATTGGTTTGATTTATCTATTCCAACCAGTTGGCACGCACCAATAAAATTCAAGCGTTGCCTTCGTGTGATGGAAGTTTCAATGCAGTGGAGAATCCAAGGCAATCCTACCTGGGAAGAAGATAACATATGAGCAAGTTTCGGTGCACAAGAATGAAAAAAATAAAACCAAAAATAATATAAAATTGCTATTATGATACCGTAAATTAGAATGGTCAATTCCAAGTCTAATCCTATCCACAAATGAGAATTGAACTAATTTTACTAATTTTTGGAACCAGGGCCGGAGCCTATTTGAACTAATAAAACGGGTCACTAAAAACGAAACCTCACGGCTAGCCTTAGATTTGGGAAGAAGAGAGAATAGATGAGGCCTACTACCTAAATCTTATTTCTTTATGTGAAGATATAATACTTTTGGCATGAATGCAGGGCCCGCAATCAGAACCTTTTTTTCCTTTGTCCTAGAATATTAACGAACTATGAAAGACGCGTGGAGGTATTTTTATGGCAGTGGATAACAGTTTTACATCATCTCATTCATTTAGATCATAATATTAGGTAATGATATAGTGAATTTTATGAGAGAGCACAAGAAATTCTCAAGTTTTCAGCATTAACCATAGAAACTTAAATAATTCTAACTCCACAAAGTTCATAGAGCTATGTCCTTACCTACATAGTATCAAAAGTAGTCTCATCTTTCGGATTATTATCATTTTATCAATAAATTTGAATTTACTTTCTTTAATATTATGAAATGGTCAAGCTCTTGCATGTTATAAGATGATTTCATTACTGTGTTTGGACAAAATGATAATCTAGAAGGGTACAAGCTCCTATGTACACGCTTATATGGTGATTATATGCACAAACGTTCTAAGAAAGTAAACTTTTGATCATCATATTCTTGTGAATTAGATTTTAATCCTAATAAATTATTTTAGCGACAAAACCAATCAAAAACATATTCATTAGATTGATTAAATGCTTTCAACCCTTGCAGAAATTAAATTCATTTCCCTAGATAATCTAAATCACTCACATATTTGTGTGCCCTTTTTTGCTAGTGAATTGGATTAGTGAACTAATCTAGGTGGACTGATTCCCAATTTTTTGATCAAATACAATTTCGTTTTGGAAATAATTTTCCATGTCATTTTTTTAAGTGGATTTTTTAATGCCATGTCAAACAAGTAACAATATGTTTTAGCATAGGATTAATGAGGTAAATTTGAGATTGGTTATTGATTTTTTTTAGATAAAAAAATGTCCGGGCATATTTTGGATTGGACATTAAATTTTGAATTTTTCAGAGAAAAGAATTGGAGTAGATTTACGACTGAATCCAAAGTTATAGATTTTTTTTAGATAAAAAGTTTTGGGGTAGAATTAAAATTGGATTTAAAATTTAAGAGTTTTGAGGAGAGCAGGCCCATATAAAAAAGGAAAGAGAAAATTGAGGAGTTTTACTTCTTTTAATTATCCAGGGACAGATATGAAATTAGATCGCATTTATTTTTCTATCTAACCCTTTGCCCGATGGCTAGGTCCAACCTTAACTTGAGGGTACCAGTCTTCTCTACCAATTTTTTTATCAGTTTCTTATTCCGAATGAGTTGCTAGGGCCACCACTCTTCTATCTGCTTAAAGTGCATTTCATAACGTATCCATTCCTGGAACAGTTTCCAAGCAAAAAACGTATTTGGTAACTGTACAAAATTTCTATTCTCGGAAAAAAAAAAAAAAAAAAGAAGAGAAACACTATGTTCCCAAAAAAAATTTATTCCCAATTTTTTCATTTAATTTATAAAATGTCAATTATAGTTGATAATATAAAGTTCTTGAAAGAGGAAGGTGGAATTGGAATCATAAACTCTGTTTTTTAAATTTAAAAAAAAAAATGCCGTCATTGGCTAATTGGAATCATAAACTCGAATGAGGCCTAATATGCTAGATAACTATCGCCATTGATAATTCCTGCAAGGTTTTGAACTAAAGCCAATCGGCATAGAGGCTGAATGCATCTGGAGCTTTAACAAGGAAAAATTGTATAGAAATATTCTCATTATTCTCTTTTCTATACTTCAAATAAGTCCTCATTGTCATTATTCAATCAAAAGAAATCACATTGTAACCGACTTACGGATAATAACACGATAGTAAAACCTCACTCCATGCAGTACCAGAGTAATCTATAACTCGGATGAACCACAACACCCCGCAAGCTCTACCCCTCTCATAACCATCTGCTTCTCCCCTCCCACATTCGTCATGCATTTTCAGCGCATCCATCATTTCGAAACCACCGACCTCCTCGAGCGAGCGAAACAGACAGAAATTAAAAAAGGTTGTAAAAAGAGGCCACTCCACGCATATACATGCTCATTTCCACATAAGCCACCAACACAGTTTCAAAAATTAAAACTTTGCATGTCTGATTGCGGGTGAAAGTTTTCATGATCATACCTACTTTGAGTCAAAAAATGCTACTTTATCTCCTGGTTTTTCGACTCCAAAATCCGAGCTTCAGGCGCGCTTCTGAAACACAACCACCCTACAAAAAAAAAAAAAAAAAAAAACCCGACTTTTATTCATCACATAATAAATCTCAAAGCAAATTTAAAACAATCAAAACATGAAGAGCTTATCATGAAATTGCTAGAACCCAGAGAACTGTGAACAAAAATACGTTGCTTCTAAATCTTTCAATTCAAAGAACCTCGTACAAGTGAATAGAAAGGCATGAGAATTCAAGAATGGATTCTGGAAAACGTATATTCGAGAGAAAGCCCAGCCAAAACTCTGCTGGGGAAAGACAGGTATAAATGCATAGATAAGGTAAGGGGAGCATTTCGAGCGAGTTCGAGAATGTTCGAGGATTTGACGGCACTATTTGAGAACCCACCGCTTTGTGACACTTGTAATCTTCTCAAGCAACCGCTTCTACCACACTTGTGAAACACACGAACCATCGACCCCAAAATCTCATTTTTTCCTTTTACCCACCACTTCGATTCCGCAAAGGGGGAGAAACCCACGAGGAAAGAAGAATTGCAGGGAACCCCAGATTGCAGATTTGTTGTTAAGAAGAACGGGAAGCGAGAGCACGAGCGGTCCGTACGTCGATGGCGAAAGTGAGAGCACCTCCAAAAACGACGCGAGACGAGCTACAACAGGAAGAAATCGAACGAATAGCAAAACGCAAACGATCTACGACTAACCCTCTCGCTCAAACGAGCGACAAATCAAACCCTGATAAAAAAAAAAAAAAAAAAAGGCAAAGGGGAGCCATGAAAAACAAAGCGAGAATCGCCAAAGAGAGAGAGCAAGAATTGCCAAGGAGAGAGGCGCCTACCGTTTCTCAAGACTAGTCGGGGCAACAAAGGAGGAGGAAAGGTGTCGCGACTCTGTCTTCTCCGGCGAACGATGCGAAGAGGAGGAGGAGGAGAAACAAACTTCACGAGAGAGGAGAGTGAGACGAAAAGATGTCTGCCAAGAAGTTTTAAAAAGGATGAGAATTAATAAACAAGCTCCGATCAAATTTCGATATCCATATAACGGTGGATTTGTTGGGAAGATGAAAAGTGGAGAGAGACTTGGGACGAGTCTTCGTAGAACTTAGTCCACTGCTTGCACCATTGAACTTTCCTTTTCCTTTTTTAAGTTATTTTCCACCGGAAATGGTATTTTTATTGGATATATTTAAGCTCTTGATCCCACTTAGAAATTTAATCCCTCTCACTTTAATCCTGTTAAATATTATACTATTAAACCGATAAACTTCATTTCAATACTTATAAGTTTAATGAGTTAACACATGCCAAGGATCATAAAAAATTATCAACATGCTATATATATTTATTATGTATCTGAGCACAAAGAAAAGAATTTCTTTTTTGCTTTGATTCTACCTTAATTTCTCCATCAAATCTCATAAATTAATCAAAAAGCCTTTTTGCTTTTGCTCTTATGCTATTATATATATATATATATATATATATATCTTTATTGATTTGATTTATCCAATCCAATCAATTGGCAAGCACCAATAATTCAAACTTACCGAGCCATATATAAATTAGTAATTCATTGGCCGAGACCACCGACCATTCATTTATAGCCATTGCCTTCATGTGAGAGAAGTTTCAATGGATAGGAGAATCCAAGGTGATCTTGCCCAAGAAGAGAATACCATGTGAGCAAATTTTGATGCGAAAGCAATGAAAAAAGTAAAATCAACAATAAAGGACAACTGCTTTATTGGTATGAATACATACAAAGCGTCAGGACAATTACTGCACCATTGAACTTTCCTTTTTTTTTTTTTTTTAACCACTGGAATTCCCCCCAATGGCCACCTTTCCAACATGGAAGGGGGAGGTGAGGGGTTCAAATCTCCTCCTTCTCGGGGGGATGGGGTGGGGACGCGTAAGTTTCGGGAGTGGGTTTTCACGCCTGTAGAGCGCGAGCAAAAAAATCGAGAGTAATTGTAGAGTAGGAATAGAGTAGGACTGACAAAAAAAAACTTTCCTTTTTTTATTATTTATTTTCCATCAGAAAATTTACAAATATATTTAAACTCTTCATGCCAGTTAAAAATTTACCTTGAACCTATTAAATATCAACAAATTAAACTGATGAATTTGAAATGTTGCATTATCAACCATCACTTACATCTACAATATATAGAGACTTTGGATGATTATAAACCTACAGAAAGTAAAGAGGAAAACTCTAGTGACTTGGGGGTGCGTGATAACCAAAATTTTTGTTAAATAATTTTTTTATTAGGATCTGTTTCCCGGAATAGAAACACGTTTGATAAATATATTCAGTTTTATTTATTTATTTATTTAGAATAGATTTCTATTCCATAAATTGATTTGGAAGAGAAATCGAAGTATAAATTTTTTACTTTTGATTTCGAAAGAGAAATTAGAAATAATTTCTCCCACTAAACCCAAATTTCGGTGAGTCCTCCCTCATCTCCTCTACGTCTCTGCCTCCTCCTCCTCCTCTGCTTCTCCTCATTTTATTAAAAATAAAAATAAAAATATTCATTTTATTCATTTAAAAATAAAAAATAAATTTATTAAAAATAAATAATTTTTTATTTATCATTTTATTTTTAGTTTATTAAAAATAAATTTATTAAATTTATCAAAAATAATTTATTTATGATAAATAAAAATAAATTATTTTTATTTAAAATAAATTTAATAAATTATTTTTATTTAAAATAAATTTAATAAATTTATTTTTATTTAAAATAAATTTAATAAATTTATTTTTATTTGCCTTGAGTGTTTTGCCAAATAAATTTATTTTTATTTTTAATTTTTATTCATTTAAAATAAAATTATTCGTAGAATAAAATAAAATAGAATAAATAAAAATAAATTTATTTTTAAGGATATTTTTATTTTAAAATAAAATGATATTTTATTTTATTTTTTATGATTTATTTTATTTTATTTTATTTTGTTCTTTATTTTTTTGTTACTAAATCATTTTTATTCTTATTTTTTTTATATTAAAGGTCATTTATTCTTCAAATGGACCGAAAGGAAGAATTTTGTGTCGTTATCTAACGCAATTTTATTTTTAGAGTAAAAATTTTTGCCATTATCAAACGATTATTTTCTTTATAAACTCTTCTAAAAATAGAAATAGAAATATCTATTTTTTGTTAAACTATTTCAACAGAATGGTAATCATGCGCTACTGATGGTAACCGTTTGTTCAAACTTTTAACGATTTGCAGAAATGCAAATACCTTTAGGTAAATGGGGTTTCAAAATGCAAATGTCGTTTGGTAAAATTTGCATTGAGAAACAACTTTGGCCAAAATGTCGTTTGGTAAAATTTACATTTGTAATTAACTTTTATTAAATTAAAAAGCAAAAATATGTTTACATTTTTTTTATATAAACATATTTTTATATAAAAAATATAAACATATAAACATAAAATATATTTATTAAACATAAAAAATATAAAAAATAGATATGTTTATATAAATATATATTTATATAAAAGCAATCGGAGAAAAAAATAGATATGTTTATATTTATAAAAATATATATAAATATATATATATATATTTATTTATTTATTAAACATAAAATATATTTATATAAAAAATGGATATGTTTATATCTATATAAATATATATTATATTTTTATAACTATATATTTATTAAACATAAAATATAAAAAAATAGATATGTTTATATTTTTTATATAAAAAATAAAACATAAAATATATGTTTATATATTTATACCGGACCACGAACCCGGCGGCCGAACCGCCTGAATAAAAAATATGTTTATGTTTTTTATATAAACATATTTGTATATAAAAAAATATAAAAAATATAAACATAAAATATATTTATTAAACATAAAATATATTTATATAAAAAATGGATATATTTATATCTATATAAAATATATATAAACATAAAATATAAAAAAAATTGATATGTTTATATATTTATATAAAATATAAAATATATATTTTTATATAAAAATATAAACATATTTATTTTTATATAAATATATTTATATTTATTTTTATTTTTATTCGTGATCGATTAGATTTCTCCATTTGGAGAGATGAATAATAGGAAGTTGATTCAAGAGAAGATTAACTCCAAAGGACTAAGAGATTGCGATGGTAAAGGCGCCTTAACCGGAACTGTTATTTAATCGATTCACAGTCGTCGTGAAAAACGAACTAAAACAGATTTCAGTTTTGGAGAGAATTTTAGGCCAAATGAAAGATTCCAATCTTTGAACCAAACAGGGCCGATATCCAGACTCCTCCTTGGGGAAGTAGGCAAAGGTTTTTGAGGACTTTCCTTGCATTTCTGCCTTTATTGTTTCGTGGACAAACCAAAGGGTAGCCAATAGCTTTGAATTAGACTCAAAATAAGTATAGTCTATGACGAAGAACATACTGAAATGGCTTTCAATGACACATAATTCTTTACACACATCTGCCTTAATTTTGCTAGTAATTGAATATGATGGTAGATATAGAGGGAATATTTTCTAAATATATAGTAGGGGGTGGACAATGACTTGCAATCCATCTGGACAAGAAACTTGAAGATGCATGGATCATTGATACACTTTATTATTTCTTGGACTAACTAAAAAGCAGCCAATGTTGAATAAGAATCGGTATGAGGATAGATATTTCTATAGCCCTTGCTACACATCATTTAAGGTGGAGACCACTTTGAACACAACTGATGTGTATTTTTTGTCTTTCCTCTTGTCTAACTTCTTTTCCAAGTAGACTTTTCAATTCCACGACAACTCTTTCTAGTTCCTTTGCACATTTCTTTCTTCCCTGCTCCAAATCCTTGATCTTTCCCTTGTTGTCATTGCTTCCCTCACGTGCTTGTGACATGGATTTGCAAGAGAAATGAAAAGTGGAAAGAGAGAGATTCGTTTGGTCCAACATTTTCCACACAAGTGCTCACAATAGACAAAATCATACAAAGCATCGGGACAATGAAGAGGGCACACTTAGTCCACCGCTGGTACCGTTGAACCTTCCTCTTTCTTTTGTTAATTTATTTTCCATCAAAAAAGGTGTTTTTCATTAAATACATTTAAGCTCTTAATCACACTTAGGAATTTACCCAGCCTGATATATATTATACAGTCAAACCAATAAACTTCATTTTAGTACTGAAATGTTGTATTATTAACGATAACTTATTCTAAAAAACTATGTTATCATTGTTGTCGAGGATCATATAAAATTATCAACATGCATAAATGTGTGTCTAATATATATATATTCATTCTAACACAATGAGAAGAATTTATTTTTTGCTATTATTCTACCTTAATTTCTCCATCAAATCTCATAAATTAATCAAAATGCCTTTTAGCTTTTGCTCTTATGCTATTATATATATATATATATTTATTTATTTATTTGATTTATCCAATCCAATCAGTTGGCAAGCACCAATAATTCCACCGAGCCAGATATAAATTAGTAATTCATTGACCGGGACCACCGACCATGCATTTATAGCCATTGCCTTCATGTGTGAGAAGTTTCAATGGATAGGAGAATCCAAGGTGATCTTGCCCAAGAAGAGAAAATCATGTGAGCAAATTTTGATGCAAAAGCAATGAAAAAGGTAAAACCAACAATAAAGGACAACTGCTTTATTGGTATCCATGGAAGGTGGTCATGATTGATGAATACATTCAGGATAATTACTGCACCATTGAACTTTCCTTTTTTATTATTATTTATTTTCCATCAGAAAACTTACAAATATATTTAAACTCTTCATGCGCAGTTAAAAATTTACCTCGAAGCTATTAAGGGTGCGCATGACAAAATTTCGGAATAGAAATTGATTTATTTAAATTGATTTCTCAATTTCTATTTTAAATCGGAAGTTTAAAAATTTTGCTTTCGATTTTTCTTCAAATCTATTTTGGAATAGAAATCTATTTCAGAAATAGAGAAATCAAATTACCAAACGGATTGCATTCCAAACTTGTTAGGAACGAGAGAAATAGAGAAATCAAGAAACATAAATTTTATCGTACGCGCCTAAGTATCAACAAATCAACTGATGAATTTGAAATGTTGCATTATCAACCATCACTTATATCTACAATATATAGAGACTTTGGATGATTATAAACCCAAAGAAAGTAGAGAGGAAAACTCTAGTGACTTGATTTCCAGACTCCTCCTTGGGGGAAGTAGGCGAAGGTTTTTTTAGGACTTTCCTTGCATTTCTACCTTTATTGTTTCGTGGACAAACCAAAGGGCAGCCAATAGCTTTGAATTAGACTCAAAATAAATGTAGTCTATGATGAAGAATAGACCGAAATGGCTTTCAATGACACATAATTCTTTACACATGTCTGCCTTAATTTTGCTAGTAATTAAATATGATGGTAGATATAATGGGAAATTTTTCTAAATATATAGTAGGGCGTGGACAATGGCTTGCAATCCATCTGGACAAGAAACTTGAAGATGCATGGATCATTGATACACTTTATTATTTCTTGGACTAATTAAAGAGCAGCCAATGTTGAATAAGAATCAATACGAGGATAGATATTTCTATAGCCCTTGCTACACATCTTTTAAGGTGGAGACCACTTTGAACACAACTGCTTTGTATTTTTTGTCTTTCCTCTTGTCTAACTTCTTTTTCCAAGTAGATTTTCAATTCCACGACAACTCTTTCTAGTTCCTTTGCACATTTCTTTCTTCCTTGCTCCAAATCCTTGATCTTTCCCTTGTTGTCACTGCTTACCGCACGTGCTTGTGACGTGGATTTGCGAGAGAAAATGAAAAGTGGAAAGAGAGAGATTCGTTTGGTCCAACATTTTCCACACAAGTGCTCAAAATAGACAAAATCATACAAAGCGTCCAGACAATGAAGAGGGCACGCTTAGTCAATTGCCAGCACCGCTGAACTTTCCTCTTTCTTTTGTTAATTTATTTTCCATCAAAAAAGGTGTTTTTTGTTAAAAAATTTCCTTTTTTTATTATTTATTTTCCATCAGAAAATTTACAAATATATTTAAACTCTTCATGCCGGTTAAAAATTTACCTTGAACTGTTAAATATCAACAAATTAAATTGATGAATTTGAAATGTTGCATTATCAACCATCACTTACATCTACAATATATAGAGACTTCGGATGATTATAAACCCACAGAAAGTAAAGAGGAAAACTCTAGTGACTTGGGGGGTGCGTGATGATAACCAAAATTTGCCTTAAAATAATTTTTTATTCCGCACTGTTTTTGGAATAAACACTTTGATAAACCTATTCAGTTTTTTATTTATTTATTTCTAGAATAGATTTTTATTAGAAATTGATTTGGAAGAGAAATCGAAGTATAAATTTTTTACTTTTGATTTCTGAAAGAGAAATTAGAAATAATTTCTCCCACTAAACCCAAATTTCGGTGAGTCCTCACTCATCTCCTCTATGTCTCTGCCTCCTCCTCCTCCTCCTCCTCCTCCGCCTCTCCTCATTTTATTAAAAATAAAAATAAATAAAAATAAATATATTCATTTTATTCCTTTAAAAATAAAAATAAATTTATTAAAAATTTATTAAAAATAAATAAATTATTTTTATTTATCACTTTATTTTTAGTTTATTAAAAATAAATTTATTAAATTTATCAAAAATAATTTATTTATGATAAATAAAAATAAATTATTTTTATTTAAAATAAATTTAATAAATTTATTTTTATTTGCCTTGATTGTTTTGCCAAATAAATTTATTTTTATTTTTAATTTTTATTCATTTAAAATAAAATTATTCGTAGAATAAAATAAAATAGAATAAATAAAAATAAATTTATTTTTAAGGATATTTTTATTTTAAAATAAAATGATATTTTATTTTTTTATGATTTATTTTATTTTATTTTATTTTTTTTTTTCTTTTTTTTTGTTACTAAATCATTTTTATTCTTATTTTTTTATATTAAAGGTCGTCTTGCCGCCACCACCGTCCAGAAAGGAAGAAATTTTGTGTCGTTATCAAACGAATTTCTATTTTTAGAGTAGAAATTTTGTGTCGTTATCAAACGGTTATTTTTTTTAGAAACTCTTCAGAAATAGAAATAGAAAAATTTATTTACGTTCCGCAAAACTATTTCGGAATAGAATGTCATCATGTACGGCGCTTAAGAGTCTATCAACAAGAAAATTACCAAAAAAATTCTAAACCTATTGTAATTATGCCAATTTAGTTATAAATTTTTTTTTTTGCCAATTGAATCCTAAACCTTTTATAATCATGCTAGTTAAGTCCTTTCCACTGAAATTGACCAACCGGCACTAACGTGACTGTCGATCAACGTCAAGCAATAATTTTTTTAATAATATTTTAAATTTATTTTTTTATTAATTTTTTTATCTTTTATCTCTCTCTCTCTCTCTCTCTCTTCCCTTCTCCCTCGTCCTTCCTTTGGCTCCGACGACCAAGCAAGCTTATCTCGTCATCGCTGGGCGAAGGCGAGTTGGCCCGGCCACTAATGGGTGGAGCCCCTGTCGAATCTGGCGAGGGCTCACCCCGCTATCACTAGGTGAGCTGCTCGCCCAGCCACTAGCAAGGCGAGCCCTTGCCAAATTCGGTGAGGGGGGCCTCATCATCATTGGGTCTAGTGAGGCGAGCGCTTGCTAGATCCAGCGAGGGCTCGTCTCGCCGTCGTTGGGCGAGCTATTCACCTAGGCATTGGTGAGGTGAGCCCTTGCCAGATCTAGTGGGGGCTTGCCTCGCCAGTGGCGGCCGGGCGAGCTCACCCTCTCCCAGCGACAACGAGGCGAGCCCTCGCTCGATCCAACGGGGGCTCATCCAACGACGGCCAGCTCAATCCGGTGATCAGCCAGACAAAGGAAGAAGGATGGAGGAGGGGACAAAAAAAGATTAAAAAAATCCAAAAAAAAAAAGATTTTAAAAAATCCAAAAAAAATTCAAAAAACATTATTAAAAAAATTGTCATTGGCGCCAACCGAAGGCCACATCAGCACCAGCTGACCAATTTTGATCGAAAGAACTGAGTTGGCACGATTGCAAAAGATTTTTGACTCAATTAGCAAAAAAAATGGCACAATTATAATAGGTTTATGACTTTTTTGGTAATTTGCCCGTCTATCAACTACTGAGATTTATGATAGGAATTTTCTAGAACATGCTATGTTTGTCGTGTTGTTCGTCCTTTGGAATATTCTAAAAGTCTTTGGAAACTCTAGGAGACTTGGTCAATCTTTTTCAGTTGTACTCAGTCCTTTGTTCATTTGTGTATATTTTGAATATACACAAAATATGTGCAACTTTTGCTAGTAACAATAGCTAAATAGAAGGAATTCTTTAATGCACAATCTCATCTAAAAGTATGCATATATGAAATAAGAAAATGTAAATTACACCAAATGGAAGTAAAATTTGTTTTCTCTTTCTGTGCCACTTTGGATGGTGCTTGAAAACCAAGTATGTTGACACTATAAGTCAGGTCTAACAAATGCTTTGACATGGCTTCATTTTGAGTTTTTTAAGTTTGATTTTTTTTTAAAATTACTTATTTCTCACATAATAAATGAACTCTATTATAATCGGGTTTGGGTAGGCTCAAGAGGGGTGGGCTTACGTATAAATGAGCTTAAACTCCAGAAAAAAAAAAAAAATAATTGCTCAAGTCAGCCTGATATGTGATACCACATCCAAACGCTCTATTTATTAAGCAGTAGACATAAATAGGTGGTGAAACTTGCAAAATTCTACCTGAAAAGTTAAGCATAAATGACTTCTCAGAGATAATTCCTTAGCAAAAACCATATTTGTGATCAAGTTTGGCATCTCATGAGCTTAGGAATAGCATAATCACATCTTAAATTACATACATGTTCCCTTTTCTTTTCTTTTTCAAACTGGCTGACAAACGTGGCACCAGAGAAGATTGTTCTCGCCTCCCAATCATGCCAAGTATAGACTGCGATGCATGTCGCACGTCTCTATTTTGACGCCAACTCCACTGTTCTACTAAAAAAAGGTTGTCGAGTTTGTGCATCAAATTCTATCCAAATTGGAATTGTAACGAAGGTCGGAAGCCAAAATAAGTAGGAGACATGTTAGCAAGCATTGTGGGGGAGCTACGTGGAGAGGACTGATCGCTTGGCCCCTGCTGCCAACTATTACATTCCATGCCATTTAGTTTTCCCTTTTCTAGGACCACCTATTGATTTGTTTTTTTGAATGTCGAGTTATTATCGCATGGCATAAGCACCATGGGGTGGCTCTTAACTTTTTTTTCTCCATATAAATGTACTTAAAATGAAAATACACCTAAATGAACTATTAAAGTGGCTTTTAGAAAATAGGAGGGATATTGAAATAATTTCATACAAAAAGGGAAATGTTCTTACTAAAAAATCAAAGGTTTAAATATTGCCAACTCTATCGACATATATTTAGATAATATTTAGTCACTGAAAATTTAACTATCCATATTACGATTAGGGTAATAAGAATAGTTTGAACAATAGCTTTTCAACTTAATTACAATGCAGAGGAATCGCATTGCATCCATGAATGCAATGAAATTCTTGAACATTTGGATACCGTTGGTGGGCAGAGAGAACGATATATGTGGATTAGAGCTCCGAGTGGAATGCCATCGTTTAGACAAGACAATGGTTTTGACCACGTCTTTTGTGGCCAAGAAGGAGAAGATATGAAGGATGATGGCACCGGGCAATTGACTGATGTAATCCACTGAGCTTCGGGTTTCATCCCGATCGGAAGGACAAGGTGATCATGGATGGGGACGTTTTCCAGTTGGATTGGCAGACAATTTGATCCGGGCCTTGTATGGAGGATTCTTCAAGCCTTTTGCCTGTGGCCCCCGACGGCGATGGAGCCAAAAATTATGCCTTATTCGCATTTTCCCCAAAGCTTTAATTAGAACAGAGACTAGACCCACAAACTCTTCTTATTTATCTTCAAAATTCAAAAAAGAAAGATCTAACCTTTGGATAAAAATGGAAATAAATTTAGATAGTTTCAGATAATAATTCTCAAGAGCCTATGAAAATTATTACTAACAGAGAGCAACTATCATATCCTTTTATTTTTGGTAATTTTCCTTTTTCACAATATTTGTACTTATTCCTTTTCTTGTTTTGGATTATTGTGGCCGTGGCATGAGCCCACACGAGGGCCATGTAAATGTACCTGCCACACCTATTATTCTTAAATTTAAAATACTCCAAAAGAAAGTATCATGATGCTTTTTCAAAAATAAGAGAGTCGTTGAAGTAATGTTTTCACAAATAAGTCATATATTTATTAATTATTCAAGTATTTTAATGCGGCTGATTCTATCAACATAAACTTAGAGCTAAAATAAGCTATAAAAATATATATAATAAATGAAATATATTCAAATCACTTAATTTTTTTTTTTTGGCAAAAAGTTCTAAAAAATTCACTCAACCTTCTTCATAGCGGACTTCAACTTTTGCAAGCCATCGAAGGCAATTGTTCCGCTCTTTTGTTTCTTTTACTTTTCCCTCTTTAGTACTTTTCCGTAAATTTATTTTATTTTTCAAGCTATTGTGGCTGTGACATGAACACCACATGTTAGTCCCCTTAACTTTGTTGTCATATCAATATTTTCCAAATCAAAAAATTTTAAAACATATTATCTTCCAGAATAAGAGGGATATTGAAGAATTTTTTTTTTCAAAAATAAGTTGTGAAATTACAAATTATGGAAGCATTTTAATATAGCAACTTCTATCTATAGATTTAACCTAACAGTATAAATGTCATTATAATTAGAGTATAAAAAGTTGAAGAATTATTAAGATATGTTTAAATGCTAAGAAAGAGTAATTTTTAACAAATCATGAAAAAATGTGACTTGTCTGACATAGTTGGTCAAGAATTTTTGTATTTTATGACCATTGTGCAAAGAGGGTAACTATCTCTACCCTTTTCATTTTGATTAATTTATCTTTGTAATTTTTTCAATTTATTTTTATTTATTAGAGCTAGTTTATCCTTTTTTTTTTTTTTATATAATCTCTTTGGCAACGGCTGAATACTATCGTTACCTTTTTTCTTTCTAATGGTTTACCCTTCCTAGTACTTTAGCCCAGTTTCACATATCAAGCCCAAGCCCATTTAAATATAGCCTCAAGTCCACCACAATTACAATAAGCCCAAAGGCACCAAAGCCCGCCCAAAAAACCTAATTCTCCGTTTTTGTTCTCTCTTCCTACGCCCGGTCTGCATCACCAGGAAGAACAGAAAATGGACTTTGCAAGGCCAAAGCTCGCCAAACCAGAATATCGGCAAACAAAGCGATAAAATAAAGGCGCACAAAGTGGAAGATAGCTGTAGGGATCCATCAAAACGCATCTGACGAGCGACGGGCACCGACGATGGACTGAAAACCAAAAGTAATCGGACGAAGTTCATTTAGGCATTTCGTCGAACATGTGGTAGGCACCGTCCGGGAAGCAAAAACCGATCCGATTAAGGCCCAAGTTTGCAACGACGTTCGGCACGGACAGTAAATGGACACGTCATGGCGACCGGGGGAGGCTCACTGATGCTCGAAATCGAGCACAGGCGTGCACCAATGAGTCGCGGCCTCGGTTGGCCGAGACAAGGACCAATGGGGTACTAAAAGGGGTTCTGGCGGGGGTCCCTACCAAGCTCGGTGGCAGCGGACGGCGGACGAGCATAATAGATCGGGCTATGTTCGCTCGCCTTGCACACCTGAAATCGGACTGGCGCAAGGCCAACCCGGCCTCTTTTTCCTTTTCCCCTTCCCCTGCCTGGGCCAATCCATTTTTCCCTCTTCCCCCGCATGGGCCAGCCCCTTTCTTTTTTTATCTTTTTCCCTTCCCCAGCCCAGCCCTCTTGTTTTCCTTCCCCTTTCCTCCCCGTCCTTTGGGATTTGCTCCAACAACACAGAACGGAGGTCGGTGGCAGAGCAAGGCAAAGGGGGCAGCTCAATTGAAGTTGGTCGTCGGGACTAGGCCAGCAAGGTAACTGGCGGTGGCAAAGGGCGAGAGAGTCTTTCGGCAACTTGACTACACCTAAGCCACGTCTAACGGCCTCCGGCTGATGCCTTGAGCTCGTGTTTTCCCTTTTTTGGTAATTTTCATTTGTTTTTGGTTTGCCTTTGTCGCGACCTTCCCTCGATGTGCATCACTTAGGGTTCAGTTAATAAATTTTTTAGCCTAAACTTAACTTGGGCTTTCCTAAAATCATGATAATTTGCTACTTAGGTTCAAGTTTTTACCATGTAAATGATTTATAATAAGAGTCATCACTAATTAGTTTATGGTGGATCGATTAGAAAATCAAATAAAATAATCTCAGTGATTTACTTTACTCTTGCAAACAATAAAATTTGGTACACATTAAACTTGGTTACATTAGTTTATTCTAATGCTCTTTCAATATTATTCATCATATATATATATAGCAAGCAACTTAGATATATTTTATTATTTCCTAATATATGAGATGATCATGCAAAATTCTGGTGAGAGCCTAATGGCTTTTGCCTCTGATTGGCAAGGGTTGTCACACTTCGAAGACCCCACCAACCATGGCCAACGCCTCACTGGTGATGGGGGTAGTGTCCATAAGGCAGGAGAGCTAGCCTAGTCTTTGTACTTGGTTTATTATTATTATTATTTTTTAAGTTTTATCCTTTTTTCTTTTTTGAGTTTGTGTTTTTTTTTTTATAGAAAAAACTGAATAAGGAAAAAAGAAAGAAAAGGGGAAAGAAAATAAAAAGAATTTAAATGATGGAAGTGCTCTTGATCAACCGATGAGTTCGAACCATTTTTTTAGACTAACATGGTCATTCCAAGCCCTTATTTGAAATAAGATCAATTCCATATCCTTATTTGAAAAAAATGAGAGTAGTTCATGTCCTTATCTCGAAAAAAAAAAAAAAAAAAAAAAATTCACTTCGGACATTCATTTGAGAAAATGATAATACTTCATACCCTTATTTGAAAATTACCCTAGATATTATAATAAAGGTCATAATAATTCTTGACTAATTTATAAACACCAGGAGTTATGATATGGTTCTACTAAATATTGTTTACGATTGCAAGTAAATAATAAGTGACATATCTTTATAATATGAAGAATCGATATTATGATATTAGGATTTAATCATCATAAAATTTAAATTGATTAAAAAGAGTTTCAAACTTGCGGATGGTTGTTCTTAAATTGTTCGGTGAATCGATTATAAAGAATCTTATTTTGCATTTATTATTTTAGTTTATTTTAGTCTATTCTATTTCATTTTGCAAATCAAAGGCTCTATTTCATTTTGCAAATCAAAGGCTGAACCTTTCACATCCCCCTTCCATGTTGGGTTCGCAGTGGTTGCTCTCTCCCTAATTGAAAAATAGGGAAGAGTCGACACAACCAAAATTAGAATTTTATTATCCTAAATGTTTGATGAACATGCATTTGTTAAGGAAAAAAATAAAAGAAAATACCGACCAAATTAGCATAACACGTAAGTCAATTACTTAATTTACTTTTTTTTCTCTAAGCATAAATTTTAATTGTAGTCCTCCACCTCTTTTCTCACATCGAAATCTTCTAATTTGTTTTTGCAATCAAATTCTTTATTTAGTCATGCATGATAAAGAACTGGAAAGAGAAAAGTTTCGATAAAAAAAATTTCAGCAACAAAATAGGAAAAATATATATAAAAAATGGAAGGATAAGGCAGTGTGTTTAAAAAAGGATAGGAAATCGGATCGAATAAAAAACAAGATAGATTACAAATTGTATCCATAACTAATTGATTGCTCGTGTAGAAAAAAATGAAAATGAAAAATCCTTGGAAACCTCAAGGGAACATCGGCAGAAACCCTAGAATTTCAAATCCATGGCGACGCACTCCGTCCACCGGGAATCCTCCGGCGACCGTCCAAATCACGCCAAAGGAAACCGACCTTCTCCTCCTTTGAGCCCTGGGGATCTAATCAGCGCCTTGCCGGACGCCGTGATCCACCACATCTTCTCGTTTCTGTCCCTCGAAGACGTCGTCAAGACCAGCGTCCTCTCCAAGCGCTGGCGGTGCACTTGGACGTCCACCACCCACCTCGCATTCAATGGAGTCCGGCCTCGCAATCACGACGCCTTCTACTTCGACTTCCCGTTGCTCGTCGACAGCGTCCTGAGGCAGTGCACCTCACCCACGGTGAAGAAATTCCACGTCACCGACTTACAGTACGATGAGACCGACCGCCCCAAGGTTGACCGCTGGCTCCACTTTGCAGCGGGGCGCCGGGTGGAGGATCTCTGCCTGTTTCTCATCACCGAGAGGTGGTCTATGTATATTCTGCCACCGTCCTTGTATTGCTGGAGCTGGTTAGTGCGCCTCGAAGTCAGTTTGTGCCGTTTCTCGTTGGACCTGACTGTCAGCTGGCCTTGTCTTAAGGTCTTGTCTATGGAATATGCGGAGTTGACTGATGATTTCCTCTGGCGAATCTTAAGGGGAAGTCCTGTTTTAGAGTCCCTCAAGCTGCGGCAGTGTTGGTGCATAAAGAACGTTATAATAGATTCAACAAGTGTGAAAGACTTGCTACTCATTGGTGCCGATAACTTTCCGCTGAAGAAAATTTGGGCCCCGCATTTGCTGTCATTGCGTGTATCAGGGATGTGGTATCACCGTATATTCACACTTGATGATGTATCTTCTTTGGTTAAAGCTGACTTAGTTTTTTCCATTCGAACTTTTTCGCCGGGTGATAAGAGGATGTGCTATGACGTGATGAAAGAACTTTTTGAGAAGGTGCACAGAGTTCCTATTATCACCATTGGTGGCTGGTGTTTGAAGGTACAAGCTCAATAATTTTACCACACATGCTCGGGTTGAATGGTGTCTGTAGTGTTTGGCAATGTTTGTTGCCCGGGCCTAGTAACCTCGGCTTTTTGTGGCATTCTAGTCTTTCATCACGGGAATCATAGACAAATATAGGATGATGTCTATTGTTGACCTGGGAGCTCATTCCCTCCTATTAATTTCCAATAAATGGATCTAGGATGACTCAAATTTTGGGACAATGAATGTTCACTAGATAGGATATCAATGCAACAATCTTAGACGCATGATTTTCACAAGAAAAATACATTAAGAGATTATATGAATAATGGACCTAGTCACCATAGGTTCACAGGACCGGTCATACTATCTCATCACTATAGGCTGTTGTTCCATAATCATCTCATATAATGGCAATGGATAGATGGATAGAGTCACATGAGGTTGTTTTCTCATGTGACCAACTACTAGAATTTTCAAATCCTTCAAAGATCACAATTTTATACAAGAAGCATATGTAAATAGTCTTAAACAAAATATCTTTATTCATTTCATATGTAAATAGTCTTAAACAAATTATCTTTTTCCGTAGTATCCTTATTGGTTTTTTCTTAATTGGGAGACAAGATCAATGGATAACATATTTGGATGGAATGTAGTTTTGTTATTCTTTATTAATTTTAGACAGGAAAAAATATTAATGAAATTTTCTTTGTTGCTTGCTCAATGTGCTTAGGTTGAGATGAAAGGAGTGCCATTTCCATTGTCAAAATGTCAGAATCTAACACTACACACACCAGTTACTCAAAGGGACCTTCCCGAGATAGCATACATGCTGGGAAGTTCAGAGTTCCTGGAAAAATTAACCATACACCTGAATGGCTTACACGTATTCAAGGTTTGTTCCTTTGCTTCTTGTGTTGACTTCCATTTTCAATGAATGTTTGAATAGTGAATTAAAACTTTAGAAGTACATAAAGATTATCAATCTCAAACTCTTACTTGTTACCGTAATTGAAATTTGCTTGTAACTTGGTCAATCTACTCAACATTTGTGCATGGCCACTTTAAGCTGTTTTAGTTCATGTCCTAAAATAAATGTAGCATTATACTGGAGGTTATTTTGCTGCCATGCAGCGTTGGGATCTTGAACTTATACTTGAATGATGAGCATCTAGAACGAGAGATATTTTATTGTGTGGGCGCGTTTAAGAGTTCAAATTCATTGACACTCAAAATAAAGTAAAACTAACTAGCATTTGTGGTGGACAAACGAAAGTTTTTTTTTTTTTTTGAAACTTCAATGAGGCAGTAAGTTTCTTAAATGGGGTATCTTTGTGCAGTATATGCTTGACAAAGAATGGAAAGACCATTTTAACTATGATGAAGAAGATTTTTTATGTTCACGGAAGGGGAATTTTCAATGTTTGGAGAAACATCTCAAGAGCATTGAGATCATCGGTTTCAAAGCTAATAGTTTTGGATCGAAACATCTGCACGCCCTTATTAAGTTTCTTCTTGGGGATACACTTGTGCTGGAGAAGATGATTATCAAGGCTGATTTGCACTCTCGAAAGGGACAGAAAAATCATCAAGCTGCTGTTCTTTCGAAACTATTTGGTGTCAGCCGAAATGTACTAAGCTATCAAAGAGCTTCCAAAAATGCTGAAGTTATCTTCGATTATCCTTTCTAATTGGCGTCCTTGTAGAAGCATATGAAAATGTGGATTCTTGTTAATCACATGTCAATGCTACGTTGCTCTAGGCACTACATTGTTCATTCTTATTCACACTCTTTTGACAGTAAAATTACATGAGCTATGACAATATTAGTTTAGTTGTAAATATGAACCTCTTAAGGAAAGAGGTTAATGGTAGTGCCTTGAATTATTGACATATGAAAGGTTGTTTTGGTTACGATATTGCTCAGCCTTCTCTTCTTCTTAAGGAAAAATAGAAAACTTAGAGGTATCATATTTCTGCAACTTTGAAAGATTAAGCAAATCCTGACTATAATGATCTGCATTTTGAAATCTTCGCGTATCTACTTGTTACTGCATAGACAGCATTAGAGTTTGATTTTAGTTTCAGCACGACCCCTTGTTTCCAAGTGAAGCGACTACTTGCACTATTCAAAAACTTATGAGCTCCTTCACTCGTGTTTGATTCAAATAACACAAACTTCAAGTACTTTTCTGTCTAAATTAAATTAAAACTCAAATTTTAACATAACCTTTTTTTTTTTTGTGGTCTAATTGGGTTTGAGGTGATTTTTTTCCCAACAAAAAGGTTTGCGGATAGAACTAGACCACATTTCACGATTCGATTTAGTTTAATTTTTTGAAAACCAAAACAAACTGGGAAATCCAACGACAGGACATGCTACTTTTTTCAGTTTTTATTATATGTCATTAAGATTTGAAATGGCTTAGATTTTTAAATCCAAAGTAGCTGGATTTTAATTATTAATTTTCAATAATTATGTGTCTATGAGGATCTTTTTTTTTTTTTTTTTTTAATGAGAATACTAACTTTTTGTTCGAGCAATGCCATCTTTGGTGAACTTGTAGGTTCGTGATCAGCAATGAAGAGTGCATAAAAAGAAATGAAGATTTTACCAATAAGTTTCGGCTCAATTCGAAACATAACTTGCTTTCACTTTAGTAAAATTTGGGTCAAAGCAAGCATGCATGTCAATGGGTAGATTCAAGGGTAAGAACCTAACATCCCCTACTAGTCCTTATGTAACCCTTGAAGCCTTTAATTTAGTTTCATGCCAATATTATGATTAGTTTTTCCATAATTTAATGAAGTGCATGCTAGGTACATAAGCAACCATACTTGGATTAAGTTATCAAATATTAAATTACCCAATTAAACGAAAGTTATATTATAAGATAAATCAATTATTAAACTTAAATAATCTAGATGTTAATTACCATAATTAATTAATGTGATTTTATTATACTTGATCAATAATAAATTTATTGCACAGACTATTAACAATTCATGATTTGTATGGTTGCACATTAAGTTTTTTTTTTTTTTTTTGATAGCTTGACTAACTTATAATCACCCGAAATAATTATATAGTTCTATTAATTACTGTTTATGATTATCATTAGGTGTGAGTAAACTGTAAGTTACATATCAAATTTATAATGAAATAAATGATAATATGATATTAAGATTTAATTATTATGTAATTAAAACTGATTAAAAAGAGTTTCAAGCTTGCGGATGTTATTTTTAGATTATCCTATTAATTGAATAAAAAGAATCTTTTCCGTGCTTATTCTAATTTAGTTTATTTTCATGAGATTATTATTTAATCCCCTGTTATTTCCTTTTGCAAATCAAAATGCTTGATAAAGAACCCGGAAGAGAAAAAAGTTCGATAAAGAATTGTGACTTTTTAGGATTGGTTTTGTTTTGAATAAAAATATTTCTTTTGATAAAAAAAAAAGGAAATCAGATCTAATAGAAAGTAAAGGAAAAAGAAATTGGAAAAATCCTTGGAAACCTGGGGGAACATCGGCAGAAACCCTAGAATTTCAATACATGGCAGCGCCCTATGTCCACGGCGCTGCCCACCGCAAATCCTCCTCCGGCGACCGTCCGAATTGCGCCGGGGGAAACCGGCCTCCTCTTCCTTTGTTGCCAGATGACACGATCCACAACATCTTCTCCTTTCTGCCCATCGAAGACGCCGTTAGGACCAGCGTCCTCTCCAAGCGCTGGCGGTCCACCTAAAACTCCACCAACCACCTCGTATTCGATGGATTCCGGCCTCGCAATCGCGACGCTCGCTCCCTCGACGGCAGCGTCCTGAGCCAGTGCACCTTGCCCACGCTGAAGAAGTTGCACGTCACCAACTTCAAGTACCGCCACCGCTACTGCCCCAAGCTCGATCTTTGGCTCCACTTCGCACTGGGGCGCCGCGTGGAGGATCTTCAGCTGTGGCTGATCATTGACGGTGCATGCATAATTAATTCGGCAAATATAGGATGATGCTTAACTCACTAGATTTGGGCAAGGCTCAGCCTCGCCAATGGTTGGGTAAGCTTACCTGGCCATCGGCAACGCTAGCCTCGCCTTGGCTTAGATATATTAGTAGCGTTAACCATATATTGTATTAAGGGAAAATTTCAAATAAGGAATCGAAGTGAATCTATTTTCTCAAATAAGGACCTAAAGTGAACTTCGTGTCATATAAGGACCCGAAGTGGGCCCATTGTTTCAAATAAGAACCCGAAGTAAATTTTGTGTCAAATAAGGACCCGAAATGATCAATTAATCTCTATTGAGGACCTTAGTTCACTGGTAGATATTTTCCGGTGATTAAAATAGGGGCAATTTTGTCAGAAATTTGTGATTGGAAAAAAAAATGGAAAATTATAATTTAATTAAGTTTAGGTGATTCATTTAGATATTTACGTTTTATTCTTTCTTCTCCCCTGCTGCTCCTTAACCAAATCACTACCCGATCATCATCGCGACTCGATTCTCATCACTCGTCGCCTTGCTCAACTAGCGGAGAATTTGGGTCTCCATAACAAAGAAAGAAGCATGTGGTTTTCTTCTTGTTTTTGAATACGTGCCTCAACTGGCGGAGAATTTGGGTCTTCGACTTTATGGGGGATGGGTACAAGGAATGGGGAGAACTTTGATCTTTGACTTTGTAGAGGATGGGTACAAGGAATGGAGAGATTGTAGAAAACCTATGATTTTTTTGTTTCTATTTTAAGATTTGTTAATTTTTCTTATATTTTTGTTGGACAAAATTGCCCAAACTCCGATCATCGGAAATGTCACATGAATATTTGGTTGACTAGCAAGCTTAGGTTCTTATTTGGAATTGATTCAACCACTTCATGTTCTTATTTGAGACAATGGATCCATTTTAGGTCTTTATCTAACACAAAGTTCATTTCGAGTCCTTATTTGAGAAAATTGGTTAACTTCAGGTCCTTATTTGGAATTTTCCCTTGTATTAATGCTAATTTGGTTATTTGGTTCCTTTAATGGAACAATTTTATCACCACTTTTTAATTGTCATAGAGAGAGAAGGTACCCTATGTAAAGGTGATTAATGTGCGAGCTAGGAGAATGAAAAAGTATGAAATTTATCATTTGCTTTTTCTCTTTTCCTGCCTTTTCTCCTCATCTTCTTCTTCTTCTTCTTCTTCTTCTTCTTCCTACGTCTTATCAAATTTAGTCCGACCTCAACATGACATGTTTATCTTTAGTGACATATCATTAAAAGCCCAAATATGACAAGCTTATTAAATGCCTTACTATGATTAACAAATTGAAGATTCGTGACCGCATGTTTACTTCACGTGTTTAAACATGATTGCTTTCATGACATAGTATTGATTAAGCCAACCGCACGCTTGCCTTGGTGCCATGTAAATGCATTACGTCAAAAATTGCCAGCCTTAGTTGGAGGTGACGCGACTATAAAGTATGGTCGGAGGCAGGGAGGGCTGAGTGGCAAGTGCGGCGACCTCTCGTCATATTAGGTTGTTGTTCCATAATCATCTTATAGAATATTCTCGCAATATTTTACATGTAAATGCTAGGTGATTGGATTGCCCTCGTGCGATGGTTTTTCTCAAGGAATTATAGGTGATAAGCTTCCAATTCCCAGTATTATTTCCAAAAGATGAAACTACTTGTATACTGGAGGACGAAACGTAGAATTCTCTAAACCTTCTCTTTTCCTTTCCGTGGAAATGTATAGAATGACTGCCATTCTCTCTCTCTCTCTCTCTCTCTCTCTCTCTCTCTCTCTCTCTCTCTCTCTCTCTCTCTCTCTCACATATGCAACGGCTTGTGATGGAAACATTTTATTTGGGCATTGGTGGAGTTTTTGTTTTTGAATAATCAACAATAATTACATCTGCTGCAAATGATGATCGTCACTGAAAGATATCCTTTTCTCATGACTTGCTTAAATGTTCTTTGGTTTTTATGCGGGGTAATAGGATATGCCCAAAGAGAGTGCACAAATAGTTTCGTATCAATTCTGTCTTTTTTCCTGCAATAAGACAGTTTAAATTCTCAAGAAGAATATTTACAGCAAAATATGCCTTTCTTGCTAAGTTTTTTTTTTTTTTTGGTAAAAAAAAATGACTTCGTAACTTTTCTCTCAAATATTCACTTTTGCATCTTTATTGTTTGACCAATCATGTTAGTAACTTTTTTTGTGCCTATATTAATTAGAAGGGCCAAATATTCACTTTTGCATCTTTATGTTTCACGAATCATGTAAGTAGAAGGGCCAAATGACTTCATTATTCTTCACCTTCTAGAAAACCACAGAAGGTAAAACCATTCGAAAACTCCCGGCGTGTAAAACTGCAAGTAAACCCTAGAATTTCAATTTCATGGTGGAGACCTCCATCCATGGTGTCGTCCACCGCAAATCCTCCTCAGGCGACCATCCAAGCGGCACCGAAAGAAATCCACCTCCTCCTCCTCCTTCTTCGAGCCCTAGGGATCTCATTAGTGCATGCCTGTGATTAGCATTGTTTCGTGGCGTTTGTTGCCCCGGCTGAGTGACCTCCGTTTTTTGCGGCATTCTAGTCTTTCATGAAGGGGAATCTTGGAGAGTGCACGTATTTATTAATTTGGCAGATAGGATGATATATAACTTTGAAACTTGGAGCTCCTTCCCTCTGTTAAATTTTCAATAAATGGATCTCGGATGAGTCAATTTTTGGGAGAATGAATGCCCACTAGATCTAGGATCAATGCAACATTCTTAGATGCTTGATTTTCACAAGAAAATGTGCATAGAGAGATTATATGGAAAAAGGTTCATTTTTCGGTTCATTATGTCAGTTTCTAGAGAAAATATAATTATCTGGAAATATGATGAAGAACAATGGACCTAGTCATCTTAGGTTGACAGAACCGGGTCATGCTCTCTTATCACTTTGGGCTGCTCTTCCATGATACATCTTTTAGAGTATTCTCAAAATATTTTACAATGACAATGGACAAATTCACTTGGAAACTTAGGTCAATGTCAAGGTTTGCCGTCTCATGTAAGTAACTACTAGAATTTTAAGATCTTTCAAAGATTACAAGTTTTCCATGAGAAGCATATGTAAATAGTCTCCTTTTATAAAGAGATTCACTTGTTCATTTCTACTTGTAGTATCCTTATCAGTCTTTTCCCAGCTGCAAGGTAGCATTAAAGGATATTGTAGCTGGATGGGATGTAATTTTGTTATTCTTAATTCATGTTAGACAAGAAAAGAAATATTACTTTAATTTTCTTTGTTACTTGTTCAATGTGCTTAGATTCTGTCCCATTTGGAGATGGAAGGGATCTCCATTGTCAATATGGCAGAATCAGAGACTACATGGACTAGTTAGTCAATGGGACTTTCCTGGGATAGCATACATGCTACAAAGTGCACCGTGCTTGAAAAGATAATTCATAGACCTGCCCTCCCCCTCTATTGAAGGTTTGTTCCTTCGCTATGATTTTTTCAGTTCGCTTCTTTGGTTTGACTTCCTCTTTGCACGAATGTCCAAACAATGAGTTAATACTTTGGGAGCACATAAACGCGATCAATCTTGAACTCTTATTTGTTCCAGCAATTGAAATTCTCTGTCAGTCTATTGAACATTTGTGCAAGGCATTATTAAGTTGTTTTAGTTCATGTCTTAAAGTAACTGCAATGATGCATTGGAGGTTCTTTTGCTGCCATGTAGCGTTAGAATCTTGAAATAAGAGTTTAGTGATGAGCACTTAGAAAGAGAGCAGGTTTTATATGTGAAGACGAGTTTAAGAGCTTAAACTGATTAAAACTCATTATAAAGTAAAACTAACTAGCATCTGCAATGGACACATGAAAGTTGTTTGTTTGAAATTTTAGTGAGCCAATGAATTTATTTTTTCCGTGGATCCACATCTAATGTGAAATAAGCTTCTTAAATGGGATATCTACATGCAGTTTGAGCTTGATGAAGAATATGAAGAACGTTTTTAACTGTGATGAAGAAGATTTTCTATGTTCACGGAAGGGGAACTATGAATGTTTGGCGAAACATCTCAAGAGAGTTGAGATCATTGGCTATGAGCTAATATATTTGAATCGAAAAATTTGCTTGCCCTGATCGAGCTTCTTCTTGGGAATGCACTTGTGTTGGAGAAGTTCATTATCAAGGCTAGATTTCCCACAGAACGTGGACAAAAACACCTTGAAGCTGCTAATTTGTCGAAACTACTTGGTGTGAGAAAAATGGTGCTCAGCTGTCGAAGAGCTTCCAAGAATGAGGAGCTTATGTTCGATCATCCTTTCGAATTGCTGTTCGCATAGAAGCATATGAAAGTTTGGGTTTCTCGTTGGTCTCATGGCAAGGGTACATTGCCCTGGCCACTGCACTGCTCGTTTTGTATTCATGCACTTTTGACAGTGAATTTACATGAAGTGTGACATATTAGGTTTTAAACATTTATCTAATTTGTTTTATACGTGTGCCCCAAACTTTGGGCCCCACCGTGAATAAAAGAAATTCGGCCCACTTCACGTGCATGGAACTCGGCGACTTCTCACTGGACTAAAGAAGACCTGCAAAAGAAAAACTATTTTACACGTGGGTGTGTCCAAGGTCAAAAGTTTGACCTTGGGCCCCACCTTTCCTCTTTGATTCTACGAAGCAACGCCCCACGCTTCTTCCTTCGTAGCCTTCTTTTTTTTCTTTTACTTCAACTATTTTACTTTTATATTTCTTCTTTTCCAGCGAAAAACTCGAGACATAATTTTAACACTATGAATGTTTGGCAAAACATCTCAAGAGAGTTGAGATCATTGGCTATGAGCTAATATATTTGAATTGAAAAATTTGCTTGCCCTAATCGAGCTTCTTCTTGGGAATGCACTTGTGTTGGAGAAGTTCATTATCAAGGCTAGATTTCCCACAAAACGTGGACAAAAACACCTTGAAGCTGCTAATTTGTCGAAACTACTTGGTGTGAGAAAAATGGTGCTCAGCTGTCGAAGAGCTTCCAAGAATGAGGAGCTTATGTTCGATCATCCTTTCAAATTGCTGTTCGCATAGAAGCATATGAAAGTTTGGGTTTCTCGTTGGTCTCATGGCAAGGGTACATTGCCCTGGCCACTGCACTGCTTGTTTTGTATTCATGCACTTTTGACAGTGAAGTTACATGAAGTGTGACATATTAGGTTTTAAACATTTATCTAATTTGCTCTTTTTTCAAGTTTTTTTATTCGAGTTGTAACTATGAACCACTCGGGGAAAGATGTTAGTATTAATGTTTTGGTTCTAGTGGATTTTTTCCCAACAAAAAAGTTTGTATTCGTAAGTAAACTGTATTATAAGGTTTGATTTGGTTCATCTTTTGGAGAACCAAAATAAATGGTGAAATCGTTAGTCTTTTTGTTAGCTCCATCATGTTTTATTGGACGTTAACATGTCATTTTTATTATTATTGACAGTCACGAGATACTAACATAATGAAAAAAGTCACATGACATTTTTCATCCACTAAATTAATAGAGCTAATGAAAAAATTCAAGTGCATCAAACTTGCATGTTTAAGGACTTACATGCACGAAATGTAAGTTTTGTAGACCCAAGCAAATTATCGTAACAAGTTTTAGGACTTGTCTTGTAATTATCTGATAAAAGGTATCGTACATAAGATTTTGAGCTTGGCTAATCTTTTAAGGTAAACTAATTATCTTTATGCAGGAAATATGTTTTTAAGACCTATTTTAATTTACACAGACGAATATGAAATTTAATATGACCTATCGGCATTAAAGCAGTTTATCATATCCCCTTCCTTATGGCCCATCACTAGCTTATCACTTGTTGAAGAAGCAGATTTCAACTGCTTCAACTTTTATATATACATTTTTTTCTAACCAAAAGAACTCTTATATATTTTTCTACTTTCAATTTTTGATGTTTTGTAAATTTTGCAGCACTCGTGATTTGAATTATTATTTAGTGTGATATACTAGAAACATATGAAAATTTAAATAAAGTAACGTCGAATCATATCTTCTTTTTTTTCATTTTTTTAGTTTCATATTATAAAGCAAAATCATAAGCAGAATTAGTAAGTCATTTTTCTGTGCTGATCCTTTGGTCAATAATTTGTCCATGCTTCACAAATATGTGTTCTATTTTAAATAAAGTGCGATGCTCAGTATATAGTCAACCATACTAGAATTAAGTTCTTAAATATTAAACTATTGAATTAAATGAAATTCAAGTCATAAGATAATTCAATTTTCAAACTTAAATAATCAAGATATTAACTATCATAATTAGTTAAAGCAATTTTATCATAATTGATAATTATAATTCATTTCAAAAACTGTTAATAATAGTTCGTGGCCTGTAGCTATGAATTTTTGTTCCACAATCATCGAGATGGCTATTATATATAAACTTTAACATAACATGAAAAGAAATTCAATCATGCAATTCTTAGATTATCCTCTTATCAAATAAGACATTTTTCAGGACTAATTCCGAGTTTAGTTTATATTCATGAAATTACCACATATTCCCGTGTCATTTCATTTCGCAAGACAAAGGTGAGGGGCTTCCCTCCATCCCTTTGCAGAACTCAAAAGAGGGTCGACGGAGCCAAAACTCGCCGGGTGACAACTCAAGAAAAGTCTCACAGCTCGTGCTCGAAGCTCGCCAAACACTCTCATCTGTCACGGGAATCCGCAGGGGCCACTCATGGTCTGCGAGTCGGTTCGATGTTCCTTTTCAAAGAGCCTATCGTTTCCACAAACCGTTAAGAACTGACCAGAGGCCGAACAACTTTCTTGAAGGCGTCAAATGGTGTGTAATTTTTCGTTTTCCCTTGATGGGTGTTTGGTTGTTCTTTTTCTGAGTAGTGGCGCGGCTTCTGGGCTTTCATTAGGTTGCCTGATGGAACTTGCTTTCTCAGTAGTTCAAAGGACAAAACAGTTGGTGTGTTCGCATTGTAAGTTTGCTTGGGGACAATGGTGGTGCTTACTGTTCTTTCTGTTCCTCTTACGTTTTATTCTTTCATGAGATGTGGCGATGTTGGTGGTACTATGATTGCTCTGTGTCATGGTCAGACCAGACTACGGGGGTGACAACAGTGTAAATGCAAGTTCGTCTGATGTTGATCCAGGTACGGGGTCTCGAGGAATTTTTTGGTCATGTTTCTGTGTGTATAAGTAGCTTGAAAACATGCTTGCATTAGGACTGCTGAGGCTATTTGCGAGTAATATCTACAACAGAATATTCGCAAATCCAAATAATGGGTAGTCTATGTCTCATGTAGTTCTCTTTGGTTGCAGATTCCTTTACAGCGAATCTTGTTGTGACGGAAGAGGAATCGGTTTATGAATTCTGTTGATAACCATACATGTCTGCTACAGGTTGTCTTGTTAAATTTTCTCTTTTTCCACTTTATCATGGTTATATTTTGAGCTGTAGTTATTTCTCTTAAGGTTACTAGCCACAGCTAAAATTGAAAATGGGAGCTTTTCAAATTTCAGACCCGGTTAGCTGTGTATTTGCATCAACTACTTGTGATCATCCAATTCATGTCTGGGATGCTACTACTGGATAGGTCTGAATTGTGAAGTTGAGCTTAGAGGTTTCATGTACTCTAGGGAGACTTTATGGAAGCCATATATTGTTTCAGGGTACAGTGAAGTCGTAGTCCTTGAGCTTATCACACATCTTAGACATGCTTTGCAGCAACTCTGCTGTCTGCATAACCCCTCGCTTCTCCTTACAATCTTCTACGTGCAGCTTCATTTTTAATTGCCTTTGAAAAAACCGGGAAATTTCATTGACTGATACACTTGACATTGCAGCTATGTTGCACATACATGGTTTATGATGCCGTGGATGAAATTACAGCTGCATTTTCAATTGCATTAAATCCTGCGGGAAGCAAGTAAGGTTAACATTCATTCAAGACTCTTAAATTCCCTCATGTCAATAGTCCACTCTAATTCCTCTAGAAATTTTCTTTTAGAATACATTACTTTACCTACTAGTGTCGAAAGAAATCAGTATTCAGTGATATAGATTGTGCACTGATACCCAAATTTTGGTATGTTGGTGTTTGGTTGCTTAGTGGTTGCGGTTATCCTAAATGATTTAATTTGCGGTTATCCTCTGTTCATGTGTAGGATCTTTGCTGGATATACATTTTGAGATGCACTCAGCACTTCAACGAAACAAAGAAGGTCAAACAGGTGCATTATTAAGTTTGTCCCAGTTTAGCTATTACTTGAGAATTGTTTAACAAGTTAAATAGAAGAGGATCTCAAAAACTAAAGCTGAGAAGAACTGAGCGTTGCATCTTGAAAGGATTACATTTGATCGTAACGCTGATTTGTTCTATTTATTTTGCCATGGGGCTTATGTCCTATGCTTGTAAAGGGAGCTAGCAGATCTCCTAAATGCCCTGGATTTCCATGTTTATTGTACAATGATTCAAGATAATATAGAGATCACAAGATAAAAGGGAAGAATTGAGTATCTCACCCTCTTTGCTTTTGTGCAGGTATTACATCTGCCATTGCTTTTTCTCCAGCTGCTGGCAACAGGTTCGTACAGCCAGAGGATTGCAATCTACTGAGAAGATAATGTGGAACTCTTATACATCTTACGTGGCCAGCAAGGTGGGGTCATCCATGTAAGTGCCAGATGATTGGATTTCCTTATGTGATGGTTATTTGTCAAGAAATTTTAGGTAATCATATTGCAATTCCAGGTGTTTTGTTTCTGAAAGATGGAAACTACTCCTTATACTGGAGGGCGAAAGGTAGAATGCTCTAAACCTTCTCTTTTTCTTTTCTTGGCAATATGTTTAATGACACTTTACCAATCTCCCTCTCCCTCTCTCTCCCAATGGCATGTGATGTAAACATTTTATCTGGACATTTCCAGAGTTTTTGTGATTGATTGATCAGAAAAATAGCTGGAACAATTACCTTGTGACGTTGAGTGATTGAATTCTTTGTTGCCTCTAAGATGTGCAAATTTGTTCCATCTGCTAGTATTAGTGATTATCATGGAAAGGCATCCCTTTTTCATGTCTTAGACCTGCTTGAATGTTCTTTGGTTTTTATACAGGGTAATAGGATTTAAGTTGTCCTCTTTGGCATATGCAAAGTCTATCAGATTGGATAGTATAGAGCCAGATATAAAATACAATAAGGAAGGACAAGAGAGAGACAGCGCGGGGGAGGGGGTGCAGGGAGTGAGAGAGAGTGCATGATTCTGCCCTGTTCTTCCAGGCAGGGTGACCTAAGAAGCAACAAGGCACTTGCTATGGGATGTGGCTTAAATGGTGAAGCCGGATAAGATAGGAGAACATATCTAATTCTTATATCTAGTCACTCTCCAATTAGAATGCACAAATATTTTCGAATCAATTTTGTCTTTATCCTGTGATCAAACATAGTCTAAGTTCTTAATTTGTGTGAAAACGACTGTAGTGTTTTGGGATGGACTTAACATTCGGGAATCGTGGGTAAGCATGTCTGTCTCTGACAATCTCTCCTCTTAAATTTCTTGTAGGACCCTTTTATTATGTGCTGGGATGTTCGCAATGCTGTTGATGTTGTCTACAAGTGAGTGTTGTTTTCTAGTGCTAGCAAAGCACCTCTTTCCATCTAACCAAAAAACATATTTTTGCTGAAATTTAGGGTCATTAGATGAGAAAGTGGAATATTTCCTGGTGATACGCCTTTCCTAAGGCAAAGTTTTTTCTCTCAAGTGACTTTTTTTGTCCCTCAATCGTTTGTATAGGTTGTATCGATCATGTGAAGACACCAACCGGGAGATATACTTTGATGTTGGGCCTCTAGGTCGACATCTTGGTACAGGCGGTAAGGTATCGTGCTGGTTTTATATTTACAGTGAACTATTTCATCAATTGTCTACTCTTTCTGACAGTCTTTGCCCTCAGGATGGTCTTGTTCATATATATGATCTTCAAACTGGCCAGTGGATTTCAGGCTTTCAGGCTGCATCAGGTCTGATACTTTGTAATTCAAGGGTTTCCGGTCCCCTTATGGGCATTGTGTTTTTTTGTTTTTAATTTGCCTGATGATGAATATTTCCTTGTCTTCCGTGATAATGCAGATACAGTAAATGGTTTCTCTTTTCACCCGTTTCTACCACTGGCTGCTTCTTCTTCGGGGCACTGAAGACTTGAAGTTGCTGAGGGCGATGATGGAGTATTTCATTTGAGGGGTATCATGGACGTCCACCTTTTGCTGTTAAAGCTTTACAGCATATTTCACTTCGCCTTGTTGAATGACTTGCTGATTGTGCCATTTCAATCAAAGTATTGGGTTCTAGAAGATCCTCCATCGGGTTTTTTCTAGTTCTCGTTCTTTAATTTTTTTTCAAAGTCCCACTGGAGGATCTTCTAGGGCCCAAGCAGCTTTCCCATTTTCGTGGCGAAAAGATATCCCCTGTTTTCCAAGTTCTTCAGCAAGCTAAGATTATGCCATCTTGAATTTTTTGTTGCTAGTTTGAGCAGCCATAGTCTGTTCTGCTTTTCTTTGATGATCAACTCAACAATTTACTATTGCCATTGGTTTACATTATATTCTCGTCTTTTTGCAGGTGATTAGAACAGCCTCTGAATCTGGAGCTTGGCTTTTGATTCTGCAGCTAGTAGCATGGATGATGAAAATGGTGGTGCTGATCTTGAGGCCGTGCCCCATGAAAAATGGCAACAGTATTCTTGTGAATTCTTAAAAACTATATTATAATTTTCATGGATCGAAAATGTTCGATGATTGATGACCAGGCAAATCCATTAGCTGCAGTGATCTAGCAATGTTGAACTCACGCTTTTTGTAACAAGCTATGCCGACTTGTGCATAACTTTGGGCAGATGCACAAAGTAGAGTTTGAGTTTGTCTCGGTCACAGTTTAATTGGCTGTAACTAATGTATGATGAAGGATGATCAGATAATAATCTTTTTGGGTAACTGTGAGATCAAATCTGATGGCGGAGGGGCGCCGCATGTGTCTGCCTCTCGAGTCGCCATTCTTGTATACACTGCCGCAGTTCATGTATTGCTTGAGTTGGTTGGTACGCCCGGAAGTCAGATTGTGCCCTTTTTCGTCAGGCAATACTATTAGGTGGCCTTGTCTTGAGTTCTTGTGAAATCGTGTTTTAACTTGTTTTGGATGCAAGGGCGTGAAGAACATTAAGAGAAAAGAATTGTGAATGGGAGAAGCCCTTTTGCTTTCTTTTTTTTTAGAAGGAATAATCCTTGTGAAACTTGAAAAATGTTGAAAATGATTTCTGAACAAGTAGGCACTTAGAAGAAAAGAACATGCACGAGATCAAGAATAGATCTCTGTTTAATGGATTCTAAGCAGAGTTCTTGATCTCTAGTGAGTTACAATTATGTACCCGCCTCAGTTCTCTCTCACTGGCACATATTCTTCAGAGACCGAACAAGCTGATAAGCCCTTGGAGCCGTCTCTTCGTTGCACTCTTCACAGGTTCCTGCAATCAGTCAAATCAACACAACAACCTGCTTGCTTCATAAACCACCATCGAGACATATGCTCAGCCAGAGACAAATCCCAAAAGAACTTATGCATGAAGAATTCAAACCTTGTTGAGTCAATTTCGTCACGTCCGAAGGTATCATGATGTCCTGGGTCTGAACAGCGTGAGACAATGCCTGTTGGAGAGCTCCCTTAGCTTCGATGATCGAATCCTCCACGATCGTAATCCGGTGCCCAGGTTTTTCCCCATTCCCGGGCTTCTCTTCCTCCACGCTGCCACCACCTGGATTTTCCGTTTATCAATTAGGCGATACATTTTTCTCTACGGTCTAGTTTAATTTTGGTCCTCCCAATTTTATATTCACAATGGGATCGTCTAATTTTGTTGAGTATTGATCAGAGACCGCATGGGTTGGCACGGAACAAAGTTATGATGAAAATTTGAAAGAAGAAGAAGAATAAAAAAGATAATAAATTAACATGAAACTATATAAACTAAAAGGGCGGAATGACTTGCATCATTCGCCTTCGTGTTGCTCAACCCAAAGTCGTATGAGGAACCCTAGAATTTCAATTTCATGGCGGAGACCTCCAATCACTGAAGGATTTTGTACCTCCAATCACTAAAGGATTTTGTGATCCTTTGCGCTTTAATATAATTTTGGTCCTCGCAAGTTTATTTTCACAATGGGATGATCTATAGTTTAATTTTGGTCCTTCCAATTTTTAGTTTCACAATGGGATCATCTAATTAAGTAGAGTATTGACCGCATGGGGGTGGTCATAGAATGAAGTTAGGATGAAAATTTGATTTTTTTTTAAATATTTTAAAACAAAACAATATAAATTAGAGATGAGCACGGCTCCAGATAAAACCGAAAATGGAGATCGATCAGTTTAATTTGACCTCCTTTCGAGTAAAGAAAAGATATCAACTCTGTGAAAAAATAAAAAGGAAAAAAGAAAAAGCAATATCAGGCCACGTGACTTCAGTCTCGGTCGCCGTCCACCCAGAAAATATAAATCCTTCGAAAAACTTCGAATCCATGGCGGAGAGGAGACCTCCGTGCGGGGCGCCATCCACCGCAAATCCTCCGGCGAACGGCCGGATCGCACCAGACGAAACGGACCTCCTCCTCCTCCTCTGAAACGAAGCAGGAGCCCTAGGGATCTCCTCAGCGCCTTGCTGGACGCCGTGATCCACCAAATCTTCTGGTTCCTGCCCATCAGGGACGTCGTCAAGACCAGCGTCCTCTCCCAGCGGGCGTTCCGCTTGGACCACCACCACCAACCTCGTCTTCGATGGAGAGAGTGGAGACCCGCCTCGCAACCCCTTGGACTTCTCGTCCATCGTCGGCAGCGTCCTGAGCAGTGCACCTCCCCCACGGTGAAGAGGTTCCACGTCACCGGCTTTGAGTACGAGAAGCCCCACAGGCCCATTTCACCGGTTCGCGATGGAGCGTCGCGTGGAGGATCTCTGCCTGAAGTTGGATTTCGGGCCATCGATCTTCTATATGCTGCCGATGTTCTTGTATTGCTCGAGTTGGTTGGTGAGCCCGGAAGTCAGTTGCTGCAGTTTTTCGTTGGGTAGGACTATTAGCTGGCCTTGTATTAACTTAAGGTGTTGTCGACTGTGTATTTGGATTTGAGTGATGATATCCTTGAGGGGATTTTCAGGGAAAGTCTTGCTCTAGAGAAGCTGCATGGATTCCTACAATCACCATTGGCGGTTGGTGTTTGTAGGTACGAGCTCCATATTTTCATCATTTATAAGACTCACGTGTTGAATGGCGTCTCTGATGAGCACCGTCAGGGAAATCATTGTGAATTTATGTGTAATTAACTATTGACAGATAGGATGATTCATAACTTTGTGTTTGGAGTTACTACGTAAGAACTCATAGTGAACCTTGGAGCTTCTTCTCTCTGATTAATTTTAAATAGATGAAGCTGGGATCACTCAGCCAGGGACAACGAATGCCACTAGATATTGCTAATTATAATGGATGGTACTCAATGTAACATTCTTAGATGCTTGATTTTCACAAGAAAAATGCATGAAGAGAATATTTGAAAAGGTTACATTTTCCATTCATTCTTTCAATTTGTTGATGAAATATAAATATGTGGAAATATGGAGAAGAGTAATGGACCTAGTCATCTTTGGTTGACAAAACCAGATCATCCTCTCTCGTCATATTAGGTTGTTGTTCCATAATCATCTTACAGAATATTCTCAAATTATTTTACATGTAAATGCTAGGTGATTTGATTGCCTTTATGCAATGGTTTTTCTCAAGGAATTATAGGTGATAAAGCTTCCAATTCCCAGTATAATTTCCAAAAGATGAAACTACTTGTATACTGGAGGACGAAAGGTAGAATTCTCTAAACCTTCTCTTTTCCTTTTCATGGAAATGTATCCAATGACTACTATGCTCTCTCTCTCTCTCTCTCTCTCTCTCTCTCTCTCATATGCAACGGTTTGTGATGGGAACATTTTACTTGGACATTTGTGGAGTTTTTGTTTTTGAATAATAGACAATAATTACATCTGTTGCAAATGATGATCATCACTGAAAGATATCCTTTTCTCATGACTTGCTTATATGTTCTTTTGTTTTTATACGGGATAATAGGATTTAAAGTGTGCTTTTTGGCTTATGCAAAGTCTATCTGATTGGATATGCCCATAGATAGTGCACAAATAGTTTTGTATCAATTTTGTCTCTATCCTGGGATCAAACAGAGTCTAAATTCTCATGTGAAAACCAATGCAGTGTTTTGCGATGGATTTAATGTTCAGGAGTCGTTGTTAAACATTATTTATGCGTTATATACTTGTTGACACCTCAATTTTTATTATGTTTATTAATAAATTTTTTATTTATTTTGTCTTTTTCGAAATAATAAGCAAAAAGAAAACAAGAAAAAAACAAATAAAAACAAGAAAAGCAAAAAGCAAAGCAGCCAGCCCCTTTTCTTTCTCTCTCCCTTCGCACGGCCCGGCCCCCCCCCTTTCTTCTTCCTCCCATCTTCTTCCTCCTTCCTCATTCTTCCGCCCCTGCAGATCACGCGCGGCAACGAAGACGCGCTCGAGCACAACCTACAACAGAGAGAGGAGCGTAGGCCGGTGGCTGAGAGGACGCGCATTGAAGGCGAGCATGCCTCCGTGGAAGGGGGAAGATTTGACGCCGGTTCAGCCGCACCCAAGGCCGGTCGGCGTGCGAGGGCCGGCGGCCGAACCTCCATCAACCGGCCTCCTCCTCGCCTATAAATAGAGGAGCACCTCCGTCGATCAACCCAGAGCGAGTTCCGAGATCTTCCCACTGAGAGACTTCGGGGGAGGAATCAACGAGCGAGCTCCGAGAGAACTCGAGTCGCGAGCTCAGCCCACCCTCCACCGAGAGACTTCGGGGAAGGCCGGCAGCGAGCGACTTCGAGAAGATCAGATCCGGCCGGTGGAGGCTCGGATCTGACCTGAGTGAGAGAAAATCGGGGCCGAGGAAGGTCGGGCCGAGATCTACGCCACAGATCTGGAGTTCTTGCTGTTGTTGTTCCCCCCTCGAAGCGGTTGCCGTGACCGACCCCTCGACGCCGTCCAGATCTAAGTGAGTGGAGGGCGGAGGAAGGAAGGTCGAGATTTGGGCGCAAATCTGGAAATCCGCTTGAGAGTCGCCGTTGTTTGCCGTTGTTGCCTCGCCAAGGCACGCCATCGACCGCCGCTGTGATGTCCACACCCCGATGCCATCGCCGTGACTTACCCCCAGGCTAGCAGACTTGAAGCAGTTGACGCCGTCTTGCCGACCAGCAACGCCGCCGTGCCACACTCTTGCCGCTAGCAGGTAATGACAGCCGCCGCCCTCACACCTCACCGCGCACCGAGATCTCGCCCAAGTTGGGCCATCGCCATCCCCGAGAACCCGGCCGGCTGTTCATCGTCGCCGTCGTTTCTTGCGAGTCCCGAGCCACTCATCATTGTCGCCGAAACCTTACCCGCCGTCCGCCGCATCGCCGCCGTCGAGTCACCGCCGTGACGTCCCAAAGCCCAGCGCGCGCGGATCGCCAAATCTAGGGGGTTACGCACGTATCGGGTCGGCGAGATCAAAGTGGGTCACGAATCCGGGTAGGGATTCGTGAATCGGGTTGCGGCCGCAAGTCGGGCCGCCGGTCGAAGACGGGCCGGGCGTGGGTCCGAACCGGGTAGGGTTTCCCCGGGTCGGACCTACGCGCTTGGGCTGGGTAGATGTTGGGCTGAGTATCTTTTGGGTTGAAGTTTTTATAAAATGGGCCAAGAGCGGTTTGGGCTTGGAAAAAGAAAAAAAGGGAGAAAAATCTGAGTCGGGCCCGCAACGCGGGCCCATCCAGTCTCGCAAATTGCGGACCGGGTCGGTCCCAACCCGGGAACCCGACCCGATTCGTTTTTATATTATTATAATAATAAATATAATATTTTAATTAAAAAAAAATCAAAAAAGTTTTTATTTCCAAAAAATCGAAAAATATTTAAAAAATGTTGAAAAATTGTTTTATTTTCTGAAAAAAACCAAAAAATCAAAAATAATTTATTTTCAAAAAAATATTAAAAAATATTTTATTTTCCGAAAAATCAAAAAAATCAAAAATATTCCATATTTTCCAAAAAATGCCAAAAATCCAAAAAAAGCCAAAAATTCATAAAAAATTCAAAAAATTCAGAAAAAAAGCCAAAAGACTTGTATTTTTCCAAAAATACCAAAAAAGGTCAAAAAAAAATCCCTTTCATGTCAAAAAAATAGAAAAAGACCCAAAAAAATGTTTTTCTCCAAAAATGCATGGAAAACCCCTCGAGCATTCAAAATGCGTGGAAAATCCCTTGAACATCCAAAAAACCTCTGGGTTTAAACAAGATTAGGTACCGAAAGGGCATTAGTGATTAACTAGTGTAATCAAGTCCCCGATCCTAATTTCTCTGGTTGCGCAGGAGCGAGTATTTCTCCCGATACTTTGCTTGGGTTTCTAATCAACCTACCCCAAATCGATTAGTGGCGACTCCATTTTAAAAATTGATTTACAGGTTAAAAAACTCGAACCATTAAGTCGTGAATTGGTGGACTTGGGAGAGTCCGGGCATAATTAAATTCAGCCGAGCCATTAGCCTCCTTAGGCGCTCGTACCCGACTGCGGGCGCCGAAAAAAAAGAGGTCGCGACAGCTTGACGACTCCACTGGGGAGGTTTGAGGACTTAGGCCATTTTATCTTTGTTTAAACGCTTTGCTGACTCGGGTTTTTTTCTTTTGTGCGTGGTAATAGCTTAAAGTTTTTTTATTTCTGTCAAAATAAAATGTTTTGTGATTATAAACCGCCGTGCATGCTTTACCGTTTTAAACACTACACATGGCACACACAACCCAGCCGCCGGACGGGCCGCCATAGGATATCTAGGATGGTGTTAAGAAAGATACGGCCTCGAACGCGAGACTGCGATGTAGAGGTTGCCTTTCTTTTCCCCGAATTTCTTAGCCGAGGTTAGGAGGGTATCGTTAACGCGAGACCGCGACGGGCGGATATCCTTTTAATCTCACCAAGCCTTCGAGTTAGAAATCGAGCCACACGTCCCATCTCGTATGTCTTTGTGCTTGCCATTTTATTTAAAAGCAAAGTGATTTCTTTACTTTTACTCAGTCTTTTTATTTGACCCATGGCAATTTAGGATAAGCTTTTCAAGTCACGTTTATATGCGATGGGGAAAGACGATATCCAGTTCATTCCTACTCCTAAGGCGGAGCTCTTCGATGGTGGGGTCGGTTAGATCGTTTGCCCAAGAGCGTGTGAAGGCCAAAATCGGTCATCTCCTATCGTTGATCCAAATCACGTTCGCCCGAAGTCATACAAGCCATAGCACATTTCCGGTGCCCGAAGACGGTTACTTTTATATTCGGTAGGTTTGAGCTAACCCCAACCCCGGAAGAATACAGCATCATCACTTGGAATGCCTCTTGAGAAAAAGCTCGTCAAACCATCAATGTGCCTCATCCCGATACGTGGGTTAGCACGGCTTTTAAGAACCGAAGTCCATACTATGATACAAATTCTTGAAGATAACCATAAAACCCGCCCACCGGAATTTATGAATGCATGTTTTCAAAATCAGCCTATGACCCGAGAAAAGTGAAATTTTCCTCTTGGCCTTTTTCGGGCTCATCATCTTCCCCATCAAAGAAATGCCATAACTCCCAAGATGGCATGGATAGTTGATCAGATATTAAGAGGGGGGGAATTATGTCAACATGATTTTAACTGAAACATTCTTGTCCTTTAATCGTTTTAAAGACAACTCGCAGAAAATCATGCGAGCCTCTCCTGAAATTTTACAAGTCCGGTTCTTTTCTCACCTAAGCGAATTTCGAGACTTCATGCGATCATCTCGAAACGAATGCTTTTGAAAACCCATTACAAAAGTTTATGGTTTTAGGACCGTATATTCCCAATCAAAGCTATTTAAATTGGGTAAACTTCCTAAGAGACCCAGCTCCTGAGGCATTCCAATGGTGTGCTGGTTGGTTCCATGAAAAAAGAGCTCGCTTTGCTTATAAGCGTGATCTCCCAATTCCATTGCTTGGCCGCACCGGCGCCATTCTCTATCACCCTTATCGGGTGGCACGACAATATGGAGCCCTTCAGGAGATCCCATCGTCTTCCATCAGGAAGGTCTCTTCAGTTCTTTTCAATACAAGCCGTGACTACGAATTCGAAGTTTCTACCGCTCAGGAAACTTGGGACAAGTGCCATCGCAAAAGGATCGTGGTACCTGAAGGGCTTGAGGGAGAAGAAAAAGCCCACCACGCCTCCATGTCCTACATCCACAACCATCGCATCCCAAAAAAATGGAAGCCATCAGTCCCTCACTCAATCAACGAGAGAAGCCAGCACGAGCAAGCAGAGCTCATGGAGAGGGATTTGGGAATGGACCTGGATGCGCACCTCGGGAGCGCCTCAAGGAAGCAACCATTCTCGCAAGAACAAGGCTCCCGTCGCATATAAATTGGCAATCATGTGCCCCTTAGTATTAATAGTGTGAAAGTTTCGTCCCATTGTTTAGGGACTTTTGTTTAATATCTAGTATTTCATTCTGTCATTTCAATTTCAAGTTTTAGATGTTAGGAGTTGGTAGTCTATAAATCCTCTTTTGATAAATAAAAGCAGTTAGACCATTGCCATGGGTCAATCTTTGTTTACTTTCGTGCTCATTCATTGTTTTCACAACAAACAGGTAATTATGAATCGCTGGCCACCACTCGTCCGTGAATGGCCTCATCCAATAGGGGTCGATCGTAATGATGTACAAAATCGCCTCATTAATATTGAAGACGGCGTAGGATGATGTCTATTGTCCTTCAACAACTCTCGAGACAAATGAAATCCACTCAAGCTGAGCCCAACTCTATAGTTGCCTCAAACACCGTCATGACGCCCGCAAATTTGCCAGAAAATAGCCAGTACTATGGACAGTTTGAAAGGATCATGAAAAAGTTAAACCAGCTGCAGGAGCAGAATCCCATGGACCTATCCAATTACACCAGCATTGAGATCCCTGAAAGACTCAAAGCACCTGAATGCGAAAGGTATGCTGATACCTCCCGCCCAGAGACCTACTTGCAGGCCTACCTGGTTCGAAGGATGATTCAATCGTACCAATCGAGCTTGACTGGCCCTGCCTTGCGATGGTACATTGTCAGGAAGATTAGTCCCCTTAAAATTTGGAGGGAATTAATTCATGCTTTCCATCAAGAATACGATATTGACATCACCCCTGACATCACCTTGCCCTACGAAGAGCCAATGATCACGGAGCACAAGGAGCTGTTAGCCGCTGAGATAGGAGAGGAGCATGTCAATGAAGCCTTGCATGATAAAGGGGCAATTGAGCAACATCCTGTTACTGGAAAATTTCCCACTAGGAAAGGCAAGGAGCCTTTGTACGAGGTCAAAGACACAGAGTCTGTTCAAGAGTGGGGCACAACTAGACAACTCCCCAAGCTTACTCTAAGAGCTAGAGTCCAAAGAATACCAACCCCTATCAACCTGGAAAGTGAATCAGACAGTGAAACTCTAATGTCTCTCACTTCCCTTGAGAATCAAGTTAGCAAAACGAAGGGCCTTACTCAAAAGGTCCGGACCAAGCCAAGAAAGAAAGCCTAAGCAGATTGACTCAGCATCTACCGATGAGCCACCACACCAAAGCTTCCAGCATTCCCAAGAATACAGCTTTGAAGGCCACCATCCTCTAGAGTACAACCCTGAAGACTTCCCGGCCCTAGAATACAATCCCAATGACTTCTAGCGTTATTTCAACAATGAAACTGATGATTCATCGTATAACTGTTTCCTACTCTCATCCGGAGATGAAGGCCCGTCAGAAGAAGAAGCATACGTCTTTATCCGCTATGATCCTAACGAAGTACTAAGCTTGTCCTCTGACCAAGAGGATAGCTTCAATACTTTATCCTCATTCGGAAATTTTGACCAAGAAGAAAGCAATGGGGTAATCTCGGTAGAATCTAACTTCCCTGAAACAGAAAAATTCACCACTACAACAGATATGCAGTGGGAAAATCAGTGGCCTAACCAAGATACATCAAGCCCGTCTTACGCTTATAGGATCACGACCCCTGGAGAGATGTGGATACCTGATTTCCGTAAGTATAATGGCACAACTTGTCCCGTGGCTCATTTGCAATATCTCCATGCGGAAATGAGTCGGTACTATGGCCCGATGTCGTTCACAACTCAAGCCTTCCAAGAAAGTCTTACAGGGTCTGCATTGCAATGGTTCGTCACAGCAGATATCAGCCTCATGAGGGATTGGAATGAGCTGTCTTCCACATTCCTGCTTCAGTATCAAAGCCAGATTGGGACTGAAGCGCCTTGTCAGAACTTGGTTCACTTCAGAAGAAGACCAACGGAGGATTTTCGAGTATATGCGAGGAGGTGGGAGGCTTTTATGATGAAAACTTACCCTCAACTGGCTGAAGAAGAAATGATAAAGCTGTTCATAGGGGCTTTACCTCGCAAGCATCGCTGTTGGTTGCATGGGTTGTATTTCCGTAGCTTCGATGAAGTGGTCCTCTCATGCGAATACTTCGAGTCTACTGGAGACGAGGAGCTCAAAGGCGCTTGATTTCAAAACCAGTACTATCAAAGTGCTCCTTTTCATAGGAGTTTTCATGGGTGTTGCTTGTTTTTATAATTTCATGTTTCTTATCATGTCTAGTGTGCTACTGTTGTATTTTCCATTTCAGTAATCTAATGTACAGTTCTAATATTTTGTTTTGAAAGCATGAGGCGGTATCCCAAACCGGCCCAGTGATGTTATCCAACCATAAAAAAAATCATCCAAGGAGAATACTGAGGGCTGGGCTTCCTTATGCTTTTTCTCCCCCAAAGACGTATTTTGAAAATAAAAAATATTTCATCACCCAAAAGTTTTTGTTAAAACAAGATGATAAATTTAATCATGTTTGTCTTTCTGATTCATTCACTTCATGTCTCAGAAGATCATTCCCGTCCTCTTTGACTTAGTGTGACAGAGGGCATTTGAAGCAAGCGCATCATGTGAACTCGCCAAATTCAAAGACACCCTGCCAAGAAAACAGAGGCAAATAGAAAGGAGCATCCCGTTTCAAAAAAAAGGGGTAAGTCTTATTCCCTTAACATAATATTGAGAATGACAACCCCTCTTTTCTATTTACAGGATACAAAAGGTGAGACATAATAGGTACAGGCATACAGTTGAAATCGAAACATCCATGACATGCCTCACTCTTGCCCAGCTCCATCTAAGCCAAAGAACTATCTTGTCGCACGACGCGCCCAAACGGCTAGATGTTACAGTATCAACTTCAACATAAGGAAGGAGTTCCTCCTCTTCCTTTTAAGTGATTACTGTCAACAGGGAGAAAATCTAGACAGTCAAGGCGACCTATAGCCCCACACCCTGGACAATGACTTTGGAATTTAGAAGCTTCACTTCAGACGCATGCTCTCCCAAGAAGTAATTGCCATAAGAGAATTGAAGATTTTGATTGTCCATCTCAGATTCCATAGAAGCTTGAGGTACATGACTTTGCCCAATGGCCATATAGTCAAAAACAGAAGAAAAATTCCGCAGAAGGAAGGCGTTGAAGATAAATCGACAAACCATCAATCATACATACATGGCCAGGAGTGAGGAAGGCCAATCGAAAGAAATGTCAAATTGTGCCAAGACGAAAAGGCTGTCATCGATATTCAAATATCCCTAGGAGTCAGCAAATACAAACTTTAGAGAAGAGTAATTTGGTATCGTTTCCAATACTCTCAGTGTCTGAACTCACTTTTGACATATTTTCTTCTATTGACAGGAAGCATAGGATTCAAGAAGCAAGCTTAAAGGTTAATTTGGACAAATCAAATGACCCATATCGATTTACCTAACTTGGTATAAAAGGACGTGTCGTCCTGGAGCCGGTTCGGTTAAATAAAAAAGGTAGTGCCCTACGGACACCGTCGGCGCCTCTAGCCGAGTGGTATCCGGGAAGAAGCAAAACGGTCCGAAGTCGGGGGTTTGAATCCCCGACGCGGCAGTTAGCCGCTTGGTAAAAAAATAATAAAAATTTTTTGCTTCTCTTGCACTTGCAAATTACGAGAGAGCAGGTGACCTAACGAAGCAAAAGACGTAGGACTTCGTGTCCCACTTGCACTTCAGGTCCATCCAATCCAGTGAAGGGTAATGTTGTATCGCTTCCAAGTTATTCGACTCTTGAAAGAGCTTCTGACTAACATGATCCCTTTTATCTTGCTAAGGATCACTTGACCGTAAAAAATGCAGATAACAAATCAAAGAAAGACATGTCAAACTCTGATAAGCTCTCCTAAAGCGAAATGGTGTCCTGAATAATCACCAAAGCAAATGACAGAAAATCTTCATACCTCAACTCATATTTTGATTTTGGCCGGACTAATTGATCTACTTGTACATCTCCTCTTCTCGCAGGCAAAAACAGAGATGCCCGATCAGATTCCCAATCATTGGCTGATCATTCATGTGTCATATCCCTAATCAATAGGGACAACCAGTGACACCCATTTGCAAATAACCCTTTTGATGTTCAAAATCTAACATATTTGGAAACACCATTATGTTAACCCCTAAAGTTGTCAATAGGGTCTTTTTTGAGTCAAAACCATTCATTTGTTTTGATAGTACAAACTCCATCACATTTAAAATGCTGCATGGATTTTGCATGATGATTTTGTCTGTCTAAGTCACTGATTCCACTAAGGATTATTAGAATAGACAGCTAAGTGAAGAATACAAGATTGATTGAGCATGCTGAATAAGGCTCGTCAGAATGATGACAGGCAAGCTATATCCTATACACAGTCCCCCCATATATACACTTGTGAGATGAGTGCAGAAGATTCCATGGCTGCAGGGTAAAGAGTTCTCTCGCGAATGGTACGGTAACCAAAATAGTGAGAGGCATTCCATCGCTCACCCCATTGAGCCCCATACACTGATGAAATTTCTGTCCTATCCTTGTCAAGAACCACCCCACACTGGGGCAGATCGGAGGCGAAGCAGCATCACAAAGTGAGAAGAGAGATAGAAATTTTCTTGCTCGCACTTGCGTCAATCTTTGGGTGTCTTTATTGCATATGAACACTCGCATTAATTTAAGTGCCCTAGAGTCATGAAGAGCAATTATTTCTTTACGCACTTGAATTCATTATACAACCCAATTGAGTCTGTAATTTCACCCTCACATGGAGGCAAAATAGAAGTTACTGCCATAGCCCAGAGCACCTATTGAAGATGAAGACTCAAGAGTCTAATAATGGTGCTTCGATTGAACTTGCCTAGGCCGGTTCCTCCTCCGACAACAAAAAAACAGGGGCATAAAAAAGCAGTGTACCTAGTAAAAGCAAGGTCAATGCCCATAAATGAAGAACTGGAATAAAAAATAGGAGCATGAAAAAGCAGTGTGCCTGGTAAAAGCAAGGCCAATGCCCTCCAGTCAAAAATACAGCCAAGAAAAAGTTGTTGTTGTGGTTCAATTGATAGGGCCTCCATCTAACAGTGAGAAGAAAGACCGGTGACAAATGCCAAGGCAATCACCAGCTCTCGCCCTTTTACACATGAGTCAAGCCAACATTGCATCCCATTGTAAAAGTCTCTTCAGACTAGGGGCACTTCAATTAACGTAGGATTTCATATGTTTATAAGCATCGCTCGAAGAAGTACGAGCAAGATTACTCTATCTCTTTTCGCAGGGTTCTTGACTTGTAAACCTGGAGATGATCGTGCAGCACTTCGTTCATGAGCCTTGACCTCGACGGTCCCATTTGACGAGCCATTGGCCAAGATTTCATCACGGTTTCAACAAAGACCTCTCACATTGGTAAAATCGTACTGTTTGCGAGAATACTCGGACCCCTGTTGGCATGATGATAGTGAGATAGTGTGGTCCTTATAAATCCTGCATCAATGATCAGGATAGCCTTCTCCATGAGAGTGAGGGAAAAGTCCTTTCAGACTGAAAGTCCCTCATCTGGCATGCTCAAAGCATCTATATTCCGAATAAATGTTGTCTTTCAAAATCTTCTCCAAAGTGGAAATCAGATGATGCAAAATTGACAAGATTGTCATGCATAAATCACATTTGAATTTATGAATTTACAAAAGTATATACAATCATGTGTGCATATTGTGCAAATAGCGCACATACTCTCGAGAGCGGTAGATATTGCCAGGTAAGCATATCCATGTCCCCATTTGTCTTAAAGTACCTACCACTGTCTAGGTACTCTCTCCTTGACACTCGACCTATTCGAGTCGTCCCTTGAGTTTGGATGCTTGCAACTGTCTAAGTATCCCCTTGTTTTTGAGTATCCACCACTTGCTGGGTGCTCCCCCTGTTGACACTCGACCTATTCGAGTCGTCCCTTGAGTTTGGATGTTTGCAACTGTTTTAGCATCCCATTGTCTTTGAGTACCCACCACTTGCCGGGTACTCCCTCTTAACGACACTCAACCTATTTGAGTTGTCCCCAGAGTATTGATACTTGTGACTGACCAAGTATCCCCTTATTGTTGAATACCTACTGCTGTCTAGGTATCCCTATTGTCTTTGAGTACTGGCTACCGTTCGGATACTCCTTTTTCTTGACACTCACTTGTTTGAGTTGTCTTCATAGCTAGGATGCCTACAATTGACCAAGTATCCCATTACCTTTGAGTGCCTTTCATTGTCTAGGTACTCCATTTCCGTGACACTCGACATGTCCAAGTTGTCCTCAAAATTGTATCATTGAATACTAGTAGCCATTCAAGTATTCCATCGAGTTGTGCTTTGTGGTTATCCAGGTATGTTTTCTTACACTTGGATCAGCCAGAGTGGTCCCAGATCGTATCATCAAATACTTATGTTCATCCAAGTATTCCAGTACTTTGTACACCTACGGCTACCCAGGTGTTCCAGCCCTTTTGAGTGCCTGCGGCCATCCAGGTAAGCCTTGTGCTACATTCAAGTTTATGTTGCCAGGAGGTGAGAGACCTTCACGAATATGCGAGATCCATCCTCGATATTCCCACTACCAGGAGGTGAGAGACCTTCACGAATATATGAGGCATGACCTCGGTATTCCAACTACCAGGAGGTGAGAGACCTTCACGAATATATGAGGCACGTCCTCGATATTCCCAATTATCAGGAGGTGAGAGACCTTCACGAATATCCCAGGTACGTCCTCGATATTCCCCTTTACCAGGAGGTGAGAGACCTTCATGAATATCCAAGGTACGTCCTCGATATTCTCATTACCAGAAGGTGGGAGACCTTCACGAATATGCGAGGCACGCCCTCGATATTCCCTTTACCAGGAGGTGAGAGACCTTCATGAATATCCAAGGTACGTCCTCGATATTCTCATTACCAGAAGGTGGGAGACCTTCACGAATATGCGAGGCACGCCCTCGATATTCCCACTACCAGGAGGTGAGAGACCTTCACGAATATATGAGGCACGTCCTCGATATTCCCAATTACCAGGAGGTGAGAGACCTTCACGAATATGCGAGATCCATCCTCAATATTCCCAACTACCAGGAGGTGAGAGACCTTCACGAATATCCCAGGTACGTCCTCGATATTCCCCTTTACCAGGAGGTGAGAGACCTTCATGAATATCCAAGGTACGTCCTCGATATTCTCATTACCAGAAGGTGGGAGACCTTCACGAATATGCGGGGCACGCCCTCGATATTCCCACTACCAGGAGATGAGAGACCTTCACGAATATATGAGGCACATCCTCCATATTCCAACTACCAGGAGGTGAGAGACCTTCACGAATATATGAGGCACATCCTCGATATTCCAACTACCAGGAGGTGAGAGACCTTCACGAATTTGCGAGATCCATCCTCGATATTCCCAATTACCAGGAGGTGAGAGACCTTCACGAATATCTCAGGAGGTGAGAGACCTTCATGAATATGCAAGGCACGTTCTCGATATTCCCAATTACCAGGAGGTGAGAGACCTTCACAGATATCCCAGGTACGCCCTCGATATTTCCCAATTGCCAGGAGGTGGGACACCTTCACAAATATCCAAGGTACCCCTTCGATACTTGTGATCATCCAGGTATCCCCCAAAGAGTTTGTACCTGTGATCGTCCAGGTACCCCTTCGATACTTGTGATCATCCAGGTATCTCCCGTGATCGTCTAGGTACCCCTTCGATACTTGTGATCATCCGGTATCTCCAAGAGTTTGTACGTGATCGTCCGGTACCCCTTCGATACTTGTGATCATCCAGGTATCCCCCAAGAGTTTGTACCTGTGATTGTCCAGGTACCCCTTCGATACTTGTAATCATCCAGGTATCCCCCAAGAGTTTGTACCTGTGATCGTCCAGGTACCCCTTCAATACTTGTGATCATCCAAGTATCCCCCAAGAGTTTGTACTTGTGATCATCCAAGTACTATCTCCCAACAAACAGATGCCCTGAGAAAGGTCGGCGCATCTCCCGTCAAGGCGACCGAAGAAAGGTTCGGGTCCTAGACAAACCAACTTATTGCTGTAACAGGCGACCGAAGAAAGGTTCGGGTCCTGGAAAAGCAATTCCCCGTCAAGGCAACCGAAGAAAGGTTCGGGACCTAGACAAACCAACTTATTGCTCTAACAGCGACCGAAGAAAGGTTCGGGTCTGGGAAGGCAATTCCCGTCAAGGCGACCAGAAGAAAGGTTCGGGTCCTAGACAAACAACTTATTGCTGTAATAAAGCGACCGAAGAAAGGTTCGGTCCTGGAAAAGCAATTCCCGTCAAGGCGACCGAAGAAAGGTTCGGGTCCTAGACAAATAACTTATTGCTGTAACAGGCGACCGAAGAAAGGTTCGGGTCCTGGAAAAGCAATTCCCCGTCAAGGCAACCGAAGAAAGGTTCGGGACCTAGACAAACCAACTTATTGCTCTAACAGGCGACCGAAGAAAGGTTCGGGTCCTGGGAAGGCAATTTCCCGTCAAGGCGACCGAAGAAAGGTTCGGGTCCTGGAAAAGCAATTCCCAGTCAAGGCGACCGAAGAAAGGTTCGGGTCCCAGACAAACCAACTTATTGCTCTAACAGGCGACCGAAGAAAGGTTCGGGTCCTGGAAAAGCAATTCCCAGTCAAGGCGACCGAAGAAAGGTTCGGGTCTTAGACAAACCAGCTTATTGCTCTAACAGGCGACCGAAGAAAGGTTCGGGTCCTGGAAAAGCAATTCCCCGTCAAGGCGACCGAAGAAAGGTTCGGGTCCTAGACAAACAACTTATTGCTCTAACAGGTGACCGAAGAAAGGTTTGGGTCTTGGAAAAGCAACCTCCTCATATCACCAGGTAAGATGACACCTTGATACTTGCCAAACTCGGGGTTTACACCCTATCTCACTCACTCCCGGTAAGTAACTACAGGTATTTTCTTATCTGTCTTAGTATATGTAAAGTTATATTGCTCTTTTTTTCCGCATAGAATAATAGGTCCCAAATAAAGTATAATTTGCTACGCATGCATGGATAAAATTGAGGCATCAGTCTGTCTTTGAATGCAACCTCTGCGAGCTCACCTTCAAAGAGGGGCAGCTGTTGACACCTCAATTTTTATTATGTTTATTAATAAAGTTTTTATTTATTTTGTCTTTTCGAAATAATAAGCAAAAAGAAAACAAAAAAAAACAAATAAAAACAAGAAAAGCAAAAAGCAAAGCAGCCCGGCCCCTTTTCTTTCTCTCTCCCTTCGCATGGCCCGGCCCCCCCCCCCCTTTCTTCTTCCTCCCATCTTCTTCCTCCTTCCTCGTTCTTCCGCCCCGCAGATCACGCGCGGCAACGAAGACGCGCTCGAGCACAACCTACGAGAGAGGAACGTAGGCCAGTGGCTGAGAGGACGCAGCATTGAAGGCGAGCATGCCTTCGTGGAAGGGGGAAGATTTGGCGCCGGTTCGGCCGCACCCAGGGCCGATCGGCATGCGAGGGCCAATGGCCGAACCTCCGTCGACCGGCCTCCTCCTTGCCTATAAATAGAGGAGCACCTCCGTCGATCAACCCAGAGCGAGTTCCGAGATCTTCCCACGGAGAGACTTCGGGGGAGGAATCAACGAGCGAGCTCCGAGAGAACTCGAGTCGCGAGCTCGCCCCACCCTCCACCGAGAGACTTCGGGGAAGGCCGGCGGCGAGCGACCGAGAAGATCGATCCGGCCGGTGGAGGCTCGGATCGACCGAGTGAGAGAAAATCGGGGCCGAGGAAGGTCGGGCCGAGATCTACACCACAGATCTGGAGTTCTTGCTGTTGTTGTTCCCCCTCGGCGGTTGCCGTGGACCGACCCCTCGACGCCGTCCAGATCTAAGTGAGTGGAGGGCGGAGGAAGGAAGGTCGAGATTTGGGCGCAAATCTGGAAATCCGCGTGAGAGTCGCCGTTGTTTGCCGTTGTTGCCTCGCCAAGGCACGCCATCGACCGCCGCTGTGATGTCCACACCCCGATGCCATCGCCGTGACTTACCCCCAGGCTAGCAGACTTGAAGCAGTTGACGCCGTCTTGCCGACCAGCAACGCCGCCGTGCCACACTCTTGCCGCTAGCAGGTAATGACAGCTGCCGCCCTCACACCTCACCGCTGCACCAGATCTCGCCCCAAGTTGGGCCACTGCCATCCCCGAGAACCCAGCGGCTGTTCATCGTCGCCGTCGTTTCTTGCGAGTCCAGTAGCCACTCATCATTGTCGCCGAAACCCTACCCGCCGTCCGCCGCATCGTCGCCGTCGAGTCACCGCCCGGTGACGTCCCAGCCTCAGGCGCCGCGGATCGCCAAATCTAGAGGGTTACGCACAGATCGGGTCGGCGAGATCAAAGTGGGTCACGAATCCGGGTAGGGATTCAGGAATCGGGTTGCGGCCGCAAGTCGGGTCAGCGGCTGAAGACGGGTCGGGCGTGGGTCTGAACCGGGTAGGGTTTCCCCGGGTCGGATCTACGCGCTTGGGCTGGGTAGATGTTGGGCTAAGTATCTTTTGGGTTGAAGTTTTTATGAAAATGGGCCAAGAGCGGTTTGGGCTTGGAAAAAGAAAAAAAGGGAGAAAAATCTGAGTCGGGCCTGCAACGCGGGCCCGTCCAGGTCTCGCAAATCGCGGACCGGGTCGGTCCCAACCCGGGAACTCGACCCGGTTCGTTTTTATATTATTATAATAATAAATATAATATTTTAATTAAAAAAAAATCAAAAAAGTTTTTATTTCCAGAAAATCGAAAAATATTTAAAAAATGTTGAAAAATTGTTTTATTTTCTGAAAAAAACCAAAAAATCAAAAATAATTTATTTTCAAAAAAATATTAAAAAATATTTTATTTTCCGAAAAATCAAAAAAATCAAAAATATTCCATATTTTCCAAAAAATGCCAAAAATCCAAAAAAAAGCCAAAAATTCATGAAAAATTCAAAAAATTCAGAAAAAAAAAGCCAAAAGACTTGTATTTTTCCAAAAATACCAAAAAAGGTCAAAAAAAAATCCCTTTCATGTAAAAAAAAATAGAAAAAGACCCAAAAAAATGTTTTTCTCCAAAAATGCATGGAAAACCCTCGAGCATCCAAAATGCGTGGAAAATCCCTTGAACATCCAAAAAACCTCTGGGTTTAAACAAGATTAGGTAGAAAGGCATTAGTGATTAACTAGTGTAATCAAGTCCCCGATCCTAATTTCTCCGGGTTGCGCAGAGCGAGTATTTCTCCCGATACTTTGCTTGGGTTTCTAATCAACCCACCCCAAATCGATTAGTGGCGACTCCATTTTAAAAATTGATTTACAGGTTAAAAAACTCGAACCATTAAGTCGTGAATTGGTGGACTTGGGAGAGTCCGGGCATAATTAAATTCAGCCGAGCCATTAGCCTCCTTAGGCGCTCGTACCCGACTGCGGGCGCCGAAAAAAAAGAGGTCGCGACAATACTTTGGGCATGTCTTTCTCTGACAATGTCTCTTTGTAACTTTTATTTGTAGGACCTTTTTATTATGTGCTAGGATGACAGCAAGGCCGTTGATGTTGTCCATAAGGGAATGTTGGTTTCTAGTGATAGCAAAGCTCCTCTTTCTACCAAACGGAATAACATAAAGTTTACTGAAGTCAGGTCATTACATGAGAAAATTGAATATTTCCTGCAAAATATGCCTTCCCTGCAAAGTTTTTTCTCTCAAATATTCACTTTTGCATCTTTATTGTTTACTGAAGAGCATGGAGATTGTTGGGTTCACAGCTCATTCTATTGACGGCGATGGATGTAAGCTCCAATGCCACTTTTACCAAGAGATGCACTCCTGCTAGAGAGGATGATCATTAATGTCAAGACCAATGGAAGAAGACGCCAATCGAAATCTCTCAAGTCTTGGCCACGGTTGGTTCTACCCTAGATGCAATCGTACCAGTAAAGTCTCGCTGCAAGCTGCTCAATAGGGAGGAAGTCAGTGGACGAGAATGGTTTGGACAGTTTCCTATGCTTGCACCAAATTGTCTTTGGGTTGCTGGAGCTTTTATGGAGCTAAAAACTCAGTATTCTTGCCACTGGCATCTTTGAAAAAAAAAAAGAAGAAGAAGAAAAGAAAGAAGACAACCCAGAAGCTCAACATTGAACTAAATGAGCTACATCAATTTTCATAACAAATTATTTCCCATCAATCATGTTCAATTTTCCATCTAAAATATCTCATCTTAAAGTGAAAATTACCCATTCTAGGTAAAGCACATAGGATTTTGAAATTGACTTTAGGTAGTCAACCGAGTCAAGACATTGTGATCAAATCATCCTTGACAATTAGATCTGCAAAACCTCCCAAATCGGGAAACCATATTCCACACTAATAGATCTGGTGATGGGCAATGGGCCCAAGGGAGTCCATTGGGGGAGAGTCCCAACAAGATATTATGACTATAAGGACTTGCTCCATGAAACTAAAGAGACAAATGATAGGAACCTAAATGATACTGATTAGAACGATTCTCAAGCACGTGTTTCTAGACTAATCAAATGTCTGTTGCGAAGTTCATCATGTTTTCACGTTGAAACAGTACTGGAAAGTTCATAAGAGTACCTAAAATTCTAAATCTTCTAATAGCTACACACCCACAGAGAACTATCTACACACAAGCATACAAACTCACAGAACACTTTCCCCAACCGACAGTCATACAGGCTCTCTCAATCTTCCTAAAAAGAGCAGAAACTCAAGAGTCTAAAACAAAAGCAAAAAATTCTGTACAGCAGGCTAACTCAGAAAGACAACAAATTCTCCTTTAGGTGCTTCAAGTGCAATATAGGTAGAAGGAGCACTCAAGGCAAACAAAAAAAGCTTTGGATAATTGTGCTGTGTCGAAGTCGGAGGTGTCATCTCTAAAATGACCAATAGAAATGAAATCTAGAACTTTTTACAAGCATAACTTCACTTAGTACAACTGCTAAATTAACCGGTCCATTACTTTCAGGCAATACTGATTTCTGCCATCAGGTCGATTTATTAAGAAAGACTGCTCGGGAGAAGTATACTATTGGTGTCATAAGTTGTGTACGGCACTCACTTTGGTGTCAAAAGTTTTCGTCGGATCACTTAAGTGCCAAAAAAATTGAAAAACGCTCACTTTGGTGCCAACGTCAATATGATCGGCTGGAAATCCGACGTGGCATTTTTTTTATTAATTTCTTATACTGATGTGGCTAGCCAGAGTTTCCTTGGATCATTTAGGCCTTAAAATGACGTTGTTTTAGCGTCCTAATACCAAAACGATGTCGTTTAGTGTCTCCCCCAATTCAAACCCTAAATCTTGACGGCCCCCGAGCTTGGCAGCCGCGGCTCCGACCTCCGCCCCGACCCCGACGATGGCCACTCGGTGGCCGCAACCTTGACCCCGACCCCGACCCCGACCCCAATGACGGCCACTCGGCGGCCAAGTCGAAGGCCGTGATCTAGCCAGTGCTCGGGGAGGCCGCCGATAAGTGCGCCACCATTGATGTCTCCCTCTCCAACTCCGATCTCCCCAATGAGTGCCTGGCTTGGGTTTTTCAGTACCTAGGCTCTGTCGACTAGGGCTAGTGCTCCCTCGTGTGCTGTCAAAGGCGTCTGAACAACGCCCAGCAATGGCGGCTGAGCAAGTGACAGCGGCCCAGCAACAACAGAGGCTGGGCGACGACGGCCGAGCGAGCTAGGTTGGAAAAATCCCCAAATAAGTTAAACGGTTCGTTTTTGTGAGGCCATCCATGTAGGACGGCAAAACGATGTCATTTTATTAAGGAGGACCAAAAACAACGTTGTTTGAAGGCCTTGTCGATTTTAAAAAAAAAAAAAAAACCACGTAATTATTTTAGCCGGAATCTTTTGCCGGTGGCACCAAAGTGATCATTTTTCCTCTGATTTGGCACTTAAGTGATCCAACAGAAACTTTTTGCACTAAAGTGAGTGCCGTACATAACTTATGGCACCATTAGTGTACTTATCCCAAGACTACTCTATGGAAGCAAGAAAGGAAAGAAGTAGTCATTGACTGAATCTGACAGACTATACAACAAAATATTTGATCTGAACAGACGGTAGGCTTACAACATTTCCGATTGGAAAGCACCAAATATACTGAAGACAAAACCTCATCTTTATCTCCACTGCAAAGGATATTGAAACATTGCTTTGAAGAATCTGAGAGCTCTACGAATGAATCTTGACCATCATCAGTTAAACTAGTTTCTCTAGGTACTAGTTCAGGCATGCGAGGAACTCTTGGAGCTGGAGGGAAGAAACGAGCAGTGCGATCTTCAAATGCCAGAGAGTTGCCAAAAGTGTCCTATTATAAAAATGATAATTATCTTTCCAATCGGGACAAAAAAAAAGGAAGAAGAAGATAAATATAACAAGAGATTAAAGTAAAGGTGTCAACAATCAGCAAATCAATAGCTCACAGCTGCAACAAACATAAGTTTTCAAAAAACCTTCCATAAACCCATATTGAAGCTGTTGAATAATTCTAAGTTTGAAAAAGAAATATCTTAGTAAACCAGACTAAAATAACCAAACTGCAAACAAAGCATTAGATAGAACATGAAAGGTATGAACAATAAAATATTGTCTGTTAAGAATCAAGTTTGAGAAGTTAGATGAACTTTTTTAAGTTGAAAGATGCATACTCTATTCACATGGGCATCCTCCTCCCAACTGAGACACACCACAGCTACCGCATGGGACTTCAAGCTTCTTAATAGTTTCCATTCTGCTTAATAATTATACCGAGTTAGAAATAAATATACCACGGTATGTATAACAGCCGCAAGCAATAGCATATAAAAATCAGCATAATGCATATCTGTGGTTCCATGAAGACATCAGGATTGGTAAGATAACATTCATATGTAAAAACAAGCTCTTCAGAGCAAAACGCAAACAGCTAGCTCAATGACATAACCGGTCATCTATGAACTTTTGCACCCAAGCATAATTGAGGCACATAAAAATTCTATCAATTAGGAGTCACCCGAAATATTACCTTCCTAATATGACTGGACTGGACATATGTCACTTTAAATAATAGAAAGAAACTATTAATCTGATGAAAATGAGCGTGTCATGGATGACTACTTCTATATGGCACCATTCACCTATGATGACTACTTCTATATGACACCATCCACCTAGACCGTAGATCCTCTCAATGAGCTCAACACCAATAAATCCTACTGTAATTCGTCATTGACATTTGAGATATTTTAGATCATCAATGACAACATCTGCAACAAGGTGACAATTTTTTGTTCTCCATGAGAATGCAATTGAGCACATCAACCAGATTCAAGACCTAAAGTGTATAAATCTATTTATAACACATGTGAATCAAACAAATCACCACTAATTTCAACAATTAGATATAAGTCAATCTTTGATTCATAAATTACCACAATGTTGTGTCAAAAACATTTAATGGCTTTGATGTAGGGCGACGAGTCCCAGAATTAAGATAAATCTTTAGGCATCACATCAAAAACTTCCTAAGCATCACACCTAAGAGAAAACTTGCACCACACAATCCCAAAGCAAACACTTGTAAACTTCAATAATTTATCAACTCTATTAAAAAGTAGAATCACAACTATATCTACAAACTTGCTAAATGTTCTACTCCTAGTAGAAATATGAAACCTCTAGACAAGAAACATAATTGGAATTGATGCAATATTGTACTACTCAAATTAAAAGAAAAAGGAAACTCAGTAAAATCCAAATAATACTCAAATCCTAGTTGATAATTTTAATAATCAAACTTTTAAGAAAATTCTGATCCCTATAGAACTCTTCTTTGAGTTGCAAAGTCCATTTTCAGCAAAAACTTGGTAGAAACGTCAATATTTGGACAAATAACATCTTGCGTGATTTTGTTGGCTGCATCAGGTTTAGTGGATGTTGTGATCATGTCACACTAAAATCTATAAATTAGAATCCAATTACAATACTATGTACGCAATCTTTGTGTCCTTGCAGTTGAATGGGGTACTTATTTGATGAAAGAAAAATAATTTGCAACAATATATTAATGTCTAGAAATCTTATTATTAGTTGAATTTAATTTATCTTTATCAATAGTTATGGAACCACTTAACATTAAAAGAACATCATATTTTACAATTAATTTACATTTATCATGGAAGACCAATCTTAAACACTATATCAAACTTTATGATTCCATTGGATTTAATTCACAATTCATGATATAAATCTATGACATGTTGATTCGTGAGTTCTATTTTCATGTGACAACTATGGGTGACCCTAACAGGTGATCAAGTTATATCAAAGTTGTCTACCTACTAAACAGTTAACACAATTAACAAATGAACGTTGTTTGCGTTCAAAGTTCAAACCACGTAACACGAATTGACTCATGTAATCTGTCTAACGAAACAATCGTCCCAATTTGAGTAGCAACCTGACCTATCTTGACCTATTTATATTAAGTGCAGTAGGTCTTATGATAATAAATCATACATGAATTCTGTTTTTATTGAGGTTACTAAATATGTAAATTGTGTGTGTGTGTCTGTATATATATATATATGTAAACAAGATAGAAGATATCATCTAAACCTAGGACTTTGTAAGCTTACAGCTATATTTGTAAAAATTATATGACAATGAAGACGATATGCATATTGTACATATTGGACACGTGTTGTGTCAGTCATGTTTGGATTGAAATGGACCATTAAGATACAAGATATTATCTAAACCTAGGATTTTGTAAGCTTACAGCTATTCTTTTTAAAAATTATATGACATTATATGCATATTGATGTATTCTAGCAAGTTATTCATGCCGTGTCGGTCATGTTTGGATTGGAATGAAAAATTCACTTCCATTTGCAATGCATCATGTGGCTTTTGAGCAATTCAGAATCGTTCAGAAGAGAGTTTAGAGAAGAACACATTCTGATGATAAGGGATTGTTGCGAGAAGATTTCTAAGTGAGAAGTTGGGAGGGTAATGTTAAAGTAATAACATAGCAAACTTACTTCAACGTGAAACTGTACCATCTTTTAGTCCCAAGGCAACAACTTTGCCATAAGGAAGCCAGCATAATGATGTTATACATTTACCTGGAGTACCTTAGAATAGTTAAGATAATCCAGTATAACGACATACAATGGAATGTGCAACGAAAAGTGATTTCGCAAACAACAACAAGAAGGCCGATGACTCAAAGGGCACGCACACCAAGCCATCGTCGAAGAAACGAACATACTAAATAAACAAAAAAAAGGGGAACTTTCTCGAGCCGAAGCAATATCGAGGAGAGATTGTCCACAGCCTCCGCCAATTGAAGTGATGAAGCACCCACCTTCGAGTCCTCCGTGACCATCGCCAGCAAATCCTTCTCCGGATTCCACTCCGCCATCTTCACCTGCCAATCGCAAGAAATCGAGCAAAAACCTCACAAAACCGAATCGGGAGCCGAACCTGAGAAGCCAGCGGCTTGTCGAACTGAAGCTAAAAGGGAAGCACGTGCCGCAACCCTTCGTCGTTCTCCATAGCTGAAAAAGCTCCGGAAGCAGCCGAAAACGCAGCCCCACCAGCTGCTGGAGCAAGCAGCGAGGGGGTGTCCAGAGAGCTAGTGGAGGGTAGAGCTCGAAAACCCTAGAAGAAAGCTTGAAGACCGAGACATTCTGCCTCAAGCCCTTCCCCACGTCCCTCGTTCGACAGCCGATCACGCCTCCACCACGAGGCCGCGCACGATCACGAGCTCCTCTACTCCCAACCGGGTCAACGAATCGCGCTCCGAACCGGGGCCGCCTTCGACGGAGAGCACGGACCGGAGGCCGGAAACTCGGACCGACGGGGAGCGGAGGAGCTGGAGGTCAACTTGATGATCGTGCCGACGGCGGCTGGAGCGAGGGTCGGCGGAGACGACGAGGAAGAGAAGAGAATTTGATTACGGGCCCAGCCGGGCCGGATTGGGCCATAAGTCGGGCTTATCAAGTGGCCCTTCGGGCCCGGGTTCCAGCCCGTCAGACAACTGATCATGTCATAACGCGGCCCATTTATGGAGTTTTTTTAAGTGGAGTTTAGGAGTAAGCCACGGAACCAGTGAACTTCAGAATAATAGAGAAAGAGAGTGGGCTTCGCGAGAGAAACCGAGGGTAAAATGAAGAGCACGACTCCGTTTTTCCGCAAAAAATTAATAATTTAGAAATATTTTCTTAAACTTAATCATCTTTATTTTTTAAAAATGAGTTGATAAAAAAAGTATTTTTCATTATTAACAACAATTCGTGTCAAATTTTTTTTGTTGATTATGAAAATATTTTATGTTTTGTCTTTTTCTGGGAAATGTAAATGGTCAAAATTAGGATAAAGATCTTTTCCAAATATTGATTTTTCGAGACACGAATGAAGCCAATGTGTCTTTGTATGAGCTAGTTTGCGCCAAGTGTTTTGATAGTGGTGCGAGAAATTCAACTATAATAGTGAGGTGTAGTCTTGCTACTCATAATGTACACTAGTTGTGTAAAACAATCATTTTTTTGTGTCTTGTTTGTACCGGTATATGTGTGTTTCAAGATACCTATTACAATTTTCTCATATTACTAGCACCTCACTCTTGCATCCATTAACTAGTATTAGAGACTTTGCTTAAGTCTTTGTCATATGCCAGGTCAAGGTGAGTGATGATGTGATCAAGAAGATTCTGATGGGTGATCCTGTTCTTAAGCACTTAAATTTAATCGAGAAACTTGAAAGAGCTTGAGATTGACAGATGTTGGCTAGTTGAAGCTGACGATTCCCTATTAAAGATTCTCACTCCTCATTTGAGAATTAAAACAGACCAGAAAATGTGTTTGGTAACACTCCAAAAGCACTTGATGAATAAAAGGAAAATTCTCAAAATCAAAATCACAAACTTAAGATGACTTTTTAGTATTTTCATTCCACATGCAAACATAGAGATTTCGAATAACTAAGCCTGTTTTTTGAATGTGATGTAAGCCGAGCATATTCTCACAATTTTCATCCCTAATGACATATATCATTTTCACTGAACAAATATTTTGTCAAAAAAACATCGAAAACAGTTTCTATGAAAATGGAAATTAAAGGCGTTTTCTAAAACTAAGCAGGCCTTAAACACAAATCGAGAACAAAAGTGATGTGTGAATCATGCAACGATGTTTAAAATTTTGCAACAAATTTGCCTCGCAACTTTCAACATCTGAACTTAACAGATTTTTAAATGCTTTTTACTAAAAGATAGTATGAAAAATTATAGATTGACTTCGAAGTATGAGGTATCATGTTGTTCAGCTTATGGCGACTCTCGAAAGTCAACTCAAGCATTTAAAATTATAGGCAAGAAAGTTCTTCCATCATGAAAAGTTCGAAGTTATTTCTAAGAAAACTACCTCAAAATTGCTCCACATTAAGTATCCATTTCTTTTTTAAGGATGATAATAATATCCTGAGTTAATACAAGTTTTACTTTCCTTATGACCAAACAAAGTTAGATACCGCCGAAACAAATATGAGTGCACATGAACAGCCTAATATAATCCTAATATCAAGTCCAATCACCACCACATAAACTAGAACAGAATCTAGATTTCCACTCGCATCACCTTCATTCACTCTCGGTTTTTTCTTTAAAACGCCAACTCCTCAATTCGACATCATGTTCTCATTTAAGATTTCCAAGCACTTCACACGCTGAATAGAAAAGAGAGAGAGAGAGAGCTTTCTTGATTCGAAGCAATTACCTTTGAGTCCCTCCAATCCTTCACCGGATTCCACTCCCGCCATCTTCACCTGCCAATCGGAAGAAATCGAGCCAAAATGTCATGAAACCGAATCGAAAAACGATCGAATCACCGCCGCCCATTAGGAGGTCGCGGAAAGGACACCTGAACGGGAGCCGAAGCTGAGAAGCCAAAGCGGTTTGTCAGAACTCGAAGCTGAAACGGAAGTACGCACGGTGACCCCTCCTTCAACAGTCGCAAAAATACGTCATTGTCTATCTTATGTTCATTCATTTTTCGCATTGCTTATACCTGATATCAACGTTTGATTAATTGCTCTACAAATTATCCAAAAATAAATTGCAAATATTCTCAAAATGAACAAAAGAAAAAAAAAAAAAACTCTCCAGACAGAACAGCATAGCAACACGAAAAAGAATTTGAAAAAAAGAAAGAGAAAATTTGTAAAAAGCAATAATTCCTCGCATGGTCGCCTAATAAGCGTTTAGGCATTTCTCTTACGAAATCCTATTGCTTTTTACAATTTGTTTTTTTTTTTTTTTTTGGTTGCGAACAATAATTTTGATTAGGTGGGTTCTGCCATTATAGACAAAAATGATGCAATCTTGCACGCTAACATTCATAATCGCTTGTTTAAATAAAGAAGAGGAAAATTTGTAAGTTAAGCACGGAACAAGTAGTCTATCCATTTGTGTTATGATCTTAGATTGCATATAGCCCATGTTTGTATGTATCATACAAAATTTGCGATAGATCAAATCGTTATGCTTTTATCTACCAGCGAGTGGGATACACGTCTATCACTCTCGATTTCTGATCGAAAAGGTAAAGCCAAGATCAATGCTAAAGTAGTGATCTGTATTGAATTGCCAGCCGCAATCCTTTGTGGAAAGAACAGGATTTGAAAAAATATTTTTCAAAAATTAATTACTTAAATGGTTATAAAAACGCATGAACGAGAAAAATTCTCGTTGTGCACGAAAATGTTTGAATAATTGAGACACATTTCATCGATCGATTATTTCTAACAATACAAGTGCTAATTTTTAAGAAGGTATTTTCTAAATTACTCTTTTTTGCAGAGCAAAAAATACCTTAATTTACGTCATTTTACAAATAACGTCATACATGGCATGTGTTCAGGATTGTCTGGGAAACGATATCATTTAATTTGGGTCCATACGTTCATTGATTATCTCGTTGCACGCCTCCCAGTAGAATGAAGTGGCTCCACTCTGTTCCAACAGAGCTGGTACAGAAGCATCGGAGGGCTCATGGGACATTAAATTGATGCAAATGTAATTTGTCAAAAAGGAATGTGATAATCCATCCTATTTACTTTTGAATTAAAAAACATATGCTAATGAATTCACATCAACATCTCACAAGAGCGAACATTCACGCTTGCTTGAATGTCAAGACGACTGGCCATGCTCGAACTTGACCAAGCCATTTGCCATCACCACCCAAACTCCAAACATTCAGCCGAATAGAAATACTCTAACCACGTCATTTGCCATCATCGCCTGAAACCAAATCCCTTCCTGCGCACCATTTATTTATTTATTTTCCAATTTGTGATGACTGGGTATCAAATTCGAACATATGCAATCATTCTCTAGCTGAGCGGCGAACATCATTCGTGTTATGCTTAATCCTCATCACCACTTCGGATGGATCACTAAGTCTAGTTACCAATATATGTGCAGGCCATGTCTGATCCAGCCATCCTCATGTCTGCGATGCAGAGGAATTTTGCCCTCTGCAGAACTCCTGCACTTGGAAGAAGTAGAAGGTGACGGATGTAAGCTCGCCTTGCCAATGCTGCTTTTACCAAGGGATGCACTCCTGCTGGAGAAGGTCATAAACATCAAGAGAAATGGAAGACACCAATCAAAATCTCTCGAGTCCTTGCCACAACTGGTTCTACCCTAGATGCAATCTTTCTGGTAAAGTCTCACCACAAGCTGCTCAACAGGGAGATTGTTGGTGGTAGAACGGATTTTCCATGAGAAGCCATCCGGAAAGTGAAGGTTCTGATTAGAGTCTCTCTTTCTGATTGGGAAGCAACTTGGGAACATATCCTCGCTTCAGATAACCTAAAATGAAGAGGCCAAAACACTGGTTATCAGGCGTTTCCTCCAGAAGGAGGCAGAATCCCTGCAGCATCTCCTCCTTCACCGTTCATGGACATTGCACGTTTTTATTGAGCACAAAAACACTCCATGAACTCACAGTTGTATGACCAAAAAGCAAAAAAGAACTCACAGTTGCAGTTCCTTTTATGAGTAAGTTTATAGTGACAAAAGGGTGCCTCTACAGCCTAAAGTCAAGATCTAAAAAGTTCAAGAGAAACTTTGGATCCAAAGGGATAACAACACATTCCCAAAACAGAACATACTATGGATACAAAGACTAGCATACAAAACCCATTCATGGTAAAATCCAAGTAATTAGGCAAGTAGATCACCGACACCTAATACAGATCTATATTGCATGTGACTTAGTAAACCATTTTCATTTACTAGGACTAAACATCTTTAACATTACTCTGCCAAAAAATGGTCATTAGCTTAAAAAGATGGCGCTCTAACTGGAAAAATAGTTGGTAAAAAAAAATATAAATTAACAAATTCCTACATCTAAGTACATTAACAAATTGTTGCGAACAGAAGCTCTCATAACCAAGGTTAAGCATCACATGAGATCAATGTTGGCTCAATTCACTATCATCTGAGCACCCGCCAGTTATTTTATCTGTTTAACATCAGGATGCTCTGAAAGATACAGCATGTCTCAAGATTTGCAAAGCATAACTTACTATAACTGTTCTGTGTGATAATTAAACTCAATAATTTATCAGAGAGAAAGGCCAAATGCAAAGGTAATAACGTGCACCTGTAGATGATTGAGGACAACCAGCAGAAGTTCTTTTCCAGCAGCACAACCAACTTTTGATACACACTTCATACCCTATCATCGAACAAACCAGCTGACTAAGATTATAAAACCAACAAAAAGAACCGAAGTCCAAAAGCGACACTGGAGATTCAAAAACCAGTCATACCACTTCACCCAGAGAATTAACAAGAAACTGATGGACTGCAGGACTGGTCCTAGCACCACCTAGAAGACTCAAAAATTCCTCCTGAGGAGAAGAGCCAAGACCTAGATAAGCAAACAGAAACAGTCAAATGAAGAACAATGGAAAGCCATCTACTGCTCTGTATTAACAGGACCACTAACCATGGTCATTAATAAAGCTTCATAACAAATCAAACTTCTCATGAAATATGTCCATGGCATCAGCCGACTGCTTGTGCATGACCAATGATGATGTCTGGACAACATGAAGTAAATCTTCAATGTCGGAAGCCTGTTGAGCAACTTGATGATGTTCATTTTTACTGCAGACAGGAAGGGATTGAGAATCTAAGGAGGTATTCGGCCGATAAAGATTCTCAGAAATCTGTTCTCATTTTATTTGAGAATGTAAACGGTCCAGAAAATGTGTTTGGTAACTCCAAGTTACCATTTTTACAACAGGGGTTAAACCTGCCGACTCCATGTGAGCATCTAGCTTTTTTGCATCTGACATAGCTAGTCTATCTAACATAAATGACATCCCCTCCAATTCAAGTTCTTTATCTTCGTGAACACTTTGACTGGTGTACCAAAAAGGGCAGCAAGATGGCAATACAGGAGTAGGGTACACTTCCCGTTAGTCTAGATGATTGTCAGTTATGTTTTGGAAATCTCCTAAGGCACCAATCTTGTCTAGAAGTTGATAGGAATCTATCGCACGTGTAAATAAAAATCCCTTCATTCAACTAATATCAGCTGGGGATTCTTTACTTGCAACTATGTCATATCCAAATTTTCACTCCCATTACCATCATTCACTCTTCATTTTTGTGTAAAACACCAACTCCTTAGTTCAACGTCATGTTCTCATTTAGACTTTCAAGCACCTTACCCCTATATTCACCAACTCTCCATCAAACGCAATTTGAACAAGGTTGGCAATTGAAGTGGTTTATTTGGGAAAAAGGATCGGAGCACATTTAAGGAAAAGCAAAGGGGGAATAAGGCCAATGACTCAAAGGGTGCACACCAAGCCACTATTGAAGAAAGGAACACACTGAATTTTAAAAAAAAAAAAAAAAAAAAAAAAAGGGAGAACTTTCTCGAGTCGAAGCAATTACCAGGAGAGATTGTCCACAGCCTCTGCCAATTGAAGCGATGAAGCACCACCTTCAAGTCATCCGTGACCGTCGCCACCTTCAAGCCAGAGGTTTGTCGAACTGTAGCTGAAAGGGAAGCACGTGCCGCGAACCTTCGTCAGTCTCCATAGCCGAAAAAGATCGGGGAGCAGCCAAAGCGTCCGGAGGCAAATGCAAACTGAGAGGGAGAGCCAATGGCGGAGGGTAGAGCCCGAAAACCCTAGAAGAAAGCCTGTTGGAAGAGAAGAGCGAGAGAGTAACCAAGTGCACTGGAGCCTGAGAACTTTGCAGAGAAGATTGCGGGAGAGGAAGAACAGGCGGGAGAGAGACAACGAGGAAGAGGAGAGAGAGAGAGAGGATATGGGCCGAGCCGGGCCGGATTGGGCCATAAATCGGGCTTAACTTCTTCTCCGGGCTCGTTCATCATACAAAAAATAACGCAAGAGAAGACCCAACGGGCCGCTACGGCCTCGAACGGTCCAGACCACTTTCGATAACTTCGAGTAGAGATTAAACCGAACGGGGTTCGGTTCGGCCCGTTCGGGCATTTCATCGAAGGTTTAAAGCGCGCTGGCTGAAAGGGGGGAAAAACCGAGTACCAACTCGCGCCAGGACTCGCAATAATAATCAACAAGCAGTAGTGATCCAAAACAGCAGCGCACAGACGAATGGGGCCGGTGCTCGCGTGAACCGGACGACGAGGAAGCCTGGTCCGGCTAGCCCGAAATGGGGCAAGGCAGGGGCACAAACAGGGGTGTCGGCCGAGAGTCCCTACCCGGCTCAAGAGCACGGCCAGGAGTCGTCAGACGGGGTTCGGGCGTGACCGGACTGCCGGAGGGCTCCTCGCTCTCAAACTCTCTCTCTCTCTCTCTCTCTCTCTCTCTCTCTCGATCGCTCTCACGGTCTCTCAACCCTTGTCTATTCCCTCTCTCACTCTATTTCTCTCCAAAAATCCTCCCTTTTAAGCTCTCTACTTGGCGCGCATGGCTTCCTGCCACACAAGCTGTCGCTGCCGGTCTTTCTCCGACCACCAACTCCGGTGAGACGCTCGCCGTGTCCTTGCGTCTCTATCCTCGCGGTCCGGACCCCCCTTCACTTTTTTTCCCCATTTTCCCCCTTTTTTAATGATTTATATATATAATACTTTTAATAAATTCTAGTACCTTACAATTTATCGTATATAAGGCATGGCTGCCAATTGTCGACTTGTGAATGCTTCTGTTAAGAAGGTACAGTATTACCATTGTTGCTTCCGAGCCTCCGTGTTCCTTCAACTAATGGGTTAATGATAGTTGGCATTTTTGGCTCTGCTATGACTAATTTTACTTTCCTTCCTAATTAGTCTATATTTCAACTTTATGATATGGTAAATTGTCCTTTCTTTAGTTTTTCCCATATATTAGGAAACGAAAAATACAAATAAACCTTAAGAGACACTTTTTGAATGATGGTGATCATGTTAAACTTAAAGTTATACAAAAGAATCTAGACTAAATTTAACAAAAATTACTGGACCCACGTTGATGCTTTTGGCCTATTTCAGCGTTTAGTTTATCATGCCTTAGTTATTTTAGATTGCATGCTCTCATGGACTTCACGCATTGGTGTGTCACTTTTATGAGATTGGAAAGTGGAAGGAAATGCTTTTAAAGGGGATGATTCAATGGATATTAGGGCTAGTTACCAGTGCAGTCTTGTGGGTAGAAGGTTGAGGGCTTCAATTAATCAACCATATTTTATATTCTATTTTAATTATTTAATTAGAAACAAGAGAGTAAATTTATTTACTAAGAATGTTTTCAAAAGTAACTGTGTATGCCCTTACAAGACTCACATAAATGGCAATGTTCCTCTACTCATGTGTCACATTGATCTTAGACATTAATGTGATGAAAATTGTCTATCCTACAAAATTGAGATGTGGATAGATGTTTATTTGTTTGTATATGTTAGGCATACTTATCGTCAATTTCTAAAGTTCGTTGCATGTTATAAATGAGTCTTTGATTGCCCATAGTTTCTGCTCAAAATGCCATGGTCGGCCTTGCTAGATTTGGGGAGGGGGGCCTCGCCTTAGCAAGGCATGGCTAACGTTTGCCCTCGCCCAAGCGTGGCTTGATAAGGCCGACCCTTGCCGACCATGGCTGTGGCTGATGATTGGCAATGGCCATTGGAGAAAACAAAAGGGAAAGGAAAAAAAGAAAAAAAAATCAATAAATTCAAAAAATTATTAAAAAATTATTAAAAATGTCCATTTTAGTGCCAATTGCCCGATCGGCATTCATGTCAACAATTTCTAACTTAAATTGGCTTGATGAACTAAATTGGTATCAATGTGAAAAATGTTTAAGGCTAAATTGATTCAATAGAAAGGTTTAAAACGAATTGGTACCGATCTGATATGTTTATGACTTTTTCGATACTTTTTCCCTCAATAAGTGGTATCAAAGCTAGACAGTCAAGGATCAACTAGACTTCGCTCAAGTCCTTGTCCATTTGCCAGGTCAAGGTGAGCAATGATGTGATCGAGAAGATTTTGATAGGTGGTTGTATTCCTAAGCACTTACACTTAATCGAGCAACTTGAAGAAACTTGAAGCTAACTTTACCTAAGCATTTTCGGAAGCCAAAGGATATCTTTCAAAAAGAGGGTTGTTATTGCCAACATCAAACCTTTCAAATTGAGCAAATTGAGCAAACTTCACAAAACTGAGTGGGAACCGAGTCGATCGCCCGTTAACTCATGAAAGAATGACAACCAAGAGCTGAACTTGATAAGCCATTGGTTTGTTGAACTGAAGTTGAAACGGAAGCATGCGTTGCAGTCCTTCATAAACGTCCATAGCTAAAAAGCTCTGCGATCAGTTGAAAAACGTAGCGCCAGGCCTAGAACAATTTGCAAGAAGTGTCGATGGAAAATGTGAACGGAAAGAGAGCTTGTGAAGGTTAGAGCTCGTAAAACCAAAAATAAGGCTTGAGGCTAATTAGGAAAGAATAGAGCTGAAGAGCAAGTCGAAGAATGGAAGATCAAGAGAGTAAGAAAGTCCACTAGAGTCCGAAATCATGCAGAGAAAACTGCAGAAGAGGAGCAAGCGAGAGAGAAAAATAAGAGATAAAGGCATGATTACAAAAGTGAAGGCGGACTCATTTGATTGATGGGCGGGCTGAGCCGGGCCGGCTCGTGCCATATGTCAGATGGAACTTGTTGTCCACGCTCATTTATCATGAAGAAAAGTATGCGATTTCGAAACGAGCTGAGTTACCAAAGTGTTGGGTTAACTTGTAACCATAGTGGCCACCTTTCTTATGCATCCGTTATCAAATTGATCAAAATCATAATGAATTGGGAACCATATAAGCAAATTTCATTAAATTTAAATTAACGGAAAGACGATATTGAACATTTTTATATATCTTAGGGTTTAGATTAAACATTAAGAAAATCAAAAGTTTACGGATGACATTGCACCTTTGACTAAAATTTATGGACCATTTATGTCTTTTTTTCTTTTGTTGGAGCTAATTATGTGTTACAAAGCTAAAGCAATATCAATTGAGCTTTAATATCCCACTAGAAGCACGGTCTCAAATGCGTATCAATTGGGCTCTAGTGACCTTGTTCTTCACACCAAACATTTTATACTCCGATAGTATATTAGGTAATAATTCACTAAGAACTAATCCAATCCACAATCAATTTCTTCCCCAAAATTAAGCTAACCAAAATGGACTCAACCCCTGCAACAACTAGCTGTGTATTCCAGGACTGGGACCTCAAAATAAGTAAATATAATACTGAAATGTTAAAAATACAAGGCAACAATAATACCAAAATTTTTATGTGGAAAATCCAATGCGAGAAAAAATCACGAGCTACTCAAAAACTTAGTAACATTGACAATACAACAATATTTGATCATTATTAAGGTGGATTAATACAAATAGAACATGAAACCTTAACCACAATTGGAGAAAATGAGAGACAACTTGGAGAAAGCTTTCGACGAACAAAATTGATCAACTTATAGATCTCCGAACAACATTCTGAAAATTGAGCCAATTCCAAGGATGTTAGGCCTCTGAATATGGACCAAAAAGTCGTTGCCCCTTTTTATCTTCTTCTCGTGCGTTCTTCTCGAGGAGCTATCTCTCTCTCCCTTCTCTTCACTCCACAAACAGCCCCTCTCTCTCTCTCTCTCTCTCTCTCTCTCTCTCTCTCTCTCTCTCTCTTTTGCTTTTTGACTGTTTGAATTTTTTCTTTTTCTTTGATGTTATGTTCGCTGAACCCCACAGAGAGAAGGCCCAGCCAACAATCCTCCATCACTCTAATGGCAAAATCAATAGGAACAACATCAAAGAAAAAGAAAAAAGTCAAAAAGTCAGAAAGCAAAAAAAAAAAACAAAAAAAACAAAAAATCCCAGCGCAAGTTGTGGCCATCTCTTTGTGGAACTCGGATTTATCAATAATATGAGATTGAAGATAGAAAAATGATACAAATTGTATTAGCATATCTAGATAATTTTGGAATGGTTTTGAGTGGCTTGCATCTAATGATATTTAGATATTCCAAAAACTCCAATCTATCGAGACCTTGAATTTCGATCAATTTTTCACATTCATTAGCATTCAATATCTTCAGACTCTTGGAATTTGGAAGGAGGAGCCTTTCAATTGAAGTGCACCTAGAGATATCCGGTCTTTCCAAGAACTCCAACCTATTGAGGCCTTGAATTTAGGCTAATTTCTTGCACTAATTAACAAATGATATCATTAGACTCTGGATTTTGGAAGCTATAGCCTTTACATTGAAGTGCACTCTTTGATATTTAGCCATTACAAATACTCTAACCTATCAAGGCCTTGAATTTCGGCTAATTTCTTGCACGAATTAGCATTTAATATAAGGACATAATAGCTTTGTTTACTAATTTTTCTTCAGATGGTATCTCTCTATTCTAGTTCTTTCAACATCTTTCTTCAAAAGGTCCTATGATTTTTCACATGTAAGGAACACAAGGTGTATCATTCAAAGAGTGTGCTCAGATAATGCACTTGTTCTGCATCGGCATTACAACCACGTTGATCGAGTGCTATGTATTGAGTCTTGCCTATTTGCTGATGTCCATAGGCAATACAGTTGCTTTTTGGAACGCATACACTATTAAATTATGATGCTAAGTTCCCTCAATATCCTCCATTCGTTTAGATTGTTAGTTTAATAATGATGTTGAGTTACAAACATAGTTCTATAATTACTTAAACAGTAGTAGAAGCAAATTTTATAAGGCTACACGACAGCTATGATAAAGGGTTTTGCCAAAGGTGTTATGAGTAATAGACACAAATCGCCTTCTATTAGTTTCCTATCAATAGTATAGCGTCTCTCCATACTCGATGTACTCGTGATCTCAGCCTTCTCTTCTTGTTTTCTCAGTCCTTGAAAATTTTAAGCGTAGTCTCTTCAAAATGAGCTCGTCTAAGGCTGCTTGTGCATAGTTTGATTTAATACGTGGTTTGCACTCGTAGTGGACCAAATACCAATAATTTATTCTGTTGGTAATATTTATCGTTTCGTCATATTATCAATTGTCGTTGTCACTATTTCTACACTTATTATGCATCAGGAAAGAATAGATTGATGATGTGGAGATTTGGAAATGACTCAATTGACAAAATGTAATAGGTTTATGACTTTTTAAACAATTTTCCCCTCCCCTCTCTCATAGGCACACTATGCTTGTGGAACTATTCTAAGTTTGAGATGAAAATAAGATTAGAGTATATATGGCTGTCAATACCATGGGGTATTACAATGGGCATAGACCACGGAATTTGCCATAGTGACTCACCCTCGCCGGCCATGGCCTATGGCTAGGTGGCTAGCAACCATCCATTGGCAAAAAGAAGAAGGAAAAAAAAAATAGAAAGAAAAGAAAAAAGTCAGAAAAATTAATAAAAAATTGTAAACATTATCCACATTGGCAATTTTTGCTCAAAATTTGACTAAATGGATTACAGTGGCATATCCTCAAAAGGTCTAGAACTCAATTAGCCAAATTTAAAAGTTTATGACTGAATTGATGCAACATGCAATAGGCTTAAGACTTTCTTGGTAATTTCCCCTAACATTGTGTGCCTAGCATCCAATACTCATTTGGCTTGAAAGGATGTCAAGTGTTTCCTCATTTTGAATAGCTAAAACTCACTTTCACTTAGGTGATGCCAAGTGGATATTGACAAGATAATTTTACCACTAAGTAGATATGAAAAGACGTAATAAGCAGGCGGCAACGTGTTTCTGTATGCATTTTTATCAATAGGTGATTGGAAGATCACATTAGAAAAGAAGATTGGTTTGGTTAAACTAATATGAGGGCATATTAGGTACTTATCTGTATTTGACCCGTCATCATTAATAAGGTTATTCGTTTCTGTATAGATCAGCTTTGTTACCTTCTTAGGTGACTAATTTTCTTATCAGTCTCATGTATTAAGTCTTGCCAGTTTGCTGCCATCCACAGGCAATAAAGCTATTTTTCGGAACACTCACTGTTAAGACATGATGCTTAGTTGTTAAGACATGATGCTAAGTTACCTTGATATTCTCCAATCATTCGGGCAGTTAGTTTAATAATGATGTTGAGTTACAAATAATCATTTGTTCTATTATTACTGAGAATAGTGGCAGAAATAGATTTTATGAGGCTCTACAATGGCTATTAATAGAAGGTTTAGCCAATGGTGTCTAGTGCAATAGACACAAGCCGTCTTCTTCGACATTTCCTATTAATAGCAAAGCTTCTTCCTTCGCCGTACTTCTTTTCCTAGCCTTCTATTCTTGGTCCTCAAAAATTTTAACGCCAATTTCTCCAAAACGAGCTTGTGTTTAACGGGTCATGGAATTTAAAGTTTACATGCGATTTGCACTGGCAGCGAACCTGTTAACAATCATTTATTTTGTTGATAATGTTATTGTCCCATCTAATAATTAATGTTAAATGTCACTATTTCTGCACTTGCATTCGGAAGAATACATTGAAGACGTAAAAGATTTGGAAGGGCTATAAATAAAGGAGGATTTAATTTCAGAGTAAATTCAGCTTAAGTTCCAAAAGAGCTATCATCACGGCAAATAATAAACATAAGAAAAGAAGTATCACAAATGCACATGTTACATTCATGCATACTTTCTCCTGGAGACTGGCAATAATTCCCAGAGAAAGAATACTACAATTAAAGAATTATTGATTCCTGAATGTACATCATTGAATTAAAAGACTCCATGATGCTCTTTATTGAGGATACAAAGTCCATTCACAATATTGTAGACACAATCTCATGATCTTAAACCTGCCATCTACTTGAGGGCTCCAAATATCTGAGATCGGAATATAGCGTATGCTCTTTAGTTGAGTACACTGCCTGAACCATTCAATCCAAAGTGAGTCAATGACAATGACACATGGAGAAGCGAGTCATTTTCGGGTGAGAGATTTCAACATACAAAAGCAGAGCTCGTTAGTCAAGTACACTACCTGAACCATTCAACCTAAAGCGTAGATAATCCAAACCAAACATTTGGTTCTTATACACATGCAAATAGTAAGCATATACAGATGAAGCAAAAGCTTGGCACTATCGAGCAGGTCTTAGAGCTTACAGCAATACCATGACGACAGTTACCACTAGATAGAAGCCATGATTCAGCATCTTTCGGTCAATTCTATCCAACTCAATAGATAATCGCTACCTTTCACTCCACTTTTTCTATCGACAAATACCGCCTAGCAGAAAAGGCACATGGCAGGTATAGATTAAGACTTCTCCAGAAAGGGTGAAGTCGAAGAGCTTCAGTCAGAAAGCCCACATGCATTGCTTCTTACACTGATGTCTGCAGCTTCAAGTATTAGAGGTCCACCCACAGCAGCGACATGAGCATAACCACCACAAACTCTTGAACAGATAGTCATTCTGAATCAGAGATTTCTTCTTCATACTCGTCCAGTATGTAGATCAGGGCCCACTTTCTTGCAGCTAAAACACAAGCCACTTCTCTACTTGCCATTGCCCAAAAAAAAAAAAAAATCAACTTGATTTCAGTCCGGTGTTCCTTGAATGTATGGCCATAACCAACATGATGTTTAGATACGTTTGTTGGGTAAAAGTATAAGTACAACACATGCATTATGATAAGACACAGGCAGGAAGCAAACCTTGTGTGCCTAAAGAGACTACAACATGCATGTAACTACGAATGCTCTACAGTATCTTGCTACACTAGATACCACGGTAGCATCTATGGTCATGAACTTGTAAATAGTGCTTCTCAGTCAGCAACTCAGACCGCTATGCAGCTACCATAAGAGAATGATAATTCTTTTGGTATTTGTTTAGCGACTATAAAATCATTTCGCTTTGTCCTCTCAATTGATTTATAATTTAGGGGAAAACCCGATACCACAATTTTTCTTTTTTTTACTTCTTTTGACTAAAAAATATTCTTCTTTGGAGCATACTTTCGCACTTCTTCAATCTATAGGAACAAACATGAAGTGGTCCATTAAAGAGGCACAATGTCCCTATGCCAGTCACATTTGAAATTAATAGAAGGTTCTAAGTGAAAATGTAGCAAGGAGCATGAACAGGATTAATTCAATTCCATCACCCAGCCAACGAGATAAATTTGTTACTGACACTGGCAAGTTTATCAAACACTGATCCCTAAGGAAAGAGCATGGGCAACAATAAGTTTCCAGACATCCAAAACTACAAATGGACAAGGCAAGAAGCTCAAAGAAAAAACCTTCAGAACTATACAATTGGCATAGCAATGAACTGATCCTTAGCTCGATGGCATGACAGTGTAAAAATGTTCTTACCACCAACTGACAAGAGAGGAACTACAGTATGGGGAATTCTGTGAAGCTTCTCATTCTCCATCTCCAGGCGTAAGATATGGTCCTAGATGTGCAGTTCACTGGATTAGTGTTTCAAAAGTGAGAACAATACAACCAAGCAAAAATATCCTAACAAAATAGAAGTAAAAAGGGCACTGCTAACCCATTAGGGCCATCAAAGGCACATTTCTTAACCTACATACAAGGCTCCAGCTGTCAAGGTATATTGGAACTTTTTGCAGTTATGGCAAGGCAGAAAATAAAACACCCTTTGAAATTGCAAGGACGTAATGACATTTGTATGCATTATGCACATAGGAGGAAAAACTAAGCTATTGCTAATCGTGCTGATGAGAAGAGCAGATAAATAATAAATAGGAACGATAAAAAAACAAACATTTTAAAACCAGACAAGTGGTTCAATCAGTCAAACTGGTAGACCTGTGCTCTTCCAGTTCGACCAACTGAACCGATTGCATGTGATGTCATCTGATAGAATGCTCTGCGTATATTAGATTACACACTTTCAAAACAAAAGAAGCCCAGTGAGTCGGCACACACCATAGCATCTTAATAGATTACACACGCTTGATGTCATCTTATAGCATCCTGTTCAATTTTAGATTAGGCCAATATGGTCAATAAATAAATTATCCACCACGAATTGTAGCAAGAAAACACCGGAGCAAATGATTGGCATGCTTGTTAGTTACAAGAGGTTGGAGTGCCAAACCCCAACCCAATTCCAGCACTACTCCTTTTAGTTTTTTTACGGCCCAGATCTGGTCCAGACTAGTTGACAGGTTTGCTGGGTATCAGTTGATAGGTACACCTGGTTATCGGTTGAAGAGGATCAATACCACCGGTTCTTGATCAATACTATTTCTGTTGGGAAACCAGATCGGACAGGTCTAGTTCCCCGTCCAACCAGAGCCACTTCTTAAAACTCCGACATGAACATGAGTCAACAGAAAAGCACAATATGCTACTTTTTTCCTTTTGCCATCAATGTCTTAAATAGTGACTTGTCATGATCAGAATAGAACTCTAGATATCACAAGTAAGAAAACAATATGCAAGCTCCGGATCCAAGCTCCGGATCCAAGAGTTACCTTCAATTGGTACAAATCCCGGTTATTTGCATATGTGGTTCTACAATATGCACAAATGGAAGGTCACTAGCCTGCAGGATCATCATCCCGGCATCTACCAAGTTTTCATGAGTATCATTCATCTTATTTAGCAACATGATAATTTGATGTTCCTGCTTCCAACAGAATATATTAGCCACATTTGCAAATTTTGGCTACAAAATATGATATACAAAGCTTTTACCTCAAATAGAGCCTAATCCACACAACAGTGACCAAGAGAGATGCACAACAAGATCCTTCCAAAGATCTTCCCTTCTTCACATTGCTTGAAACATTCTTAAGTCCACTCACTACCGCTATACGATTTGTTACATCTAAAAAAGACTCCTCAGGTATTTGGAAGGAAATATAATCTGAAGCAAATTCAAAATCATCCTGCAATAACATAAAGAGTAATGATTAGCATGAAAAAGCAGTTGGACTCTGCACATGTGGATCTCTGGATAATTTTTGTAGTTTCAAATTAAAGGTATATACCCTATACAAGGACCATGAATTGCGAACATATCTGGTGGATGCTGAAACTGACGTAAGAGGGAATTGTAGCAATAAATTCTCACAAAGTATCTATTTCAAAATAGAAGAGAAAGGCATCCGGGCAGCTTCCTTGAAAATGTGATTATCAAATTAGTTTCTAATCAGGAAACATGGAATACAGTATTTCCACACACAAGGATCATAACCTAAACACAGAGCCCAATCCCATAAGATCACCCAACTAAAGCTTCCATATACACTGTCAAGTAATCAAACCTGAGATCAAATATGAAAAACTAGATTATTAGATAGAGGGTAAGTGAAAAGCCATTGTTGAGGACAACCTCCAGAAGACAAGCCCTAACCCCCAAAGGTTTCCTTTTCTTTCTCTCCTTCTCTCATTATAGTCTAAAGGTTCCGGCCACTCCAGACAAGGAAATGAAAAATATAGGACAACTTTATGCTAATAAGCATTTGGATAGAAATATCCACAGACAAACCCATTAACAGAAGTCCTGAATTAGCCAAACGAAAAATGAATATTTGAGCTCAAATAATTGATAAGTCAAGTAAAACCAAAAGCACAAACTTTTAATTAAAGGATTGCAATGTTTACATAAACAAATTTCGAGCCCAGGTAATATACTCAAACTCTTGTTGATCCACAATTTCACATTTGGTGCATATATCAGCAAATGTGAAGAATTTACAATGAAAGAGCAATAAACAATACATTCAAGCAAGAACTCCTATTCACGAACAAGATTCCATTAAATTTTAGCTTTTTAATTCTTTTGCTAATACCTGTGTTCCATCTATTGAAATTCTTTCAAGTGTCCTTCGCAAATATTCTGTGTCCCCCAAATCCTCCAAACTGCAGTAATTCTCCGACTCCCTGCATTGTTTGTCTGAGATAAAAATGAGGGCAAGACATCTCACTGATCTGACAAGATATATCAAGGCAGAAAAGCGCAAGGAAATGCATTTGATATTTCGGAATATGAGACCTTCCAATCCAATGAGAAACGATGATCAACCGGTCAATTTCGACCCTTGTTACCATGGGGTTACTTAAAGTAGTGGTGGACCAACAATAACCACAGTTGCAGCCCAGCAAACCACCCTAGCTTAAGTCAACCTCATCTAGTGGAAGTGCACTCAAGTATTTCCTGTTCCAGTTATGGAATAGAATTGGGAGAACCTGTAGCTATTATTACGGGAATGATCCTAGCTTTCATGCTTTGGTGGGTGTCCGTTAATTAAAAAATGAATATAGGTGAAGATGATAGCAAGATGACCTGAAATGAAGAACTAGCCCCCAAACCAGGAGTCATTTACAATTTCATATTCACAACTTTGCCAACTAATTTGGTCACATTGCCTCAAAGCATGAGTCAGCCGCTAAAGCACATGAAAATAATACTAGGCCTGACAGCATATCATTCTGATATTTAAAGCATGACCAAAAGTAGAGAAAATCACTCATGGAATCAATGGTAGTTTCTTCATCAGCCTCAGAAAGATCCAGGAGATGCATAGCGGCATCTTGATCATATAGAAACTACAAGAACACTACAAAAAGTTCACCATCAAACTCAAAAGAGTATATAGGAATTCACCATGAGGAAGGACCCTGCTTGACAAAAGTTAGACAAACGTATTGTATGTTAAAAGTTGATCACTTGGCTTTGACATCGATTGTTTTATACATTTCAAAAGCCAGCTGAAGAAATTTGCAAACTGAAAGAGAGGAAAGCAAAAGCTTCAGCAACATGCACATTATTAACCAATGCAATATGCTTTCGATCCCTAAGGCAAATACTACAAGCATGCCACAGGCTCAAGAACTCCATAGGATCCTACCAATATTTTGACCTTGCTCTAGTGGTCACACTATGATTTTTTCATTTTGAAACAAGTAAAATTGCATTTCTTCAGGGTAGCATGCGAGAATTGAGAAGGTACAAACCCCAAGTTGTGTGAGGCATGGGAAGCAAAGATACAGAAAAGTTGTCAATTTCTCTTTTTTGCTGCTTCAAAAACATGAAGATATCAACAAAACAACAATGTGCTATTGTCAGTATTCCGTAACAACCTTAACAGTTACTAAATGGACCTTTGTTGAACAGGTTCAAGTCACGTGTAAAGCCCATCGTCTAATGATGACTCCTTTACAATATTGATAACAAGCTCATTTTCAATTAAAGGCTATTTAACTTACATCAATATGTCATTCTAAGCAACCCATATCATATCTTATCCACAAATAGTTCAACTTCATGTTTAAAATTTAGTAATTTAGTGTCACTAAAGACATGATACCATACATGATGAGAGACAGGCAAGATATTACAATAGTTTTTTTTTTTTTTTTTTTTTGGGTGACTGTGGATCCACTTTCCCTTGTCAACTTACGCCGATTCGGTATTTGCGACTATACCTCCGGGGAGACTAGCATAGCAACCCACTGCTATGAACCCCCACTCCAATCACGGAGCCGATCAGGGAGTTCGAACTCAGAACCTCCAAAGAGGAAAGGCAAGCCCTCAACCATCTCAGCCATGCGTGGATGGGTAAGATATTACAATAGTTGCAAATAGAAGATATCAAGAAAGGTAGAGAAATCACAAGAAAGATTGTAACAGGCGTACCGGCTTCACAACAGATGAGAGCACCCTCACTCAACCTGTACAAGCAACATTCCAGCCTTTTCCACTGCATTATCCGCCAGTGTCTCATCCGAACCAATACCTAGATAACAAGAACGCCATCTTGAAAGACCCCTGAGCTCACCCATTCTAAAGCCAATGATTTCTACAGCAGGCTGCTAAGTAAATAACAATACTTCAATTAATTAACCCTGTACGTCAAATATCATCTCTTAAGAAAACTGACACACTGATGAGGGATAAAAATAGCATTGACCACATACATTACTTGCTGGAACCATTGAAATTAAAAGTTCACAAAAGAAAATGTTTTACACAGTAAATGGTCATTACGAGCCATGTTCATCTTCTGCAAACTATGTTTGAACTAAACAACATACTCTAGAGTCTCCACCAAATAAAAGATATACTGGAAAATTCAATAAAGAAATGGAGCCTAGTCTGCTATCCAATTCATGCAAGCAGATTAGAAGTTTGGAATGTTCATGTGAAATTATCAAGTCCTGCCCCAAAGTTGCTTTAAGAGAGAGAGAGAGAGAGAGAGAGAGAGAGAGAGAGAGAGAGAGAGAGAGGCCATTTATGTGATGGTTGTGGGCTATAAGCACAATATTGACAGGAAATGCTACTGTTTTCAAGGAGACAAAAGCCCTAGCCCTTTTGATGTTAGCTTGGGGAAGGGTAACTTCTTTACAACAATCAAATATCAAACCGCATTTCTATTCAACACCTTGGGGAAGGATAACTTCTTTACAACATTTAAATATCAAACCACATCTCTAGAGTCCTATTACCTATTTAACTCACCAACTATCACATGTTTACACTTCAATGTAAGGTGAAGTCCCGGCTTACAAGAGGGGCGGAGTTCTATAACATTTAAATAGTAAACCACATCTTTATTTCTTAGCTTAACCTTTTTATCGCTTGGCAATTTTTCCACAAAATTCTACACCATCGTGAATGCACATTTTGATTAGACAAAAGGAGAAAGGAGCCCAAAAGCATTGATCGGCAGTACTATGGAGTTAAAGAGAGTTCATAAGCCTTGGTAAGAAAGAAATAGGCAGGCTTTTAAAAATGAGGAAAGTTCTGTAGGTGCTGTAAAAGATATTTGGCTTTTTACCTTATTTTTTTTCACATTGTGGTGGCAGTGCTTTGGACACCAAGTCTTTTTTTTTTTAATTTTTAATGTAAATATGAGCTTTTAGGTGGAAATTTGTAAATAGGTGGCATCCCCTTGGTGCTCTTGGTGCTCTTTAATAGACTTATCCAAAAAAAGGAAACAGGAGTCTATAACCTTAAAGAATGTAACTAGAAACGTCATTTCTCACTATACTAGTAATCACGAAGAATATGTAGCATGTACATGAGAGTCACTGTACCCACGAGAAGCACAGAATCTGATCTAATTAACAACAGCCCTATAACGTGCATGTACATGTGTGCACACCTGTGCAAGCACATGATCGCATGCATGTGCACACCCAAGCACATGTTCACAACACACAAAAATGCCCACATAAATGGAGAGAGATCTGGCAAGGGAATAAACTGGCAATATATTTTCTATAGATAATAAAGGATTTTGTTGAAAGAAAAGTTCAGTACATCAGTATATATGAGAACAAAACAAAAGAAAAACAAACAAAAGTGAAGCATTAGAAGAGTATACAGAAACAGCACATGATGCTCAAAGCTGGTCAAAAGGTACAACGCAGAAGCAACCGAAGATTCCAGACCCTACATTTTGTTGCTTTCTTTCCTAAGGCACCCCATGAGACAAAGGTGCAGTGCTTCAAAACTTCTTAGAAATTGATCCTCCTAATTAGGTATTCCAACAATCAAAAAAGTGGATGGCATGTTTTGCAAGAACCAAACCACCTTAGACAAGCTGAAGATTTGATGTAAAAGCTTGCAAGCGAAGTCAGAAAGAAGAAAGAGATGATCGACATTTTCCCACAAATGCTTTCACCATTCACTGAAAAACACCATTCTCTGAGAAAATAAGAACCTTATTCTGTTTACTCCCAAGTAATGGAGTTTGATTCTCACATATTAGAGTTGTATGTGTAAGCATTTGGGTGAAATGTCAAGGAACAAGGAAGCTTTGGTAGCAGATTGTTATCATTTAAACAATGAAATGATCATTTGGGACATTGAGTTCGTGAGCCAAGCCCAAGATTAGGACTTTGAAGCTTTTGCCTGCCTTCTTTTATGTGTTGCATAATTCAAAGATTTCTGTTGCTTAACGGAAGAGATGGAATCTTTTCTGTAAAGTTACTACAAGCTGCTCGATAGGGAGATTCGTGGCAAAACAGATTTTCCTTAGAAATCGATTTGGAAAGTGAGAATTCCAATTAGAGTTTCTCTTTTTGCTTGGGAAGCAACCTGAGAACAAATCCTTACTTTAGAAATGAGGCAAAATACTGGTTAACAGGTGTTTCCTCAGCAAAAAGAGGCAGAGTCTGCACAGCATCTCCTCCTTCATTGTTCTTCGACAAGAATTTGGACAGTTTCCTATGCTTACGCTATGTTATCTTGGGTTATCAGAGTTTTATTGGGCAAGAACTTTGGGCATGGCAAGGCATTCCTTTACAGCACAACAAGTGGGTTAACTCAATTCCCCTGTTTCTTTCAGTACAAAAATTGACTTGCAATTGTGAGGAGATATATGCTAAGATCTAAGGCAATAAACTCTTTCCTTTTAAATTGAGAACATATCTCTACACCTGCTAATTATAATGTGAACGTATAAACATTATATATCCATATCTCCATGTACAGTACACTCAAAGCTCAACAAGTGGGTTAACTCAATTCCCCTGTTTCTTTCAATACAAAAATTGACTTGCAATTGTGAGGAGATATATGCTAAGATCTAAGGCAATAAACTCTTTCCTTTTAAATTGAGAACATATCTCTACACCTGCTAATTATAATGTGAACGTATAAACATTATATATCCATATCTCCATGTACAGTACACTCAAAGCTCAAACTTAGATCAAGTTCAAGTTCAAAGCAATGATTAATGATCTAAAATTTCCATTATACGCTTATAGGAGATATTGCCAACTTGTTGAATCAGACTCAAATCAGATTTTAATTCAGATCATTGCATATGATATGTTCGTATGAAGAATCAACATCAGGATGTTCTGAAAATTATGGCGTGTCTCAATATGTGCATAGCATAACTTCCTGTAACAAATTCCTATCTCTATCTGATCACCTTCAAGACTGTTCATTGAGATGCGTGAAATTTAATTATTTGGGAAAAAGGCCAAATGCAAAGACAATAATGCGCACCTGTAGATGATTGAGGACAACCAGCAGAAGTTCTTTTCCAGCATCACAAACAACTTTTGATACACGCTTCATACCCTATCACTGAACCAACTAGCAAACTATGATTATAAAAACCAACCAAAAAAGCCAAAGTCCTATAGCAGTACCAAAGCTTAAAAAATTAGCCATACCACTTCACCCAGAGAATTAACACGAAACAGATAGATTGAAAAATTCCTCCTGAGGGAAAGAGTCAAGACCTAGATAAGCAAACGAAAACAGTTCAATGAAGAAAAATGAAACGCCATCTACCGCTCTGTATTAATAGTACTACTTGCCATGGTCACTAACAAGCTTTGCAGCAAATCAAACTTCCTCATGAAATATGTTTATAACGTCAGCTCACTGCTTATGCATTAGTGATAATGATGGCTGGATGAATGAAGTAAATCTTCAATGTTCAAAGCCTGTTGAGCAACTTGAAGTCCATTTTTTCTGCAGACGGAAAGAGATTGATAATCTAAGGAGGCATTCGGCTGATAAAGATTCTCAAAAGACCGTTCTGATTTCAATTTGAGAATTAAAACAGACCAGAAAATGAGTTTGGTAACACTCCGAAAGCAGTCCACGAATAAAAGGAAAACTATTCTCAGAATCAAAATTACAAACTGAAGATGACTTTTTAGTATTCTCATTCCAAAAGCAAACATGGAGATTTGGAAAAAAATAATAAGCATATTTTTTGAAAGTGATGTAACCCAAGCATATTCTAACAATTTTTATCCCTAATGATATTATTTTCATTGAACAAATATTTTGTTAGCAAAACATTGAAAAAAGTTTCTATGAAAATGGAAACTAAAGGCATTTTCTAAAATTAAGCAGGCCTTAAGCAGTCGAGAACAAAAATGACGTGTGAATCATGCGACAGTGTTTACAATTTTGCAATGAATTTGCCTCACAACATTCAACATCTGAACTACACAGATTTTTGGAGACTTTTTACTGAAAGATAGGATGATATTTACAGGTTGAGTAGAAATCTGAAGCATAAACAAGATAATTCAGACTTCCAAGTATGAGGCATCATGTTGTTCAGCTAATGGCGACTCTCGAAAGTCAACTCAAGCATTAAAAATTATCGGCAGGAAAGTTCTTTCACAATGTAAAGTTTAAAGTCATTTCTAAGAAAACTGCCTCAAAATTGCTCCACCTTAACCATCCATTTCTTTTAAGGATGATGGTAATATCCCTTATGACCAAACTAAGTTAGATACCAATGAAAAAATATTAGTGCACATAAACAACCATAATATAATCGTAACATCAAGTACAATCACTACCACATAAACTAGAACAGAATCTAGATTTGCACTCGAATCACCTTCATTCACAGTAGGTTTTTTTTCTGTAAAATGCCAACTCCTCAGTTCAACATCATGTTCTCAATGAAGACATTCAAGCGCTTCACACACTGAATAGAAAAAAGAGAGAGCTTTCTCAATTTGAAGCAATTGCCAGGAGAGACCGTCCCTAGCATTAGAGGTCCACCCACAATAGATGTTTGTTCTGAATCTGAGATTTCATCTTCATCTCGTCCAAGTATGTAGACCAGGGCCAGCTTTCTTGCAGCCAAAACACAAGCCACACCTCTACTAGCTGTAACCAAGAATAAATAATTCAACTTGATTTCACTCCGATGGTCCTATAATATGGCCATAACTAATGCGATGTTTTGATACCTTTGCTGGGTAAAATTAATAAGTACAATACTTGCATCGCACTAAAACATAGGCAGGAGCAAAACTTATGTACCTGAAGAGGCTATCGTATGCATGTGAACCATGAATGCTCTACAGTATCTTTCTATACTAAAGACCCTAATAGTATCTATCATCATGAACATGTACCTACTAGTTCCTAGTCAGTAACTCAGACTGCAATGAACCTACCATAAGAAGATAATTATTCTTTCTTTATTTGTCTGGCCACTAAAGATTCATCTTTTCGCACTTTGACCTCCCAATTGATCTAAAATTTACAGGAAAACCTAATACTTTAGTATTTTACTTCTTCAAAGGAAAAAAAATTATTTGGAGCATAAATTTGCAGGTTTTCAACCGTCAGAACAAACACGAAATTATCCATTAGAGAGGCACAATGTACCTACGCCAGTCATATTTAAACTTGGAGTAGGTTGTAAAAGTGGGAATTTAGTAAGGAGCATGGACAGGATAATTTAGCTCCGCCACCTAGTCAATGAAATAAATTTGTTATTGATACTAGCAAGTTTCAAACAATGATACATAAAGGAAAGACTATGAGCAACAATAAGTTTCCAAAAATCCAAAGTGCAAATGGACATGGTAAGAAGCTCAAGGAAAATGGTTTTCAGAGTATACAATTGATGGCATCGCAATAATTTGATCCTCAGCTCAATTGTACGGCGGTGTAAAATTTTTTTACCACAAACAACGAGGAACTACAGGATGGGGAATGCAACAAATCTTCTCATTCTCCATCTCTAGGTGTAAGAGTCCAAGATGTGTAATTTCACTGGGTTAGTGTTCTGGAAGTGAGAATGAGACAACCAAGCAAAAGTGTTCTCACAAAATAGAAGCAAAAGTGGCACTATTAGCCCATTAGGGTCATAAAATGCACATTCCTTGACATACATTCAAGTACAAGGCTCCAACTGTCAACAAAACTTTTGCAGTTATGTTAAGGCAGAAAGTATAACATCCTTTAAAATTGCAGGCATGAAACAGGATGTATATGCATTTATGTGGAGAAACTAAGCTGCCACTCCTTGTGTTGATGAGGAGAGCAGATACATAATAGGAAGAACAAAAGAATAAACGTTTTTAAAACCGGACTAGTGGTTCAACTAGTCAAACTGGTAGAACCATGTTCTAACAGTTCGACCAGTTGAGCCAATTGCATGTAAAGTTGTCAAGTAGAATACACCTGTCCAGAACAAAAGAAGCCCCGGTCACTCGGCAAAGTTGCTTGAGCACAAAAGACAGGATTCCTGTTCTCAATAGAATTGTTCAAATTTTTAATAGACTAAGCCAATACGGTCAATAAATAAGCAATCCACCACAAAATGAAGCAAGAAGACACCGGAGCAGATGGTTGGCATGCCTTTTAGTTACAAGAGGTTAGAGTTCCAAACCCCAACCCAACTTCAATACTCTTCCTTAAATTTTTTGAAAGACCTAGAACTGGTCTAGACTAGTTGACAGGCTTGCTGGGTTACCAATTGATAGGTACACATGGTTACTGGTTCAACAGGGTCAATACCACCAGTTGTTGACCACTACTGTTTCTACTATGAAACCAGACTCGAAAGAAAAGCACAATGCCCAATTTTTTTTTTCTTTTTCCATCAATGTCTTAAATAGGGAATTGACAAGTATAGGAACAAATAGAACTCAAGAGCATCCTATACTTCTCACAAGTAAGGAATCATTATGCAAGCTCTGGATCCACAAGTTACCTTCAATTGGTCCAACTCTCAGTTAATTGCACAAGAGGTTCCTGAAATATGCATAAATGGAAGGTCACTGGTCTGCAAGATCATCATCTAGGCATCTCCCAAGTTTTCACAAGTGTCATCCATCTTATTTAGCAACACAACAATTTGAAGTTGCTGTTTCCAACATAATTTATTAGCCACATCTGCAAATAAGGGATTTAACGTATGAAATACCTAGCTTTCACCTTTTATAGAGCCAAATCCACACAATAGTAACCAGAAGGGATGTACAACAAGATCAATTCCAAAGGCCTTCCCTACTTCACATTGCTTGAATCATTTATAAATCACCTCACCACTACTATACCGTTTGTAACATCTAAAAAGACTATTTGGAAGGAGATATAATCTGTAAAACCAATTTCACAAGTTTGATTAGATGAAGCAAAGTAACAGGCATCCTGCAGAGTCATATAGAGAAATGATTAGCAAGAAAAAGCAGTTGTACTCTGCACATGTAGATCTCCGGAGAAAATCGTAGTTTCAGACTAAAGGTATATACCTCATATGGGAATGTATCTGGTGGAAGCTAAAACAGATGTAGGAGGGAACTGTGGCAATATTATTTCCTACTAATCTGGAAAAATGAGATACTATTTTTCCAAACACAATTATCATAAGCTAGACAGAAAGCCCAACCCGACAAAATCACCTAAGTTCCAATTACACGGTCAAGTAATCAACTTGGGATCAAATACGAAACATAGAATATTAGGAAGAGGGTAAGTGAAAAACCATTGTTGACTACAAAATCCAAAAGACAACACACCACCCCCAAAGAATTCCTTTCTTTTCTCCTTCTCGACAGTCTCAAAGTTCAAGCTACTCAGCCAAGGAAATGAAAATTATTTGTACAATTTCATGGTAATAGGAAAATGGATAGAAAGATCTTGAACAAACTCAAATAACTGATGAGTTGGGTAACACAAAAGCACAAGCTCTTAAGTGAAAGATTGCGATGTTCACATAAACCAATTTTGAACCCAGGTAATCATATTCAATCTCTTGTTATGCATACAAAGAGATCAAGAATTTCACATTTGGTACACATATCAGCATGAGGACCAAACTTGAAAGGGGGAAAAAAGCAATTATTTCAAACAACAGATAACGATGTTTTGTCCCATAATTCATATTTCTCCCATAGAGGTGGCATCTATAAGAACACCTATGCATTGAAAACTAGATATAGCATTAATAAGAAGAATCTACAATGAAAGAACAATTAACGACACATTCAGGTAACAACTTCTATGCACCAACAAGATTATATTGCATTTGGCATTTCTAATTCTTTTGCCAATACCTATGTTCCATCTATTGAAATTCCTCAAAAGTGTCCTTTGCAGATATTCACTGTCCCTAAATCCTCCAAGTTGCAGTAATTCTCTGGCATAATAATGCATGTAAGACATCTTGCCGACCTGACCTGGCAGAATACATCAAAGGCAAAAAAGAGCAAGAAATTACAATTGATCTTTCAAAAAGTGAGAACCTTCCAATCCAATGAGAAACAACAATCAACCCGTCAATTTAACACTCGTTACCATGTGGATAATTAAAATAGCTGGACCAACAAAAGCCACAGTTGACGACCAGCAAATCACCTAAACTTGATTCAACCTTATCCAGTTGAAGTGCTCTAAGTATTTATGGAGACTATAGCAAGATGACATGAAATGAAGAACTAACCCAAAAACCAGGAGTCATTTACAGTTGCATATCATCAGTTTAGCAAGTAATTTGGTCATGTTGGATTAAAGAATGATTCAACTGCTAGAGCACATGAAAACAATACTAGGCTTGACAGCATATTATTCCAACCTTTAACGCATGACCTTCCACTACACCATGGTATTAGAATTCTCTAGCACACAAATGGATAGCACAACCCAGTGAAGGCCTACCAAAATAGCAGCTGGAGTACATGAAGGCAAAACTAAGCTGACCATACTCCGCAGTATCCAAGGAATATTAAGCTAACCAACTTTCTCACTTCAAAGCAATTACAAGAAGAGATTCTCCACAGCCTCTGCCGATTGAAGCGATGAAGCACCAACTTTGAGTCCTTTGTGACCATCACCAGCCAACACTTCTCTGGATTTCCCTCCGTCATCTTCACTTGCCAGTCAGAAATCGAGCAAACTTCACAAAACCAAGTCGGAACAATTGAGTCAACCAGCCATTAGGTCGCAAAAGAATGCTAGGAGCTGAACCTAAGAAGCTGGAGGTTTTTCAAACTAGAGCTGAAATGGACACATGACCCACAGTGGTCCTTTGCTGGTCTCCATAGCTAAAGCTCCATGAGTAGCCGAAAACGCAGCACCAGTGCTAGAACAAATCGCAAGGATGCCAGCTGAAAGAGGGCCTGTGAAGGATAGAGCTTATAAAAACCAGAAGAATCATGGGATGACCACATGCAAACAACCTTTTACCATTCCAAGGATGCATTGTCAGTGTTTGGAGAAGCTCAAGAAAAATTGAGTTCCTGATCCTTCTATGATTTCATTCATTTTAGAAGTGCCTTGTGAAAGCTCTCTTGGATATTTTAGCATTTACATCAAGCAATGGAATAATAACTGAATCCTACCAGTGAGTAAGATGAAATCAATCTAGCAACTAACATCAACAAACTACTAATAATGCTCCAAAGTTTATGGGAACCCACTTAGTCAAACTCGATATTCTTTTTGAACTCTTTGGTACCAACTAATGGGGCTTCTAACATCAACAACCATAGAAGCTTTGATCAAATTAGTATAGTGTATTTAACTCAAGATGGTTGCTTGGTGGGACATAGTATGATTCTTTTTCCTTATCATTATGTGCTATTCATGCATTAGAATTAATGCAAGATAGTTTTCAAATGGAATATAGGATACTGAAAAATTTCCTCAAGAAACTTATGGAAATGATTCCTGTGTTTTTCTTTTCAGCAAGTAAATGAACTAACAAAAGCTTATGCACAATATAAGTAATTATTTCACAGTACACCTGATTATGTCAAAAGACATTCTAGTTAATGTCTTGCCTGGCTCAATAGTTTAGGTATACAACAGATGGCTTTACCAACTCTACAAACATCAAGATGCATTCTTTGGAAGCCTTGGAGTAGGTATACCCTAGACTCAAACCAAATGAACATGGATCCATAGTCAGAAAAATTCGAATTGCAATTTTCTCAATCGATCCAAATAATTCATGATGCTTTTGCTTCTGCCCTGTTTGCTAGTTCATCACAGCCACACCACTAGGAGAAGAGCTTGTGCTTGCATTTGGCATTTCTAGATTGAGACGATATCTAAATCTACAAATGTAGACAGTTCTGTGAGACAAAATGCATGAAACTCAATGATTGGACAAATTTTATCACAAGTCAGTAGCATATGCAGAGTAAGGGATGCCCTATCAACATATTCCTTTTGCATGGAAATTCACTCCTAAGTGTACCTTAGAAATATGCAATCATGAAATGCATGATGAGTGTAGAGCAAACTAAAACCTCACATTAGAAGGATCACCATATAGGGTCCTTCATCGAGCATTTTCTTCAACCTATACAATGACCTTTGGCATGCTATCAAAAACCTGTACATGTCAGTTTTTCAGTACTTCCAGCATTCCAAAATCAATCAAATGTCAAGAATCTCTATTTTTCTGCATAGGATGAAGGATCTTACTTGAAAACTAATGTCAAATGATGCGCTTTGAAAGCCTTTTCATCTATTTCCGCTACTGGCATAACAAGCAGAACCATTTTGTCAAAGCACATATTAACTTCCATGAACATCTCCCTTGGATTCCTTGAGTTCAAGTAAGAAAACAATGGCGACACTATCAACCAGGAAATAATAATGACAAGAACATAAATCTTGAAAGATATTGCAAGCAGGAAATACAAATGAAAATTGGGCAGTAGATTTCAAAAAAGCATAGGTTGATTACCTTGCTTGGTGTTCTGCCGTTGATCATGAAGAAGTGTTCTTGAAGCGCCATCTTGTCGTCGAGTGCTTGGGAGGAATTTTGTCGAAACCAATTAAATTTTGTGGTGAGATTTGCATGTAATTCTTTCGTGAGATTGAGAGATTATTTCTTGAGGAATTTTGGGGCTAAACATTGTGTGTGTTATTGAATGTAATTGGGGCTTGGGAAAGAGTGTTTGAGTGACTTGAGTGTGTAATCTCTTTATATTGCTTGATCTATAGTGAAATTCGCTGCTATTCTCCATGTGGACGTAGGTCTTTACGACTGAACCACGTAAATCTTGTGTCCGATTTATTTTCTTCTTCAATCTATATTATTGTTCGATCACTCGCCTTTTTGCAACAAAGAGTGTGAATGATTTTTACTTTTAAATCACATTTAGCTCACACAAACAAAATAATATAAGAACCCCACCCCAATGCATGGTATACGCGATGTTTGGCGGCTCTCACGGATTTATATTCACAGTCAAATGTTTATAAAATTACAGAAAAATCAATGCACCAAAAAAAAAAAAAAGTGGAAGCTAAAGAATAAGTGAAATTCAAGAGAAATTACTGGGAAGAGTAAATTAATCAATTTTATAGAAACCAACCTTCAAATCTCTTCCTTTATTGGTAACATGTACGCATCAATCCCTCATTCTCCTTAAGTCAAATTTTATAAGCACAAAACAAATTTATAGATCATTCCTTTTTTGATCAGGCTCATACACCACTCATTCACTTTGAAAGTATAAAAAAAAAAAAAAAAAAAAACCAAAATTGAACGTGAAAAAGCTGTAATCACAATCCAACCCCAAGCATGGCAACCCAATGATGAAGGGATCATGCCATCTTCCATTAATTCACGAGTTCAAATAATGTCGCAAGTGAACTTTTAACTGGTTAATATTTCAAGTATTCATAACATTCTATGGAAAGATTTTTAAACTTTTGGCATATTAGTTACGATGATAGACTCGCACACCTAATGATGGACCGAGTGATTATGGCTAAAACGAGATATTCTATGATGAACATAACATTTTATGTAACGATGAGAATGGATAATCATATTGATCATCTTTTCCCACATTTTTTAACTTATCAAGAAAAAAACAATTGCAGTCCATCGGGACTTGGGCGGGGAGGCCAAGTCGGACCTCCCCCAATCCTTGTGCCGGTGGGTCCATCCTGCCCGTAAGCCCACATTAGCTTCAATTTCCACGGCGGAAAACGAAAGTTCATTTCCCTCCACCGGCTGGCGGAAGTCTTCACATCACCCGCATAAAATGAAAACGAAAAAAAAAAACCACAATAATAATAATAATAATAATAATAATAATAATAATAATAATAATAATAATAATAATAATAATAATAATAATAATAATAATAAAAGTGAAAAACTATTTAAAACAAAATTACGAAAAAACGCAAACCCTCCTCTTCGCTTCCTCCATTTGCGGCACCGACTCTGATCGAACGACCCACTCTTCCTCTCTCCTCCTCATCCTCCTCCACTTGTTCAAATCCTCTTTGTTTAATTTTTGTTTGTTTAGATGTTTTAGGGGCTTTGAATTGCTAATTAACTTACCAAGTGAGGTCAAGTCAAGTTATATAAATTCCAAGTCCATTATTTTGTCAATTTACAATGTGGTGATTTATCTATCTCATAAATTGTTGTTCGTCTTACTGAATTTGAAATCAGTCGATGTCCATGCTTTCTATAGGAGGATGTTAACTTCATTATATTGTATACATTAAAGTGGCCATTACAATGTGTTCGAAAGTATCACACTAACAGCAATGTGAAGACGACAAATAATCTACATTGGTAAACACATATCCATTTTCATTTTTGTTTTTTTTTTTCTTCAGGTAAAGCACGGCTCTTTATTGGATTCACAAGAGTTGAAGAGAAGGCGTAGTGATTCTTAATTAAATTAAAAAAAAAAAAAATCTAGTTACAAATGGACATGGTCTGACATTATCTGATGTTGAGGTAAATCTAATATAATGATCCAAACCGCTTAGTTTCAAGTGAATAGAAGTGTGGCAAAAAAATTTCCAATTCTAAAAGTATAACATGGAATAATCTTGCGCTGTTCACGAGTTCTTATATTTTTCGCCTCTTTCTTTTCTTTTGTAGTAGATAATCCATAAGCATTAACCGGAACACTAAAGAGCCACTCCTCAGAACTTTCATATTTAATATTGGGGGGAGTCAATATTTTTTCCCATCTATGTTGACATAAGACTGTGTTCACACATTGATTTTGTGTACTATATCTTAGTAGTATTTTGTATAATAATTAGCACAAAGCATGGATTTTGTCTAACTAGATTGCTTTGTGACAAGCAATTTATTGACACTAACAAGGGATTAAATGCAAAGGATAGTTTATCACGAAATAAACATGATCTTTTCTTTATTTGATTGATAGCTAGGGGGAGAGCTTTGACGAAGATCAAGCAACATAATTTTACTAGGCTTGATGTTTTGAAGTCAATCCGGGCCTTGGCCCAATAAGCCCTTTAAACTGGATAGACTAGAGTTCACCTTAATTAGGATGGGGGAAACGAACTTAGTTGGAAGTTCCATGTCTGCTTTTGTTGACTTTGACTTTGAATGAATCCACCAATTTTTCTAGGGCCAAAAGTCGATTCTCATCTACACAATTTTTGCACCACGTCAACCAGTGATTTTCCACATCAAGAAACATAAATAATTGTCGACTTTGATGGCTTGGAGTGATGCTTTGAGGAAGCATCCTTATTGACTGATTTTGCAACAAAACTGGCCCACGACTCTTTGTATGTTCAATCGATCATTTGGCTTCTGAGTTCAAATTCATTTTTAGTACCTTTAAGATTCTGTGGGAAAGGAGTAGAGGTCTTGATAGTTAGGGCCCATATATGCACAAAAAGTCTTTCTTTTCCTTCCAAAGAGTATGAGTTAAGGTAGTGGTACCCCACTTGTTTCCTCTTCTTTCTGGAGCTTTTGAGCTATAATGGAACTTATTCTCTAGCTTGGTAGGATCATCTGAGAAATGTAGCTCGAATAGTTAGAAATGTTACCATCCTAGTATCTCTGAGTGTCTCTAGACTCTGAACTAAAGATCAGAGTGGTTTCCTACTTAAAGGCTGTCTCTGAAGAGCTTGAACGAGAGAGGTTTGCCCACAATGGGAAGGCATACCTGTAGGAAACTGACTCCGTCCTCCTAATTTCAATTCGAATGGAAGGAGTATGATTTTTAAAAAAAATCTGCAATGAGACTTTTGGACTTTCGTGAGTGATAATCAAAAATGATTTTTCATCAAACAAACTAACCTTAACCTAAATAATGAAGAAAGAACATGAGAGACAATTTCATCTTTTGTTTTCTTTTTTTGGGAAAATATTACCCTTAGGAAAAAAAAATTGTACAAATGTTTGCAAGCTAACGTTGTTGATGAATCCAGACAAAAAAAAAAAAAAGACGATAAATGTCAGATTTGAATGAGGATGGACAATATAATTGATGCCAATGAAAAGATCCAAAGTGAACAATCATATTACTTTGCATTCTTTTCTGTCTCGAAAAGGAGAAGAACGGAAGTGAAATGCTAAAAAGAAGGTGGACGGTTGTAAGGTCTCGAGCGCGTAGTGGAAAAGGACAAAAGAAAAGCAAGAATATAATCCAATCCATTCCACTTCTCTTAAAATGAGTTGAAAAACACTTATCTAAAAGTATTGAATTGCTTGGTCAATATTGATCACCAAGTAGATAAAATCATACAAATGATGAGTGCTCAAACAAGTAAAATAATGATTATCGAAATTTATGAGATGGCTGGCATCGAAAAGATGATTATTGTCAAAATCATATACAATTAACTTTCACACGATTTTGGAAATTGTTGTTTTCATCCTGATATCCAAGACTTGTGACTGCAGTCAAAACAAAAGGAAAGATGGGAAAACAATATCTCAATGAAGATTTTTCGCGAACATAACTAGGAAAAGAAATTCCTAGTGGCCCGGAAAAAGAAGAGGGCAAAATAGGAAGGAGCAATAATTAATAATTTCTTGGCACCGAAATGCATCCTCATGTTTGACAAAAAAAAAAAATGCATCCTCATGTTTCTGTTTTTTTCCCGCACAGGTTCAAAATATTGCCGACAACACAAAGGCTCATTTCAAAGCATGGGCGGGTTTTCTTTCCCATGTTAGCGGGACCCGCTTTTTCTTTTTTCCTTTGCTTTGGTGCCTAATTTCTTTTCATCATCACCTTGCTTTTTTGATAAGATTTTCGTTGGATTCTCGCGGGCCGACTTCGTCGTGAATGACGATTGAGGTCCTCTGCGTTAGTTATTCGATAGTTGATTGATCGGCGGCCACCATTTGATCAATGATTTTTTTTTTTTGTCAGCGGCATTTGATGAATGATTCCATAACACATTCAATATCTTTCCGGAGATTTATAATGAGAATCTGTAAAATAACATGCGCTCAAAGTTGCACATGACAGGTGTGGATTTTCATTTACTTTTACTTTGTATGAATCCACCCATTTATTTGGGGGCAAAAGTCCATTCTACTCCCAAAATTTTGCACCACATGGTCCAGTAATTTTCCAAGTTAAGAAACATACATAATTGTCGGGGCTGGAGTGATGCTTCGAGAAATCATCCTTACTGACCCATGTTGCAACAAAACTGGCCCACAACTTTGCATATTCACCCTATCCTTTGGCTTCTAAGTTCAATGACCTACCGAAAAGTCATTCAAAAAATCTTCCCTTTTTAGTTCCTTAATGTTTCTGTGGCAAAGGATCAAAAGTCTTGATAGTTGATGCCCACATCTAATACTAATAGTCTTTCTTTTCCTTTTAAAAAGAGCAAGTGTTTAGGCAGTGGAATGCCACCCGTTTCCTCTTCTTCCTAGAGCTTTTGAGTTATAATGGAGGAAGCTCAATTTCAATTCAAATGGAAGGAGCCTGATTTTATAAAATCTGCGACAAGACTTTTGGACTTTCATTTTACTAAAACAAGAGTTTAGTGGAGTGCAATCAAAGTTAAAGCTATTGGAAAACAAATTTGATCTTCTGTTGATCTCAATTCAAAGAATTTGATACTTCCATGAGTCTTTTTTGACTCATCGGCTTGACATGATTAATAACTTCAATCTTAATTTTTTTTTTTTTAATGTTTGAAAAGATTTGAGAATTTATGAATTTCGGAGTGGAAACCTTTTTACATCTCTAAATTTGGTGAGATTTTATTTTTCTGCCCTAGCTCCACTACGTGCTTCCTCCATGTTGTCCTCATCAAAATATCAATTAGTTCGTTTAATCAATAGCTGTACCCTATTGATGTCCAAAGGCCTTGTGGGTGCTGGTGCATTCACATTGCTCGTGCACTGGCCCGCAACTTTGAGGAGGTCAGCTTATCAACTATGAGGGGCATGGGGTTAGGTTAGGATTTTGTAAAATCAAGGGATTTGGCACAAGGAAAAAAAATGTGCAGTTTTAAGCTCGTCATTGATCAAGCAAACCGCCACTTCGGATCTACAACATCCGTCATGGACCAAACTTTGACGGAACGTATTTTTTTGGTTATCATACAAGTTTTGAGTTTTGATGATACAAAAAACAGTTTGGATAATTGGCATTGCGATGAATATAAAGGTTAGGAATTTTTAGGGAGCCACCGCTTGCTGTTGTCAAATTTGCCGGTGACCCATGGCCATCACAAGCTCCCAAATTTGCACGTCAATCCATTGGCGTGTTAACACCTTGCCTGCTGAAGTTTGTCTTCTATGCCTTCGTCACTTTTTCTTTTCGCGTAGAGCTCATAATCTATGTCCATGGAATTCGCAACCGACAGAAGTTGCTAGCCTTGCATGGCCATAGATCTGGGGTTGCTTGGCCGCCGGTGTGGGCCTTGACTTAGTGAGTTTGCTTGATTTTCTAAACAATGGAGAGAGGCCCTCGGCTTTGTTTATCATTAAAATCAATACCCAAAAGGAAAAAGATAAATAAATTCCTCAGATATTTGGGTCTTTTGGCATCAGCAAAAAGACAAAATGCAATAGATTTCGAGTGTAGTGAAACAAAGGAAAAGGGAGTAGTGATTGTGGATGGATGGAGCGGGTGCTGTCAATTGTCGGTGTTCACATGGGGTGCTGTCAGCTTTTGTTGACTTGACTTTGAATAAATTATTTGAGGGTAAAAGTCGATTCTCAATCTGAAATTTCTGCACCATATGGTCCGGTGATTTTCCGCATTAAGAAACGTAAATAATTTGTCAACTTTGATAGGCTGTAGTGATGCTTCGAGGAAGTATCCTTACTGACCAATTTCGCAGCAAAATTGGCCCACGACTCTTCGTATATTCACCCAAATCTTTGGCTTCCGAGTTCAGTGACCTCTCGAAAAGCCATTGAAAAAAATCTTCTTGTTTTATATTTCTGTGGTGAAGGAACAAAGGTCTTGATAATTAAGGCCTGTCTGTCTCTGTACAAAAAGTCTTTCTTTTCCTTTCAAAAGAAGAGGAGTTTAGGCAATGGATCCCACCTATATTCTCTTCTTCTCTGAGCTTTTGAGCTAACGGAGGAAACTCAATTTCGATTCGAATGGAAGGAGTTTGATTTTAAAAGAATCGCAATGAGACTTTTGGAGTTTCATTTTTACTAAAACAAAAGTTTAGTGGAGTATAATCAAAGCTAAAGTTATTGAAAAACAAATTTGATACTTCTCAGGAGTATTTTTTTAACTCATCGAGTCATCGTGATTAATAACTTCAATCTTTTTTTGTTTTTTTGGTCACACTTGGATTTATACTTGAAAAGACTTAAGAACTTATGAATTTCGGAATGGAACAATTTTACACCTCTAAATCTAGGCGAGATTTTGTTTTTTTATCGTGAAACATGGAATGTTTAGTTACCACAAAATCGATTTAGAAAATAGAAAAATATTGCAAATAAATACTAGCCAATCATGTCATGATCAATAAAAAAGTTGATACTATATAATTTAACTAAATGGAAATAGAATGTGATGCATATATATAGTCTTGTGTTGCATCGAAATATGATCTTAAGATTGGTCGATATGATCTTGATATGGACTCCAACAATACTAAAATAGTTTTGCCTTGTCTTCAAAATACAATCACTAAATTAAGAATTGCATGACATCGGCTAATATGATTTTGATAAGGACAGCAACAATCTAAAACCTCATCTCCATGTGCCTTGTGTTAACGTGGTATTAGCATTACCTGCCACCCTCCGAAAGAGAGAAAAATAAGACAGAACAGCTTATGGGGCGGTGCAAGAAGAGGGAAACCAATGATTGACCCAAGTCAAAGTCTATGGAAGACTTGGACTACCAACAGTCCATGATGGACCAGCTTGCTCGAGAAGGAATCACACCAATGATTGACCCAAGTCTACAAAGACTTGGACTACCAAAGGCACACGCCAAAGCATTGGCGGGACGACTCCTTTTCCACATTAGGATGACCCCATCTTCTTTTTTCTTTGCTATATTGCTTTATTTCTTTTCATTATTACTTTGTTTTTTAACAAGAATTTCCATCGGATTCTTCGAGGTAGTTTCGCCGTGAATGACTATTGAGATCCCCGGCATTAATTGCTATGAGAATTTTGTCAAATAACATGTATTCAACATTTCACATAACATATGGCATTTTAATTACAACTGCTAGCAATATGTTGGTTTTTTTTTTTTTTTTTAAAGTTGTTAAAAATATGTGCACTTTTACTCAACAAGTACAAGCTCTTCATCATTTGAAGTTTAACCAATAAATCTAGATTATTTACAAGTAATTTAAATAAGCATACTGAAATCAATAAATTAAGTGATGTGATCAAATCATGATTTGCCAAGAGTGTTTTTGGACTTATCAAGTCATTGTGATTAATAACTTCAATCTTAAATGTTGTTTTTGGTCACACTCGGATCTATGCCTAAAAATACTTAAGAACTCATGAATTTCGGAATGGAACATCTTTACACCTCCAGATCTAGCGAGATTTTGTTTTCTATTGTGAAACATGGAATGTTTAATTACCACAAAATTGATTTAGAAAAAAAAAAAAAATACTTGCAAGCAAACACATGTGTTGAAAAATACGTTATCTTTAAATAGTCTAGCCAACCGTATCATCAATCAATAGAAAAGTCGATACCATCTAATTTAATTAAATGGAAAGTATGAAAGTGCCTTATACATTTGGTTTTTGCGTTGCATCAAAATACAATCATTAGATTATGAATTGCATGAGATTGGTTGATGTGATCTTGACACAGACACCAACAATCTAAAACCTAAGCTCCCTGTGCCTCGTTTTAACATGGCATTAACATTAGCTACCTTTCTCAGAAAAAAAAAAAAAAAGAGAAAAAAAAAACAGAACAGCGTACAGTTGGTGCAAGAAGACTAAAACATCATGGGATCAGAGCGGCAAAGTCAAAAGTCTATGAAGTCTTGGACTACCAATAGTCCATGACAAACCAGCTTTGCTCTAAAATGAATCACACCCATGATTCATTCATTTGGTAACTTTGTCCCTCACAGTCATACTTCCATAAACATAGGGATTTTATCAAAAAGAAGGAAAAAGATGTCACTAGATCACTCTATAAAATCCAACAATGACTCATCGTTCTCCCATGCACCCGTAAAATTTACATGGTAACAAATCAATCTCCAATTCTCATATTCATTGCACCATTTCCTCCTGATCATATACCGTCACAGGAAAATTGAAAATAAAAAAAAAAATTAAGGTGTCTTTATCTCGCTGAGAATTTTTTTGTCTCAGGAAAATGCTTTTAGGAAATTCAATTTCAGATAAAGAGAATCGGAAGAATTTGATTACGGTGAAAACAAGTTAAAAAAAAAAAAAAAACTGATTTTATTGTAATTGGTAATAAGCGAATCCACTAAATACTTGTATCGTTAAAAGTAACATGGAATGACTAATAAACTGGAATTGATATTGTCTTCATTTATTCTATAATCCATCAAAATAACAATGATTACAAAGAAATTAAGATTGAAATTATGAAACCATATTTGTAAATTATAGATATGATCGTGCTTTGGGAATGTAGAAAAATTGAGCATTAATAAAGTATATTAACTTTGAAGGGTAGCAAGAAAATAAGGATACTGATTCTTTCTAGCCAAGTCGTTTTTCTCTAAGCTTATTGTTTTTAGGGTTAATATCATGAATAATCCAAACGGGTACACTCATGCTAAATTTATTCTAAATTAATTTTTTTACCACAAAAAACCAAAACTGGCATGTTTGTGACAAATTTAATTTCCATTCATTTATGTTAAATTGGATTGATACTATGAAATAACACAAATTAGTACACATGTGACAAATAGAGGGTAAAACCCCAAACTAATACACCCATCAATTGCCAAAATTTGATGTCTACTTTTGTTCACTTTAACTTTGAATGAATCCACGGGATTTATTTGAGGGGCAAAAGTAGATTGTAATCCCAAAATTTTTGCACCACATAGTCCAATGATTTTCCGTTTTAAGAAATGTGAATAATTGTCAACTTTGGGAGGCTGAGCGATGCTTCAAGGAATCAACCTTATTGACCAAATTTTGCAGCAAATTGGCCCACGACTCTCTTTGCATATTTATCCAATCCCATGGCTTCTAAGTTCAATGACTCACCCAAAAGTCATTCAAAAAGATCTTTCCTTTTTAGTTCCTTAATATTTATGTGGTGAAGGAACAAAGGTCTTTGATAGTTAAGGCCCACATCTGATACGAGAAGTCTCTCTTTTTCCTTTAAAAAGAGTATGAGTTAGGCAATGGATCCCACCCATTTTCTCTTCTTCCCTGAGCTTTTGAGTTGATGGAGGAAGCATAATTTTGATTTGAATGGAAGGAGTCTGATTTAAAAAAAAAAAAAAAAATCTGCAATGAGATATTTAGACTTTCGTTTAACTAAAACAAAATTTTAGGGGATATAATCAAAGCTAAAACTATCAGAGAACAAATTTGATCTTCCGTTAGTCTCATTTGAGGAATTTGATACTTTTTAGAGTTTTTTTTTAACTCTTTGAGTCATCGTGATTAATAACTTCAATCTTGAAATTTCTTTTGTCAAGTTCAAATGTACGTCTGAAAAAACTTAAAAGCTTATTAATTTCGGAACAAAATAATTTTACACCATCAAATCAGCAGATTTTATTTTTTCTCATTGGCTCCTCCCCACCATTTGTCCTTATCAAGTATCAATAGCCTCAAATCAATCAACATTTGTACCGATCGAAATCCAAAAGTCTTGCCGGTGCTGGTGCATACAGATCACTCATGCAATTGCGAGGAACTTTGAGGAGGTCTTTTAGAATGACCACGGCAATGAGGTTTTTAGGGTTTTGGACAGATGTGAGTAGATATAGTCTTTTGACATAAGAACAGGCTTACAGTTGCAAGTAATATTTTGATTTGTAGTTGTTTTGGGATTTGTTTGCTTGGAAGTTTTCTATCTTCTTCCCATATTTGATTACGACAAATAAATAAAAAATTCTTTCTACCAAAAAAAGAAAAATCCGAACTCATGTATACCGCTGGATAACGTGGGCGCTATGGAGAATTCACCTGATCTATCGGTGCACGAGTTGGGTTTACATGTGTCGGTGCACAGACAATACCCGCTCGATGAATAGAGAGGGAGGAGGGAGAGCGCTATATAATATGTACAGGCAAAGACGCGAGTGTGAAGTAACCCGCAGAGGCAGGACGAGTTAAAATTCAATAATACAAAAAGAACGAGAGAGAATAGAGTTTCTTTTAATATTTTGTTTTAGTCACCGGAAGCAACTCAATTGCTCCCCCATCTCTTTAGAAAATCCAGGGTTTTCTACCAGAGCCTTGGCTTCCGCCGGAGCTGCTGCTGAAGTTGTGCGCGTGGACATCGCAAACCCGTCCCCGAAACGCCACCGCAGTCTCGGCAGCGGCGATCGCTCCCTCCGTCGAGCCCCTGGCGAAGGACCCGTCGATATTTCACCTCGATAGCTCCTTGCCGCAGTCGAAGCCAGATCCGAGGTGAGTCTCCAAGGCCCCACTTTTTGGTGTTTAAAAAGAACCCTGGCAATTTTGTCAACTTTGATTGGCCGCAATGAATCATTTTTAGTACAATGGAGGAGAGTGCAAAGAGGCGGCATGTGTGTGAAAATGATGGAACATCACGAAGCACTTCTTCCACTCACGCTTCAACAGAAGGTCAAGAAGTGGCTACTTCATCAGGATATGACTATGAAGTATTCTTGAGCTTTAGAGGACCAGATACTCGAGCAGTTTTTACCGACTTCCTTTACACTAGAATGATAGATATGGGAATCCGCGCATACAAGGATGATGAAGATCTTACAAAGGGAGAAGAGTTTGGCCCAAAACTTCTCCAAGCAATTGAGCAGTCAAAGATCTCAATGCCTATCTTTTCGAAAGGTTATGCCTCCAGCGTATGGTGTCTCAAGGAGTTAGTCAAGATGGTCGAGTGCCAAAAAAAAGGGGACAAAAGATCATGCCCATTTTCTATGATGTGGCACCTTCAGTGGTTCGAGACCAAACCGGGGTTTATAAAGAGGCCTTTCAATTACATGAAAAAAGAAGCGACATGATGAAAAGATTGTGCAAGAGTGGAAAGATGCTCTCACTGTAGTTGGGCAAATAAACGGATGGGACCTGCAAAGCATGTCCAACAGGTGACTTATTTTAGCATTCCATCTCATGTGCCTTGGATCATTAAAACCCGTTGCATTTCATATGGTTTCTTTTCTAGATTTATGTTAGCCTTGTTGAAATTGAATTATGTGTTATTGAAGTTATACAGCAGAAATCAAATTTTTCCCATTTTATTCCAAGCAACATTTTTTCCAGTTCACTTCATTTAAGTACCAACGCTAATTCATCTACAATGGAATAAATCCTTGAAGTAACACATTTCGAATTCAATTTGGTCTTCTCAGAATTAGTTTAATGTTTACACAATTTTCTAACTCATTGTCTTTTGTCTCCAACTAACTCTAGGCGAGAAGGTGAGTTTGCAAGAAAAGTTACCCAGAAGGTTTTCAATGAGTTGAAAAAGGCTTATTTGGCAGTATCAGAGTGCTTGGTCAGTGTCGACAACCACGTGGATGCAATCATGGAAATGATAGGTGCTGGGACAAGTGAAACACGAATTATAGGAATCCATGGGATGGGTGGCATCGGAAAGACAACTACTGCCAAAATGATCTACAATAAGCTTTCAGACGACTTTGAGAATTGTTGCTTTCTTCAAGATATTCGAGAAACGTCAAAAGGTAATGGCATTCAATACTTACAGAATCAACTCATCTCTGTCATCCTCAAAACGAAACGCATGGATATAAAAGACATTCATGAAGGAACTCAGATGATTAAAGACAAGTTGTCTAATAAAAAAGTCCTCCTCCTTCTTGATGATGTGGAAGAAGCGAATCATATTAATGCACTTGTAGGTAAACGTGATTGGTTAGGCAGAGGGAGCAAAATTATTATTACTACAAGAAAAAAAGATATTCTTGAGGTTCCTGAAGTGGATTGCAGTTATGAGCTTAAATGCATGGATCTTGATCAATCTCTTCAACTTTTTAGCAAACACGCCTTCAGAAGAGATTCTCCTTTGGCTAAGTATATCAACCAGTCCAAGAAGGCGATATGCATTGCTGGAGGTCTTCCACTAGCTCTCGAGGTCATAGGCTCACTTTTATCTCGCATTAAAAAGAAAAAGTGGGGTGACACATTGAAGAAGTTGGAAAGAATTCCTCATAAAGCAGTTCGGAGTAAGTTGAAAATAAGTTATGATGCATTAGATGTTCGGCAACAATATATATTCCTCGATATAGCTTGTCTTTTCATCGGATATAACAAAGACATTGTTGTTTATTTTTGGGATGAATCTAAATATCCGGAAGAAGCCATGGAAGTTCTACAGAACATGTCTTTGATTAAGATTGAAAAGGATAATAAAGTGTGGATGCACGACCAACTCAGAGACCTCGGAAGAGAAATAGTTCGTCAAGAAAGTAAGATGAAAATAGAGAAGCAAAGTAGGGTGTGGGATCCCAAGGAAGCATTGGATTTGCTAAGGAGACAAAAGGTAAAATCCCCCACGCAATAAATCTCCAAGTTACTTATGGACATTTTCTTTTCAAAAAAATGCAGTTACTTTTTGTGTTCTCTAGCACCATTGTGACCCACTCAATTAATATTTTTGCTCTTTTAAAATTAAAGGAATGATGCTACTCAACTCAATCTCTTGAAATAGTGAATTTGGATAAATGTGTTTCCCTTCAACTCTTTTGTTTTTCTAAATTTTTCCTTTGGGCAGATGAAGGAAAAACTTGAAGCTCTTCGTCTCAAGTTTGACCATCAGGGCTCTGTTTTACCTATGAAGACTTTAAGAAGACTATCAAATCTAAAATTTCTTGAAGTTTGCGATTCAAGGAAACTTTCACGTGGAAGAGAGACTTCCTTGGCATGAATCGCCATCAAGTGTTCTTCCAACTGATGTTTTCCAGGAGAATTCAGATCTCCTTCCAGAATTACGATGGCTTGCTTGGCCTAATATTCCCCCAACATTTAAGATTATGAATTTCTCTATGAAGAATGTGGTTATTCTTGATCTGTCTAAGAGTAGAATTACGCACGACTGGGAGGGGTGGAGCCACATGAAGGTATCTTTTATATTAGAAAACACTAATTATTTCGTTTTATGATATTTGAAAGTAATCTTTGCATGATTTTTCTTTTCATAGGTGATGAAGAATTTGAAGGTTATGGATCTAAGCAATTGCAATTACTTAGAGAGAACCCCCAACTTTCCTGCACATTCAAAATTAGAACGTTTGATCCTAAAGGTTTGTTGGGGATTAGTTGAAATTGACAAGTCAATTTGTCAATTGAAAAGCTTAGTTTTCTTAGATGTAAACTATTGTAGGGAGCTTCGAAAGCTTCCAAATACAATTGGAGATTTGGAATCGCTGATAGAATTGGATATACTTTATTCGGGGATCAAAAAACTACCTGATTCCATTGGACAATTGAAATTGCTAAAAAAGTTGAATATATCTTGGATGGGGATTGAAAAACTACCTCATTCCATTGGAAATTTAGAATCAGCTGATTGAGTTGGATATGTCCTATAGTAAGATCAAAGAACTACCTAATTCCATTGGAAAGTTGAAAAATTTGAAAGTAGTGAAGATGAATGGTTGTTCCATAAGGAACATACCCAATGCCCTCTGGAGGATTGAGGAGCTCGAAGCAATAAAAGCCACAGTTGGTCATGTCGATGTGAAAATTGGCAATGACATCTATAGAAATCGAGCCTTGAGGATCTTGGAATTGAATAAGGCAAGAATATACGAAGTACCAAGGCTTCCTGAAGGTCTTACCATTCTAAAGTTGTCTAACTTGTACATGAATACGTTTCCAGATCTCTCAAACTTAACTAATTTAAAAGAATTAGAGCTGGGGTTTGTGCGACGTGATTCTGATGGAGAATCTGATGGGCCTGTGGAAGAAGATCTGATGCCACTGTGGATTGGGAATTTAAGCAAACTAGAGTCTCTAGACCTGAGGTCTCCATACGTGACCGCCTTACCAACAGATATTCGAAGTCTCCTTCCCCAACTCAAGTCACTTGAGCTCCGGTGCCCTAATTTAAGCAAACTAGAGTCTCCATATGTGACAGATATTGGAAGTCTCCTCCCCCAACTCAAGCATCTTTTACTCGGGTGTCCTAATGTCGATTGCCTCCCAAGCCTTCCCTCCAGTTTATCATCCTTGCAATTGGAATCTAAATGTGTGACTGCCTTACCCACTATTAGTCTCCTTCCTCGACTCGAGACACTTCTGCTCGAGTGCCCTAATCTGCCTTGCCTCCCGAGCCTTCCCTCCTGTTTATCATCCTTGTGGTTAGAATCCAAATGCTTGACCACCTTACCCACGGATATAAGTACGCTTCTTCCTCAACTCGGGTTTCTTAAACTCCTCTGCTGCCCTAATCTGGGTGACCTCCCGAGCCTTCCCTCCAGTTTAAGTTGCTTATATTTGGAGATGGCAAGTTGTGTCGTTCCATGGGGGATCTATCAAATTTGAAGACACTAGCATATCTTGAAATCTTTGAGTGTGCAATCTCAGAGATTCAAGGCCTTGATCGTTTGGAGAACCTAAAAACATTGGAGCTTCGGAAACTTCAATGGGTGGAGATATTACCTGATCTAAGGAATCTCAACAAACTATGGCGTCTTCGAGTATCCGATTGTGGTCATCTGGTCGAGATTCAAGGCGAATTCCCATCATCTTTGCGAGCATTGGAGATTTTGGATTGTGGATCTTTGCAGAAGTTGCCTGATCTGTCAAGCTTGAAGGAACTGCCAAGCATTTGCCTAGAGCGTTGCGAGAAATTAGATGTGGCGGCAATTTATTCGCTTTATCCGGAGGAGGAGGTCGAATCTGAGGGAGACGACATCGAATTTGAGGGAGACGACATCGAATTTGACGACGAATCAGAGGGAGAAGATGACGAATCTGGATGCGAATTTGAATATGGATCTGAGGGAGAAGACTGACGGATAAGTGCACGTCGCTCTTGAAAGCTTCTTGATCCCCGACTGCAGATCGTTCTCTTGTGTGCAAACTTCAAACGAATTGAGGTAAGTCATTTCATTTGACGACTGATATTTTCCCTTTTCTACAATCAATCTCTTTCACGGATATGAACAGAGAAGCCTCACATGCACTTTTTAATGATGGAGGCATTGAAATTATGGTACCTCCATTTTGGTCTGGTTTTTTTCAGCTATATTCTCGAGGGATGGTTTCTCCTTGGTTTTATGTTTCCTAGCTTGACGTATGCATCTCGATTGCATTGTTTTTATTGGATATCTAACAAGTTATTAGAGATCCTTGTCAATTTGCTGTTTCACATATATCGAAGTTGATAACCTCGCTTCACATTTGAGATGACTTTGTTATGTTGTAAACAATTAGATCGAATGTGTGCTGGAATGTCATATAAGTATGATTCTCATCCTGTAAATTTACAGTATAACCAACTTATTGCAACTGTGAAGTAGACAGACCCTCTGTGTTGATATGCTTATGTTCAATATATTTTCCTGGAAAGGTATGCTTCTTACTGGGATTTGCAAATGCTAGGGAGAAGTTATAAAATGAAGAAAGACGAATTTTACTTGGGTAGCGGCGTTAATAGTTGGTGCAGCACAACTTCCATCTGTGACAGGAGAGGAGAACTATTTAGCTTCCCCAAGGTATCATAGATCATCTTGTAGTTAAGGCTAAATTTCAGTAATATCAATGCCTACTGCCTAGGACAAATGATAAGTCTCGCTGGGGTCAGAAATCATGTAAATGGACTTTTGTGTGATCTCCATTATTGCCTATATTTTCTAGAAACGGTTATGCTTAGGTGATTATCTGTAATAGAAGCCCTTCCATTCACCTCAGGTTACACTAGAGGATTCTTTTAGGTTTTAAGATTGACAAGAAGTGCTAAGGGAGATATCTCAAATGACTGCCTTATTGCCGGTTTCTAATGTTGCCGAGAGGAATTAAAGCTTGAAAAACTTACAAAAATCTTTCTGTGCAGGGAGCTGTGGCTAATTGGGCAGCTATGCAAATGAATACCAGATAGAGGAAAATGAAGATGACATTCAAAATGAAGTTTTTTGTCCACTTTACAGTTACTTTGGGAGTTGATGCTTGGAAATCTGAAGAAGGTATTGAAATTAGGGTACCTCCATACGGCCAGAGGGTTCTTAATTATGTACAAATGTATGTTTTCTTTTCCCAGTTTGGTTTGGCTTTTTTAGTGAAATTCTCTTTGGATGGTTTCTTCTTGCTTTTATGTTTCCCAGCTGGAGGTATGCATGTCGATTGCATCATTATTATTTGATTTATGACAATTCATTAGAGATCCTCATCGATTTGCTGCTTCACATATTTCGAAGTTGATACCTTCTGCTTTGCATTGGAGATAGCTTTGCGATACTGTAGACAATTAGATGGAATGTGTGTTGGAAGGTCATAGCATTATGGTTCTCATCCTGGAATTTTGCAGCATAATCAACTCATTGTTGCAATTGTGAAGAAGATAGACTTTTGTATTGAGATGCTTATGTTCAATTTATTTTCCTGGAAAGGGTGTGCTTCTTAGTGGGATTTGCAAATGTTATGGAGATGCTATAAAATGAAGAATGAGGAATTTGCACTTGGGCAGCAAAGCTTCCATCTGTGACAGGAGAGAACTATCCAGCTTCTCCAAGGTATTATAAATCATCTTATAGTTGAGGCTAAATTTCGGTACTATTGGTGCATAGGACATGTGATAAGTCTCACTTGGGGTCTGAAATCATGTAAATCGACCCTTGTGTCTTCATAATTGCCTCCATTTACTTGAAATGGTTATGCCTAGGTGGTTATCTGTAATAGAAACCCTTCCATTCACCTCAAGCTATACTAGATGACTCTTTTAGGTTTAAAGATTGACAAGAAGTGCTAAGGGAGACATCTCGAACAACCAACTTTTTGCTGGTTTCTAAGTTGCTAAGGAACTTAAATGTTTGAGAAACTTGCAAAAATCTTTCTGTGCAGGGAGCTATGGCTAATTGGGCTGTTGTATAGATGGAGACTGAAGAAAGGCAGATGATGGATGAAATTTGATGTTGATCGCGTTCCCTCTCACAATCTTGGGGTGGTAAACCCTGTTTTCATTTGTTTTGGGGGGTAAAAGGGCTATTTAGGCAAACCTGATTGTGTTTTTTTCCTTTATTGTGGTCCCACAAAAATGCTTATTACATTTCATCTGAATGTGTGTTCTCTTCATTGTTATGCAATAGAACTTGCTCATCAGTGCCCAAATCTTCTTTTACAAGGAAACACTTGAAGGGCTTGTCTGGACCGAGAGAAACATTGTGTGTGCTTAGAGTGGTGCTCGAGGTAGTCTTAGTTGCTCCTGCCAAAACCAGTTCATGGACCTCTTGATGTGAAAATGGTGTTCAAAGTAGTATTTGTCATGTGTATGATAGGCACTCACAACACAAGAACCACGAATTGCTGGTATTCATGGAATGGGCTGTTGGAGAGACGACTCTCGCCAAACTTATCTAAAATGAGCTTTCACATGGCTTTGAGCACTGTTGCTTTTTTTCTAACATCCATGAAACTTCAGAGCTAAAGGGTATTCAATTCTTGCAGAATAATTCATCTCCAATGTCCTCAAAAGGAAATTGACATAAATAAGTAATGTTGATGAATGGATCGAGACAATTAAAGGTAGGCTTTTTAGTAAAGGAGTTCTCATCCTTTTTGATGATGTTGACCAGAAGAATTAATTGAATGCATTCATGGGTAACATCACTGATATTCAAGCATTACTGAATTCTTCAATGCTGAATATCCAGCACTGAAGGATCTCGAAATTCTCAGTGCTTTTTGTTTGTCATTGAATATCAGTGCTTTTTGTTGATAGAAGGCACTGCCATCCTTAATGTGAGTTGATCGGGTTGAAATAGTTCGCAGAAAGGGACATGTGTGAGCCCTCTCATCTGGTCCAAATGACGCAATGTTTGGCATTGCTTAGAAGATTCAACCAGTTCTTGAAAAATTTAGAAGACATGCTCAGCAGAGGAGTTCATTTTCCAATAAGAAGTGCATGTAGTACTTGAAAGGTCCTGCATCCACAACCAAGTCTATTGTGAAGGAAGATTTGAAACTTAGACAAATTTCTCATTGCCCTATGTCATCTCACCAGATATTGATTGTTGTCTTTCTTGGGATCGTTATCTGTTATACATAAATTACAATCACAATTTGGCAAGTGGACTTGAAATCTATTGTTCTTGTACCTAGAGTTATCACTAGCTGTTTTCGTAACCGTTTCCTATCTTTAAGATGGATTGCTGTAAACTGCTCATGAAAAGGGACCATGGTTTCTTTTGATCTATTTCATGACTTTGATTTGGTTTAGATATATTACTTTGTGATGGTTCTGGTTGGCTAATTGAGTTACCAGTAAAAGACAAGTGAAATTGATGCTAGTGTTACTCCACTCAAGTGCATTATAGTGTTACTACATTCAAGTGCATTACTTTTGTCAATTTACACGTTAGTCTTTTATGTGAGATCCTTGGAGCTTGCTGGTTTGTACTTTAAATTTGAACCTCATAACCCTGCCTTGTAAAACTTAACTTTGTTATTCCTTAAACAATGAAGAATCTAGTCAAACGTGTAGGTTTTAATCCGTGACAAGAGCTCTTTCATTCACTTTTCGGTTACCTAGGAATGGACTAAACGACAAAAGAGTCCAATATGACGGCCTAAGCTCTTCCTCTCGGTAATAAGAAAAACTTAACGGGGTCTTTCCATAAAGGTAAGCTACCCCTAGTACAATAACTAGTAGATTTGATGACTGTGTATCTTTCCTAACATTTTGGTGCTATACTTCAGCTTCTACTGTAATGTGCAAACTCAACTTATCATGGAGTGTCAAGGACTTGACTGGTCTCTTGCACAATGCGCTTTGAATGGTCACAATTGGCAATTTATGCTTTGAAATGACAAAGGAATTTCAGTTTTGCTAGTTTCCGCTAATGTTAATTCCGGCATATCAGAAATAGAAGGTAAAAGCTTATAGCTCTCGTTCCAAAGGCTGATCAGATCATTCTTACATGTCTAAGCCAAGATGACATAAATTGTTTACCTCCTAAAAGTTGAAATTCAGTAGGGGTTGCCAATTAAAATGACGCAAACTTAAGACGAGATCATCATTTGTTTCCAAGATGGCTTGATTTAACTGTTAATCTGCATAATTTATTGCCATGGAACAGTTGAAGTACTTGGTTATGCCAAGAAATCTTTTATGTGCCAATGAGCCAGTGGTAGAAGGTAAGGTCATTGATCGAAAAGTGTTCTCCCTAAACAATCTTTGTTTCACCTTATTAAACCCGATTGATTGCCAAACCGTGCAAGTCTTACAATTCCAAAAGTCACATCTGACTATTTTGTGAAGTTCAACATGAGTTCAACCCCCAAAAAAGAAAGAAAGAAAAAAAAAAAGGAAGATGGAAAAGAGCAGGGTGATTCAACTATGGATAGCTCAGCTCAGCATCCACACATCCTCATTAGGTTTTATCGAGTCAGGTAAATTAGATTAACAAGTAAACTTGCGAGCACATTCATTCAATAGGCATCACAGAGTTGTATTTACAAGGATGATACATTCAGTTACATGCTATTTACATTCCAAGTAAATTTCAGTAGAGATCCTGTGCATCTTGTGATGGACATGGAAACAGATTGATGGAATGCATTACATGAATAAACTTCATCTAGAGCTACCTAGTGATCTTCAAGAAATTAGGTGCTGACTTGGGAGCATTTTTACTTTAATTGACTCGTGGCATCGGAGTCTTAACGCAGCCTCAATGCGGAAGCAGAAGTAATCCTGGAAAGCATAAGGTTTCCTTTGTCTTCGCTCCCATATTCCTTCAATCGTGGGTCCATGAGGATTTTGCATATTCCTTCAATCATGGGTCCATGACGATTTTGCACGATCCCCATGTCTCCGCCATCAATTCCACACCATAGTAGACCAAATGGTCCGCAAGGCTGTTATTAGTTACCAAGATGTAGAAACACACTTTGATATGTCATCCGTAAACATTTCCGGTTATAAAGGACTGGCATTCTCTGGAACAAGCTGTTCTGTCACATGACTTATTAAACCTAGCATAACAAATCCGCAAAATAATTGCTTGTAACAGGTAGCTACGACTGAGACTACCTCCTTACCTGCTGCACATTGGATCTTCTCCAGAGCCATCAAAAACTTTCTCGACCAGATAAACCAGACTACCAAATCCAATATCATACAGCCATACCTACAAAAAAAGTAGGATTCCAATTACATGTGAACACTGACATAGAAAAGAGTAAGATTATCTCACATCAATATGCTTATTTGTGGCTGTCATTGAGCTAGTTGCCAATAATATAGGCATTAGTAGACATACATTATTTAAATGAGTAATACCTTAAAATTGCACAGAGCTTAAGACTAGGTCATCAGCTGTCATAGAGAGAGAGAGAGAGAGAGAGAGAGAGATACATATTATTATGCATCTTAAATTTTAAAATTGGTATGGGAAACTCATGATAGCTTTACGGGAATGAGAAGGGCTCCTTATATATTGTCAAAAAGGTCATAAGTACTATGAACTGCCCTGCTTTGTTAAGAAGATAAAACAGACAAAACTATTAAAATTTATACGCTAAATAAAGTGAGTATGAACATTGTTGGAAAAAAAATAAGACTTCTCCAGTTAGATAGCTTGAAATAAATGCAAAGCAAACGTCAAATGCAGTCAACGACAATTCCCCAAAATTATATGATATTCTATGGGAACTAAGAATAGTACAAAGGCAAATGAGGCACAATATCGTGTCCATTAGCTATATGTTATTGTATTTGGCATGCTGTAGTAAGACACAAACATTGCATTGCCAATACAAGGTTGTCCAAATGTCAAGTAAATCAAGCGAGTGCTGGTCTGGAAAAAACAGCTTCAGCACACACAATTAGACAGTTAAAATAACTTGAATGTTAACACTTTTGCGAGGGGAAAAACTACTGTGCATCAATAACCATATATTGCATTTCACATATGAAGGTGAACAATAGAACAGCCCTTATCTCCATGATGGTTGGAGGTCTTGCGTTACTCTGTCTAGACCCCATCCATAATTTTCCCAAAACCAAACCCCACAGCCACAACAAAACCAACCCCCCCCCCCCCCCTCCCCTTTTTTTCACCCCTCAAGAAAAGGTGTCCATAATATGGAATAGTGGGTTGGGGGTAAATTTACAACCAAGGGGCATTTAAATGCTCCTACAAGAAGCACTTGGATGCTGGCAGGGGTCAGTCACATCTTGCTAATGACACAAACAAAACATTCCAGGTTTATAGTGAAATTGCCCCTTGAACCCCAAAACTTACAGTCATTAATAGCGAAGGAGAACTAAATCTTAAAAAGGGCCACAATGCAAGGAAAGGGCCACGATGTAAACAAAACATTCCACGCTCATGGTGAAATTGCCCCTTGAACCCAAAACTTACAGTCATTAATAGCAAAGGAGAAACTAGATCTTAAAAAGGGCCACAATGCATGGGCATGATGGCTCAGAACAATTTTCCACCAGAAATTGGCAAATAAAAATGACATTTTAAATCATCCAAGTATTCGGACAAGATGTTACCATTGCCACTAATAATTCGAGAAAATGTTTAGTCTAAAGTTCACACAACCTATGATCATATCGTAGGCCACGTGAATGTCTGTATAATCTGAAGATGAAGTTTGACCCTCAAAATTCACAATTTTTCATGGAGAAGAGAATTAATGGGACATGACTTTGGGGCGGATACCATTTCTGGTACCAGTTCCGCAGCAGGTGACTAGAAAACTCTGGACCACTCTGTCCAATAAAGCTGAGACAAAAAGCAAAATTTAGATAGAATTGGCTCCAGCCTATAACATATCCGGTCCCATAGTCTGACTGAAAAGGAGCTGCTTCTTTTGGTTAGAGAGAGACAGATAGAAACAGTGCACAGAACACAAATTTAGGATCAACATGTTCAAATTTAAAATGCATTAGCACTTCAAGATTACATGACATAGATTTTGAGCTTCAAGTGCTTGCAAAAGTTATATGTCGAACATATCAATAATGCCGTTAAGTTTCCATCAAGTAAACTTTGTAATGATTAGTTGGAAGTCTTTATCCACTATATTTAGGTATTCCTCCAACTTGAAGCTCCACAGCTTAACACGTAAGACTCAATTCACACAACTAAATACATCGACCATAGGTGGTTCAGGTAAAGGTTTGCAACCCATTCTGCTTGTGTTTTGTCTATTGGTTGATTTGCCAAAAAAGAAGAAAAAGAGGAAAAAAACAAGATGCTGACCAATTATAAATATAAATATGAAGCCATAGAATGTTCAAGATATCCAGAGTCTAGACTCTTCAAGGCAGAGTTGGCAGAAATTGCCAGGTAACTCTTAACAGACCAAAACTGAAATAAATGGAAGAACACAATAGAGAAGAACCAATATCTGAACCATAACAATCTTTTAACTATCTTACCACAAGATCAAGTCCCAAAAGGATGCCATAGCCCCTCCCATAGAATGCCCTGTCACCATGACATTGATGTCTCCATATAGATCCTTGGCTCTTTTAACAGCATCCCTAGTACCAGGTTGCATTGTCGTAATGTGATAAGCATAATAAATCCACGATGAACCTAAGCAAAGATGATAGAATAAGACTGTAACTCATTCCAAATCAGAAGTGTCCACAAGTTGCAGGAGGCTTAACAAGAGACCCATGTTCTTTGCGCACAAAGTCATTGTAGGCTACTCTTCTTGCCTTAAATTTTCAGCAAATCCTTCACATGTCAAATCTTTATGAAGAAACTTACAGCAGATGCATACTCCACCACCATCATCGCAAGAGTGTGATTGTAACAACTTTATGAGCATTGGAGCTCACTCTAACTTCGGGATTTACCAATCGAGAAAATTTCAAATTGAAAATGCAGTCACAAGCTCATTCAATTACAAGCAATGAAGCAAGTCTCTTATGTCTCTAGCAAGCTATTTCAACAAATCAAGTGAGCAGAACACTTCAAGGAAACATCAACTCAAAATAATATTTCAGTATATTTCTGCCGTCCTTCTCCATCAACTTAAAGAACTATATATTCAATGCAATGCGATGATAGGGGAATAAGTAAACAACAAGAGGCCCATCTTTCCTAGAAAGCTACTCCACTGAAACCTACGAGCTACGGTCCATTATTCAACTAGAGAAAAGCTAAATAGCCAAGAGTCAATTACTGTGGGACACTAAGGACACGTAAACACTTCGCTGTTTTTTTTTTCCCAGGAAAAACAAAAAAAAGTGTTTGCTCGGGAAACGTTTTTGAGCAAAAAAACGCGTTTGATAAGTGTAAAAAAAACTGTTCTTGGAATAAAAAAAAAACAAAAACATGTTTAGAATCGCAGTCGATTACGTTTCCAGAATAGAAAAAAGAACAAAACACGCGTTTGGTAAACGACGAAAAAAAAATTCTTTTTAAAAAAAAATAATAATAAAGTTTAAAATTGATATTGAATTCTCATTCTTATGAAATGCTCATTAATTTTATTTTGTTCATGGTTAGTGAAGACAAACATTTTTAGCATGATCATATGGCATATTTCGTAGAAAATTTTGTAATTAAAGTTTGTATCAAATTTTTTCAAGTATTTTTTTTTTTTATTTTTTAGTTTTAAAGCATATAAACGTTGGTTCTCACGTATTAAAATTTGCCTCTTCGCATGTGATGCAGATGGGCATTTTTCACCATGCAAAAGCTGCGTGCTTAGCTCATTGTATTAATACGTGAAAAACATGCAAATATTGTATGGCCGGATTTCCGTTTATTTGAAGCATCGTTAATTAGGTAGGCACAGAAAATGTATGTGCTCATCTGTAGCTTGTGTTGATTTTAATCGTTTCACTACATCTTACAGCAATTCTATCAAATGCATGCGGATTCAGCAAGGGAAGTGTTTGATCTCTGTCGCACAATACCCATATAGATGTACACAGAATCGGAAAGTCACAGGTAGAAAAAAGAAATATCGTAGAAACAACTCAGGTACATAAATTCCCTTTAGTTATCACTCACCATAAGACCAGAAAAGAATTGATTAATCTCATTTTGTAAAAAGACAGGAAAAATTATACAACATGCCACTGCACGCAGAGTCGAGACCCACATTCAAGACCCGAACAACGATGAAAGCAATACCCACGCATCCAACTCCGGAAAGCCACAGGAAAGAAGAAAGGGGGAATAAAAAGGAGCCCAAGACAAAAGCTGATATTTATATACGCAAATGAGATTGGGAGGATGACGATCCATTCAACTGTGGATATGCTGTTTCTCTCTCAGCTGCAAGCCGTTGAGCCTTCTGAAACTCTTTAAGAACCGCCTGAAAATCTTTTGCCAGTTTGGCATCTGCAATCTTCTTGCTGGCCTGCAAGCAATGAAAGATACTCGATTTTCCATCTTAACATTAGAATGAAATCAAACACTTATATGCCCAGGTACCCAGCACCCCGACCAATGATGTCCGACTGCTCAATAATGAAAATAGATAATTAGGACAATGGATGTCCAATCAAGTATCGTTAATTCGTTCATTCCATCGATGAAGCGATCAAGGGAACCTACGCTAACTCCAGCGTGATGATCTGTTTCGCTAGCTTGTTTAAGCTTGGCCGATGTATCCTTCACCAACTGTCCAATATGTAGCCTTGTCTTGTGCCTGCAGATTTGAAGAAAAAAACCAAGAAGGCTACTTTAGCATTGCCAGAAATGCCGGGCAACGAGGCAACGAATGCCGAATTGGCTTTGCACAGCGGTTTCGAAATCATCAAAGCAGAGCTTAGGACTGTCCGAGATGACGAATCGCGCGATAACCACACACATTTCCGCACGCAAAAACATCCTACTCCTCTTCTATCCAAGCGGCCGACAAATTCAACCGAAAGCTCACGTGCAATCACGCTCACGAACCGACAAACCAACCCCTCCCCCTGGGCCACACCACATTTCCAGAACCCAAAGCAATTTAACGATCAATTCAGGACACTCTCGCCGCGGCGGCACGGCGGCGTCGACCGCCGGACGCCGCCGGAATCGTCGCAAGAATTTCGAACGGACAAGACAGGAAGGGGGAGAAGGGGGCGGGGGAGGCTCACAGCTTCTCGCGGAGCTCGGGGGTGTCCTTGGGCTTGCCGAGGGTGTTGACGAGGCGCTGGAAGGTGTTGACGGCAGTGTTGATCCGGAAGATGCCGGAGACGACGGCTTGCGTGGCGTCCTGCCGGCCGCCATTGTTGAGCAGCTCCCCGCGCCTCGACCCTCCCGGCCCGCGGCCGGCCTCGAGATCCTGGAAGCTCATCCTCTACTCCTCCACCACCACCACCACCACCACCCGCGGCGGCCGCCCGACCACACGCCGCTCCCAACCCCTCGGGAATCTCGACCAGGCGAAATCGAGAGTACGAGGAGAGAGAGAGAGAGAGAGAGAGAGAGAGAGAGAGAGAGAGAGAGAGAGAGAGAAATCCCCGCGCCTCGTTCGTTCTTGGAGAAATTGAGGAAATTTCCGATCGGGAATCGGGATCGGAAATTTCCGATCGGGAATCGCTGGAGCTCGAGCTGCTGCTCCAGCAGCTGCAGCTCCAGCAGCTGCAGCTCGAGCTGCAGATCGATCGAGGCTTGAGGGAGCTGCAGCTCGAGTGAGGCTCGATCGATCTCTCGCTCGAGCTCGCTCTCGAGCGAGCGAAGGGGGAGCTCGACGAGCTGCAGATCGAGCTGCAGCTCGAGCGAGCGTTGCTCCCCTTCGGCGCGGCAGATCTGGGCAAGCAACGCTCGCTCGAGGCTCGAGCGAGCCGTCCCAGATCTGTCGCGCCGAAGGGGGAGCAGTGTTGACCGGAGAAGGAGTGCTGAAGGGGGAGCGACGCTGACCGGAGGAGGAGGGCCGAACGGGAAGCGACACTGACCGAAGGAGGAGGGCCGAACGGGGAGCAACGCTGACTGGAAACGTACCTGGAGTCGCCGGAGTGAGGAGTCGCCGGAGAGTCAGCCGAGTGGGAGCCGCCGGAGAGATGGGAGAGACGCCGGAAAAGGAAGAACGAAGCTTCAGCCGACGAGAGGAGCAATGAGCACGCACGAAGGAGAAGAGTTCGCCTTTGTTCCGATTTTGTTCTTTTGTTCTTTTGGTTTTTGTTTTTTTGTGCCTTCCAAGAAGTGTTTCTTTTCAAAAGAAACAACTTTTTTATGTTTCTTTTTTCTACTTTTATTTCGTTCGAAAAAAAAATCGAAAAAAGGCAAAACGCAACCAAACGCGTTTACATTCCTTTTTTGCGAAAACATTTCCGTACGAAGTGTCTTGGAAACGTTCTTAGAAACGTTTCTACGCACGCCCTAAACAAATTTTATCTCCAAAGTGAACAAAAAAGGGTGAGATCTATATCGAACAAATATAAGAAATTCGATCAACAACTTCCCCCAACCCTGAAATGCCTAATCAGCTAAACTCACTAACAAATCTCACTTCCCTAGGCTCAAAACCGATATACTCAACACTAGAGCTTGTCTGTTCGCACCTTATCACAATCAGAAACTCCCAATTAGAATTGAGCCAGAGGATCACAGTGGAAACCGATGCATGAACACGAATTGCAATTGACCTCTCGCCCCACTTGCGGCAATCAAGCACGTCAAAACCGTCACTCTCCAACCACGACCCATTCCGCTCCATATTCTACAAGATAAACGGATTGAACGGCGTCATCGAGAAAACTACGGCACGATCGAGCAGCAAGATAGAGAGATCGACCGCGGATCTTTGTCCGTATTGCTCCAATTCCGGTCTCACAAGTTCGTGGATTTCATGGCGATTGAAAGCTACTGTGCCTTGGGGCAAAGGAAGGAGAGGAAGATGAATTTACGAATTTTCCTGTTTTGCCCTCAGCATCTTCTTCTGTCGGCTGTCACATTCAATGATTTCGGTGTTTGCGTGGGGGCACTGAAGTAAGTTCCGCTAGAATTTCAAATTCGGGTTCTCTCTCTTAGAGCTCCCCTATGATGTCTCCACATTAGCACTTTGACTCGAGCTTAGTTTTTCTTCTTTTTTTTTTGGTCCGTCTCTCGAGCTTAGTTTAATTAGCTGGGTCCGAACCAGGATTCTGAAATTCGAACAAAAAAAAAAAAAAAAAAAAAAAAAAACAACAACAAACCAGGATTCTCAAAAAGCACCAAAATTAAAGGTTAATTAATATCCTTTATCTGTTTAATTTATATTTTTTGAGGTATATAAAAAATGCACCCTCCACTATGGTGGAAAGTTTTTTGAGTCATATTTTTGAATTCAAACTCAAATCGATCTAATAACTTAAGTTATTCAAACTTCAAAAGAATGTAACCGAACTTGAGTGACTCATGAGTTGAGCTTAACTGCAAATTATGAAATCTACTTCTCTCGGGCTAGCAAGAGAGTTTAAAAAGATGACTTGCTATTATGTATAGATTCTTGAATGCTCTCTAAATACTTTTGTTGAACTGGATGCAATATTTTCTTTTCCTTTTTAGTTAATTGTACTTATAGTATTTTGAGTCAAGTCAATTTGTCTAAAACTTCCGGACTATTTATAATGCGAATGTGTTTCGAACTTATAACCTTGTAGAAACTTATAGCCTTCTTGAAACTTGTGGCATTATCTTGTTAGGAATGCAATTTGTTGAAGAGAAAATTTTTAAAAAAAAAAAGAAGATGACAAGCAAAGTTTTCCTTCGGAATCAGAAAGAAAGAAAAAATTACAATGTTGCACTATATAATTCTTACACTATCAATATTAGTTTAACATGAGAATTACATGTACACCATTAGCAATAAAAAGCCTCTATGCTTTAATGGCACTTTCTTCTATTACACTCCATAACTCTATAATTATCTTCCCATAATTTCTCTAATTGAATACGTTAGCAATACGATCGTCAACATTGAATCTTCATGTAAATGAATGAGGAATAGAAGAAAAGGTCCGCGAATGTTGAGAACAAAAATCATTGGGCTTTTTCATTGGCTATGTGCAAAGTAAATAGAGTTTATGATCTTAGACTACAAAAATCATGATACATTTTTAAAGAACAAAGAGCATGAATGATTTTTTTGATAAATACAAAATAAGAACCCAAATGTATGGTAGGCGCCATGTTCGGTGGCTCTCATGAATTTATATTTGTAGTGGAATATTTAAAAATGTACAAAGATAGAACAACTTTATACACAACTTAATTTTTCTTACCAAGCTCATGCACTACTCATTCACTTTAAAGAAATGAAATAAAATAAAAATGAACATGAAAGATTCCAACTCACCCCTAACTGATTAAAGAATTACAGCATTTTTCATGAATTGTTATGTTATGAGCATATTTTTAATCAGTTAGTATCTTAAGTGTTTATTGCACTTCCTACATTTCCCCCGCACTGCCTGGCGGGAAATTTTCGCACCACTGGCATAAAACCAAAATCGAAAAAAGAAAAAAAAAAGGAAAATTAAAACCGACACAAAAACGAAAATGAAAAGCGAAAAACAATTCAAAACAGAAAATACGCAAAGCGCGACCCCTCCTCCCCTGCTTCCTCCCACGTTCGGACATCCGTTTAGATGAAAACGAAACGGCTACGATCCTTTCACCATCCCCACTCCCACTCTCTCTCTCTCTCTCTCTCTCTCTCTCTCTCTCTCTAGAGCAAGCACCGACGACCTCGATGGACTGATCGATCGGCCGGTCGCCGCCGTAACAAGCTTTCAGTACCGCCATGGTGAAACTCTCGGAGCAGCGGGCGTGGCCCGACGGCTCCGAGGAGCGGCGGCAGCAGCTCAACGAGCCCGGTCGATGATGAGGAGCTCAAGGCCCGTCGGACCGCCCCGCCCGAAGAGGATGACGCTGCCGTGGCCTGCGGCGCCGATGAGAATGTCGGGGCCGAGGAGGACGACGATGAGGTTCGACATTCGCCTGCGCCATTCTTGCTGGATTAATTGAATTCTGCAATTTCACTGCAATCCATGACAAATCTCTTGGAATACTCCGTGAGGAAACCCCAAGTGTCTGGATCATAACAAATGGCTTCAAAACTTTTCCATAGGAAGAAGATGTCAATGGCACGAGTAAACCGATAAATTGAGAGCAGCAATGCAGACAAATGATAATAATAAAGAACAAGTTGATTTTATTCATATAAGAGTATTTTTCACATGGTTAACAGTTAAGCGCTTTAATGGCGTACTACGTGATGATAATAACATCCTTTTCAGAATAAACAGCTTGGAAGCAGGATGATCGGCATGAATAAGGATAAGAGATATAAATGTTGATTATATTATGTACTTCCAGCAACAAATTAATTGATGTAATCTCCTTACCAAAGACACAATGAAAATGCAGTTTGATTAAGAATCAGCTTGAATAGATAACTAGTGAAGCTATCACTTTGTAAAAACACGTGTCGCGACCAATTTTTCGAATGAATCACCTAGGATTTGGCTAATGGATTATTAAACCTAGACTTAACTCGGGCTCTCCCAAGCCCATACCAATTCGCGACTTAGGTTCAAGTTATTAACATGCGATTGATTTTAAATTAGGAGTCGCCACTAATCTATTTTTGGTGGGTCGATTAGAAACCCAAGTAAAGTAACGGGAGATTCACTTTACTCCTACGAACCAGAGATTTATGAGTTCGGAGACTTGAGTTCTGTTAGAATTCTCTAACGCCTTTCGTACCATTTCTTTTTATTTTGAAAAATGTTTGGCAAGCGGTTTGGATTTATTTTAAATCCATTTCCACTGCTGTGTGAGATGATCATGCAGTGCAAACCACCAATTTAACACCCAGATAAACAATAAATAAATTGCAAAAACTTACCTCCAAGCAATGAAAGCATCGCAATGTTAAATTAAAATCCACATCAACAACCTTAGATATGGTTTCTAATTAACACGCAATTTTTTTTTCACTTAATTAATAAAAATCATGCAATATGCAATGCAATGTTAACTAAATGACCTAATTCTAATGACATGCAATTTCTAATTAAATGGACCTAGCAAGAATCACTAAATGGCGTGCATTTCATTTATTAAATCCTATATGATACGCGCATGATTTTTTGTATTTTTTTAATAATTATTCGCAATTAAAAATAACTAACAATAAAAATCTAATTAAAGTGAGATATTATCTATTTTAAGTTAGGAAATAGACTAATCTGAATCCTATCTTAACTTAGAAATTTATGTTGACATGCAATGTAATTCAAAAAAATTATCTAGCCTAGATACCATCTAAACATGCATTCTAATGTAACCAGAAAAGAATCCAATTATTCTATCGTGCAATTCTACCCAGGAAATTAATTCTAATATATATGATATGCAAATGCAATCTTTTTTGTATTTTCGAGATAAATAAAGCAATTAAAAGACAAACACTAAATCATTCAGAATCATCAAAGATATCATACATCATTCGAATCAGGGAACAATATCCAAATCAGCTTGATTATCTCGCTAATAAAATCGATAAATTGATTTTAAGCCTTAAAAATCAAGATATCAATTTCATTCCCGCTTGATTAATTATTCCATCTAAAGCCTTATAGATGGAATCAAAAATTGGTGTGTGGTTGCGAATTAGGCAGCGAAATATAATTGGGAACGCATCGATAATTCAAATACGCACGTGAGATATTGAAAAGATGTATTAGGCAATAAAATATCTAAATCAAATTTAGATATGATAATTATCTAATTCTGCCAATGATATTATCACCGCAAATGTTATTACCAAATTTGGACCGAGTGGAATCCACTCAACGGGTGACCGGCGGTGTGTGGTGGTGCTTGGCCTTGGTTGATGGTGCGGTGAGGATTAGGTCTTTGTGACTCACGGACGGACAGGATGGTTCAGCATCGATGCCTTGCTGGAAAATCTGCAGAAAGAAGAAATCTTCAGCAATTGTGTTCTTCGTGGACGTCTCTTTCTTCGGATGGATTCTTCTCTACTTGGACCAATGTTTATCATATCGTGCGTGGACTATCTCTGGAGAACAAGAATTTTGAGAAGCTTTTATGAATTATGATCAAGGGGAAAGATTTAGTGCTGCCCTTTTACGCTTCTTGCAAAGAATAAAGACCAGCTCATAAGTCTTCTTCTGTACAAGTGGTGGAGGTCAGTAAGCTTTTCGGAGTCCAAGCGGTGATTGAATCTTGACCAAGTTCTCCATCACAATTTGGTCGTGATATAATCTTTGACCGATTTCCATGCACCATCACGATGGACCTCCTTGAAATTTGGCTAAAGAACACAGGCAAGGCTCATCCGCAAGGCTCGGACAGCGGAGCGGCGAGGCTCCAACGTCAAGGTCTTGAACAGGGAGCAGCATCAACCGTCGCGTTAGTTGGGCCCAATTTTATTCGTACGAAGACGTCGTAGCTGTGCAGGGCTTCTCGTGGCGGGGAAGCAATGTGGTCACCGAACAGGGAGGTCAGAACGGCAGTGATGCAGGGCTTTCTTGGTGCAAGCAGTGTTGTCCCCGTTGGTCAACGCGAGTGCCTCAATGAATCTTGGAGGTGCTCTCTGCCTCTCACGATTTTCAACGAGCCAACCCCGCACCTCAAAAATTTTTCTCCTTCGTTCTCTCTCTATTCACGTATGTTCATGCGTTTGTGGCAGTGTCTCGATTTTTTGGTGGCCTCCTTTTATTCTTCATCTGCGAAGGTCCTTTATAGGCAGAGGGTTTGAACTATCATGGAAGGAAAGCATATTTCGTTTCCTTCTGTGCATGCTTTGAAATATATTCTATTTCCTTTTCTTTTCCTCATTGACTGAATGCCTTCTCTGCAGGGATATATCTTTTTTGCAAATCCGTGTGCCCGCAGTGTAGAACGTGCCCAACATTCCCTTCTCATGCTGATCTTTCGAATTTCCTTTGTGCATATTGTACGAATCGGACCAGATAAATTCTTTCCTCTTAAAATAATGCTGGTCAATTTCTTGCTCCCCACGTTGACCGAATTATGGCTAAGCGCATAATTTTCCTTCACGTGGATGGGCTTCTCCATGTGCGAATCGGTGGCCACTTACACGCTGTCCTTCCTTTGCATTCGTTCCCTTAAATTCACAAATATGTCGGTGCTACTATGCTGGAAATTTCTTAATCAACTTTAACAATTTAGGACACCCATGTAAAATGTAATATCAATCACCACGGAGGAATTATTCACTTATCCAAAGTTTAAAGCCATCCATTCACCGCCGGCCCAACAAATATGCAATTAAATGAAATATGCTCCTAATGACCATATGTTATGCAATTATATTTTTTTTTTAGGGGTTAAAATTAATCCCTGATTTTTATGCGATAAATGACTAAACGGGTCGCCAAAATTTAGGTGTCAACAACACGTTTTGCCCAAAGTAAACGCTCGTTGCTGAGCTTCAGTAATGAAATAACTAACTTCAAGTAGAGATGTCATTCAAGAAATCAGAGGCCCATAGAGCTAGCAATTCGTCAAAAGATCAATTTATAAAACTAGTGTATGACACATATTAATTCGGATTGAGCTTAACAGTGCATAAGTCATAAATGAGATAACAAGTTTGTACACGAAAAATAAAAATGTAATCAATTTAAACACATCGAAGCACGTCAACCAAGTTAACTTGTTACTCCCACGGGACACATTTAACAATGTTATATGTACTTTGAATAAAATGTGTTTTCATAAAATTATATATGAAAAACTCTTTCTTGAGCATGTTATATGTGTCATGTTTCTACTTTATCCATATTGCAGTTAAAAACTCCTATGAATTCGAAGATTTGACAATCTTTGCAGTGAAAAAAAGAAAGGTTTGTTATCAACTGTTAAAAGATCAGAACTTTACTTCTCAAAAGGAGCCAGAAGTCAATTGACAGATCTGTGTAGGTTCTACAAGACATCAAAGAGAAGCGTAATATTGCAATTTTCAATCGCACACCGCATCCATGCATTTGGAGCCATTGTTCTTTTTGTATCGATGGATTCAAGAATTTTCCAAATACATCTCCTTCATGATTTCTGCATAATATTATAAGAATCAAATATCAAAGAATAACACAATTCGTCAAGAGAGCTCACCACACAGTTTATTGAAGAAAGCAAAAACCGGTGGGTTCCTCCTTTTCAGCACTAGCTCCAGAACAACATGGTAAACTTGACATTATTGAATAAGGGGCTGCAGGCAATCTATTGCCATGAACTGGCCCAATGAATTTCAACGACATCATATCAAAACCTTTTACTACCATCGAAAATGCAACTCCGTTTTGCATTAACGAGGAAAAGAAATAATTCAACCCAGAACTGACATTTAAGAACATGAAGCATTCAACTAGAAGAAACAATTCAACGTGATTAATTTTCTATTACAGAATCATGTCTCCAGCATCAAATTTATACAAAGCAAACACAATGAAAACAATAAAAAGATACATCTCTATATTCCAAACACAATCCCTGACAGCATGATCATGTCTGATCTATATATACTCTCCGCTTCAACTTCGCTGCACCAGCTACACATCCCTCAAACGAGTTACTCTGACTTCTTCATCGATCACCAAATTCCTTTTGCCCCCGTGTCTAGAAATCAAACTCGACCTAAAAAAGGCCCCTACTAACAAAGAACCATCACTCTGGCATCTACATTCCATGTTTTCCCTAGCGGCAAAAAATAAAATCCTAATAGACAACAAGCATGCTATCTGCGAAATCGAGGGACTGAGCAATAGAGCAAAAGGAGTTGTGATTTTGACATGCTTTGACACAAATTTGAGCACATTCTGTGACTTGGTGATCATAGGGAGTGATGGATCCAACTGAGCTGAGATGAATGGGAGGCTTGAAAATGCGGTAGAGTCTGCAAGCTCTCAAGGCAGCGTGCATGGCTTTGACGCGATTGAATCACAAGTCGACGAGTTCTCATGCCTGAAGGCCGTGTAAAGACTTTGCAGTCCAACATCTGTATTGTAACTGTAAACTGAGACGTTATTAGGTGATTTTCTGATGAAGTAGAAGCAACTCCACAGATTGTTAACAGAACTATGTCTATGTGCAGGAGGCTGTGGTTCATTATGCATGTGAATTAATTAGAAGAGCAATTAAATTGAAGGATCGGGACTGGATTGGATTCTTTTCTACCATAATCATAAGGAATCTCAGGATGTGCTGTCAATCTACCGTCTAATTTATTTCTCAGCACCTAATTTGTTAAATAGGATTACACGTTGGATATTTCGATTCACTTGTAGCATATTCAATTCATGGAATCAAATCATGCAGAAAGTTCCAACTTAGAAATCAAGCTCAAATTAGTCACCTAGTTAATGAATGCGGTCATCTTGTGATGTAATTGAATCATAACAATGAATCTGGTAAAAGATGTGATCTTTTTCAACGAAATGAGAAAAAAAAAATAGTCTGTACACAAGAGTCGAAGGAGATTCCAGGCAACCCGTGGCTTATACTAGTTCATCAATTGATAGACATTTAAGTACATATTACTCCCCAACACAGTCTAAAACCGTGTTAGCTAAGTACATGGAAAAGACAAACCCCCTGAAGCTGCCCAGTCACCAAACGTGCCTGTTCTGACATTAGCTTAATTAGAAAAAATGACCCAAATCATTAAATCTAATGGATAGAAGCGTAGCAGTATCTCAACAGCAGCACTCAATAGTCAGAAAAAAATCCTCTTGGTTCGAGAATGGATTTTATAGGACTCCACATTAAAATTAGAGATAACTCTACCAAATCTTAGTTACCCTTGAATTGGGTCACTCGATTCACCTGTTTAGATTTGGTAGTGGGAATTAGTAGCATGGGAGTTGTAGTCGGGGTGGTGACGCCGTAACGCTCGGAGTGCAATGTCAGCATCATGAAGCTATAGTATTCTCCTTATTTCAAAGACAAACTAGGAAGAAGTTACCTGCTACCGCGAATAAAACAATGAAGGACATTTTCAAAAGTTAAACTACAAAAAGGGTGTCTTTAATCAAAAAAAAGGTGTAGAACTAGCACCACTCTTCCTGTAAACAAATTTTCATAAACATATTAAGTTTCTTTTTTAAATTCATTTTTTTGGCTTATTACTTGCAAGTGGGCCCAGTGCCTTAATACTAATACATAATATTTATATGCCTTCTCTGGTTAGGAGAAAACTTATATCAATTATTGATATCTAAAACTCTTTAGCTCACTAAAGATTAATATCTATACTTTTCAGAATCACTATCCTTTTTCCCCCAAAATATATTTGATTAATTATTTTGTAATATTCCTATCAATGCACAAATGCACAAAGTAATAATTCTACTTTATTTATCATGCATTTAGATTTTAAAGTTTGAATCTTTTCCATCTCATAAGTTATAAATAATCTTATAAAAATGGACATAGTTTTATCTTTCCACAAATTCACGGATACAATTTCTTCATATACGTGAATAATATCTTTCAATTCATTAGTAATTCGAATATTTTGTAATAAGAGAATTGTGCCAAATCTTTTAAATAATAACTTTTCGTATAGTGGGTACACTTTTGCTAACAATATTAGAAAGGAACGATATAATTGATCATAAAGATTGTGTAATAGTACGCACAAAAGTTGTTGTCTGGAAAGGAAAAATGACAGGGACAAAAAGAACTACTTAAAAAAAATAAAAATAAAAATAGAGGGACGATACTGTTATAAGCTTCAAAGAATAATACTTTTGATCACGCAATTTGACAAAATTACTAATATGCTTGGTTATTTATCTCTATTTCTGATAATATACAGTTAAACAAAAACATAATTTATTAATTTTCAGAAATATTGCATTCAAGACAAAGTTGAAATAACATTCTTCTCGTAAAAAAAAATAATATTCTTAATTTTACTCCAAATTCTAGGACATCTTTTTATTTTCTTCGTTTATTTTCCTACTTCACATCACATATTCTTTGTTCATTACCAAGACCATAACTTATTGGTGTTTATACCGGAGCAGCAATTGCATATAAAAATTTTCTTCCTTCCTCGAAATCTGAATTTGACACATCATAGTCATGCATAATTTTATGTGTCTTTGGCTTTGAACAAAGTTTTCAAAAAGACTAGAACTTCAGCATTTGTTTACGTCTCTTGATATGTACATTAAGGCTGCGTTTGATAATGTTTTTATTCTCAATAATATTTTTTTTTCCAAAAATATTTTTTTATATTTCTGTTCTCGATAATAATTTATGAATATTTTAAGGCATTTGATAACTATATAAAATTTATATTCCCATAACAGAAATATGTTTGGTACAACTCTAAATATTTTTGTGATTTTAAATTTCTTTTCATTTATTAATAATTTTATTGCATTTTTTCTCTGTTCTTTTTCTTCTCCTTCCTCTAGCTAGTCGCCAACCTTGGCAATAGCCGGTTGGTGACTAGCCAGACAAGGGTCGGTGAAGTCGCTGGCCTCAAGGAGCCTCACCAGCCACCAGTGAGGTCCACCTAAGCCTTGCGATGGCTAGGAGAGGCTGCGAGACCGACCTTACAGTGGATGGGCGAGGTCGAGCCTTGTAGTGGTTGGATGAGGCTCGACCTTGCCTATATCTGTGAGGTCGAGCCTCATCCAACCATCGTGAGGTTAGGTGACGCCATAATAAGCAACACCAACCTCACGGTGGCCTGGGGAGGCTCGGCCAGACCTGGATGAGGTTGAGCCTTGCCCAACCATGGCGAGGCTCAGGGGGGGCCTCGCTAAGGGCTGGCAGGGTCACCGAGCCTTGTCTAGCTGGTCGTTGACCATCGTTGAGGCTGTGCGACTAGATGGTGGAAGAGGAAAGGAAGAAAGAAAAGAAAGGAAGAGAAAAGAAAGACTTATTTCTTGAGTTGTTTTCGAAAACAAAAAATAATTTTCTTTTTATTTATTATTTATGTTCCAAATCTATTGTTTCTAGGAAAGAAAAATATCGAACGTAATTTTGTTCTATTTATGTTCTAGAGAATAAAAGAATAGAAATATTTATTTCTAGGAACATTATCAAACGTAGCCTAACAAATCCTTGGGCCATGCAAGCACAGACATAACACGAACAGGCCCAAGTTGGGCGCAAGCCCGTGAGGGGCCGTTCCAGGCTAAGCCTATTAACAATAGGGGTGATTGTAGTAGTCCGAACGAAAGTGAAGATGTAAAGAGTAATACAAGATCTGTCATGAATTTAATTATGAAAAGAAAATACTCGTAGTAACAAAAAAAGAAGGGGCAAAAAGGGTAAAGATCAATACTAAATGAATTTTCCACCGGCTTCTTTTGACAAAAATGTTGCCAACAACACAAAGGTACACTATCACCCGCCGCAATGGCTCAGTTGGGTAGGCACTAGATTTTCATCAAGGAGGTCTAGTGTTCAAAACTCCTGCAGGAAGGCTAGCTTTGAACCTTTTGGCGACTTACTCGGTGACACATATATGATGACTAACACATATCGCCCCTGGTGGTTTATCTCCGCTGTCAGCCGTGCAGGGTTCCCTAGGTCACAAAAAAAAACACACACACAAAAGTACGCTAAAGCATTTGGCGTGGTCTTCTTTTTCACATTCGGATGGCCCACCTTCTTTTTCTTTTGCCTTTATTGCTTTATTTCTTTTCATCATCAGTCTGCTTTTTGTAACAAGATTTTCCTTGGATTCTCTCGGGCCAGTTCCCGTGAACGATGGGGTGAAGTCCCCAAAAGATGGTTTTGTGGTGGGAGCAAAAGTGAAGATAGTGAAAAAGGAATATTTGTGTGACTGTTCTTAATTAGTTATGAGAATAATAATTTATTTTAAATTATAAAATCTAAATATAAAATAATTGAAAATTATTACGAGATTTATTTTTAAGAATTCATGACCCATAATATATTATGAGCATAATAAGAAAGAGCAGTAATAAATATTTTTTTGGCCACTGAAGTGCACCCTCATGTTTTTGATTCTTTGCCTTGCGGGCTTCTTTCGACTGAAGTCCCGCCGACAATACAAAGGCACGCTAAAGCATCGGTGACCGAGCCATGCTACCCCGACACCGTACAGACTCGCCCCTCTTTTTTCATATATGTAACTATGAAAAGAAATTTCTCGGGGCACGGGAAAGGGGCTAAAACAGGACGGGGCAATAATGAACAATGTCTTGCCACCGAAATGCATCCTCCTCACGTTTCTTTTTCTTTGCGGTCTCCTTTTAACTAAAATCTTGCCGACAGAACAAAGGGCGCCAAAGCATCGATGGGGTTCTTTTCCACACTGGCAGGACCCATCTTCCCTTTCTTTGCTTTATTACTTTATCTCTTTTCATTGTCGCTTCTCATTGAATGAACCTCGCTTTATTACAAGTTCCCAAGAAATGGTTTTGCACTTGTCATCAAACCGGTGAGTTAATTATTTTGATAATGTTTTCTTTGCCAACAGCATTTGATATATCATTCAGACCACAATTTCAATATTTTCGAGTGGATTTTCAATGATGACTTGTATAATAGCTTACTTTTGCCGTTTCGTGCAACATCTTTTATTTAGTGACGACTTTAATTATTTTTCGTTGGCAATATGTGGATTTTCTTTTTGCAATTTTGTTCCCAAAATTGTGTGCCTTTACTCAGCACGCACATGCTCTCCATCATTTGAAGTTTGACAACTAAATAAAATTGACAGGAATTCGTTCCGTTGATCGCTCAAAGAACCGCATCCCAGATTATATCACTTCTAGGACCTTAAAAATTGTTAAAGACTTATTGTCATCATTGAGGTTTTGTTTTTTTAACAATCTTGACGGAAAATATTTTTTGAATCCCAAAAAAAGTTGGGTTTTGATATCTCACCAAGCAAAATTTAGACTTTTCAGTGAAATTTTCCCCACTAAAGTTAGCTTGGTTTGTCTACTGTTGTCAACTCAAATGAGTACATTAAATCTTTATGATCATCTTAGACGGAACTTTGTTGGAATGTACTTTTCAATTGCCGATATAAATTTGAAATTTTGATGATATAGAAAAAGTTTTGAATAATTAGTCTCATAGCGAATTTAGTTTTGGATTTTTTGCAGAATTGCCACCCATTTTTGCTCATCCATTGCCATCACAAGCCCTCACTTTCATGCGTAGATCCACCCGTGACATATAACTCCTCACCCATTCGACTTGTCTACTATACCTTGGTCTTGTTTTTCTCTCCGTGCGGAGCTTGCAATCTATGTCTAATGGAAGTCGCAACAGGCGAAGGTTGCCAGCCTCGCACAGCCATGGATCTATGGTTGCATATGGCCGTGGTGTCGGAGCTCAACCTAGTCAATTCGCTCGATTTTTTGAGCAAAAGAGAAAGGTCCTCAGCCTATTTATCTTTATAATCAATACCAAAAAGGAAAAGAAAATTCCAGTCCAGGAGGGCATTTGGCACCAGCAAAAGGCAAATGCAATCGATGATCTACAGATTCACAAACAAGGAAAGGGAAGGACAGGGGTCGTGGTTACAGATGAAGAGCGAGCTACCAAGTGTCGATGGTGGCATGGGGGAGTGATGATAATGTGTGTAGTGGAGCGGGAGCCAATTAATAAGAAAATGATTTTTTTCGTCAGAAACCTAAATTAATATATTTATAATAAATTTATTTTAAATTAATTATTCAAAATTAATATATTTATGATAAATTTACTTTTTATTAATTTTCGTTAAATTTTATTATCAAATTATTTGTATTTTTTGTGATATTAATCCAATTTAACTCAAATTAAGATAAAGTAAATTTGTTAGAAAATGATCGGTTTAGGATTTTATATAGTCAAAAAATTAATTTGAGATAAATTCATCATAAATATGTGAGTTTGATTTTTTTTATAATATTATCTCATAATATTAACTCATAAGAAGAAGATGCTAAATCAACTTGGCTTACGTGTTAGGACGGTTTGTGGTCTCAAGTATTGGGCAGTAACACACATATCCAGATGAATGAGGTGAATCCTATGGGAAGTTCACCCGATCTACCGGTGCATGAGTTTGTGTTCACGAGGGCAATACCTTCTCCGTGAATAGAAATGAAGTTGAGAGTCATATTTCCCCAAACTTATTTTTTTTCAATTTTCAAATTCGGACAGCACGGAAATTGGACAAGGGCGGATTTCCCCAAAATTAGCCCTGACTGGACACCCCAGCTCTGAAGTGACACTACAATTGTGTGCAGGAAGAGACATAGGTGTGCCTCGTGCAGTGTTACTCCTCCGTTCTAGGGACAAGGTGTGGACAGAGAATCCAGCGGAAGATATATTTATAATTTGGCAGTGTTTGTTTGTATTTTTATTCAAAAAGTGTTTCAGAAAATAAAAATAAAAAAAAATTATTTCTATTCTAAAGAATGATTTTTTATTAGAAAAGACGCATTTTAGTAAACTTGTTAGGAAATAAAAAAATAAATAAAAACACGTTTGGTAAATTTATATCATTTTTTTATTTCTTTTAGTTTTTTAATATTTTTATTTTATTATTTTATTTTTTCCTTTCTTTTTTTTTTTTTTCTTCTTTTGGCCGGTCGCCGGCCATGCCAAGGTCGGCGACCGGCCAATGGGGGCCGACAGCCTTGCCCAGCTATGGCGAGGCTCAGCGACCCCTGGCAAGGTCGAGCCTGGCCATGGTTGGGCAAGGCTCGGCCTCGCCGGGTCTGGGTGAGCTCGAGCTTGCCCAGGCGAGGCCGGGCCGAGCCTCGCCAGGGGCTGGTGACGCTCCGGTGAGGTTGTCGACCCTCGACGACCAATCGCCGGCCATGGCCGAGGCCGGCAATCGGCCAAAGAAAAAAGAAGAAAAAAAAAGAGAAGAAAAGAAAGGAGAGAGAAAAAATGTTTTTCAAAAGTGTTTCAGGAACAAAAAAACAGATTTTAAACAAAAACACAAACAAACGTATTTCTATTCTTTTTTTGTTCACGGGAACAAAAAAACAAAAAATTTGTTCATGAACAAATAAAAAGAACACAAACATGCACGTCCTTTGTGGTGAGTTAAGTAGTCGAGTGGGGAGTACCTCCACAAAGACAGGATAATTATAATTAAAAAATACAGAAAAAAAAGACGAATATTTTCTTTTAATATTTTATTTTAGTCACCGAAGGCAACTCGATTGCTCCCATCTTTTTAGGATTCCACTAATTTATTCACCCTGCAATTGTACTGTTCTTTTTTCAATTGCCTTTTGGTGGCGGAGAGAGAGGGAGAAGAATTGGGTTGGGAAGGGGCCCACTTCTGGTTTTTTATTTTTTTTGGTCGAAAATACGAGTGATGTTCATGAAATTCGTGGAAAATACATATATCAAAGAGAGTTGAGGGAGGGGGGGGGGTCGACCCAATTCGTAGGTAAATTGTTTAGCCTTCGTGTTTTGGCTAACCAATCCGCGCGATCATATTCGAATCCCGGCTGCAATGGGCTATGGTGAGGCCCAAAAATTTGCTCTTCAGCTTCTTGGCCCGGTCCACCAGCGATTGTACTTCCCACTTCAGCATATCAGAGGAGTTAACACCGTCGACACGTACACTCCAGTCAGACTCAAGCTGCAAGTTCTCTGTAGATCTAGGGAGGAGGAAGAGCTCGCTTCAATTGTTTTGGAGAACCCGTCCAGTAGCCTTCCGGACGCATCACGGACAACGCAAGCCATAGCCGCTCGAGACCGTCCTCTGTTCGTCTCGTCTCGGGGTGGGTCATCAGAATCTCGAACGAGCAAGGCGTCCAGTGGAGCTTCTCCTCTATTCGTCTCTGTGATCAGCTCGGTTCGGGGTTGATCTGCAAAAGCTCGAGCGAACGAGGCATCCGCTGGAGATCCTCCTCTGTTCGCCTCTCTAATTGTCTTGGCTCGGGTTGGGACTTGAGAATCTCGAACGACGAAGACATCCGCTGGAGATCCTCCGCCGTGCGCCTCTGTAGTGGTCTCGGCTCCTCCTCTGTTCGCATCGCTGTTCGTCTCGGTTCGAGGTGGGACTTCGGAAGCTTGAACGAAGGAAACGGCCGCTCGAAAACCTCCTCTGTTTGCCTCTGTACTCGTCTCGGCTTGGGGTGGATCTTCAGAGGCACGAACGAAAGAGGCATCAACATTGGTCGAGTACTTTTGGTGTTGGAAGACGTGCACTTTGACAGGTCGCAACGAATCATTCCCATTGATCAATTCTAGTAAACTGGCCCCCGACTCTCAGAATATATTGAACCAATCCTCGCTTCTAAGATTAATGACCACAACACGCCCATTCGCTCCTTGAGATTTGAAACTGCCTTGGCTTCTAGTACTTATTACTCCATCCTGATCTTAAGGGCTACCTCTCATCTCTGATATTCCACCACTCCCCTGTATTTCAAGCTTAAACCCTTCTCGTTGCCAACTCTCATAATGTTTGAAAACTTTTGGTTGCCCTGTATGGTGACAGTTGCCGCCATCTTTCTCTCTGCTATCCTGTTCAAAGAATTCCTGAAGAAAAGAGCAGGTCAGTCCGCTGTGGAGGGCAGTGCAGATAATGATTCAGCTACAGAGAATGGTACCGCAGAGAGGGCTGCTCGTTCTTGTCCTTCACCACGAGTTGAGGAAACGGCAAAATCATCTGGATATGACTATGAGGTATTCTTGAGTTTCAGAGGACCAGATACACGATCAGGTTTTACCGACTATCTTTACACTAGCCTTACAGATGCGGGAATCCGCACATTTAAGGATGACAAAGACCTCCACATTGGAGAAGAGTTTGCCCCAGAACTTCTCCAAGCAATTGATCAGTCGAAGATCTCAATACCTATCTTTTCGAAAAATTATGCCTCTAGCGTATGGTGTCTCAAGGAGGTAGTCCGGATGGTTGAGAAAAAGAAAACTGGGGGACACAAGATTATGCCCATTTTTTATGATGTAGCACCTTCGGAGGTTCGATATCAAACTGGGGTTTATGAAAAGGCCTTTCAATCACACAAAAAGAAGAGGCGATATGGTGAAGAGACGATCAATCAATGGAAGGCTGCTCTTAGTGTAGTTGGGGAAATAAATGGATGGAACCTGCATAGCGAGAAAAACAGGTGACTACTTTTTGCATTCCTGATGTGCGCTGTATCATTAAAACTGGATGCATATTAATCGGTTTCTTTCTCATATTTGTGTTAGTCTTGTTAGAATTGACTTTTATGCTATTGAAGTTATCCCGCAGAAATCCCTTAAATAATGGCACAGTCCCACTTTTGTCCTATTTCATTCCAAACAACATGTTTTTCAGTTCAGGTCCTCTATAAAACGTTTGTAACAAAGGTGATTCATCTACGATGGAATAAATCCTTAAAGAACATATTTCAATTTTGTCTTGCCAGAACATAATTTATTTAAACACACTTTGATAACTCATTTCCTTTTGAACTCCAACAAACACTAGGCGAGAAGGTGAGTTTGCAAGGAAGCTTACTCGGAAGGTTTTCAATGAGTTGAAACAGGCTTATCTGGTGGTATCGGATTGCTTGGTCAGTGTTGACAACCATGTGGATGCTATCATGGAAAAGATAAGTGCCCAGACAAGTGAAACACGGATTATAGGAATCCATGGAATGGGTGGTATCGGAAAGACAACTATTGCCAAAATCATCTACAATCGACTTTCAAATAATTTTGAGAATTGTTGCTTTCTGTCCAACATCCGTGAAATGTCAGAACGCAAGGGCATTGAATGCTTGCAGAATCAGCTCATCTCTGACATCCTCAAAGACAAATGCATAGATATAAGAAACATCGATGATGGGATTAAGATCATCAAAGATAGGTTGTCTAATAAAAGAGTTCTCCTCCTTCTCGATGATGTACATGAAAAGAATCATATTGATGCACTTGTAGGTGGGCGTGATTGGTTTGGTAGAGGGAGCAAACTCCTTATTACTACTAGAAACAAAGAAGCTCTTGATGTTTTCGAAGTGGACAACCATTATGAGCTTACGGGCATGGATCGTAGTCAATCTCTTCAACTTTTTAGCAAACATGCCTTCAGAAGAGATTCTCCTCTGGACGAGTATATTGACCAATCCAACAGGGTGATAGACATTGCTAAAGGTCTTCCGCTAGCTCTTGAAGTCATTGGTTCACTTTTATCTCGCACTGAAAAGAGAAAGTGGAATGACATATTGGAGAAGTTGGAAAATGTTCCTCACACAGAAGTTCAACATAAATTGAAAATAAGTTATGATGCATTAGAAGTTCGGCACAAGCATATCTTCCTTGATATAGCTTGTCTTTTCATTGGATGTGATAAAGACGTTATGGTTCATTTCTGGGAAAAATCTAAATTTTTTCCGAAAGAAGCTTTGATGGTTCTACAGAACATGTCTTTAATAAAAATTGAAGAGAATAATAGCGTGTGGATGCATGATCAACTCAGAGACCTCGGAAGAGAAATAGTTCGTCAAGAAAGTAACACAAAAATACAGGAGCAAAGTAGGGTGTGGGATCCTAAGGAAGGATTGGATTTGCTAAGGAAACATAAGGTAAACAACCCCTCTCAAAATATATATATATTCCCAGTATTTATGTATATTTTCTAAAAACAAGCTGTTTACTTTTTGTTTTGTCCAGTGCCATTATGACTTCCTCAACCTATAATTTTTGCCCCTTTAAGATTACATGATAGACTGAACTCAATTGATTAATATAGTGGACTTGAATAAAAATGCATTTTCCTTTAACCTTTTAAAATTTTTCCTTTGGACAGGGAGAAAAAAAAGTTGAAGCTCTGCGTCTCAAGTTGGACAATCACCAGCGATATCGCTTTTCTTATGAGGGCTTTGAGAACCTGTCACATCTAAAGTTCCTTGAAGTGGATGGTTCGATAGAAAATTTTTGTGTAGAAGAGAGGCTTCTTTGGCCTGAATTGCCATCAAATTCTTTTCCAACTAATGAGAATTCATATCTCCTTCCACAATTACGATGGCTTTCATGGCATGATATTTCCCCATTTAACATCACAAATTTTTCCATGGAGGATGTGGTTATTTTTAATCTATCTGGAAGTAAAATTACAGATGATTGGAAGGGTTGGAGCCACATGAAGGTATGTTAAATGTTAGACAATACTTATTATTCCATCTTAAGAGATTCGCAAATAATATTTGCATGATTTTTCTTTTACAGGTGATGATGAACTTGAAAGTTCTGGATATGTCCAATTGCTCATTGTTGGAGAGGCTTCCAGATTCAATTGGAAGTTTGGAATCGCTGATTGAGTTGGATATATCTAAAACGTCGATCAAAGAACTACCTGATTCCATTGGAAATTTGAAAAAATTGAAAGTAGTGAAGATGAGGGAGAGTAGGTTAAGCAAAATACCCGATGTCCTTTGGTCGATGGGGAATCTCGAACACATAATGGCCTCTAGTGGTGTTTATGGATTTCGTGAGAGGCATTTCCATGTGCAAATTGGCAATGGCATCTGCGGGAGTCAATCCCTAAGGATCTTGATATTGGAGAGTGCGGATATATATCCACTACCGAGACTTCCTGAAAGTCTTATCAATTTACAAATGTCAATATTGCACATGGGCACGTTTCCGGATCTCTCAAACCTCACGAATTTAGAGAAAATGGATCTGGAATTTGGCTGGCCTCATCACGACGTGATATCTAATGGGCTTGGGGAGCATCCGATGCCACGGTGGCTTGGGAATTTAAGCAAACTGGAGTTTCTGGCCCTGTGCTCTCATCACGGGACCACCTCACCAACAGACCTTACCCTCCCTCCTCAACTGAAGTCACTTCGCCTCGAGTGCCCTAATCTGCGTCACCTCCCGAGGCTTCCCTCGAGTTTATCCTACTTGAAGTTGGATGGTTGCAAGTCACTTTGCTCGATGGAGGATTTGTCGAATTTGAAGAAACTATCATCTCTCCGTATTTCATCCGCCGCAATTGCAGAGATTCAAGGTCTTGGTTGTCTGGAGAACCTACGAGATTTGTATCTTCATTCGCTTAGATAGGTGAAGATAATACCTGATCTAAGCAATTTAAACAAACTAACATCTCTTCGGGTAGAATATTGTGATAAGCTGGTTGAGATTCAAGGCCAACTACCTCGGTTTTTGGATTTCTTTCGTGTTGATGATTGTGGTTCATTACAGAAGTTGCCCGATCTGTCAAGCTTGATGGGTAAGCAAGCGCTTTTTCTATACAATTGCAAAAAAATAAATGTGGAGGCTATTCTTGATGTTGCTCGGCTGAATCCACGACATTTCAAGTTTGTAGACTTTGAACAGCTGCAGATCCTACCTGATCTAAGTAATTCAAATGAACTCATACGCCTTCAAGTACAACAATGTGATAATCTGGTTGAGATTCAAGGTGAATTACCACAATCTTTAGAAGTATTGGAGATTGATTCATGTAAATCTTTATGGAAGTTGCCTAATCTGTCGAGCTCGACGGGGCTGCGAGAGGTTTCCATAGGTTATTGTGATAATCTAGTTGAGATTCCAGGCGAACTACCACAATCTTTGGAAAAATTAAGGATTTTTTATTGTGGATCTTTGCAGAAGTTGCCTTGTCTGTCAAGCTTGATACGACTGCGGGCAGTTCGCATACAAAATTGTGATAATTTGGTTGAGATTCAAGGCGAACTACCACAATATTTAGAAGTATTGGAGATTCATTCATGTAAATCTTTACAAAAGTTGCCTAATCTGTCGAGCTCGATGGGGCTGCGAGAGGTTCGCATATGTTTCTGTAATGATCTGGTTGAAATTCAAGGTGAACTACCACAATCTTTGGAAAAATTGGTGATTTCTTCCTGTGTATCTTTACAGAAGTTGCCTTATCTATCGAGCTTGATAGAATTGCAAGAGGTTTGCGTACTAAATTGTGGTAATCTGGTTGAGATTCCAAGTGAACTACCACAATCTTTGGAAAAATTGGAGATATATTCATGTAGGTCTTTACTGAAGTTGCCTAATCTGTTGAGCTCGATGGGGCTGCAAGAGGTTCGCATACGCTACTGTAATGATCTGGTTGAGATTCCAAGTGAACTACCACAATCTTTGGAAAAATTGGTGATTTCTTCCTGTGAATCTTTGCAAAAGTTGCCTAATCTATCAAGCTTGATAAGATTGCGAGAGTTTTCCATACATAATTGTGATCAACTGGTTGAGATTCCAGGCGAATTACCACAATCTTTGGAAGTATTGGATATTTATGAATGTCAATCTTTACAAGAGTTGCCTAATCTGTCAAGCTTGAAGGGACTGCAAAAGGTCAAAATAATTCGTTGCAGGAAATTAAATGTAAAGGCAATTTCTTCACTTTGCTCAGAGATGTCAGTCAAATCTGTGGAGGTAGACGATGAATATGACTCTGAAGCGGATGTGGAAGTAGACGATGAATATGACTCTAAAGAGGACGAATAACTGCACGTTGCTCTTGAAAGCTTCTTGATCCACGACGACAAATTGTTTCCTTGTGTTCAAACTTTAAACAAATTGAGGTAACTTATTTCATCTGACAACCAATGTTTTACCTTTTCTGCAATCAAATTCTTTCACATATATGAACAGAGAAGTTTCACATGCAACTTTTAATTACCATCTCACGAGTTGATGACTGAAAATCTGATGAAGGTGTTGAAATTATGATACCTCCCTACAACCACAGGGTTCTTAATTATGTACACATATTTGTTTTCTTTTCCTAGTTTGGTTTGGCTTTTTCAGCTATATTTTCTGTGGATGATTTCTCCTTGCTTTTATGTTTCCCAGCTGGAGGTATGCATGTTGATTGCCTCGCTTTTATTTGCTATGTAATAAATTCGAGAGATCCTTGTTGATCTGCTGTTTCACATATATCAAAGTTGATAGCCTCGTTTCTCTTTGGAGATAACTTTGTTATTCTGTAAACAATTAGATGGAATGTGTGTTGGAAGGTCATAAACCATGGTTCTCATCCTGGAACTTTACAGCATAACCAACTCATTGTTGCAACAGTGAAGAAGATAGACACTCTGTATTGACACGCTTATGTTCAATTTGTTTTCCAGGAAAGGTGTGCTTCTTAGTGGATTTACAAAGTTCATGGAGAAGTTATAAAATGGAGAAAGACGAATTTCACATGTGCAGTGGCATTATTAGTTGGTGCAGCAAAATTTCCATCCATTACAGGAGAAGAGAACTACTTAGCTTCTCCAAGGTATCGTAAACCATCTAATGGTTAAGGCTAAATTTCATAAGTAGTGGTGCGTAGGGCATATAATAAGTCTCATGTGGGTCAGAAATCATGTAAATGGACTTTTGTGTGATCTTCATATTAGTACCTACATTTTCTAGAAATGGTTATTTCTAGGTGATTATGTGTAATAGAAGCCCTTCCAATGTTGCCGGTTTCAAATGTTGCCGAGAGGATTTAAAGTTTGAGAAACCTACAAAAATTTTTCTGCACAAGGAGCTTTGCCTAATTTTTTTTTTCGTTCTTTTTTTTTTCTTTTTTTGGTGGAAAGCTTTGGCTCATTGGGCAGCTATACAAATGAAGACCAAATAAACGAAAATGAAGATGGCTTTTAATGTCAACGAAATTCCCTTTCACAATCTTGGGATGGTGAACTGGGCATTGTGGAGAGACAGAAACTTGAAGATTAGTGAGGGAAGTCGTTGCCTATGGATGAAATCGTTAAATTTGTTGAACTCGATGGGAAGTTTTAGTTGAACGGTTAGCCCTTTTTTCGAAGAAAACATTAGAGCAAGGTAGAGGGATTCATTGTGCAGGTTGGGGCATCATATGTAATGTTTTTGGGTGTAAAAGGGTTATTTAGGCAAACCTGATTGTTTATTAATCTTTTTTGTGGGGCCATAAGAATGAATATTGTACTTCATCCGCATGTATGTTCTCTTCATTGACATGAAATGGAACTTGCTTATCAGTTCATGCACCTTTCGATGTGAAAATGGTGTTCAGAATAGCCAAAATTATGTAAAATCAGTTTTCACATGGTTTTAAGCAGTGTTGCTTTCTTTCTGACAATTGTGATACTTTAGAGCTCATGGGCATTCAGTGTTTGCAGAATCAACTCATCTCCTCTGTCCTCAAGAGGAAATTGACAGAAAAAAGTAATGTTGATGAAGGGATCAAGACAATTAAAGATAGTTATCTTGTAAAAGAGTTCTCTTCATTTTTGATGATGTTGACCAGAAGAATCAATTAAATGCACTTATGGGAAATATCTACAATATTTAGGCATTATTGGATTCTTCGATATTGAATATCAAGACCCACCGGTGGGTAGCTGAGTTGGTTCGACTTTGGGCACTTCACTGCAGATGTCTCAGAGTTGAAACTCCGCAACTGCTAACACGTCTTAAGTGGGGGATCATGGTGGTAGAGTCTTGTGCTAGCTTTCTCCTAGGTATTGACGCTTGGTTTAAGGCACACCGCGCACTATAGGAGCCATGGATTGGCGATTAGCGTAAGCGAAAGTCAGGCCCGACAGATCCTAGGTCACCAAAAATATATATATCAAGTCTTGCGGGATCTCAAAATTCTTAGTGCTTTGCATTGTTCATCATTGAAGATAATCTCTTCCATTGGTCACTTGACATCTCTATCAAGGCTGTCTTTCAAAAGCACCGTAATTACACAACTTCCCTTGTCGATTGAAGCTCTTGCAAGCCTTGAATACCTGTCTTTGTAAGAACGTAGATGAATATGGAGGCTTTCAGACTCAATTGGCGATCTACAATCGCTACTTGAGTTCAATTAACTCCCACACGTGCATTAAAGAGCTACCTGACTCCATGGGAAACATGGAAAGTCTGAAAGTAATGAGAACGAATAATTGTTCCATGGAAAAGACACCCAGTGCCTTATGGTTGTTGTAAAAGCTTGAAGAAATAGATGCAGCACAGTGAAAGCTTGCAACTGCAAAATTCAAATGACATTTGCAGAGATTCATCTTTGAGAATCTTGAAATTGACACTGATTGAAACATGCCAAGTGTCAAGGCTTTCTCGTCAGTTTACACATTGATACATCGATCATCGATGACAACATTTCAAATTTCTCAAAGCTGACAAGTTTAAATGATTTGTATTTGGCCATTTGACAAGATGCTTACCCTGTTGAAAATTGTCAACTTGTGGAAGATGCTATGCCATGGTGCATTGTGAGATTAAATAAAGTGGAATCTTTGACCTTGTTGTCTGCTGTTCTAATCACCTGATCAACAAATATTTGTCAGCTTTCTCAACTCAAAAGACTAGAACTTTGTTGCGCTAATTTGCTGCGCCTCCGAAGGCTTCCCTCGAGTTTATCTTATTTACGTGTTGAATCTTGCTGGTGGATGAGAATATCAATGGATCTCTCAAATTTGAAGTACAATAACAAAGATTCGAGGCCTTGACTTTTTGGAGAATCTATGAATTCTGGAGCTCTTTGATCTTGAACCAAGGGAGAGTTTCCCTGACCCGACTCATTTGAAGAAGTTGAAGTCAGCTGCACTAGATTATTGGAGTAATGTGGATTTTGCTTGTCGCAAACTACCAGAATCTCTGGAAGAATTGTCGATTGAAGGCCCTGCCATCCTTGATGTAAGTTGATCAAGTTTCAACTTGAATAGGTCCAAATAATGCGATGTCTGGCATTGCTTAGGAGATTCTACCATTCCTTGAAAACTTTAGAAGAGATGCTCTGCAGAGGAGTACGTTTTCCAATAAGAAGTGCATGTGTTCTTGAAAGGTCCTGCAATTACAACCAGATCCGTTGTTGATAAAACTTTGAAACTCAAACAAATTGCTTATTGCCCCGTGTCGTTTGAGCAGACATTTGTTATTGTCTTTCCCAGAACCATGTTCATTATACTAAATTAAGACGACAATTTGGCAAATTGAAACTTGAAATTTGATGTTCTACTGCCGTTCTGTAGTTTATTACTAGTTGTTTTTGGAACCACTTTTTACCTTTAAGATAGATGGCTGTAAATTGCTCATGAAATGGCACCATGGTTTCTTTCGATCTACTTCATGAGTTCGATTTGGTTTAGATGTAATCCCTTTTGATGATTTTGGTTGTGAATTAAGTGACCAGTAAAATTCAAGTCAAACTAGTTTTACCATATTTTATCGCATAAATTTTGTCAATTTACGCGTTGGTAGTTTATGTAAGATCCTTGGAACTTGCTGGGTTGTACTTTAAATTTAAAGCTGATGACAATGAAGGATATATTCAAATGTGTAGGCTTTAATCGATGACAGAAGTTGTCATTCACCTTTTGGTTCTCCTAGGAATGGAGCTTCAGGTTTCAATGTTGATAAGGAGAACCACTCTCCAACAAAAGTCCTATATGACAGCCTGAGCTTTTTCTCTTGGCAACAAGTAAGAGAAATTTACGGGGTCTTCCTATGCAAGTAAGCTTTGGCTAACTCAATTAACGCGTAGAATTGACAGCTAGCCCACCAAGTAAAGGAAAGTACAAATGAGATGACAATTTATCTTTCCCAAAGCTGTGTGTCAAGGACTTAGATGGTCTCTTGCACAATGTGCTTTGAGGGGTCATAATTAGCAATATATCCATTTAAACGATGAAGGAAATTTAGTTATTCGGCTTTCCACTAATGCTATTTCCTGTATATCAGAAAAAATGAAGGTAAAAGCTTACAACTCTGGTTCCAAACAGTAATCAGTGTTTCATGCCAAAAAGCCAAGACGATATAAATTGTTTACCTCTAAAAGTTAAGATTTAGCAAAGGTTGCCGGCAGAAATGATGCAATACAAGGTCATCATCTGTTTTCAACATGGCTTGATTTAACAGTTAATCTGCATAACTTCCTGCCAGGAAACATTTGAAATACTTTTGCCAATAAGTCTTTAGTGAATGTGCCTATAGTAGAAGGTGAGGTCCCACATGGAGAAGTGGTCTCCCAAGGCACTCTTTGCTTCACCTTACAAAACCAGTTAAGTCTGGGAAACAAAGCCATAGGCCCAAGATCAGATTGAGACGTAAACTTGTGAATGCATTCATTCAATGGAAGTCATGTAGTTGTATTTACACATTCAACTTCATGCTATTTACATTCAGAGTGAATTTGAGTAGAGCTCTTATGCATCTTGTGATGGGTATGGACGACAGATCGATGGAATGCGTTTCATGACCGTCATCACAGAGGTCCTTGATGATTTTTGAGAAACGAGGTGCTGACCCAGAAGCATTTTAACTGAAGTTGCTCTTGGCATCAGAGTCTGAAGGCAGCCTCAATGTAGAAGCAGAAGGATTCCTAGAAAGCATAAGATTTCCTTTGACATCTTCACCTCCATATTCCTTCAATCGTGCATCCATGACAATCTTGCATGATCCCCATGTCTCAGCCATTAATCCCACACCATAGTAGACTAAGTGGTCCGTGATGCTGTTACCAGTTACCGATCTGCAAAGATGCACTCTCATCAGTCGTCCACAAATATCCCTCATAACAAAGGACTGACATTCTCTAGAACAAGCTGGCCTGTCACATGACTATTGTGTCCAGCATGACAAATCCACAAACTAATTGCTTGAACAAGTAGCACAGCCAAAAGTACCTCATTACCTGCTACATGATGGGTCTTCTCTAGAGCCATCACAAACTTTCTCAACTTGATAAACCAGACTACCAAATCCTATATTATAGAGCCATACCTACAACAAAGGGAACATTCCAATTACATGTGAACATTAACATCGAAAAGATTATGAGTAGCCACCAGCAAAGCAGGTGGAATCAAATCATTTTTGCATTATCTCACATCAATATGTTTATCTGTGACTGTCTTTGAGCTAGTCGCCAATGATCATAAGCACTAGTAGACAAACAATAATTAAATTGTGCATGATTGCACAAAGCTTCAGTCTAGGTTAAGACTAGGTTATCAGCCATCAGGAAGGAGAGAGAATATAAAGCAAACATTATTACGTGTCTTAAACTTTAAAATCAGTATGAAAAAATCTCATGATGGCTCTTGCAGGAATGAGAATTACTCAAATATTTCTGAAACGTCATGAGCACTACAGACTACCCTGCTTTGCTATGAAGACAAAAAAACAAAACAGTTAATTTTTTATAAGCTGAAAAAAGAGAGAGTACATACATCGTCAGAAGAAATGAGACTTTGGTTAGATAGGTTGGAAGAATTCCAAAGCAAATGTCAAAGTCAGTCAGTGACAACTCCCCATAATTTAGATGATATTCCATTAAGATCAAAGCCTTACCTCTCTAGGGAAGTGATGGTAAGTCTTCTGTGGGAACCGAGAATAGTATGGAGGTAAATGAGGCACAATATCATGTCCATTAGTAATACATATTGTATTTGGCACACGGTCACTGTAGCAAGATGAAAACACTCCATTGCCAATACGAGGTTGTCCAAATGTCAAAACCTGAACATTCTGTGCTTCATGATTGACCTGGAAATGACGTGTCCCCAGTTATATAAGTAGATCAGACAAATATTGGTCTTGAATGTTAATACATCAATGGCATTGTCAGGATGGGCCAAAAGAACAGTGCATCAAAAACCATATATCACATTTCACATACAATGGTGAACAATAGAGCAGCCCTTTCTCTCCATGAGGTTTGAAGGTCTAGCGTTGCTCTGTCAAGTTCCCATCCACAATTTTCCCAACACCAAACCCCACACCCACAATAAAACCAACCCCACCCTCAGCTTCAAGAAAAGATGTTAACAATATGGAATAGTGGGATTGGGGTGAATTCACAATTGAGGCGCATTTACATGCTGCCACGAGAAGCAATTGGATGCTGGTGGTGTGAGCCACATTCTGCTAATGGCATAAACAAAAAATTCCAGGTTCATGGTGAAAATGCCCCTTGAACTCCAAAACTTACTGTCATAAATAGCAAAGGAGAAACTAAATAAAAAAAGAAGGGCCACAATGCATGGGCATGTTGTCACAATCGAATATAGAACAATTTTTAGCAAGAAACCAGAAAGCAAAAGTAAAATTTTAAAATCATTTATGTAATGACAAAATGTTATGCTTGCTAGTTGCTACTAGAACTTCGAGAAAAGGTATAGTCTAAAGTTTATGCAACCTATGATTCTATCATAAGCCACATGAATGTTTGACTCTCAAAAAAATCACCACTTGTCATGGAGAGACAACAATGGGACATGACTTTGGGGTGGGTACCATTTCTAGTACCAGTTCCACAACAGGTGCCTAGAAAAGTACACTAGGCCACTCTATTTAACAAAGCTGAGACAAAAGGCATGATTTGGACATCTTAGAATTGGCTCTAGCCCAGTAGTCTGACTGAAGAGGAGCTGCTTCATTTGACTAGAGAGACAGTCAGCAACAGTGCACGAAACACAAAGTTGGGATCCATAAATAATCTATTTAAAATGCATTAGCACTTTAAGATTACATGACATAAAATTTGAGCTTCAAGTGCCTAAAAAAGTTATATGTCCAGACCATAAACATATCAACAATCCCATAAAGTTTCCAGCAAGTGAACTTTGTAAGGAATAGTTGGATGTCTTTACCCACTAAATTTAAGTAATCAACCAACTCAAAGCTCCAAAGCTTAACATGTACGACCCAATTCACAAAACTAGATACTTCGATAATTGGTGGTTCGCATAAAGATTGTGTGCACCCCATTCTGCTTGTGTTTTGCCTATGGGTTGATCTAACAAAAAACATAAGAAAACAAGATGCTATGTATGATGAATTGTAAATACAAATATGAGAGCCATAGAATGTTCAAGATCCACTTTAAGAGTCTAGACACTTCAAGGTAGAGTTGGTAAGAATTCCAGATAACTCCTAATAGACCAAAACTGAATAGTTGAAAGAACACAATAGAAAAGAAACAAATAAAATTCACAAGTCCCAGGCATAACAGTTTTTCAATTTATCTTACCACAAGATCGAGTCCGCAAAAAGATGCCATAGCCCCTCCAGTAGAATGTCCTGTCACCATGACATTGATGTCTCCATATAATCCTTGGCTCTTGTAACAGCATCCAAAATACCAGGTCGAATTGTCGTATTGTGATAAGCAAAGTAAAATCCATGATGAACCTAAGCAACAATTAATAGAGCAAGACTGTAACTCAATCCAAATCAGAAGTATCCACAGGTTGCGAGAGGCTTATCATCTCTAGAACTCACCATGGCACCAGGCATGCCAGGGTAATTTATGTCAAGCTGTTTCCAGTAGAGATCTTCAACCCAATTTTGTATGCTGTAGCCATAAATAGAAGCAATCACTAACTGAAGAGCTCAAATGATAAAGAGACATGACAGAAATTTTCACAGAACAAAATTAGTGAAGTATGGGATCTCCTCGTCACTCCATCTGAGATTACAAGAAAGTAACTTCCGTGTCTTGGTGGAAATGATTCACCCTTTTTCTGTTCTTATGGACAGCAGTCCCATGTGCCTTGTGTACATATTCACTGAGGGTGTTCTTCTTAGCTTAAATTTTCATCAAATCCTTTGCATGTCAATTGTAAGGGGAGGAGTTGCAAAAGTTAACATGCATACCTATGTTCTTGGGTACCTCTGAAAGCTATAACCATAGCATTAAGGTCCTTGGCCACCCCGACATATGCCTATATATATAAAATAGTTTAGAAATAGAGACAAACAAATAGATGCAATTCAAACATAGAGGCATCACAAGCATCCAATTGATAGGCCACCATAAAACGATTTATATACCTATAAGCAGTGCTGAACGTCAACTATCAGTTCAACGACTTTGAATCCCTGCTTTCATATCAAAAAGGCATTAATAACCAGTTCAGAAGCTCATAAGACAAGGTAGCATATGTCCACAAAATCTCATCTTAAAAAATTGGGTATTTAATACTAAAGATCCATTCTTCACACAACCTTAGCATAAAAAGTAGTTAAATTACCTTGGTCTTTCCATCACATCTAGGACATGTCTAACTACTGTCAAATCTGACATGTAAACCTGCAATAAAAAGCTTTGCTTTAATTTACAATTTTATTGTATTGAAATGGTTAAACCTGATGCATAAGAAGAAGCTCTAGGAAAATGTGAATTTTTTTTTTAAAGAACACTTATGGCTGATGCATACTCCACCAATATTGTGGCTAGAGTGTGATTGTAAATAGCTTTATGAACCCTGGACCTTGCTTTAAGCTCTGCATTTACCAGTAGATAAAATTTTGGATTGAAATGCGGTCACACTCATTCAATCACAAGCAATGAATCAAGTTTCTTATGACTCTAACAAGCTATTATGACAAATCAAGTGAGGGGAACACTTTAAGGAAGCATCAACTCGAAACAACATTCAGTATGTCTTTGCAGTCCTTCTTCGTGAACTGAAGAAGTATTTACAAAATCCAATGCAATCAAGGGGGAATACCTAAACAACATAACACACTGCTTTCCCACAAAGCTACTCCACGAAAACCTACAGGCGACAATCCATAACTCAACTGAACAAAAGCTGAATAACGATTGTTCAATCACTCTTGAGATGCTCAACATATGTTTTCCTCGAAGTAGAAACAGCAGAGTGAGATTTGCATTTGAACAAATATAAGGAAATTCAATTAATCTGACCCTATTCCAGGCGTAGCATTGATCCAAACTCGGTAATCTAAGGGATTAACAGAACCAACCAAATACAACTCAAGGCCCGTCCTTCATATGCTTTGAAAACACCCAATTGTACACCAGAGGGATCATATAGTTTTGCCCCATTCAATCAGGTACTCCAGCTCCACCACACAGTCAACGATTTCCCCCGACCCTGAAATGCCTAATCCCCTAAATTCACAATACAAATCTTGCTGTCCGTGCTAAAAAACCGACGTACTCAATCCTAGCGCCTTTCTATTCGTGCCTTCTCACAATCAAAACTCCCCATCGGAGAATCAGAGCAGTTTACTGATGCACGGACGCGAATTGCAATTACCTCTCGCCCCGCTTGCGGCAACCAAGCACGTCAGAACAACCATCGCCCTCAACCACGACCCGCTCCGCTCCATATCCTGCAACAGAAAACGGATCCAACAGCCTCGTCGAGAAAAGGACAAAAAAGAAAGGCACGAAATCGCGCCAAAAAAAAAGCTCCAATCTCCGCACCTTTCATGTACGCAAACAATCACACGCTATCAAAACGGCGCGAATGGGCCGGCGAGAGAGAGAGAGAGAGAGAGGGGGAGAGATGGCTCGAATTCGAATCTCGATTCCGTACTCTCTGGCGTCGTTCGTGGACTTTTATTATGGCGATTGAGAGACGCAGCGACTTGTTGGGGGCGAAGGGAAGCGCAGGAGGACGACGAATTTACGTATCATTCTGGATTTGCCCTCGGTTTCTTCCTCCGTCGGCGGGCATATTCCGTGTCGCGTTCGGTGATTTCGTCGCTTGCACGAGGGCAACGAAGGAAGTTCATCTGAAATCGGGGACCGTTGAGAATGACCGGGTGGCGATTTCTTCTGTTTTCTTCTGCTTTTGGTCAAAATTTGGGGTTTCTGTCTCTCTTTTTGGAGCTTCCCTTGGGTTTCTCCACGTCAGCACTTTGACTCGCGGCTTGGCTCAAACTAGAATTCCAAAAAAAAAAAAAAAGAGGCTAAAATTAATGCTAATACTCGTGGAGGTATATGTAAATGCAAGTACTACTTCGGACGAATGTTTTAGAATTCAAGATCGAATTGATCTAATAACTCGACTTATTCGAATTTGAAAAGAATGTAAGTATGCTTGAGTGACTGGCGAGTCGAGCTTCATTGCAAATCGTGGAACCTACTTCTCTTAATTTAAGGGAGAGCTGTAGAAGGTGACTTGTCGTATGTATTGATTCTTGATACTCTTGGTGTTTTATTGAGTTGGATACATTAGTTATTATTTTGGTTGATACCGTAAAAAACTCCAAACTGATATACACATGACAAATTTACCACAAATTAAAATTTTGATCACTAAAAACTTTTATCGATACACCTGTGACAAATTTACTAATTATTAGTCAGTGTTAAATTAAATAACGTGTACTGCTAATGGGTATACTAGTTTAAAATTTTACATTTCATTAATTTACATTAAACTGTTAAATTGCCAAGTTTGATGACAGTTGACATATGTACAAATTTAAGGTTTTACCTTGCATTTATCATAGTTATCATGGTATTGATCCAATTAAATGAAAATTAATGAAAAATAAATTTGTCATAAATGTACTATATTTAAGGTTTTTGTAGTAAGTTCATCAAATGTATACAAGTTTTGGATTTTTTATGGTTAAAATATTAATTCAGAGTAAATTTATCACGAGTGCATCAATTTTGAATTTTTCGTGATATTAACTCTTTTTATTTTTAGAATTTCAAGTTTAGTTGCTTTGTCTAAAATATACAAACTACTCATAACATGAGCACATTTAGAACTGATCACTACCTTAAAAATTACAGCATTATCGTCTTATAGTTGCTCAATGGAATGGATGAGTCGTACAAATATCGTGATCAAATGTTTTACATATAAAAAGAACATGAAGTACAATGAGTTTCTAAACTCAAACAAATGAATTTTTATTTTTTATTTTGCATTTAGCTCACACTAATAATATAAATAAAAACATTAATACAAGGTGCGTGCCATTTTCGGTGGCTCTCACAAATTTATATTGGTAGTGGAATATTTATAAAACTACACTGAAATCAGTACAGAAAATCTAAGTAGCACTGATACTGACACGCGATACGATACGATATAACACGCGACACGTTGTTTACCAACAATAAAGAATTTCGACGTGTTATGACATGTTGTATATTATATTAATATTTTATATATAAATAATAATTCATTATTTTTATGAATTTTCAATCAAATTAATTTAATTTAAATTCACAAATAAATAAATAATAATAAAATCCCATAATAAATTTACACTAAAAACATTAATTCATAATTTATTAATATCCTTCATTGTTCAACTTGAAAAGTTCAACTCCATTTCAATAAATCCATAAAACTTGAAAAGAAAAAACAAGTAATTCACATTCTAGACCCGCGTGTTAGACGTGTCAAAAAAAGAAAAAAGAAAAAAACTTGAAGGTAAATTGAATATCATGAAAAGTGAGAGTTAAAAGAAAATGAAAGAAAATATTAGGTTTTCATTATTTCTTAATTTGCTAGTTTTATTATTATTTGTTATTTTTTTCACATATATATTTTGACTATTCATTTATTGAAATTTTTTAAAATTGACATTGCATGTCGAATCGTGTCAAAAACTCGTATGTCGAAATTCCGACTTAAGTATCGAAGAGTGTCAAAAAAATTGATTAAGTGTTGAATTTTTCAACACGTGTTGACCAAATATCGTAGAGTATTTGATACGTATTGAAGTGTCGATACAACATAAAAGCTTCCAAAGTGTTAATGCTTCATAGCAAAAAAACAATATGTGGGAGTTAAGAAAAAGGTGATGTTCAAGAAAAATTATCATGAAGAGCAAAATAATCAATTTCATAAACACCCAAACTTTTCTTTTATATGCAGTAGAGATAAATGAATTGGCGTGACTTAAAAAAACTTTACAAGCACAAAACTGATTAATACACTGCTATTTTTTGTTGCTAGGCCTATACACTACTCATTTGCTTTATAAAAAGAAGATATGAACACGAAAAAATAGCAAACCCACCCCCGAACATTAGGGGTGAGCATGGTCCGGGTTGGTCCGGGCCACCCCCTAACCGTAGGACCAACCCGTCTGATGTTGGTCTCAATTTTTGACTTAGAGACCGCCTATGGCTCCTCAGGACCAAAGGACTGGACCGACCCAATGGGTTCTGGGTCCGTTCCTGCGGCCAACCGGGACCGATCGATAATTTTTTTCGTCTTATTTTTACTCCCTAAAAAGTAAACCTACAAATTTAAATTATACATCCATCGACAATGCGGCATTGTGCAACTAAACTATAAATATCAATACATATTTAGCAAATTTAAGATAACACAATAATAGAAATTTCGTACCTGCTAACCGCTTATCGAGATATGCGACAAGATAGAAAGTTCTTGTAATCATCTATCTTTAATATTCATAACATCATATGCAAAATCGTTTTCCTACATTTGATCACGTAGAATCCACTCAACCAAAAAATGAGGTTCACACCACTCGATTAGCATTTGATCATGTAAAGTCCACTCAACCAAAAAATGAGCTTCACACCACTTAACTAAAGAAATCACGTGAAGAATCGCTAAAGATTACTCTACTCTTCAAAAACTTCTACCATTTGACACGAATTGAAAAGTAAAGTGCAACTGAAATTCATTAGTAAAATACAATTAAATCATAAAAAGTTCAAAATATTTAATATAAACCATGAATATATAACTTCACATCTTGTTAATTCACTTGAATTTCTATATATCGGAAAACAAAACAAACGACACATAATTAATATTCAACAAAAGTTTTAAATTGAAATTTATTAGTCTTATTGATATAACATCTCAATATAATATAATATAATGCACATTTTACTTAGGTTTGAATATATAAAAGAATTATAAATAATATAATATAATATACGGGTTAGTCAGGGGGTTGGACCGACCCAAAAACTCTGGGACCAGAATGACCAACCCGTGATGTTAGTCATGATTCAGGGAAAAGGGACCGATCCAAGTCATAGGAAACCTGGACCAGAGCCATGCAGGGTTAAAGGCCAGTCAAAGTCGCCAGAAGTCGACCTAGACCACTGCTCACCCCTACCGAACATGTTAGCTCAATGATAAAGAGGCCACATGGCCCTTCGCGAGTTCATAAATTCAAGCCATACCAAGAAGAATCCTGCGCATTTACAATCTCTTTCCAAACTTATAGCACGTCAATAGAAACTATAACGATGGACTCATACACGTATTAATAAACATATTAGTTGTGTTTCAAACTAAACGCGCTATAATGATTAAGGAATCTGATTATGGTGATATCAAGAGTTAATAGCCGTAGTGATCATATTTTCATGCTTCTTTATTTATCAGAAAAATTTCGCAACCCATCGCGGCGTGGGCGGCGAGGCCAGGCCGGACCACCCCCTGATCCTCGAGCCGCGGGTCCATCTGGCGCGCTGGCTTTAACTCCCGTGGCGGGAAACGAAATTACATTTCTCCCCCCCCCCTTCCTCTAACTGGCGGGAAATTTTCGCACCCAGTCGTACATAACGAAACCAAATAAGGGGGAATAAAAAAAAGCCAATGGATAATTAAAAGTCATAATAAAAGCGAAGAGACTATTTAAAACAAAATTACGAAAAAGCGCAAACCCTCCTCCCCCTCCCTCGCTTCCTCCATTTTCGGACACCGACTCCGATCGAACGAACCACTCATCGGCCTCCGCCCCCCTTTTCAATTCCGATCGTCGCTTCCGATTTCGATTCGGCCTCTCTCTCTCTCTAGAACGAGCAGCAACGAACTCATCGATCGACCGATCCCGCCGATCTCCGCCGTGAGCAGGTCTTCGGCACCGATCGCCATGACGAGGCCCTCGAAGCAGCAGGCGTTAGGGTCGAAACATTGTTCGACCCAAACCAAACACGTTACTTACATTAAAGGAACACCCAAACAAGCAAAACACAATTTCCCTTTATGAAAGAGAGATTGATAGCGATACATCAGAGCCGCCTCCCTCCGTCGTCGCCACCGGCGGAGTTGCCGATGCCATGTCCAAGGCGATCATTGCGGGGCATCCAACCCTCTCCGTCGTCTTTGTGGTCTGCCCGTTCTTGACGCCGCTCGTCCATGGCTGCGGTCAAGCTCCGGCCATCTCATCCACAGCCGCTCTTCCCTGACATCAATTCCTCTGTTTTTTCTTTCGCTGTTTGACCTCCCAGTCCATGGCCGTTGACATCTCAAACTCGCCGTGTCAAGGCTCATGGCCATGGACGAGTTGCGGTCGCCAGATTTGTGGAGAAGCCTCCTCGCGAGCAATGGACGAGCTAGGCTTGCATCCACGGACGATACCAGATCTGGAGGCGCGACTCCAGTCCAGATCTGGACGGGCAACAACCACGAGCAGCTGTGACGATGGAGGAGTGGCTCGGCCATGGAGGGGGCCAACCACGAGCCGACCGCCCGCGACGACGGAGGGGACAATGGTAGTCCATAGGCCGTCGTTGCTCGTGACGGGACTTCTGGGTCTGCAACCATGGCTCTAACGAAAGTGGCTCGTCCATGGCTGCGAGCGATGGTGGTCGACTTCCAGATCTGCAGTTCCGTTGCTATGGACGGCCAGATTTTAACATCTGTAGAACGATGAGGCAGACAAAATAGAGGAAGCCAGCCATGCTCGGCGATGGTGACCCCGCCATTGGCAACAGCGGAGGAGGGACGGAGGTCGGGCGGCTGTGGACGAATGAGGGGAAAGAGAGGGCTGAAGAGAAGATTTTTTAATTTTTTCCTCAAATTCTACATCGACATGGAATTAGCGGACACGTGGCATGAGTGAAAATACAAACCGTCCACAGGATGTCTACTACTAATTATCCAGCTGTCTTTGAACAAAAAATAATCATCTAGCTGTCCTTTTCTTTCTTTTATTTTTTCCTTCTATTTTTTGGAAAAAAGCAATCTGCCTTTTTCTCTTCCCAAACATATTGTATACTTTGTCACACTAATCATCACTAAATACAATAATCCATAATTATTATTTGTTGCAAAACACAGGTCTATGATTTGATAGGTTGATCTAGTATAATGAAAACCCAGAAACTAGAACCGAAATTTTGATTCGAGTCTTATGTGTTTCGGATCGGGTCGGGGTGGGTCATAATGTGTGACCATTATGATTTGGGTCAAGTCAAGTAACATCAAAACCCGACCCGACCCTGCCCATTGACACCCCTAGTTCAAATAGCACTAGAGTTAAAAGCATTTTTGAGGTGAACTTGTTTCTTGCTCTTCGTTCGGGGTTTACTATTTTCTGGCGTACTCTCGGTTGGATGAAGAAAAGCCGAAGTGGAGAGTGTCTCTCGCTCGTAGTGTAGGCATGTTGTTCAATTGTGCATGCCAAAAACTATGCCTTTGGGAGGGCTTTCTGTTTTTTTTTTTCCCGGTTGGTTGGTTGGTTTTGCATCTCCATGGCTAGAACACTCGAGCAGAGCTGCAACTTTTCATGTTTCTTATATTCGAAACTGATGACTCGGGTTTTTCCCTTTTATTTCAACATTTCCTTGTGATTGAAAGCTTCATCAATCACTTCTCACCTTATACTAAGTGGGAAACAATGGCAAACAGAGCTCGTTAATCTTGCTCTGCTTCTCTCTTTACATACACACGACTTCTTTAGTTGGGCCAGTGCTTTCATACGTCTGAAATGTTGTTAGATACTTGTAAGTATGACTCAGTGAGGATCAGAATCGTTGCCACTAATTTATTTTTGCATTCTTTTTCCCATTCATTCCACAGGAAGATAATGGTGAAACAGAAGTTAGCAAGCGTGAGAAGGCCAGGCTTCGTGAAATGCAAAAGTTGAAGAAGCAGAAGATTCAGGAAATATTGGATCAGTAAAATGCCGCTATTGAAGCTGGTATGGTGCCTTTCCATTCTAAAAATGACTCTTTCTTGCATTATTTCGAGTTCATATATTGATTATGACAGTAAAATTTTCTTGTTTTTTAAATAATTTTTCAAGAATAATAAGGGAAAAGGGCAGTTGAAGTATCTCCTGCAGCAAACTGACATTTTTGCTCATTTTGCCAAAGGGAACCAGTCCGCTTCACAGAAAATCAAAGGAAGCTACCATTACCAATGACAATTCTCTCTGTATTTTGTGCATTGCAGATACAATCTCCCGTACATATGTTCCTTTTGACAACTTGCTGAGCAATTTCTGCATTGGTCCTAACTTTCTTCATACTTCATAGTTGCTTATTTGGGACTGAAAGCTTTGTTTGATCCTTGGCGGACCTTTTGCTATATATCAATAATTGCCTAATGCTGGAATTCTTTATAGGAAAGGTGCCTATGGTCCAGTGGTCTAACCCTGGCTAGACTGTCACTTACATTTGGTGTTGAGGTTCCATATTCAAAGGGAATTGAGATTTGCTAATATTTATGCAAATGAACGATGTTCAATTGTAACCTTTGTTCTCTTCCAGTGGACAAATAAACATCTGCTCATGCTTAAAAGTGGAGAAAACATGTTTGTGAAGTTCAGGTCATCATTTCGCAGACCATTTCTGTGTTCAGCATTCATGTTTGTTCAGTGACGTTTTTCTTTGGTTAACGTGTAGGGGTCGTCATGAATCTAAAATAACTGAAGAGGATGAAGATGGCTTGTCTGGTACAGGAAACATGCGGCAGCTGACACGACCCTCTTGTAATCTCTCTCTCTCTCTCTCTCTCTCTCTCTCTCTCTCTCTCTCTCTCTCTCTCATTTGATTGAAAGAAGGATAGTCTTTGCTGCTTATACCTCTCCTGTACCCCTGCTCTGACTTGTAGAAGCTGTAATGTTTGCTGCAATTTCAGAACGCTACATAATGTGGGATTGTCAATGTTCTTGGTGTTGACATGATTCCTCATCACTAACAATTATAGAACTCCAAGTACTTACTTTGGTGTTGACTAAGTAGAGGTTTTTGACATCCCTTCCCGGCCTTTGTCTAGGCAGGAACCTCTTGCACTGGGCATAAACCTTTATTATATTGTCGTCTTGCTCCAGAAAGATTCTGTTTTGCTCTGTTGCAATTATCTTGCCAACAGGATATCTCCAGCAAATATGAGTTAACTGCTTTCTTAAGTTCTATTTGTATGCTTTTTTGCAGGTATACAAGGGAAGATGAGGGATTACCAGCTTGGTGGATTGAACCAGCTCATAGGATTGTATGAGAATGGCATTAACGGAATACTTGCTGATGAAATGGTAGGTCACGGGCTGCAGCATTTAGATGTGTGCAGTATGGAAGCTGGAAAGGCTAGAAGATGCAGAGCTTGGAGAAAATGTGCTTATAGAAATTCCAATGATATCTTAGAGATATTCATCTTGTGAGATCTTGAAATGGACATGTGCTGAGATAACCAATCATCGAGGCTCCCAGAAAGTCTTATATGTCTACAATATTCATACCGGGTTGATGATGGCATTTCTGGTCTCTCCAACTTGAAAAGCTTGAGAGATTTGTCCTGGGAAAGCCAAAACTCTTCCCCCAGTTGACTAGGAACTTGAAAAGATCGTGGAAAATTCTATCCCCGGTGGATTAGTAGGTTAGACAGTTAGACACATTGGAGTCTTTAAAGTTGTCCTCTTCGATAATGACCACCTTATCACTAGATATTCCGCAACTTTCTCATCTCTACAGAGTTGAACTTTGTTGGGAATGATTTTACCAAAAAAAAAAAACTTTGTTGGGAATGTCTGCAGTGCCTCCCGAGGCTTCCCTCAAGTTTATTGTCCGTATGTATTAGACATTTCCTATCAATGCGTACATTGATAGACCTATCAACTTGAAGAAATTATGAGAACTTTGAGTATTGCGCACTTACAGAGATTCAAAGCCTTGAAAGTCTGGAGAATCTTAGAACTTTGGAGCTGAACGAATACCACTGACTGGACAAATTGGCCGACTGAGTGGCTTGAAGAAACTAATGGCTTTTCATTTACATCATCGTAGTGATCTGGTTGACCGGAATCACTGGACAATTTTTTTATCTTCTCCAGCAACTTTATCCTGAACTTTCTAATGTTTCAAAGTGGAAGAAATTAAAATGAATAGGCATCCACCCCCGGAGATTTGAAAATTCAACACATTATAGAGTTGCTTGATCAAATTTGGCAAACTTCTGCAAAAGAAAAAAGAATGGACACCTGCTCTGTCAAGTACTTTGTTGTACATATGTGTAACAAAGAGGTTTATGTAAATCTTCTTTTTCAGTTCACTTTGCATGTTGACTAGTGATGGTTCTGCAAGTACACTTGTTCAGATTTTCTCTATTTTAATTTGGTTTTGTTTAGATATTTTAATGGCTTTGAATTGCTAACTAACTTACCTAACGAGGTCAGGTCAAATTATATGAACTCCAAGTGCATTATTTTGTCAATTTACCATGTGATGATTTATTTGAGGTATCTTATAAATTGCTGCTTCGATTTACTGAATTTGAAACTGGTCGATGCCCATGCTTCACATAGGAGAACTTTAAAGTAGCTGTTACAATGTGTATGAAAGTATCTGAGCACTTGTGCCATTACCTCTATAGCAATAACTAACACAAAATTGCAACATGAAGAAGATGGACGATCTACATAGGTAAACACACGTTTAGTTTGGCTTTTGGGTAAAGCACGTTCCTTAATTGGATTCACACAAGATGAAGAGAAGTGGTAACGATTCTTAAATAAATTAAATAAATGTTTCCAGTTGCAACTTGGTCCGACATTATCTAATGTTGAAGTAAATATGAAATAATGACCCAAATCATCAAATTTCAAATGAATAGAAGTGTGGCAAAACTTTTTCCAAGTCTAAAAGTTTAACATGGAATAATCTCGCACCGTCTACAAGTTCTTATCATTTTGCCTCTTTTTTATATCTTTCGTAATAGATAATCCACAAGCATTAACCAAGATAATGAAGAGCCACACTTTCAAAAACACTATTTGAAATAAAGAACTTTTGTACTTGAGATAAGGAAGAGTCAAATTTTTTTTTTTTTAATCATTATAGTCATTGGAGAGGTGTCACAAAACTTTGGCCAATCACTGAAAAGGCTTCCGAGTTTGATTGAGAATTTGGAAAAGCTAATTGAGTTGGTTTCCAAATGGGATCTAACTGGTCACATCAAGTTTGTGAGCTTATTTACCGGACTTGTTAGTGGCCCAAAGTTCTAATACAACACTCATGAATGATTTTCCCATCTACATTGACACAAAACTATGCTTACATTGGTTTTGTGTACTCTATTTTAATAGCATATTGTATAATGATCAGCACAAAGCATGGATATATAGGGGTTAAATGCGAAGGTTGGTTTACCTCTAAATAGATGTGAGTTTTATAATTTGATTGATCACTAAGGGAGTGTCTTGGATGAAGATCAAGCCCGATAATTCCACCGGGCTTTTATGGTTTGATGTCAATTTAGGCCTGGGCCCTCTTAGCCCATTAAACTGGACCAACAAGAGTTCACCTTGATTAGAATTTTTGGGTGGGGGGGGGGGGGGTTGGCGGGCAGCGAACTTGTTTGGAAGTTCCATGTCTACTTTGTTGACTTTGACTTTGAATGAATCAGCCCATTTATTTGGACGCAAAAGTGGATTCTCATCCACAAAATTTTGCACCAGTGATTTTCGTGTCAAAGAAATGCAAATAATTGTCAACTTTAACAGGTTGGAGTGATGCTTCCAGGAAGCATCCCTACTGACTGATTTGATAGCAAAACTGGCCAACGACTCTCTCTGCATATTCAGCCAATCCTATGGCTTCTTCTAAGTTCAATGACCAACCAAAAAGTCATTCAAAAAATCTTCATTTTTAGTACCTTAAGATTATGTAGTATAAGAACAAAGGTCTTGATAGTAAAAACTAATATGTATGCAAAAAGTCTTTCTTTTCCTTTAAAAAAGTAGGAGTTAGGCAGTTCACTCAGGATTTTTTTTTTTTTTTTTTTTTTTTTGGTGGGTGGGGGGTGTTGGAGGGGGGGGACGAACTTGTTTGGAAGTTCCATGTTTGCTTTGTTGACTTTGACTTTGAATGAATTTGCCCATATATTTGGGGGCAAAAGTGGATTCTCATCCCCAAAATTTTTACACCACATATTAAGTGATTTCCACATCAAAGAAACGTAAATAATTGTCACTTTTGATGGGCTAGAGTGATGCTTCCAAGAAGCATCCATACTAATCGATTTGGCAGCAAAATTGGCCCACCACTCTCTCTGCATATTCAGTCAATGCCGTGGCTTCTTCTAAGTTCATTAACCTATCGAAAAGTCATTCAAAAAATCTTCATTTTTAGTACATTAAGATTCTGTGGTATAGGAACAAAGGCCTTGATGGTTAAGGCCCACATTTGTACGAAAGGTCTTTCTTTTCCTTCCAAAAGAGTAGGAGTTAGGCAATGGGATCCCACCTGTTTTCTCTTATTCCTGGAACTTTTGAGTAATAATGGAGGAAGCTCAATTTCGATTTGAATGGAAGTAGTCTGATTTCAAAAAAATCTGCAATCAAACTTTTGAAGTTTCATTTTACTAAAGCAAATGTCTAAGGGAGCATAATCAAAGCTAAAATTATCATAAAACAAATTTGATCTTCCGTTGATCTCAATTCAAGGATTTTGATACTTCTGAGGAATTTTTTTTTGACTCATTACATGATTAATAACTTTAATCTTAATTTATTTTGTCACCTTAGATCTATGTCTTAAAAGATTTGAGAATTATTTACACATTCGGATCTACCAAGATTTTATTTTTCCTTCCTGTCTCCACCATCAAGTGCTTCCTCCATGTTCTCCTTACCAAAATATCAATTTGTTTAATCAACATTTGTATCCATCCTATCGAGATCTGAAGGTCTTGCTGGTGTTGGCGCATTTACATTGCTTTTGCACTGGCCTGCAACTTTGAGGAGGTCAGCTCATCAACTTTGAGGGGCATGGATTTGGGTTAGGGTTTTGGAAGATAAGGGATTTAAAAAGAAATGTGTAGTTTTAAGCTCATCATTGATCAAGCATATTGTCACATCGGATTTTCAACATCCATCTTTGAGGAAACTTTGATGGAACAGTTTTTTATGGTTACCATACAAATTTTCGATTTTGATGATATGAAAACTAGTTTTGATAATTGGTATTGCAATGAATATAAAGATTCTGAATTTTTAGAGAATTGCTGCTTGCTGTCATCGAATTTGCCGCCCACCCATTGCCATCATAAGCCCTCAACTTTATGCTTCAATCCATCGGTGAGCTAACATCTCGCCTGCTCGAATCTGTCTTCTACACCTTCATCTCTTTTTTCTTTTCGCACAGAGCTCATAACCTACGTCCATGGAATTCGCGACCGACAAAGGTCGCTAGCCTCGAACAGCCACAGATTTGGGGTTGCATGGCCGCGGGTATCAGGGCTTGACTTAGTGAGTTCACTCGATTTTCTAAGCAACGAAGAGAGGCCTCAGCCCTCAGCCCTCAGTCCTGATCACCATTAAAATCAGTATCCAAAAAGAAAAAGATGAATAAATTCCTCACAATGAGGGCATTTGGGTATTTTGACAGCAGCAAAAGACAAATGCACTTGATATCATGTGCAGTGAAACAAAGGAAAAAGGGAAGTCGTGATTATGGGTGGATGGAGCGGGTACGGTTAGCTGTCGATGGTCACATGGGGTGCTGTCAGCTTTTGTTGACTTGATTTTACATGAATTATTTGGGGGCAAAAGTCGATTCTCAATCCGAAATTTCTATACCACATGATCCAATGATTTTCCACTTTAAGAAATGTAAATGATTTGTCAACTTTGGCCAGCTGCAGTGATGCTTCGAGAAAGTATCCTTACCGACCAATTTTGAAGCAAAATTAGCCCACAACTCTTTGCATATTCACCCCAACCTTTGGCTTCCGAATTCAGCAACCTCCCGAAAAGTCATTCAAAAAAATCTTCCCTTTTAATATTTCTGCAGTTCAGGAAAAAAGATCTTGATAATTAACACCCATCTTTGTACAAAAAATTTTTCTTTTCCTTTCAAAAGGAGAGGAGTTTAGGCAATGGATTCCACCTATGTTCTCTTCTTCTCTGAGCTTTTGAGCCAACGGAGGAAACTCAATTTTGATTCGGTTGGAAAAGGTTTGATTTTAAAAAAATTTGCATCGAGACTTTTGGAGTTTCGTTTTTACTAAAACAAAAATTTAGCGGAGTATAATCAAAGCTAAAGTTATTGGAAAACTAATTTGATACTTTCAAGAGTCTTTTTTAACTCATTGAGTCATTGTGATAAATAACTTTAATCTTTTTTTTGTCACATTAGGATTTATGCTTGAAAAGACTTAAGAACTTATGAACTTTGGAATGGAATAATTTTACACCTCTATATCTAGCAAGATTTTGTTTTCTATTGTAAAATATGAAATGTTTAGAGTGCGAATGGTAACGTTTTTCTTTTTTTTGTTAGGGAACGAAATAAATAAATAAAAGTGTTTATTCCTAACAATTTTTGAACAAAAGAACGCGTTTGATAACGTTTGTTAGGGGGAATAAAAAATGAATAGAAAAACGTTTGGTAAATTTTATATTTTTTTTGTTTCTTTTAATTTTTTAAATATTTTTATTTTATTTTTCATTTTTTCCTTTCTTTTTTATTTTTTTCTTTCACTCCTCAAAGAACTCAACCGATGGGGCCGGGAAATTTTGGGCCTTGCCTTGTTTCACGAAATGTTTAGTCACCACAAAATCAATTTAGAAAATAGAAAAATACTTGCAAACAAACACCAGCCAATCACATCAAGAAAATCAATCAATCTAAAAAAAGTTGAAATCATAGTCACCATAAAATCAATTTTGAAAAAACAAACAAACACCAGCCAATCACATCATGAAAATCAATCAATAAAAAAGTTGAAACCATCTAATTTAATTAAATGGAAATGGAATGTGCCCCATATATATAGTTTTACGTTGCATCAAAATACAATCACTAGATTAAGAATTGCATGAAACCAATCAATATGATTTTGATCGGGAGGCCAACAATCTAAAACCTAAGTTCCATGTGCCTCGTCTTAACGGGATATTAGCATTAGCTACCATTCCCAGAAAAAGAGAAAAGAATTAGACAGAACAGCGTGCAGGGCGATGCAAGAAGACTACAACCGATGATTGACCCAAGTTAAAGTCTACGAAGACTTGGACTACCAACAGTCCATGATAGACTAGCTTGCTCAAGAAGGAAACACCAATGATTGACAAGTCTACAAGTCTACGAAGACTTGAAATACCTAAGGAACACGCTAAAGCATTGGCGGGACTTCTTTTCCACATTAGGATGACCCCATCGTCTTTTGCCTTTGCTTTTGTTGCTTTATTTCTTTTCATTATCACTTTGCTTTTTAACGAGAATTTCCCTCGGATTCTTCGAGGCAGTTTCACCGTGAATGAGTATTGAGGTTCCCGGTGGGTTACTTATTATGAGAATTTCGTGAAATAATAGGCTTTCAACATTTCACATAACAGATGGCATTTTAATTACAAATGCTAGTAATATGTGGTTTTTTTTTCAATGTCATAAAAAATATGTTCACTTTTACTCAATAAGCACGAGCTCTTCATAGTTTGATTTTAATCAATAAATATATGTTATTTACAAGTAATTTAAATAAGCATACTAAAATCGATACATTAACCAATATGATCAAATCATGATTTACCAAGAGTGTTTTTGGACTCATCTAGTTTTCATGATTAATAACTTTAATCTTAAATATTGTTTTTGGTCACATTTAGATTTATGCCTGAAAAGACTTAAAAACTTATGAATTTCAGAATGGAACATCTTTACACCCTCAAATTTAACGAGATTTTGTTTTTTATTGTGAAATATGGAATGTTTAATTACCACAAATTTGATTTAGAAAATTAAAAAAAAAATACTGACAAACAAAACCATTTGTTGAGAAACACTTTGATCTTTAAATAATCTAGTCAATCGTATCATCAATCAATAAAAAAGTTGATACCATCTAATTCAATTAAATGAAAAGTGTAAAAGTGCTTTATACATGTGGTTTTTGCATTGCATCGAAATACAATCATTAGATTATGAATTGCATGAGATTGGTCGACCTTGATACAAACACCAACAATCTAAAACCTAAGCTCCTTGTTCCTCATTTTAATGTGGCATTAACATTAGCTATCTTTCTCAGAAAGAAAGAGAGAAAAACATAAGACAGAACAGCGTACAGTTGGTGCAAGAAGATTGGAGGGACTAAGTCAAAGGTCTACAAAGACTTGGACTAACTTGGACTACCAACAGTCCATGATGAACTAGCTTTGCTCCAAGAAGGAATCACACCCATGATTCATTCATTTGGTAAATTTGTCCCTCAAAGTCATAATTCCATAAACATAGGGATTTTATCAAAAAGAAGGAAAATATGTCACTAGATCACTCTGTAAAATCCAACAATGACTCGTCCTTCTCCCATTCACCCGCAAAATTTACATGGTAACAAATCGATATTCAATTCTCATATTCATCGATAATTTCATCACACCATTTCCTCCGATCATATATTGTCATATGAAAATAGAAAAAAAAAAACTCTTAGGGTGTCTTTATCTCACGGATAATTTTTTTGTCTCAAGAAAATGCTTTTCGGAAATTCAATTCCAGATAAAGAGAATCTGAAGAATTTGATTACAGTGAAAACAAGTTAATAAAAAAAAAAACTGATTTTATAATTGGTAATAAGTGAATCCACTAAATGTGACTTGTATCGTTAAACGTAACACGGAATGACTAATAAATTGGAATTGATATCATCTTTGTTTATTCTACAATCCATCAAAATAACAACAATTACAGATAAATTAAGATAGAGATTATGAAACCATATTGAAAAATATAGATACGATTGTGATTTGGGAATGCAAAAAATTTGAGGATTAATAAAGTATATTCATCTCATTTCAAAAGGTAGTCAGAAAATAATTTTAATAATTCCTTCTTGCCAAGTCTTTTTTCTCTAACTTATTGTTTTTAGAGTTAAGACTACCAAAAATTTTAAATTTGTACACCCGTAATAACACAAAAAATCCTAAATTGACATATTTGTGACAAATTTAATCTCCAATGATTTTTTTATAAATTGGATTAAAACTATGAAAAAAGTACAAATTAGTGCACATATAACAAATAGAGAGTAAAATATCAAACTAATACATCTGTAAATTGTCAAAATTTGATGTATGCTTTTGTTGACTTGACTTTAATGAATCCACCATTTACTTGGGGCGGCAAGAGTCGATTCTAATCCCAAAACTTCTGCACCATAGACTTTAGTGATTTTCCACGTTAAAAAACATAAGTAATTGTCAACTTCGGCAGGCTAGAGCGATGCTTCAAGGAATCATTCTTATTGACCAAATTTTGTAGCACAACTAGCCCATGACTCTCTTTGCATTTTCAACTAGTCCCATGGCTTATAAGTTCAATGAGCTACCCAAAAGTCATTCAAAAAGAGATTTCCTTTTTATATCCTTGATGTTTCTATGGTGAAGGAACAAAGGTCTTTGATAGTTAAGACCCGCATCTAAGGCTGCATCTAACACAAAAAGTCTATCTTTTCTTTTAATAAGAGTAGGAGTTAGGCAATGGGATCCCACTTGTTTTCTCTTCTCCCTGAAGCTTTTGAGCTATATTGGAGAAAGCTCAATTCAATTTGAATGGAAGGATTATGATTTTAAAAAATCTGCGAAAAAACTTTTGGACTTTCGTTTTACTAAAACAAAAGTTTAGTAAAGTAATAATCAAAGCTAAAGCTATCAAAAAATAAATTTGTTCTTCTGTTAATTTCAAATCAATGAATTTGATATTTCTCAAGAGTATTTTTTGACTCACAAAGTCATCGTGATTAATAACTTCAATCATAAATTATTAGTTTTTTTGTCATATTTGGATGTACATCTGAAAAGATTTTAGATCTTATCAATTCCAGAATGAAACAGTTTCACATCTAGGGCGGGATTTCATTTTTCCTCCTTGGCTGCCCCACCATGTGCTTCCTCCACGTCGTCATCATCAAATACCAATCATTTAAACGACATAAGGAACCATCGAAATCTGAAGGTCTTGCTGGTGTTGTAGCATTCACATCAATCATGCACTCGCCGCCAATTTTGAGGAGGTTAGCTCGTCAATCTCCGGGAATGACCATGGCCATGGGCATGGGGTTAGGGTTTTGGAGGCGTGCGGGCAGTGCCAGCGAGCAGTGACAACGAGGGAAGATTAAAGATTTGGAATAAAGGAAGAAACGTGTGAGGTCAAGGAAGGATGTGGAAGGAGTTGTCGTGGAGTTTAAACGAAGCTTACTTAGAAAAGAAAAAATAAAATGAAAAGATAAAAAATAAAATAAACCTGGGCATGTTGCATATTTTGGTCTCTTCATCCAAATAAAGAGAAATCCATCGCATGCTCAATTCTCCCGAAAAGGAGTAAAACCAAAAGTGAAATGCTGAAATCAAGGTGGACGAATGTGAAAGCCTCAAGCGCGAAGCGGCAGAGGATAAACTCGTTTGTTTTGCAAGAAAGACGGGGAAGTGAATTATCTCACCCCTTGTACCCTAAAAGTTGCTGAATTCCAGTTTCCTTTCAAAAACTTAAACTTTGACTCAAGAAATTGCAAAGTTCAGATTTTTAAGCTCGTCACTGTCCAAGCAAAACACCACGATGGATTTTCAATGTCTATCATGGACCAAACTTTGATGAAACAAATTTTTTGATTATCATACAAGTTTTGGATTTGATGGTATAAAAACAGTTTGAATAATTGATATTACGATAGGTATAAAGGTTAGAATTTTTTATGGAACCGCCCACTCGCCGTCATTGAATTTGCCGCCCGCCCATTGCCATCACAAGCCCTCAACTTCGTGCATCAATCTGTCGGCGAGTTTGTCTTGCCTTCTACGCCTTCGTCCCTTTTCCTTTCCACACAAAGCTCAGAACCTATGTCCATAAAATTTGCGACCGACAGAGTTCGCTAGCCTCGCACGGCCACGAATATGCGGTTGAATGGCCGCGGCGTCGGGACTTGACTTAGTTAATTCGCTCGATTTTTTGAGGAGCGGAGAGAGGTCTTTAGCCCTGTTTATCATAAAAATCAACACCAAAAAAGATAAAAGATAAAGAAATTTGCGTAATTTGGCAGTAGCAAAAAGGCAGAAAGCAATTGATAGGGGAGAGAGAGGAGCAGAGGAAAAGGACAGGGGTCGTGATCATGATGCGCGTGCTGTCAGCTGTCGGTGGTCACATGGGGGGAGTGATGATATCGTGTGCAGTGAAGCAGGAGCCAATTAATAAAGAAAAAGATGCTAAATCAATGTGGGGTCACGCGTACCGATAAATGATTCATCCCTGCATCAGTTGGGTTCACATGCGCCGGTGTACGGGCGGCCAAAGACCTGCTCGGAGAATATTTTATCGGAAGTGAAGAGAGCTGTAAATGCAGTAACCCCGAAAGAATGGATTTTCAGCCCACGCGTCCCGATTGAAATTATCATATCTTTCCCAAAATTCTATTGTGTTTTCCAGGTTCGAAGAGCACGGAAAATAGACGGGGCGTTTTCCCCAAAATGTCACTAAGATCGCTTTGTAGAATCCGACACTGATTCATTTGTCCCCTCATTCACCCTGCATAAATCACCCGACTACAAATCAATCTTTAACTCTCACATTCATTGATAATTTCATTTTATGATTTCCCCCTATCAAATATCATTATATGAAAATCGAAAATTATATAAAAACAAACTCTTTAAGGAGTGTTTTACCTCGCTGAGAAATTTTTTTTTTTTTTTTTGTCTTGGCAAAAATTTATAAGGAAATTTAATTTCAGAGAAAATAAACCAGAAAAAATTGACTATGGGAAAATGGTCGAGAAAACTGATTTTATCGTAATTGATAATAAGTGAATCCATTAAAGATGGCTTGTATTAGCAAAAGTAGCATTTAATGACTAATAGACCAGAAACGAGATCGTCTTCATTTATTCTGTGATTCGTCAAAATAACAACCATTATAAAGAACTTACTATGGAAATTAGGGAAAACGATTCCTTCTTGCCAAGTCGTGTCCTATAAGCTTATTATTTTTAGCCCATGGCAAATATTTTCGGTCAATTGAATGGTTTTACACAATTCATCCATTTGAAATTATGGAATTTATTTTTCCAAAAATGATTTTTCATCAAACAACCGATCCTATGTTAGAGTATGTACCTTTGGAACAAAATTGTACAAGTGTTTGCAAGATAAGGTCATTGATAAATGTCAGATTTGTGTGACAATAGATCATAGAATTCGTGCCGATAAAAGATATCCAAAGTGAACAATCATATCCTTCGTATTATTTCTTGTCCCAAAAAGGAGCAAAACATAGTGAAATGCTAAAAAGAAGGTAGACTAATGTAAGATATCAAACGTATAGCAAAAAATGACAAAAGCAAAGCAAGAATATATATTCCATTCTACTTTTCTTAAAGTCAAGTCAAGGCTCGTTTATTTTGTATAATCAGTTTCAAATTAAGCTCGGAGCTCTTTCGAAAAAAAATGAACAAGGATTCGTTCCATTGATCATTCGGAGAACCGCATCCCTAAATTATATCACTTCTAGGACCTTAAAAATTGTTAGGGTCTTGTTGTCATCATTGAGGTTATGTCTTTTTTAACAATTTCATAAGTTGTCCGAAGTCACTTTGGATTAGGCTAAAGCCGGCTCCATTTATCTATGGTTGCCAAAGCAATCCATCACTTTGGAATTTTAACAGTCGTATGATACCAAATTGTAATGGAAAAATTTTGGAATCATTGGCACAAATTTACCAAAAAAAAAGGGTTAGGTTTTGATATCACACTAGACAAAATTTAGGCTTTTTGGAGAAATTCTTGACTCACATTAATTTTATTTGTCTGCCACTGTCCACTCAAACAGGTGTAAATTTTGAACAACCATCTTGGACGGAACTTTGATGGAATGTCCTTTTGGGTCGCTCATATAAATTTGAATTTTTTATGATATAAATTTTTTTGAATAATTAGTGTCGTAGTGAATATAGATTTGGATTTTTGGTAGAATTGCCACTTGTTGTCGTTAATCCATTGCCGTCACAAGCTCTCACTTTCTTGCGTGCCTATCCACCGGCGATGTATAAGTCGGACTTATCCCTTGGTCTCTTTTTTCTCTCCGAGCAGAGCTTGCGATCCAGGTCTAATGGAAGTCGCGACCGACGGAAGTTGCCAGCCCCGCACGGCCATGGATCCGGGGTTGCATGTGGCTACGGTGTCTGAGCTCGACTAGTCAATTCGCCCGATTTTTTTAGCAGTGGAGAAAGGTCCTCAGCCCATTTATCATTAAAATCGATACCAAAAAAGAAAAAAATGAAATTCCTGGCCAGGAGGGCATTTGGGTATTTTGGCAGCAGCAAAAGACAAATGCAATTGATGATCTACAGATTCAAGAAAATGAAAGGGAGAGGGAGGAGCGGAGGAAAAGGATAGGGGTCATGATTACGGAGGAAGAGCGAGCTGTCAGCTGTCGGTGGCGGGACAGCGGTGATATTGTGTGTCATGAAGACAAAATTAATGTATATTCATTATTAACAATTCAAAATTAATATATTTTTGACAAATTTATAGTATATTAATTTTTATTAAATATTGTTGTTAAATTATTTTTAGCTTTTTACGATATTAACTTAATTTATCGAAAACTAATTGAAAGTAAATTTAATAAAAATATATCAATTTAGAGTTTTTGATTAATTAAAAAATTAATTTGAGATAAATTTATTACATATATATATCGGTTTGGATTTTTTATAATATTAATTCATAAGAAAAAGATGCTAAATCAATTTGGTTCACGTGTTAAGACAGATTGTGATTTTAAGTATCGGCTCGTAACACACATATGCATATGAATGAGGTGCATCCTATGGGAAGTTCACCTGATCTCCCGGTGCATGAGTTGTGTTCACGCGGGCAATACCTGCTCAGGGAGTAGAGAGGAAGTGAATAGAGTCATATTTCCCCAAACTATTATTTTGCAATTTTTAGATTCAGAGAGCACAGAAATTGGACAAGGGCGAATTTCCCCGAAATCAGCCCCTACCGAACACGCCAACCCTGAAGTGACACTATAATTATGTGCAGGCAGAGACACAAGTGTCTCGTGCAGTGTTATTCTTACAATCCAAGGGCAAGGGTGTGGATGGAAAATTCAACAGAAGAAATATTTATAATTTGTGATCAGTTAAGGACCTATTTAATAATACTCTCGATAGAGTCTAATTCTATTCTTTTATTTTTTGAAATAAAAAATAAAATAAAATTCATTTGATAAATTTTTTGTTCTTAAAAAAAATATCTGTCATTTTATTCTTGAAACTAAATTTGAAATAGAATTAAGAAGTAAAATAAATTATTTCGTTGTTCAAAAATAAATTCAGAATGAAGCCAAATTTTCTTCTTATTTTTTTTTTTTCTCTATTTTTTTCCTTTTCTCTTCTTTTTTCCTTCTCATTGCCAATCACTGGCCACGGCAATGACCGGTGATCAATTAGGCGAGCTCGCTTGGCTATCAGCGAGACTTGACATCACCGTAGCTTAGCAAGGCTCGGCCTTGCGCCAAATGGGAAAAGAGATAAAAGAAAAGAAAAAAAAGAAAACGTATATTAAAAATTAAAAGAGATTAAAATTCATAAAAGAATTTGACATTCTACCAAAGATATTTTTATCTCGAAAATAGAGATAGTAAATAGTTACTAGATGTTTAGAAACTCGTCTAGAGAATAAAATGAAAAAAAATATTTATGATAAAAAGTTATCCTCGAAAGTAGAATAGTTATCAAATATATCTTAAATTGTTGAGTGTGTAGTACCTCCACAAAGGAAGGATAATTATAATTAAAAAATATAAGAAGAATGGGAAGATTTCTTTGAATATTTTATTTTAGTCACCGAAAGCAACTCGATTCCCCCCTCCTTCAGAATTCCACTAATTTATTTACCCCGCAATTGTAGTGTTCTTTTTTCAGTTGCCTTACGGTGGTGGAGAAAAAGAGAAGAAGTGGGCTGGGAAGGGCCCACTTTTGGTGTTGGAGGACGTGCATTTGTCAACTTTGATAGGCTGCCATGAATCATTCATATTTGACCAATTCTACCAGACTCTCAGAATATTGAGCCAATCCTCGTTTCGAAGTTTAATGACCACAACGCTCTGCCCATTCGCTCCTTGAGACTCGAAACTGCCTCGGCTTCTTGTGATTACTCCATCCTGATCTTTTTAAGTGCTGCCTTTCATCTCTGCTATCCCACCATTCCCCTGCGTTTCAAACTAAAAACCTTCTCTTCGCTAACTCACAAAATGCTCGAGCACTTGTGGTTGCCCTGTATGGCGACAGTTGCCGCCATCGCTCTCTCTGCTATCGTTTTCAAAGAATTCCTGAAGAAAAGAGCAGGTCAGTCCGCTGTGAAGGGCAGTGCTCGTTCTTGCCCTTCACCACGGGTTGAGGAAACGGCAACAGACTATGAAGTATTCTTGAGCTTCGCAGGACCAGATACACGATCAAGTTTTACTGACTTTCTTTACACTAGTCTTACAGGTGCGGGAATTCGCACATTTAAGGACGACAAAGACCTCCACATTGGAGAAGAGTTTGACCGAGAACTTCCCCAAGCAATTAATCAGTCGAAGATCTCAATACCTATATTTTCCAAAAATTATGCTGCTAGCGTATGGTGTCTCAAAGAGCTAGCCCAGATGGTCAAGTGTCGGGAAAATGGAAGGCAAAAGATCATGCCCATTTTTTATGACGTGGAACCTTCAGAGGTTCGATATCAACCCCAAACTAAGGGCTATGCAAAGGCCTTACGTTCACATAAAAAGAAGGGGCGATACCATGAAGATACTATCCGTGAGTGGAAGGCTGCTCTCAGTGCAGTTGGGGCAATAAACGGATGGGACCTGCACGGCAAGACCGATCGGTAACTTCTCTTAGCATTCCATCTCAAGTGCCTTGTATCATTAAAACTCAATGCATTTCAATTGGTTTCTTTTGCAGATTTCTGTCAGTCCGGTTGAAATTGTTGAATTTTATGCCGCAGAAATCACGCTAAATAATGGCACAGTCCCAAATTTATCATTTTCTCATTTAATACAACTTATTTTAAGTTTAGGCCATTCATTAACTCTTAGTACCAACGTTAGCTTATGTACAATAAAATTGATCCTCTAAAAAACACATGCTGGATAGGTCTGTAGTTCTCGATTTTGCTTTTGTCCTATTCAACACAATTGTCTAACTTGTTGTCTTTTGACCTTCACCAAACACTAGGCGAGAAGGTGAGTTTGCAAAAGAAGTCACTGACCAGGTTTTCAGAGAATTGAAAAAGGCTTATTTGGCTATATCAGATTGCTTGGTTAGTGTTGACAACCAAGTAGATGAAATCAAGGAGATGATAGGTACTCAAACAAGTGAAACACGAATTATAGGAATTCATGGGATGGGTGGCATCGGAAAGACGACGGTTGCCAAAATCATCTACAATCAACTTTCAAGCAATTTCAAGGATTGCTGCTTCCTGGCCAACATCCGTGAAATGTCGGAACGCGGGGACATTAAATGCCTGCAGAAGCAACTCATCTCTGACATCCTCAAAGAACATATGGATATAAACAATGTAGATGAAGGGACTGGGATAATTAAAGACAGGTTGCCTAATAAAAAAGTCCTCCTCCTTCTCGATGATGTGGAAAAAGCGAGTCATATTGATGCATTTGTAGGTAAGCGTGATTGGTTTGGTAGAGGGAGCAAAATTATTATTACTACAAGAAACAAATATATTCTTTGTTTTCCCAAAGTGGACTGCAGTTATGAGCTTAAATGCATGGATCCCGTTCAATCTCTTAAACTTTTTAGTAAACACGCCTTCAGATTAGATTCTCCTCTGGACGAGGATATGAACCAATCCAATAGGGCAATAAACATTGCTAAAGGTCTTCCGCTTGCTCTAGAGGTCATAGGTTCACTTTTATGTCACACTAAAAGGGAAAACTGGGATGACAAATTGATGGAGTTGGAAAATGTTCCTCCTGGGGACATTCAGCAAAAGCTGAAAATAAGTTATAATGCATTACCTGAGCGAGAAAAGCATATATTCCTCGATATAGCTTGTCTTTTCATTGGATATGAAAAAGACATAGTGATTTATTTTTGGAATAAACCTACATTTTTTTCGAAAGGAGCCATGGATGTTTTGGAAAACATGTCTTTGATGAAGATTGATGATGATAATAAAGTGTGGATGCACGACCAACTCAGAGACCTTGGAAGAGAAATAGTTCGTCGAGAAAGTAACTTGAACATAGAGAAGCAAAGTAGGGTGTGGGATCCCAAGGAAGCATTGGGTTTGCTGAGGAGTCAAAAGGTAAAAACCCTCCGTACAATAAATCTCCAAGTTTCTTATGGACATTTTCTTTTCAAAGGGAGACAATTATTTTTTGTATTCTCTAGCACCATTGTGACGTACTCAACCAATATTTTTGCTCTTTTAAAATTAAAGGAACGATTCTACTCAACTCAATCCCTTGAAATAGTGAATTTGGATAGAAGTGTTTTCCTTTAACTCTTTTGTTTTTTAAAATTTTTCCTTTGGGCAGAACAAGAAAAAACTTGAAGCTCTTCGTCTCGACTTGGACCATCAACACCGTTTTACCTATGAAGACTTTAAAAGACTTCCGAATCTAAGGTTCCTTGAAGTTTATCGTTCAAAGGAAACTTTTCATGCAGAAGAGAGGCTTTTTTGGCACGAATCAACATCAAGTGTTCTTCCAACTAATGTTTTCCAGGAGAATTCAGATCTCCTTCAACAATTAAGATGGCTTGCTTGGCATGATATTCCCCCAACATTTAAGATTACAAATTTCTCTATGGAGGATGTGGTTATTCTTGATCTGTCTGGGAGTAAAATTACACACGATTGGAAGGGGTGGAGCCACATGAAGGTATATTTTATGGTAGAAAACACTCATTATTCCGTCTTATCATATTCAAAAGTAATCTTTGCATGATTTTTCTTTTCACAGGTGATGAACAATTTGAAGGTTATGAAATTGACCAATTGCATTTTCTTGGATAGAACCCCCAACTTTCCTGCACATTCCAAATTAGAACGTTTGATCCTACAGGGCTGTTACAAATTAGTTGAAATTGACAAGTCAATTTGTCAATTGAAAAGCTTGGTTTTCTTAGATTTAAGCCATTGTCGGAATCTTCGGAGGTTGCCAGACGAGATCTGTAGAGATCTTAAAAGTCTCAAATACCTATATATGATCGGTTGCAATTCATTGGAGAGGCTTCCGAATACAATCGGAAATTTGAAATTGCTAAATAAGTTGAATATACCTAAAAAAGGGATCAAAGAACTATCGGATTCCATTGGAAATTTAGAATTGCCAATTGAGTTGGATATATCTGAAAGTGAGATCAAAGAACTCCCTAATTCCATTGGAAGTTTGGAATCACTGATTAAGTTGAATATATCTAATACATCAATCAAAGAACTACCTGATTCCATTGGAAATTTAGAATCGTTGATTGAGTTGGATATATCTCAAAGTAAGATCAAAGAACTACCTGATTCCATTGGAAATTTGAAATCATTAAATAAATTGAATATATCTAAAGTGAGATCAAAGAACTCCCTGATTCCATTGGAAATTTAGAATCGCTAATTGAGTTGAATATATCTGAAAGTGAGATCAAAGAACTACTTAATTCCATTGGAAATTTGAAATCACTAAATAAGTTGGATATATGTAGAACGGAGTTCAAAGAACTCCCTGATTCCATTGGAAATTTAGAATCGCTGATTTGGTTGTATTTATCTTATAGTCACATAGAAAAACTACCCGATTCCATTGGACAGTTGAAAAAATTGAAAGTAGTGGACTTGACTGCTAGTAACATAAGCAAAATACCCGATGCCCTCTGGACGATCGAGACGCTTGAAGTATTTAGAGCCATGTTTCTGTGTCATTTCAATGGGGAAATTGGCAATTGCATCTATAGAAATCGATCCCTCAAGATCTTGATTTTGGAGACTGGTAAAATATACGCAGTACCGAGGCTTCCTGGAAGTCTTATCGAACTAAGGTTGTTTGACTTGTACATGGATACGTTTCCAGATCTCTCGAACCTAATTAATTTAAAAAAATTATACCTGAAGTTTGTGCGACGTGATTCTGATGGAGAATCTAAGGGGCCTGTGGAGGAAGATCCGATGCAACTGCGGATTGGGAGTTTGCATGGAGAATCGGATGGAGAATTTGATGGGGCTGTGGAAAAAGATCTGCCACGGTGGATTGGGAATTTAAGCAAACTAGAGTCTCTAATCCTGAAGTCTCCATACGTGACTGCCTTACCAACAGATATTAGTCTCCTTCCCCGACTCAAGTTACTTAAACTCTCTTGCCCTAATTTGCGTTGCCTCCCAAGCCTTCCCTCCAGTTTATCAGAATTAAAATTGAAATCTGAATGTGTGGCCGCCTTACCCACGGATATGAGTAGTGTCCTTCCTCGACTCGAGTCACTTTCGCTCAGGTGCCCTAATCTGCGTTGCCTCTCGAGCCTTCCCTCCAGTCTACGTTTCTTAGCTTTGTACGAGTACAACTCGGGTGGTTCCTTGGAGGGTGAGGATCTATCAAATTTGAAGACACTATCAACTCTTTTCATCGGTAGCTGTGCAATCTCAGAGATTCGAGGCCTTGATCGTTTGGAGAACCTACAAAAATTGCGCCTTGCAATATTTCATTGTGATCCGGTTGAGATTCAAGGCGGACTCCCACCATCTTTATATGAATTGGAGATTCAGGAATGTGGATCTTTACAGAATTTGCCTGATCTGTCAAGCTTGAAGGAACTGCGAGAAGTTTACATAAGGGGTTGCTGGAAATTAAATGTGGAGGCAATTTCTTCGTTTTGCTCGGAGATGGGGGTCAAATTTGAGGTAGACTAGACGAATCAGAGGGAGAAGACGGCGCATCTGGATGCGAATTCGGATATGGATCTGAGAGAGAAGACCGACAGATAAGTGCACGTCGCTCTTGAAATCCTCTTGATCCCTTACCACAAATCGTTCTCTTGTGCGCGAACTTCAAACGAATTGAGGTAAGTCCTTTCTTCTGGCAACCAATATTTTCCTTTTTCTACAATCGATCTCTTTCACGGATATTAACAGGGAAGCCTCACATGCACTTTTTAATGACCTTTTCGCGAGCTGACATCTGTAAATCTGATGAAGGCATTGAAATTATGGTACCTCCATTTGGGTTTGGTTTCTCCTCGGTTTTATGTTTCCTAGCTGGAGTTATGCATCTCGATTGCATCGTTTTTATTTGATACATAACGAATTATTAGAGATCTTTGTCGATTTTCTGTTTCCCATATATTGAAGTCGATAACCTCGCTTCGCATTTGAGATGACTTTGTTATGCTGCAAACAATTAGATGGAATGTGTGCTGGAAGGTCATATAAGTATGATTCTCATCTTGTCAATTTACAGTATAACCAACTCATTGTTGCAACTATGAAGTAGACAGACCCTCTTTGCTAATATGCTTATGTTCAGATATTTTCCTGGAAAGGTGTGCTTCTTCTTACTGGGATTTGCAAATGCTAGGGAGAAGTTATAAAATGAAGAAAGATGAATTTCACTTGGGTAGCGGCGTCAATAGTTGGTGCAGCATAATTTCCATCTGTGACAGGGGAGAACTATTTAGCTTCTCCAAGGTATCATAGATCATCCTGTAGTTAAGGCTAAATTTCAGTAATATCAATGCCTACTGCCTAGGACAAATGATAAGTATCCCTGGGGTCAGAAATCATGTAAATGGACTTTTGTGTGATCTCCATCATTCCCTATATATTCTAGAATTGGTTATACTTAGGTGATTATCTGTAATAGAATCCCTTGCATTCAACTCAAGTTATACCAAAGGATTGTTTTAGGTTTTAAGATTGACAAGAAGTGCTCAGGGAGACATCTCAAATGACTGCCTTTTTGTTGGTTTCTAATATTGCTGTGAGGAATTAAAGTTAGAAAAACTTACAGAAATCTTTTTGTGCAGGGAGCTGTGGCTAATAAGGTAGTTGTACGAATGAAGACCAAATAAAGGAAAATGAAGATGACATTCAAAGTGAAGTTTTTGTTCACTTTTTTGTGAGTTGAGCCTAGAAATCTGAAGAAGGTATCAAAATTATGGTACCTCCATACAACCAGAGGGTTCTTAATTTTGTACAAATGTATGTTTTCTTTTCCTAGTTTGGTTTAGCTTTTTTAGCTAAATTCACTTTGGATGGTTTCTCCTTGCTTTTATGTTGCCCAGTTGGAGGTATGCATGTTGATTGCATCTTATTATTTCATTTACGACAATTCATTAGAGATCCTCGTCGATTTGCTGCTTCACATATTTTGAAGTTGATACCCTCTGCTTTGCATTGGAGATAACTTTGCTATATTGCAAACAATAAGATGGAATGTGTGTTGGAATGTCGCAGCATTATGGTTCTCATCCTGGAATTTTACAGCATAAACAACTCATTGTTGCCATTATGAAGATGGCGAACTCTGTATTGATTTGCTTATGTTCAGTTTATTTTCCAGGAAAGGGTGAGGTTCTTAGTGGGATTTCCAAATGTTATGGAGAAGTTGTAAATGAAGAAAGAGGATTTTGCACTTGGGCAACAAAGCTTCCATCTGTGACAGGAGAGGAGAACTATCTAGCTTCTCCAAAGTATTATAAATCATCTTATGGTTGAGGCTAAATTTCAGTACTATTGATGCATAGGACATGTGATAAAGTCTCAGGGTTCTAAAATCATGTGAATCAACCATTGTGTCTTCATAATTGCCTCCATTTTCTTAAAATGGTTATGCCTAGTTGGTTATCTGTAAGAGAAGCCCTTCCATTCACCTCAAGTTATACTAGACGACTCTTTTGGGATTAAGATTGACAAAAGTGCTAAGGGAGACATCTCAAACAACCAGCTTTTTGCTGGTTTCTAAGGTTGCTGAGGGACTTAAAAGTTTAAGAAACTTACAAAAATCTTTCTGTGCAGGGAGTTGTGGCTAATTGGGCGGCTGTATAGATGGAGACCAAAGAAAGGCAGATGATGGATGAAATTTGATGTTGACCGTGTTCCCTCTCACAATCTCGGGGTGGTAAGCCTTGTATTCATTTTTTTTTTTTTTTGGGGGGGGGGAAGGGCTATTTAGGCAAACCTGATTGTGTTTTTTTTTTCCCCTTTATTATGTGCCTACAAAAATGCTTCTTATATTTCATCTGAATGCGTGTTCTCTTGATTGTTATGCAATAGAACTTGTTTATCAGTACCAAATCTTCTTTTACAAGGAAACATTGGAAGGGCTTGTCTGGACCTGGAGAAAACATTGTGTGTGCTTACTGTGGTGCTTGAGGTAGTCTTAGTTGCTCCTACCAAAACCAGTTTATGGACCTCTCAATTTGAAAATGGTGTTCAATGTAGTCTTAGTCATGAGTATATAGGCACTCACAACTTAAAAAACATGAATTGCTGGTATTCATGGAATGAGCTGTGTTGGAGAGATGACTCTCACCGAACTTATCCACAATCAGCTTTCACATGGTTTTGACTTTTGAGCACTCTTGCTTTTTTTCCAACATCCGTGAAGCCCCAGAGCTAAAGGGTATTCAATTCTTGCAGAATAACTCATCTCCAATGTCCTCAACAGGAAATTGACAGAAATAAGTAATGTTGATGAAGGGATCAAGACAATTAAAGATAGGCTTTTTAGTAAAGGAGTTCTCATCCTTTTTGATGATGTTGACCAGAAGAATTAATTGAATGCACTCATGGGACATCAGTGATATTCGAGCATTACTGATTCTTCAATGCTGAATATCAAGCACAAACGGATCTCGAAATTCTCTGTACTTTTTGTTTGTCATTGAATATTAGTGCTTTTTGTTGATCGAAGGCACTGCCATCCTTAATGTGAGTTGATCGGGTTGAAATACTTTGCAGAAAGGGACATGTGCGATCCCTCTTATCTGGTCCAAATGATGCAATGTCTGGCATCGCTTAGAAGATACAACCATTTCTTGAAAAATTTAGAAGCCATGCTCAGCAGAGGAGTTCATTTTCCAATAAGAAGTGCATGTTGTACTTGAAAGGTCCTGCATCCACAACCAAGTCTATTGTCAAGGAAGATTTGAAAGTTAAACAAATTTCTTGTTGACCTATGTCATCTCACCAGATATTGATTGTTGTCTTTCTTGGGATCGTTATCTGTTATACATAAATTACAATCACACTTTGGCAAGTTGACTTGAAAGCTATTGTGATTGCACATATAGTTATCACTAGTTGTTTTTGCAACTGTTTCCTATCTTTAAGATGGATTGCTGTAAACTGCTCATGAAAAGGGACCATGGTTTCTTTTGATCAATTTCATGAGTTTGATTTGGTTTAAATATATTACTTTGTGACGGTTTTGGTTGGCTAATTGAGTTACCAGTAAAAGACAAGTCAAATTGATGCTAGTGTTACTCCATTCGGGTGCATTGTAGTGTTACTACATTCAAGTGCTTTACTTTTGTCAATTTACACTTCAGTCTTTTATGTGAGATACTTGGAGCTTGCTGGGTTGTACTTTAAATTTGAACTTCATAACCCTGCTTTGTAAAACTTTGTTATTCGTTAAACAACGAAGGATCTAGTCAAACGTGTAGGTTTTAATCCGTGACAAAAGCTCCTCCATTCACTTTTTGGTTACCTAGGAATGGAGTAAACGACAAGAGAGTGCTATACGGCCTGAGCTCTTCCCTCTTGGTAATACATAAGAAAAACTTAATGGGGTCTTTCTGTAAAGGAAAGCTACCCCTATCACTGTAACAAGTAGATTTGATGAACATATATCTTTCCTAATGTTTTGGTGTTAAACTTCGGCTTCTATTGCAATGTACAAACTCCAACTTATCAGGGTGTCAAGGACTTCGCTGGTCTTTTGCACAATGTGCTTTGAATGGGCACAATTGGCAATTTATGCAATTTATGCCTTGAAATGATGAAAAAATTTCATTTTGCCAGTTTCGGCTAACGTTAATTGCGGCATATCAAAAACAAAAGCTAAGAGCCTATGGTTTGCATTCCAAAGGCTTACATGGCTAAGCCAAGATAATATAAATTGTTTACCTCCTAAAAGTTGAAATTCAGTAGAGGTTGCCAATTAAAATGACGCAAACTTCAGAAGAGAGCATCATTTGTTTCCAAGATGGCTTGGTTTGACTGTTAATCTGCATAATTTCCTGCCAGGAAACAGTTGAAGTACTTGGTTACGCCAAGAAATCTTTTATGTGCCGATGAGCCAGTAGTAGAAGGTAAGGTCACTGATTGAAAAGTGCTCTCCCTAAAAATCTTTGTTTCACAACCTGGTTGATCGCCAAACCGTGCAAGTCTTATAGTTCCAAAAGTCAAACATCCGACTATTTTGCGAAGTTCAACACGAGTTCAACCCCTAAAAAAGAAAATTAAAAAAAAAAAAGATGGAAAAAGCAGGGTGATTCAGGTATGGATTGCTCAGCTCAGCATCCACACATCCTCATTAGGTTTTATCGAGTATGGCAAATTAAATTAACAGGTAAACTTGCGAGCGCATTCATTTAATAGGTTTCACGGAGTTGTATTTACGAGGATGAGATACATTCAGCTATATGCTATTTACATTCCGAGTGAATTTCAGTAGAGATCTGTGCATCTTGTGATGGATATGAAAACAGATTGATGGAATGCATTACATGTACAAACTTCATCTAGAGCTACCTAGTAATCTTCAAGAAATTAGGTGCTGACTTAGGAGCAATTTACTTTAATTGACTCTTGGCATCGGAGTCTTAACGCAGCCCCAATGCAGAAGCAGAAGCAATCCTGGAAAGCATAAGGTTTCCTTTGTCTTCGCTTCCATATTCCTTCAATCGTGGGTCCATGACGATTTTGCACAATCCCCATGTCTCCGCCATTAATTCCACACCATGGTAGAATATGTAGAAACACACTTTGATAAGTCGTCTGTAAATATTTCCGGTAATAAAGGATTGGCATTCTCTGGAACAAGCTGGTCTGTCACATGACTTATTGCACCTAGCATGATAAGTCCACAAAATAATTGCTTGTAACAGGTAGCTACGACTGAGACCACCTCCTTACCTGCTGCACAATGGATCTTCTCTAGAGCCATCACAAACTTTCTCGACCTGATAAACCAGACTACCAAATCCAATATCAGACAGCCATACCTACAAAAAACAGAAGGATTCCAATTACATGTGAACACTGACATAGAAAAGAGCAAGATTATCTCACATCAATATGTTTATCTGTGGCTGTCATTGAGCTAGTTGCCAATAATATAGGCATTAGTAGACATACATAATTTAAATGAGTAATACCTTATAATTGCACAGAGGATAAGGCTAGGTCATCAGCCATAGAGAGATACAGAGAGAGAGAGAGAGAGAGTAATACATATTATCACGAATCTTAAATTTTGGAATTGATATGGGAAACTCATGATAGCTTTACAGGAATGAGAAGGGTTCTTATACATTGTCAAAAAGGTCATGAATATTACGAACTGCCCTCCTTTGTTAAGAAGATAAAACAGACAAAACTATTAAAATTTATATGCTGAATAAAGTGAGTTAGATAGGTTGAAATAAATGCAAAGCAAACATCAAATGCAGTTGGCGACAATTCCCCAAAATTAATCTGATATTCAGTGGGAACCGAGAATAGTACAGAGGCAAATGAGGCACAATATCCTGTCCATTATTTATATGTTATTGTATTTGGCATGCTGCAGTAATAAACAAACATTGCATTGCCAATACGGGATCATCCAAATGTCAAGTAAATCAAGTGAGTGCTGGTCTGGAAAAAACAGCTTCAGCATGCAAAATTAGACAGCCAAATAACTTGAATGTTAATACTTTCGCGAGGGGAAAAACTAAAGTGCATCAATAACCATATATTGCATTTCACATACGGAGGTGAACGATAGAACAACCCTTATCTCCATGAGGGTTGGGAGTCTAGCGTTACTCTGTCTAGACCCCATCCATAATTTTCCCAAAACCAAACCCCACGGCCACAACAAAACCAACCCCACCCTCACCCCCTAAGAAAAGGTGTTCGTAATTTGGAATAGTGGGATTGGGGATTAATTTACAGCCAAGGCGCATTTAAATGCTCCTACAAGAAGCATTTGGATGCTGGTGGGGTCAATCATATCCTGCTAATGACATAAACAAAACATTCCAGGTTCATAGTGAAATTGCCCCTCGAACCCCAAAACTTACGGTCATTAATAGCGAAGGAGAACTAAATTGTAAAGAGGGCCACAATGCATGGAAAGAGCCATGGTGTAAACAAAACATTCCAGGTTCACAGTGAAATTGCCTCTTGAACCCCAAAACTTATAGTGATTAATAGCAAAGGAGAAACTGAATCTTAAAAAGGGCCACGACGCATGGGCATGATGGCTCAGAACAATTTTCCGCCAGATATTAGCAAACAAAAATGACATTTTAAATCATCCAAGTGTTTGAACAACATGTTACAATTGCTACTAATACTTGAAGAAAAGGTTTAGTCTAAAGTTCATGCAACCTATGATCCTATCGTATGCCACGTGAATGTCTGTATAATCTGAAGACAAAGTTTGACCCTCCAAAATCACAACTTGCCATGGAGAAGAGAATTAATGGGACATGACTTTGGGGTTATAAACCATTTCTGGTACCAGTTCCTGTACCAGTTCCACAATGGATGCCTAGAAAACTCAGGACTACTCTGTCCTATAACATATTTGGCCCCGTAGTCCCACTGAAAAGGAGCTACTTCTTTTGGTTAGAGAGAGACAGACAAAAACATCGCGCAAAACACAGATTTAGGATCAACATATTCTAGTTTAAAATGCATTAGCACTTCCAGATTACATGACATAGAATTTGAGCTTCAAGTGCTTGCAAAATTTATATGTCGAACATATCAATAATCCCATTAAGCTTCTAGCAAGTAAACTTTGTAATGATTAGTTGGAAGTCTTTATCCACTATATTTAGGTATTCCACTAACTTGAAGCCCCATGCCTTACCATGTAAAACTCAATTCACACAACTAAATATATCAACCATAGGTGGTTCAGGTAAAGGGTTATTTGCAACCCATTCTGATTGTGTTTTGTCTATTGGTTGATTTGCCAAAAAAGAAGAAAAAGAGAAAAAAAAAAAAGAAAAAAAAAGAGAGATGCTGAGCAATTGTAAGTATAAATATTAAGCCATAGAAATTGCCAGGTAACTCTTAACAGATCAAAACTGAATAAATGGAAGAACACAATAGAGAAGAACCAATATCCGAACCATAACAATTTTTTAATTGTCTTACCACAAGATCAAGTCATCAGAGGCATCAGAAGCGTTGCCAATTGGTAGGCCACTACAACACGAATTATATACCTATAAGCAGGTTGGATATCAACATGACTTCAAACTCCTGCTTTCAAATAAAAAGGCATTAATAACCACTTAGAAGCTAAAAAAACAAGGCAGCATATGCCCACAAAATCTCATCACAAGAATTGCCCATTTAGGACAGTATTGGGGTCCTATTCTTTAAGTTTACGCAACCTTAGCAACAATGTCATATTAAAATGTAGTCAAATTACCTTGGTCTTTCCATATCAACTAGGACATGTCCAACTAAAAAGTTCTGTCAAATCTGACATGTAGACCTACAAAATAAAAAGCTTTGCATCTAGTTACAATGTTATTGTATTGAAATGGTGAAACCTGAAGGGTAATAAGAACAATAGGCTCTAGGTAAATGAGGAAGTCTTTATAAAGTACACTTACAGTAGATGCATACTCCACCACCATCGTTGCAAGAGTGTGATTGTAAACAGCTTTATGAGCCTTGTAGCTCACTCTAAGTGCTGCATTTACCAGCTAAAAAAATTTCAGATTGAAAATGCAGTCATTGGTTCACTCCATTACAAGCAATGAAGCAAATAGCCAACGATGAATCATCATGAGACACTCAACAAAATTTAATTCCAAAGTAGAAATAGCAAGGTGAAATATTTGTATCGAACAAATATAAGGGAATTCGATCAATCTGACTATATTCTAGTGGTAGCATCGATCCAAACTCGGTAATCTAAGAGCTTAACAAAACTAACCAGAATACAACTCAACACCGTCAGTTGCTTTGAAAACATCCAAATGTACTCCTGAGGGATCATTCGGCTATAGTTTGCCCCGTTGAACCAGGCACTACATTCTACGACTTCCCCCAACCCTAAAATGCCTAATCCGCCAAATTCACCATACAAATCTCACTTCCTCAAGCTCAAAACCGATGTACTCAACACTAGAGCCTGTGTCTATTTGCACCCCATCACGATCAAAGGAATTGAGCCAGAGGATCACATCAGAAACCGATACACGAACACGAATTGCAATTGACCTCCTGCCCCACTTGCGGCATTCAAGCACGTCCGAACCGTCACTCCCAACCACGACCCGTTCCGCTCCATATTCTACAAGAGAAACGGATCGAACCATGTCATCGACAAAACTACGGTGCGATCGCGCAGCGAGACAGAGGGGTCGGTCGGGATCTTTGTCCGCATTGCTCGACTTCCGGTCTCGCAAGTTCGTGGATTTCATGGCAATTGAAAGCTTTGGCGACTTGGGGCAAAGGAGAGAGGGAGATGGAATTTACGAAGTTTCTTGTTTTGCCCTCGGCATCTTCTTCTGTTGGCAGCCACATTCGGTGATTGCATCGTTTGCGTGAGGGCACAGAAGTAAGTTCGGGTAATATTTTAAATTTGGAGTTCTCTCTTTCTCTCTCTCCGAGCTTCCCTTGGATGTCTCAACATTAGCACTTTGACTCGAGCTTTTTTTTTTTTGGTGGTCTGTCTATCGAGCTTAGTTCAATTAGTTGAGTTCCAACTAGGATTCTGAAATTCGGGGAAAAAAAAACCAGGATTCTGAGAAATGCACGTACATTAAGGCCAATATCATTTTATCTGTTTAATTTATATTTGTAGTGGGATTTTTTAAAGTTAAAAAGATGTTAATACACCAAAAAAAAAAAAAAGAAATCCAAGAGAAATTATCCAACCTTTAGATTTGTTCCTTTATAGGCGATATAAATAAATCAATCCCTCATCTGGCTAAAGTCAAATTTTATAAGCACGGAACAAATTTATACACGGTTTAACTTTTCTTACCAAGCTCATATGCCACTTGTCTATTGCCTCATGTAGAAAGATTTTTTAGACTTTTAGCACATCGATGGGGTCACGATAATAAATCCATACACTTAAGATTGAACTGATTAACAATAACTCAAATAGAATATTTTTTATGATGGATAATCATCCTCTCTTATTCCTTTTATCTATCGAAACAAAAATTCATAACCCATCGTGACTCCGGCGGCGAGGCCAAGTCGGATCACCCCCACCTCGAGCTAGGTGTCCATCTCGCCGTGAACCGGGCGGTGGCTTCAATTCCCACGGAGGGAAATGAAAAATACATTTCCCGCGCACTGCCTGGCAGGAAATTTTGGCACCGCTGGCATAAAACCAAAATCCAATAAAAAGAAAAAGAAATTGAAACCAAAGCAAAATCGAAAATGAAAAGCGAAAAACAATTCGAAACAGAAATACGCAAAATGCGACGTCACTCTCGCTCGCTCTCTCTAGAACCAGCGCCGACGACCTCGTTCGACCGATCGATCGACCAATCGCCGCCGTAACAGGCTTTCAGGACCGCCGTGGCAAAACCCTCGAAGCAGCCGGCGTCGCCCGACAGCTCAGAGGAGCAGCGGCCGCAGCTCAACGAGCCTGGTTGACGAGGAGGAGCTCGAGGCCTGTCAGACTGCTCCGCCTGAAGAGGATGTCGCCGCCTTGGCCGCCGGCGCCGACGAGAATGTAGTGGCCGAGGAGGACGGCGATGAGGTTCGATGTTCGCCGGCGCCGTTCTTGCTGGATTAGTTGAATACTACAGTTGCACTCCATCCTTGACCAGTCTCTTGGAATGCTCTGCGAGGAAACCCCAAATGTCTTCTGGATCATAACAAATGGCTTCAAAACTTTTCCATAGGGATGTCAAGTAGCAAGAGTAAACCGATAAATTGAGAGTAGCAACGCAAACAAAATGATAATAGTAAAGAACAAGTTGATTTCATTCATGTGAAGAGTATTTTTTACATGGTTAACAGTTAAGTGCTTTAATAGTGTACTACATGATGATAATAACAACCTTTTTATGGATAAACAGCTTGGAAGCAGGACAATCGGCATGAAAGTGAACCTAAAGACAGTATCGGCCGGGCCGGGTTGCAATGGCAAGTTATCCTCTTTCAAGAGCTTCATAACTTTCTGGACAAGTGTAGCATCTTTGTGCATTTTAGCATAATGCTTTTCAATACCCCAAGTTAACAGAAGAAATGTGTTAAAAAAAAAAAAAACGAGACGGAAGAAAATCACTTGATATAGGTACATATCATCATTACATATATATGGTTTGTGGAGCCAATTGTAAGGTTCTATCCATGGACATTATGCTTCTGCAATGCCTTCTTACCTACAATTTTGTCAACTTTCTATCATCAAGGACTAAGTCCCTCATGATGATTTAACTTATTAAGCAAAATAAGGATTAAGAGATATAAATGTGGATATGATTATGTACTCCCAATGACCATTAATTGCTGTAATCTCCCGACATAAAGAAAAGTACTAATATTGGTATTAATTCAGTCTTAAAATTTTTCATATTTATATTATATCAATTTATTCGGCCAATTTTGGTAGTTAAGCGCTAACGTCGATGCCGACCTTCCACTGACGTGACAACTAATAATATTTTTTTTTTCTATTTTTTCTTCTTCCTCCTTAGGTTCCTTGCAATGGCTAGTGAGGCTCGCTATTGACCTTGCCCAATGGTTGGTCAGTGCTTGTAGGGGTGTGCAAAATATCTGGAACCGCTCGGACCGTCCGGAACGGCCCAGAACCGGCGGTTCTTGAGGGAACCGGTCCGGTTCCCAGTTCCAATTTATGGGAACCGGTGGGTACCGATTCGGTTCCCAGTTCCATGGGTGGATCCGCCCGCCCACCCACCTGGACCGGATCGAAACCTTTTTAATATTAAAAAAAAAATACTAAAAGAAACCCTAGATCTTATCTCACTCCCTTCTAGGGGTGTGCAAAATACTCGGAAACCGCCTGGACCATATTTGTAAATTCGCTGCGTTTATTTCTCCCGCCATCCGCATCTCCATGTACTTAAATTTGATTTTTCTTTCTTTGGCTTGCTTTGATGTCACCTAGTCGTTCTATGTTGAAAACCAAAGTTGTTTCGCGTCAAGATCGGTTCCATGGATCCACCCGGGAACCGGACCGGACTGGCGGTCCGGTTCCCAGGTGGATCCATGCAACAAACGGGTGGATCCCGGTTCTAATTTTTTGGAACCGGTCTTTAGTAGGTGGTTCCCGGTTCTAGGTTGGGAACCGCCCGCCCGAACCATGCACACCCCTAAGTGCTTGAGAAGAAGGCCAAGAGGAAGAAGAGGAAAAATAAAAGGAAAGGAAAAATAAAAAATAAAAAACAGACGAAAAGGAAAAAAATTAATAAAAAATTCAAAAAATTATTTAAAAATTTCCATGTTGACACTTGTCAGCCAGTTAGCATTCATATCGGTGTTGATAGGCCAAATTTAGCCAGATGGACTGAATTTGTACAAATATAAAAATGTTTAGAACTAAATTAATCTAATTAAAAAATTTGGAGCTAAATTGGTACTAATACATGTGTTTAAGACTTTTTTTGGTACTTTTCCCCTTGACATGAGACATGCAGTGGAAATGCAATTTGATTTGATTTATTTTGCTCGGAATTAATGAAGAGCTTAATTACCAAAATCAGCTGGAACGGATAACCATTGAAACTATTAGTTTGTAAAAACACTTCTTTTGCCCTAAGCGGATGCTCTTTGGTGAGCTCTAGTAATGAATTAAATAACTTGAAGTGGAGGTGTCATTCAAGAAATTAGAAGCTTGTAGAGCTAGCAATTCATCAAAAGATCAATTTACGGAATAAGTGTATGCAACGTATTAAGTTGGATTGAGCTTAATATTAGTGTCTAAGTCATAAACGATATAACAAGTTCGCACATGAAAAACAGAGACACTTTTAACCAATTTAAACACATGGAAGCACGTCAAGCAAGTTAACATGTCTCTCCCATTATAAATGTTTATACACATTTAACAGTGTTGTATGTACTTCAAATAAAATGTGATTTCATAAAACTATGTATGAAAAACTCTTTCTTGAACATGTCGTATGTGTCATGTTACTACTTCATCCATGTTGCAGTTAAAAACTCCCATGAATTCAAAGATTTGATAATCTTTGCAGTGAAAAAAAGAAAAAAAGACAAAAGGTTGGTTATCAACTGTCAAAAGATAATAACTTTATTTCTCAAATGAAGCAAGAAGTCAACTGAAGATCTGCATAGGTTCTGCAAGACAAGAGAGAGAAGCTTCATATCCTCTCTTCTTGCAATTTTTCAATAATGCATTGCATCTATGCATTTGGAGCTATTATTCTTTTCGTATTAATGGATTTAAGAATGTCGCAATACATCTCCTTCATAATCTCTGCATTATATAATAAGAATTAAATACCAGAGAACGACACAATTCGTCAAGAGAGCTCACCACACTGTTAACTAAAAAAAAGAAAAAACCGGCAGGTTCCTTCTTTCCAGCACTTGCTCTGGTAAACTTGACATTATTTAATAAGGGGCTGCAGGCAATCTATTGCCATGAACTGGCCCCGTGAATTTCGACGTCATCACATCAAAAACCTCTTACTGCCAATGAAAAATGCATCTCCGTTTTGTATCAACAAGGGGACGAAATAATTCAACCCAGAAGCGATATTGAAGTCTGAAGAACATGAAGCGCTAGACTAGAAGAAACAATTCGACATGATTCATTCTGTTACAGAATCATGTCTCCAACATCAGAGTTGTACGAAGCAAACACAATGAAAACAATAAAAAGATGACATCTCTATATTCACAAGCACAATACCTGACAGCACAATCATTCCTGATGTATATATACTCTCCACTTCAACTTGACTGCACTAGGTACACATTCCTTGAATGAGTTACTCAGACTTCTTCATCGATCATCAAATTCCTTTTGGCCCCCATATCTAGACATTAAACTCAATCTGAAAAAGGCCCCTACTAACAAAGAACCATTAACTTGGCATCTGTAATCCACTTGAAATTCCTCAGCAGCCAAAAGGAAAAGCCTAATGGACAACAAGCACACTACCTGCGAAACCAAGGGACTAAGCAGTAGAGGAGGAGCTATGATTTTGATATGCCTGGACTCAAATTTGGGCACATTCCACGACTTGGTTATCATAAGAAGAGATGAATCCAGTTGAGCTGAGATGAATCGGAGGCTTGAAATGCAGTAGAGTCTGCGAACTCTCGAGACAGCGTGCATGGCTTCGAAGCCATCGAATCATGAGTTGACGAGTTCTCGAGCCTAAAAGTCATGTTGTTTTTTTTTTTTTTGGTCTTACGAAGGTCGTGTTGTTGCTGAGCGAGTTTTTGATACTTTTATATGCTTTGAGGAATTATACTTTTGATCAGTCACTCTATTTCTGATATTCTCTCGCCAAAAAAGAAAAATTAACATCCTTAATTCTACTCCAAATTCTAAGACATCTTTTTCTTTTCTTTATTTATTTATTTACGCCACATGACATATTCTTGGTTCATTACCATGACCATGACTTATCGGTATATATATTACACCAGCAATTGCACATTGAAAGTTCCTTTCTCCCTCAAAATGTGAATTTGAGCCATTATACTCGCACATTACACTTCTCTGGCTTCGAGCAAAGTTTGCAACAGACTTGAACTTGAGCATTTTCCCTTTCCTGACATGCACATTAACAAATCCCTACCCTCGGAATGGTAACTGGGCCATGCGGGCCCAGCCAGCACAGACCGGCCCTCTTGGGCCTGAGCCCGTGAGGGGCCCTACCAGGCAAGGCCTGTTAGCAACAAGGGGCTGTGCAATGCCTGGGCACCGGCCCAAAGCCTCTTTTTTTTCAAGGGTGATTGTAGTCAGAACAAAAAAGTGAAGATGGTGACAGTAATCATCTTTCATGAATTTCATAAAGAAAAGAAATTCCTCGTAGCATGGGAAAAGAAGGGGCAAGACAGGATGCATCAATTAACTTTTTTTGGCCACCAAAATGCATCCTCATATTTTTTTTTATATAATCCTAGCACGCTTCTTTTGACTAAAATCTTGCGAACAGCTCAAAAGACACTCTAAAAGCATTGGTAGCTTCTCTTTTCCACATAAACAATGGCCCCATCTTTTTCTTTGCTTTATTGCTTTAGGGTGGGTTTGGTTCAACCTCTCCATTATCACTTTGCTTTATACCTTTCCCCCTAGCATGCTTCTTTTGACTATAATCTTGCCAACGGCCCAAAAGGCACTCTAAAAACATTGGCAGCTTTTCTTTTCCACATTAGCAATGGCCCCATCTTCTTTTTCTTTGCTTTATTTCTTTAGGTGGGTTTGGTTCAACCTCTCCATTATCACTTTGCTTTATACCTTTCCCCCTTGCACGCTTCTTTTACTATAATCTTGCCAGTAGTTTCGCCGTGAATGACGGTTTAGGTCTCTAGGGAATGGCTTTATGCTAACAATTATGGATTTAAAAAAAAAAAAAAGATCTGCACTTTTACTCGGTAAGCATTCGTCCTCCATCAATTGAAGTTTGACAAATAAGTCGAAGTTTGCTAAAATTGATATATTAATTGATAGATCAAATCTTATTTAATATTTAGTAAGTGAATATATAGATATATAAAATTGATACTTACAAGCATGAAAATCTGGATAATTCTCATTTTATTTTCAAGAAAATCACTTTTCGAAAAAGTGAAAGTTTTTTTGTTCTCATTAGCTTGATTTTCTAGAGAATCATGAACTTTCCACTTGCTATAAAAAACCAAAAAAAAATGTACTGAATATTCAACTTTATCACAATAATGTGAACTTTCAATTTAATATGAAATGTCCTAACCTTTCAACTTTATCGAGTTAATTCAGACATTGTAGGAGGATGTCCATATCGTAGATTTGACAAATAAGTTCAAAGGACCGACTAGAGTTTCTATCTTGGCCCCCTATCGACGTATAACAACACTTGTCTTTGTTTTTTTTGGTTTTTTTTATTTTTTTATTTTCATTACTTCTACGACGTGGATATTGTTCCTAGTCAATGAATTGCCAATTTATAGTTAGCTTGATGAGTTTGAATTATTGGTGTGAGTACAGTTACCAACTACTTCAAGTGGATAAATCAAACCATTAAAGAAAGACTTAGATAACGAGGTCTTCTAATCAACAATAGCAAGACCTTTTTTTCTTTTTGGTGGCCCATAAGAACAAAAGCCACTTTGCTGAATACCTGGGAAACTGCTATTTTTGCAGCCAAAATTGTTCCCACGACAACAGCCAAAATTGTTCCCACGACAAGTTTTTCGTTGAAGAGGCGAGACTTCCCCTCATACCAGAACCCTTACTATTGCTCCTCATCCTATAGAATATAGTAAAAATAAATATTAAAATTTTGAACCTAAATTAAAAAGATAAGCACAATACATTGGGTATAAGAGTAGTTTCTAGAATCATATTAATCTAAAAGATTAATTAGGTTTTTATCGGTACTAAAAAAGATAAGGAAGTTGCTTTTGCAAATGTTGTGGAAGTAGAATTCCTAAATTTCTATGGTTGAAAGAAGTCTTATTCAAGTTTCAAACATTATTTATTTATTCTAATGTAAAGCCGAAAACTTGAATTTGCTGTCCTCCCCTCAAAATATTCATTGTAACTTTGACAGATATTATTCTCTTTAATGAGTAATGAGTAAGATGAGGTAAAATTGTTGGCTAATGGGTAGAGATGGAAAGCATTGTTTTTTTTCCAGGTCAATGCACCAATATCATTGAATGAGGAATGGAAGAAACTACTGACAACACCTCTAAACGGGGAAGTGGATTTGTGAATCAGAGCTTGCAACTAGCCACCCATTAGCTGCAAAAGCAAAACCAGATTCCTCAATAAGATGCCTTTTTTTTTTCCTTTGGTCAGAAAAAGAGGCATTCTAGTTCCTTAATTTACAGAGGGAAAGGAATAAAAGGTCTTGACAGCGGATCCGCATCTGGACAAGCAGTCTTCCTTTTCCTTTGATAAGGTGAGAGCTAGGCAGTGGATCCCACATATTTCTCTTTCTTTGTTTTTTCATATTCTACTCTAATTCTTTGCCTCTTTATAGAATGTTGGAGTCAAATCTCATACATGAAACTAAGTGTCTCTACTCTCAATCCTTTGAGAAGGTTTGAAATTGAATTCCCCATCTTTGAGTGGTCACTGAGGCAATCCTTAGTGACTACCTATTTATCTTCTTCTCTTAGGTGAGGAAGCTCAATTTCAATTAAAATGGAAGAATTCTAATTTCAAAAATCTGCAATGAGACTGTTGGAATATGAATTACTAAAACAAACGTCTAGTGCAGTAAAATCAAGCTAAAGCTATCAAAAAATAAATTTGACCTTTCATCGATCTCAATTCAAGGAATTTGTTCTATTCATCCACTCAGTCGTCTTAAATAATAACTTCAATTGTAAATTTTTTCCGTCACACTTGGATCTGTGTATGTAGAGATCTATGGATTTATGAGTTTCATAATGAAATATTTTTGCACCTCCAGATCTAAAGAAATTTTATTTTTCCTCCTTAGGTCCATGTGCTTCCTCCATGTAATCCTTCCTTATCAAGTATCAAGAGGTTCAGATTAATCAACATCTTTACCGATTAAAATTTGAAGGTCCCGTTGGTGTTGGCGCATTCATCGCTCATACACTCACCGGCAACTTTGAGGAAATCGGCTCATCAACCACCACACCAGGAATGACCATGGGCATGGGGTTGGCTTTTGGAGAGGTGCGAGCAGAGCAGTGACAACGAGGGAAGACCAAGGATCTGGAGCAAGGAAGAAATGGGCAAAAGGTCAAGGAAGGATCTGTCACGGATTTATAAAAAAATAATCAATGTTTCAGCATGTGCTCATTGCTTCTTAGTCTACGTTAGTATCTCCCTCAGAGTGAAAGAAATATAAATTAAACAACGGACGCTTGGCACGTAAAAATATGATCTAACGTTTCTTGTCCAGGTTTTGACAGATATTTAAGGAATCAATCCACTAGCTCCATGCATTTTATTCATTTACTAGCAAAATAAAGGCACACACATGTAACAAAAATACATTTTGATAGAAATGAGGGTGTCATTTGAATTATTTTAATTAGGAAAAGAATTAGAAAAATTGAGGATGATCAAATTCGCCCCATTTTGGGAATCTAGATAAATTGGTGGCAGCGTGCTGTCAGAATGCTTTTGAATATCACATTGTCAATTATTTAGTCAACATATAGCTACTATCAGTTTTTTTGAGCTGACATTATTCATGCTAGTATATAAAGTAAAGAGAATATCCTATTTTTAGGGGATGTCCATGATTATATAAATATTGAACCCACGATCAATTGCGTAAGTTAACAATTGGCAAATGATGAGATGACGGTGCCGTAAATTTTCTAATTGAAACGGTGGTTTCCCCACCTTTAGTTATTCACCTTAAATGATATGAGTAGATTTGTTTATTAAAATATAAATCAATACTCTCTCAAAATGTGATATGAATTGCACCGTTAATTTACAGTACTGATAGGCTTGCAAAGGTCTTAATAATTCTATTTGTGAGTTTTATTTGCATAGCCTTAGACAGTGCTAGTCTTATACACTGCTTTGGATTGTAAAATTTTTAAGGGCCACATGAATGCTCACGAGACGGAATGTGTGTTAGCTTTTGTTCTATTAGCCGTTTTGTTTTGTCAAATTTGCATCCTTAGTTTTGCGTTCGCCAATTTACCCCGTCAAGACTTGTCAAATAAATTTCAAGGGCACTATTGTTTTCTCAATTTTACTAAATGGTGCTTTATCCAATATACTTGTGAATTGTTACTTCCTTTCTATAACCCGAAGCTTATACCCATGCTTTGTGCAGGGCGCTATTCTGCTGTCCGTCAGCTGAAAATTTTGAATTTTTCAATTTTGTTGGTAATAAAGACAAGCGATAAATAGCTTGTCGAGTAAATCCATAGTAAATTAGCAACACTGTCAGTATTTTACCAACATTTCAATAAAAGAAGTAAATTGCATGAACACAAATTGCAATTACCTCTCTCCCCACTTGCGGTGATCAGGCGCATCAGAACCATCACTCCCAACCACGAATACGCACCACAAGAAAAAGTTTAATCTCCGTACGTTTTACATAACGCAAATAATTATTTGCAATCGAATGGGGCGATCATGCAGCGAGATAGAGAGATCGATTGCGATTTTTTTCTGTTGTTGTTCAAATGCAAACCTCGATTCCGGTCTCGCAGGTTCGTGAATTCTATGGCGATTTTCGCGACGGATGGCGACTGAAAGCTACGGCAACCTGGGGCAAAGGAAGGAAAGGATGATGGATTTACAGATTTTTTCCTAATTTGCCCTCTGGATTTTATTCTGTTGGCGGTCACTTTCAGTGATTCCGTCGTTTGCGTGAGGCCACTGAAGGAAGATCAGCTAGAAATTCAAATTTGGTTTCTGTCTTCTCTCTTTTGGAGCTTCTCTCCCCTTGATGTCTCCACATTAGCACTTCGGCTCAGCTTTACTTCAATTAGTTTTAATATCCTTTATTTGTTTATTTATATTTTTTTCAAGGTATATGAAAATGGAATCACATCTAGAAGCACCGCAAAGGCATGTTCGACTTTAAAAGGCAACTGTTTTCGGTTATATATGCCTACTTTTCTCAATTTGGCTTAATAAGCAGTGGAAGAGGAGAGCTCCATTGAAGCAAAGTAGTTGTGCCTTCAGAGTATAGAACCATTAGCCGCTCTGGATAAAAAGACATGTCCGGTTTTTATTAAAAATGCGGTCCTTAATCTAAAGTTTCTAAATATGCAGGCGAGGACGGTTGCCGTGAAGGACGAGAAATTGCACGAAAAGTAAAAAGAGGCTTCTACGATCGATGGTGGAAGCGGCGGGAGCCAATTGCAACGCTGATCCTGAAGAGGTAATTGAGTTTGTGAAAATGTTTGCGAGGCCGAATAGAAATGGCAAGGGCTCAGGACCATTGTAATAGGGATTGCTTATGCTATAGTCTTCATCAATTCCTGTTTCTCCAGAGAAATGCATTATGCCTAGGTGATCGTCAATGAATGAACACATTTCATAATTCATGTCAAGTCAATGCAAAGTCTCTACAAACCAACACGTTCCTATGTACAAAAGACCATAGCTCTTTGCCCAAATTTTACCACAATTTGAGGTAAATGTACCACATGTGTACCAGTTTGGAATAAATATGGTACAAGTACACTAATTTGAGAGTTTTTGTAAAAACATGGCATGAATATCTTAATTTTGGAGTTCTCGGTGATAGTAATTCTAAAGTCACATTAGATCCACGTTAGCTTCATTCACCTATCGTTGTATATGCAAGCTGCCACATAGGGACAAGTAGGTATTTTTGGGTCACTGATACAAGTTTGGAGAAATTGATAACACGAAAAATTGAGGCATTTGTGTCACACCGGGTAAAATTTATGCTTTTTGATAGAATTTTCTCAAGTCAGGTTAGCTTTGTTTGCCAATTGATGTCCACATAAACGGACACATCCAGATTTTAATAATGAGCAATGAATTTTAATGGAGGTACTGATACAAATTAGGGATTTTGATAGCGCAACCCATCGCCATCAGGAGCCCTCACCTTCGTGCATCAATCTACCGTAGCGACGTTAACTCCTCGCCCGTAGTCGTCCACTACACCTCCATCTATTTACATCTCCTCGTGGGCTCACCACTTATGTCGATGGAAGTCGCAACCACCGTCGATTCACTCCAATGGAGGTCGCTAGCCTCATACGGCCACAGATTCGAGGTTAGGTGAGGCAAGCCACCTCCATGACCGAGGTGTCGGAGCTCAACTCGGTCGATTTGCTTGATTCTTGGGGGCAATTGAGAGAGAAACCCTCGGCCCTACTTATCATTACGATCAATACAAAAATGCCAAACAATGTTGATTAAGGACTGTTCTAATATTTTGATTAATGACATGGGGGCTCTCAACCACCACGATTAGGATAGCGAAAGAAATCAAGGAAGCATCTTGGAATTAGCTAATGAACCTTATTTTATGCTGTTGATAAACTTGGAAGAATCCCTCCATATTATTTCACTAAACCTATTTTATGCATTATGTGTTAAAAAGCAACTACACCAAGTAACATGGAAATCAATCAAAATTCATGCCATAAATTACATGCTCAACCGACTTACCGTTAAAAAGAAGAATTAGCTTCTGGCCACGAGGGTATTGGAGTAATATGGCAGCAGCAAAATATGCATCCAGATGATCAACGGATTCCAGAAAATAACGCGGTTTTGGCCATTTAAGGTGCGCGTGCGCGGGCGCGGAGCAGGCACAGGAACAACTCTTACGACCCGACGGGAGGCTGTTTTCCCTAAAATAGCCCCGACTCGACACCCAAACCCCAAAAACGACGCTACAATTATGTACGAGCAAGGACACGCTGCGGGCAAGTGCGTGGGCCACTCATCGCGACACAATTGTGGTCAGAAACTCCACAAAGACAAGGATTATTAAAATTCAAAAGAATAATAACCGAAAGCACTCTGATTGATTGCTCCCATCTTTTTAATATTTTATTTTAGCCACCGAAAGCACTCGATTGCTCCTATCTTTTTAGAATTCCACTAGTTGCGTTATGACGGTCGATTAAAGAGAAGAATTGAGTGGGGAGGGGTCACTTTGGTTTTAAAAAAACCTCCCTTCGTCAACTTTGACAGGCGGTAATGAACCGTTCTTATTGACCAATTCTAGCAAACTGGCCCTAGACCTCTGCATATTTAGCCAATCCTGTCTTCTGAGTTTAATGACCTACAGCGATTTACATTTGTAGTTCTGGCTTCTAAACTTTTTCCATCTCTAGCTGTCACTGCTTTTCCTGCTATACTTTTCAATTCTTTCTCTAAGAGAAGATCAAGTGAGATCAATGGAGGGGAGGGCCAAAAAAATACTCATATGTAAAAATGAGGGAATAGCAAGAGGCACTTCTTCTACCCATGCTTCAACAGAAGGTCACGAAATGGCTACTTCATCAGGATATGACTATGAAGTATTTTTGAGTTTCAGAGGACCAGATACTCGAGCAGGTTTTGCTGACTTCCTTTACACAATAGTCTTGATAATGTAGGAATCCGTACATTTATGGACAATGAAGAGCTCCGCGTTGGGGAAGAGTTTGCCCCAAAACTTCTCCAAGCAATTAATCAATCGAAGATCTCAATACCTATCTTTTCGAAAGGTTATGCCTCTAGCGTATGGTGTCTTAAGGAACTAGTCCAGATGGATGCAAGCCATAAAGCTGGAAGACAAAAGATCATGCCCATTTTTTATGACGTGGCACCTTTAGAAGTTCGATACCGAACTGGGGGTTATGGAGAGGCCCTTGGTTTACATAAAGAGAAGCAACGATATGACGAAGAGACTATAAGTCAATGGGAGGTTGCTCTCAATGCAATTGGGAGCATAAGTGGCTGGGAATTGCATGGAAAGAAGGAGAATAGGTGATTGCTTTTAGCATTCCATCTTATGTGCATTGTATCATTAAAACTAGATGCATTTCAATCATTTTCTTTTTAAGATTTGTGTTAGTCTTTTTCAAATTGAATTTATGCTATAAAAGTGATTACGCAGAAATCACGTTAAATAATGGGACAATCCTGATGTTGTCCTTGTTTATTCCAAACAAAATTTTCTTTGGTTTAGGTCCTTCATTATCAGTCTATAACAACACCAATTAATCTACAATGAAATAAATCCTTGAAGAATGCATTATGAATATGCCTCTAGTTTCAATTTGGTCTTGTCAAAACATAATTTGGTTCAACACGGTTTTCTAACTGGCTGCCTTTTGACCTCCAACACTAGGCAAGAAGGTAAGTTCGCCAAAGCGATTACCCAAGAGGTTTTCAATAAGTTGAAAAAGGCTTATCGGAGGTATCGAGCTTGCTTGGTCGGTGTCAACCACCATGTAAATGCAATCATGGAAATGATAGGTGCTCAGACAAGTGAAACACGGATTATAGGAATCCATGGGATGGGTGGCATTGGAAAGACGACTATTGCCAAAATCATCTACAATCAACTTTCAAACAGTTTCGAGAATTGTTGCTTTTTGCCCAACATTCGTAGTTGCACAAGCATTGAATGCTTGCAAAATCAACTCATCTCTGACATCCTCAAAATGAATCGGATAAATATAAAAAACATAGATGAAGGGATTGGGATAATTAAAGACAGGTTGCCTAATAAAAGAGTCCTCCTTCTTCTCGACGATGTGGAAGAAAAGGATCACATGGATGCACTTGTAGGTAAGCAAGACTGGTTTGGTAAAGGAAGCAAACTTATTATTACTACTAGAAACAAAGATGTTCTCAATGTTCCTGAAGTGGATGATTGTTATGAGGTTGATATCATGGATCCCGATCAATCTCTTCAACTTTTTAGCAAACATGCCTTCAGAAGAGATTCTCCTTTAGACGATCATGTCAACCAATCCAAAAGGGTGATAGGCATTGCTGGAGGTCTTCCACTAGCTCTGGAGATCATAGGTTCACTTTTGTCTCGCACTGACAAGAAAAAGTGGGATGGCAAATTGAACGAGTTGGAAAATGTTCCTCCTAAGGATGTTCAAAGAAAGCTGGAAATAAGCTATAATGAATTAGATCATCGAGAAAAGCATATGTTCCTCGATATAGCTTGTTTTCTCATTGGATATGAAAAAGACAATGTGATTTATTTTTGGGATGAATCTAATTCTTTTCCGGAAAGAGCCATGGAAGTTCTACTTAATATGTCTTTGATAAAGATTAAAGATGATAATGAAGTGTGGATGCATGACCAACTTAGAGACCTTGGAAGAGAGATAGTTTGTCAAGAAAGTAACATGAAAATAGAAAAGCAAAGTAGGGTGTGGGATTATAAAGAAGGATTGGATTTATTGAGGCGACACAAGGTAAAATCCCCTCATATAAATTCTTAGTATTTATGGATTTGTTTTTCAGAAGATAACCCAATTGTTTTTTGTGTTGTCTAGCACCATTACAACTTACTCAACCAATACTTTACTAAAGGAATGACAATACTCAACTCAACCACTTAATGCAGTGGACTTGAATAAATGGGTTTTCCTTTAACTCTTTTGTTTTTAAATGTTTCCTTTGGGCAGGGACAAAAAGAAGTTGAAGCTCTTCGTCTAAGATTTGACCATAAGCGACGGTATCATCTTACCTATGAGAACTTTAAGAGCCTATCAAATCTAAGGTTCCTTGAAGTTGATGATTCGAAGGGAAATTTTGGTGCAGAGGAGATGCTTCTTTGGCACTGGCATGAATTGCCATCAAATGTTATTCCAACAAATGTTTTCCAAGAGAATTTAGATCTTCTTCCACAATTACGGTGGCTTTCTTGGCATAATATTTCCCCAATGTTTAACACAACAAATTTCTCCATGGAGGATCTGGTTATCCTTGATCTATCTAAGAGTAGAATTAGGCATGACTAGAAGGGGTGGAGCCACATGAAGGTACGTTTTATAGTAGACAACACTTATTATTTCGTCTTATTATATTCAAAAGTAATCTTTGCATGATTCTTCTTTTATAGATGGCGAAGAATTTGAAAGTTTTGAATCTGTCCGACTGCGAATGCTTGAAGAGAACTCCCATCTTCTTTGATCATTCAAATTTAGAACGTTTGATCCTAAGCTATTGTGAATCATTGACCGAAATAGATAGGTCGATTGGTAAGTTGAAACGTCTAGTTTTCTTAGAGTTAGACGGTTGTGGAGATCTTCAGAGGCTGCCGAACGAACTAGGAGATCTTGCGCGCCTTGAATACCTATCTCTGGAATATTGCAAATCGTTGAAGAGCCTTCCGGATACAATTGGGAATTTAGAATCACTGATTGAGTTGCACTTAAGCCATATGAGGATCAAAGAACTACCTGATTCTATCGGAAAATTGAAAAATTTGAAAGTAGTTCAGATGTGGAATGGTGAAATAAGCAAAATACCCGATGCCTTTTGGACTATGGAGAAGCTTGAAGATATAACAAGCCATTGTGGCTACGCCGGTGTGAAAATCGGCGATTGCATCCACAGGAATCAATCGCTATGGAACTTGCGTTTGATGGATGTGGTTATAGTGGCACTGCCGAGGCTTCCTGAAAGTCTTATCTGTCTATATTTGACTGACTTGTACATGGACGCGTTTCCGGATCTCTCAAACCTCACTAATCTACTAGTATTGGAGCTGCGGTTTCGCCGCGTTTGTACCGATGGGCCTCTGGAAGATCCCGTGCAGATAGATAATCTAATGCTGCGGTGGTTGGGGAATTTAACCAAACTGACGTCTCTGGATCTGTGCTTTGATTGTCGGACTGCCTCCACAATAGACGACCCTAGCCTCCCTCCTCAACTCGAGGCACTTCGCCTTATCTGCTCTGATCTGTGTCGCCTCCCGAGACTTCCCTCAAGTTTGTCCTCCTTAGAGTTGAATGGTTGCCGCTCACTTTCCTCGACAGAGAATCTATCGAATTTGAACGAACTGTCATTTCTCTTGATTGGGAGCACTGCAATTACAGAGATTCAAGGCCTTGATTGTTTGGAGAACCTACGAAGTTTGTTGCTTCATTGTCTTCAACAGGTGAAGATACTACCCGATCTGAGCAATTTAAACAAACTAAGTCGTCTTGATGTATATGGTTGTGATAATCTGGTTGAGATTCAAGGCGAACTACCAGAGTATTTGGATAGGTTGAGTATTCGTTCCTGTGGTTCGTTAGAAAAGTTGCCTGATCTGTCAGGCTTGAAGGAACTGCAAACGGTTGAAGTGCGAGATTGCACGAAATTAATTGTGGAGGCAATTTTCGGCTTTGCACGGAGAAGTCAGGCGGATTTGTGGGAGAACCTACGATATTTGCATATTAGTGACCTTGAACAGGTGGAGATACTACCTGATCTAAGTTATTTAAGCAAACTAACGACTCTTGAAGTAAACTTTTGTCGTAATCTGGCTGAGATTCAAGGTGAATTACCGCAATCTTTGGAAAAATTGGAGATTTATGATTGTGAATCTTTACAAAAGTTGCCTGATTTGTCAAGCTTGAAGAATCTGAAAAAGGTTTACATAAGTAGTTGCACGACATTAAAGGGTAAGGCAATTCTCGGCTCTGCTCAGAGAAGTCAGGTGAATTTGTGGGAGAACCTACTAAATTTGGGTATCTATGGCCTTCGACAGGTGAAAATACTACCTGATCTAAGTGCTCTAAACAAACTAAGATGTCTTCGAGTATCAAACTGTGGCAAGCTGGTTGAGATTCAAAGCGAACTACCACAATCTTTAGAAAAATTGGAGATTTCTTCTTGTAAATCTTTGCAAAAGTTGCCTGATCTGTCAAGCTTGAAGGTGGAAAAAATGAAGATTTCTTCCCGCGGATCTTTAAAGAATTTGGCTAATCTGTCAAGCTTGTTTGGGCCGCAATTTGCTGTCATTGTAGGTTGTCGAAAATTAAATGTGGAGGCAATTCTTGGCTCTGCTCGGAAAAGTCAGGCGAACTTGTTGGAGAACCTACGATATTTGCAGATTCGTTGCTTTGGACAGGTGAAGGCACTACTTGATCTTCGTAATTTAAACAAACTAAGATGTCTTCAAGTAGAAAAGTGTCCTAGTATGGTTGAGATTCAAGGCAAACTACCAGAGTCTTTCGAAGAATTGGAGATTTCTTCCTGTGGATCTTTACAGAGGTTGCCTGATCTGTCCAGCTTGAAGGGACTGCAAAAGGTGGTAGTGAAAGGTTGCATGCAGTTAAATGTAGAGGCAATTTATCGTCTTTGCTTGGAGAGGTCAGTCAAATTTGTGGGATAAGACGAAGAATTGGAGTGAGAAGACGAATCTGAATCTGAGCAAGAAGGCAACGAATCTGAATCTGAGCAAGAAGACGACGAATCTGAATCTAAATCTGAGGGAGAAGACAGCAAATATGAACATGAATCTGAGGGAGAAGACAATGAATGAGTGCACATTGCTTTTGAAAGCTTCTTGATCCACGACCACAAATTGTTCCCTTGGGTCCAGACTTTAAACGAATTGAGGTGAGTTATTATCTCTGATAACCAATGTTTTCCTTTTTTTTTGGCAATAAAATTCTTTCACAGATACGAATGGAGAACTTTTACGTGCACTCTTTAATGACCTTTCATTCATGCTTGAAAATCTGATGAAGATTTTGATTTGTGCAACCAGAGTGTTCTTAATTATTTGCAACCATCCATTCTCTTTTCCTGGTTTGGTTTGGCTTTTTTAGCTATGTTCTCTTTGGATGGTTTCTCCTTGCTTTTATGTTTCCCAGCTGGAGGTATGCATCTCGTTGCATCGTTTTTCATTTGATACGAACAAATTATTAGAGATGCCAGTTGATTTGCTGCTTCACATATTTCGAAGTTGATAACCTCGCTTCGCATTGGAGATAACTTTGTTATGCAGTAAACAATTTGATGGAATGTTTGTTGGAAGATCATATAACTGTGGTTCTCATCCTGGAAATTTACAGCATAATCAACTCATCGATGCAATCGTGAAGAAGACAGACACTCTATATCGATATGCTTATGTTCAGTTTATTTTCCAGGAAAGGTGTGCTTCTTACTGGGTTTTACAAATGTTATGGAAAAGCTATAAAATGAAGAAAGACTAATTTCACTTGGGTAGCGGCATCAATAGTTGGCGCAGCAAACTTCCATTTGTGACAGGAGGGAGGACCTACTTAGCTTCTCCGATGTATCATAAATCATCCTATAGTCAAAGGCTAATATTTCAGTATTCCTGGTGCGTAGGACATCTGATAAGTCTCACTGGGGTCAAAATTATGTAAATGGACTCTTGTGTGATCTCCATTATTGCCTACATCTTCTAGAAATGGTTATGCCTCGGTGACTATCTGTAATATAAGCCCTTCCATTCATCTCAAGCTATACTAGAGGACTCTTTTAGGTTTTAAGTTTGAAAAGAATTGCTATGGGAGACATCTCAAATGACTGGCTTTTTGCTGGTTTCTAATGTTGCTGAGAGGTTTCAGAGTTTGAGAAACTTACAGAAATCTTTCTGTGTAGGGAGCTGTGGCTAATTGGGCAGCTATACAGATGAACACAGAATGGAGGAATATGAAGATGACATTCAAAGAGAAGTTTTACGTCCACTTTATAATTACTTTGGGAGTTGACGCCTGGGAATCTGAAAAAAGTATTGAATTTATATACCTCCGTACAACCAGAGGATTCCTAATTACGTGCGAAAATATGTTTTGTTTTCTTAGTTTTGTTTGGCTTTTTTAGCTATATTCTCTTTGGATGGTTTCTCCTTGCTTTCATGTTTCCCAGCTTGAGGTATGCATGTCAATTGTGTCCTTTTTTATTTGATTTATGACAGTTCATTAGAGATCCTGGTCAATTTGCTGCTTCACATATTTCGAAGTTGATACCTCTGCTTTGCATTGGAGATAACTTTGCTATACTGTAAACAATTAGATGGAATGTGTCTTCAAAGGTCATAGCACTATGGTTCTCGTCCTGGAATTTTACGACATAATCAACTCATTGTTGCAATTGTGAATAAGCCAAATTCTGTATTGATATGCTTATGTTCAGTTTATTTTTCAAGCAAGGTGTGCTTCTTGGGAGGATTTGCAAATGTTATGAAGAAGTTATAAAATGAAGAAAGAGGAACTTCACTTGGGTAGCGGCATCAATGTTGGTGCAGCAAAGGTTCCATCTGTGACAAGAGAACAGACCTATCTAGCTTCTCCAAGGTATAATAAGTCGTCATAATGTTAGGCTAAATTTCGGAATTATCAGTGCATATGATAAGTCTCACTTGGGGTCTGAAATCATGTAAATCGACCCTTGTGTGATCTCCATCGCTGCCTCCATTTTCTCGAAATGGTTATGCCTAGGTGGCTATCAATAATGGAAGCCCTTTCATTCACCTCAAGTTATACTAGATGACTCTTTTTGGTTTAAGGATCGACAAGAAGTGCTAAGGGAGACATCTCAAACGACCGGCTTTTTGCTGGTTTTTAATGTTGCTGAGAGATATTGAAGTCTAAGAAACTTACAAAAATCTTTCTATGCAGGGAGCTGTGGCGTTTTTGGGCAGTTGTATAGATGGAGACCCATGCAAAAGGCAGATGATGGATGAAACTTGAAGCTGACCGTATTCCCTCTCATAATCTTGGGGTGGTACGTGGCACCCCGAACCCTTCACAGGTCGCCACAGGCACCAACGTTACACCTTATTACCTCTCTTAGAAGAAGCATCATAATTCATAGACATTTTTTTTTTTAAAACGGTCCCAGCGCGACTCATTTAGCGGAAGCAAAATAAAACATCGCCATCTCTCCCTCCATCAACCATGATACAATTTGCACACCACTAATCATCATAATTAAAAGACAAGCCATGACACTTTATTTACATATTTTCAAGATGGATTTCTTTGGGTCAGTACATCAAAAGAAAGGCCAGGACATGAAGCCGCACTCGGCCTAAACCCCAAAAAGAAACACTCGACCCACTACAACTAACGTGCAAGATCCCCCTTCACTAGTGTCGGCTAACCATCTCAAAAAGTTTCAGCTCCTACTTATCACGCACGGGCCCTCACACCCATCCCAGTGCATCAGGCGGTGGCGGCGGCAACATCCGACGCATCGCTCCGTCGCGACGAATGTGGACGGATATGAACTCCTGGACAACGGGGCCCCCAGCCAGGCCTACATCGTACATAACTAAACAGCGCACTCGAATATACGTCAATCTAGGAACAGAGGGACAGCCAAACTCCTCGCACTCGACCTCTACATCAGAAGGTAGGCTGTAAAACACACCCCGCGTGACAGCAGGGAGCGGCATGCTGCTAATCTGAAATGTTGGTCCCCAAAGGGGTGATGTCCGAGTAATAGTTATTTTAGAATGTACCAACTGTGTTAGAAACGGTCTTAATAAGGAATCAAGGGGTGTTTCCAGATATATTACTCAAAAGAATCGACACAATACGCCTAGTCGATTGGAATTGAGAAAATTCTATCCCTATTGTTACAAACATACGATTCACGGGGAGATAAAGAAATAACTCGAATCAAGTGCTTGTGTGTCACTCTTACAAACATACGATTCTTTTACCTGCTGAGTACAACCACCCAGCAGGTAAAAGAATCCAATAACCACTAAATGCATCATACAATACAATCACAACATCATACATGCCATTCATGTATCCATGCGTACTTACCTTGAAGCCATGCATATACCATCATACATCTTCATCACAATCATAACACATACATGTCGTCATGTCATAGGTTATCATCATCATGTCATACATATGTATCATCATATTATAGGTCGCCATCATGTCATACATATGCCATCATCATTATGTCCTAGACATATCATCATCATCATATTATATCATATATCACCATCATCATGACATCATCCTATCATACACATGTCATCATCATCATGGCATCATCATATCATACATGCATATCATCATGCCATAAGTGATCATCATCATATCATATCATATATCATCATCATGCCAGAGGTGATCATCATCATATCATGTCATCATGCCACAAGTGATCGTCATCATATCATATCATGTATCGTCATCATGCCATAGGTGATCGTCATCATATCATATCATGTATGCATGATTCAATTTCCACTTTTAACTTTCAATTCGATCACCACATCACCCTTTCTCAAGATCATCAATTTCATCTCATACTTTACACTCGTACCCCATCCTGGCATCGCGAGAAAAACCTCTGGCATTCAGCCATTTAAGGCTACCAGGCATCTGGCACCCCCACATTCCGGGCATCTCGCATCCCAACAGGTATCACGAGGCATCCCCCTCGGGCAAAGACCTCCGAGGCTTCCGGCACCCAACCATTCCGGGCATCCTGATACTCCCAGGGCATTATCATCCGCCACAGACAATTTCCTCATTTATCATTATTCATGCTTACCAATTTAGGTCTCAACTCAACATGTCACGTGATATAATAGCAAACAAAACCACTTTCATGCTTCGATCTATACATGCATCATCAGTCATCATCATACATGCAGCAAGATGCAATCATTCATAAAAGTAGCATTTATGGAATTTATACAACTTGGAATAGTCCATTTATCATGCCTTTTTGAAATTTACTTAAATTCCAGCTTGTATCATTTTGAAAATATTTAAAATTAAATATCCACATGATTTTCAAAAATCACGAAATTAAAGCATGTGATAACCAAGACAATAAGATAATGATTTCGTGAAAAACACATGGCCAACAAAGTTCCTCACAAAAGATATCAATCACACCATCACAGCATGCATTTTCGGATAAAAACAGAATGTGCAGTTTTTGAAATAATTCGATTAAAATACCCAAACGATCTCCGAAAATTATGAAATTTCACCAGGTTATTTTTAAGACACTAAAGTATATTTTTCATGAAGACTTCTATGCCAGATTCGTTTTAGATTATTTTCTACAGTCACACGAAACTTCCGGATCTAACACCGAAACGTCCAGTGCATGTTTCTCCGAAATACTGAGTTTTCACCTGCCTATTCTTCTTCGTTTCCTCTGAAATTTGGATATGTTTTACTTCAAGATTCCCCCTACAACTTTCATGAAGGTATCTAAGTCAAATTTCCAAAAGAAAGTTTCCATATGGGTCCATGAAGTCTCGGGTAACCTATACCGCGTCTCCAGATCTACGGTTTTCAAGAGTAAGTTGATTCACTAGGCTACACTTGTTCATTTTGCTTAAAATTTGATTATGTTAAACTTCAAGATGTTCTATACAAGTTTCATGAAGAAGTCGAAAAGAGATTCTTAGTAAAAATCAACATGCAACCACAAATCCACCGAAAGGTCAGTGAAATCGTTCCAGATCTAGTGTCTCCGTAGGATGAGAGTTTTACCCCTTAAATATCCATCATTTTGTACCAAATTTTAGTATGTTATATTTTAAGATGTTGGCTACAACTTTCATGAAGAGATAAGAGTCAAAATCGAACTCAAAATATGCATGAAAGCTCTCACAAAGTTCTGGCTCAAACGGTTTATGCGAAAACAGCATGCAACTCAAGAACAAAACACATTAGCTTCACTCCCATGCCTCCAAATGTCCTAGATTCCGACCATACATGCAAGACATTGGTGCAAGAGTAGAAAGTGGATTCCCAACTTGCCTCTAGACCGAGCTAGCAACGAGCACACGGCGGCGAACGGGAGGCACACGGGCAGCAACGGGCGGACGGACGGCGAGCTCCTTCCTCCCTCTCGGCCTCACTCCTCTCGGCCTCACTCTCCCTCTCTCTCGCACGGTTCTCTCTCTCCCTCTCACTTGGCCGAACAACCGGCCACCTCTCTCTCTCTCCTCTTCCCTTTTATTTCCCCTATTCCTCATCATTTGCAATCATTAGATTGCCTCTTCCAATGGCCAATACATGAAGACCTCCTTGCCACTTGTCCTAACACATGCAATTGGGCTTTGGGCTTGGGCTTGGAGACATTTGGTCCAGCAATGGGCCGGCCACTCCTCCCCCTTTCTTGGTCGACGGCAGCCCACTTGTGGGCTTCAATGGGCCGGCCAACTTGGCCCATTAAATATCCACTCTTGGGCCTAAGGCCAACCTAATTAAAATCCACAATTCCACTTTTCAATTATTCATCTTTAATTTGTTCTTTTATAGATTTCAAATTTTAATTTCACATGGCTTAAGAATAAATCATCCTCATAAATTTATCCTATAATACCAATTTAAATATTCAAGATCACAAGCACATAACACATAGCCTTAAGAGAAAACTAATGGCTAACACATAGACCATAGGAAATTTCATTACCTAATTATTGGCTTTAATTCCTCTAGAGGATGTCTTTGAATTTTGGGATGCCACATGGTAAACCCTGTATTCGTCTGTTTTAGTGGGTAAAAGGGCTGTTTAGGCAAATCTGATTGTGTTTTTCCCTTTATTGTGGGCCCACAAAAATGATTATTACATTTCATCTAATGTGTGTTATGTTCATTGTTATGCGATAGAACTTGCTTATCAGTACCCAGATGTTCTTCTTGTAGAAAATTTATTATCATAAACAATTAATCAATTAAGAACAAACAGATCCATACATGATTGTAAAACACCGAGATCAATAAATACAGCAGAATTAAAGCGTACCTATGTGAGCCATCGCTTCAGAAGAAAACTAGATCACTCTGATAATCAGGGATCTATCGGAATACCAGATCTTCCTCTCTATGACCTATTTCGATATAGTAGCTTTTAATGGGATTAAAGCAACCGATAGGTATAACCTACCCTTTTATAGGCTAGAGAGGGCACCTAGCAAACCCTAATCAATAGCGTGTCAACTAGGCCCTTCCCATTACGAACTTGATCAAACACAATTGCCTACACTTTCCGCTTCTCAACTAGGCCCGTTAACAATAGATGTCAATATCCAATTCAATCAGATCACTTTAGGGTATAACAAATATTGGAATATCCATTAACCCGATTATTTAAAATAGAAAATCAATTAATTAATGTAAGCCCATATTATAGGAAATTTCCAACATTCTACCACTTGGGCTACATTAATTAACTTATTTTATTTTGAAAAAGATTTATATTGAAAACGACACTATCGGGTTAATAACTAAAATTTTGTTTTATGTGGCCACAACTTTTAAAAAATAATATTCCAATAATGGCATCTCAATACCAATCCAATCCTATATAACCTCAATATAGGACTATGGAGATCAATGTGTTAAGAAAATACTACAGCACAAGACCTTCATAATCACATATAATAAGTATTATATTTTCATGGATCATGGGCCTAGTAGTGTAGTAAGAAATAGTGCCAACATGTGATCAAGATATACACTATTTCTTATCGGTCCTTAATGCAATTTCTTAACGACATGAAACTGCATTAGCGCAATTTCTAAACAACATGAAATTGCCTCAGTGTGATTTCTAAACAACATGAAATTGCACAATTATGTCACAATCCAACATGAGATCTCATAATCAGTGACATCCAGTCATCTTTAAACAAAAATTTGTTTAAAGATACTGTTTTATACTTCCATTTCTCAGTCAACAGGAGAAAAAATAACAATAGAATCAATAACAACAATCATTGAAAATAAATGCTTTAATAAACATCATAAAAGCATTATCGAGTCGCATATAACTATAATATCCAGAAATACAAACTATATAACTCCCACTAACAAAAGAAATCAAAAGATTCTAAAACACTTTACATGTTCTTTAAACAAAATGGGTCGTAAGCCTTTTGTTAGAGGATCAGCCAACATGGACTCAGTTCTGATATTTTCAATTACAACGTCTCCATTTTTGACCAAGTCCTTAACAGTATAATATTTGATCTCCATGTGTTTGGACGCATTACTAATCTTGTCATGCTTGGAATAAAACACAGCTGCAGTGTTGTCACAATAAATCACCATAGGTCTAGCAATAGAGTCCACAACACGCGATTCTGAGATCAAATTTCTGAGCCAAACTGCTTGAACCAACGCGTTGTAGCACGCTACAAACTCAGCATACATTGTAGAGTTCGTAATCAAGGTTTTCTTTGTGCTCTTCCAAGAAATAGCACCTCCAACCATCATAAAAATATATCCAGAAGTTGATTTTCTATCATCTGAACAACTAGCAAAATCAGCATCTGAATATCCAATCACTTTTAGGTCCTCAACTCTACTATAAACGAGCATGAAATCCTTTGTTCGTTGTAGATATCTCATCACCTTCTTAGCTGCAACCCAATGTTCTTGACCTGGATTCGACAGATATCTTCCAAGAGTATTCACAGCAAAAGCAATATCAGGTCTGGTACATACTTGTGCATACATAAGACTGCCAACTGCACTAGCATATGGAACATTTTTCATGACTTCCTTCTCAACATCATTCTTGGGGCATTGATCTATGCTCAATTTATCTCCTTTCGAAAGAACAATTTCATGGGCCTTAAGTTTGTGCTTGAATGTGAACCATCTTCGTATAAATTCTCTAACACCCATAGCAGTATCATACCTCATGTTCGTTAACTCACTCAACAAGTTCCCAGCTTCAGCCTTATCTGAGACTCTATATCTTTCTCCCACTGCTTCAAGGAACTGTCTGGCATTCGTATCTTCCGGCAAACCACTAATCAGATGCTCAGCAATGGACCTCTTCATAGCAATGAGGCTCAGTCGATTAGATTTTTCCCATCTAGCATAATGGGCCTTTTGATCTACAGTTTTTTTTATCATTAGGCCTAACAGATTCATCCTCACGTAGAGCCAAGTCCATATCAATGATGCCCAAGGCAAACTCTATATCTTGCTTCCATCTCTTAAAATTTGATCCAGTTAACATTTCAACCGTGGCATTGTTTTATTTACAGCAAAAGTAACTGTTTAACACACATAATGCAATAAGATCAATAATGGGCAATAAGTAACTCAACAAAAATAATTAGTACATTATAAACTCCCCTTTGGGCAGAGTGTATAATGCACCATTATTTTTTTTATCCCAGCATGAAATTTATAAAGCAACAATAAGGAGAATTACATATAATTGTCAAGAATCTATCCCCTTTGGGCAGACAAATCCTTTAAATCATACATCTCCATAATATCAACATAGAGGGGAATTACATATAATTTTCAAAACACTTCTCTGAGAAAACACTTGAAGGCCATGTCTGGACCGGGAGAAAAGTCGTGTTCTTAGAGTGGTGCTCGAGGTAGTCTTAGTTGCTCCCGCCAAATCCAGTTCATGGACTCTTGATGTGAAAATGGTGCTCAATGCAGTCTTAGTCATGAGTTGTAGGCACTCACGACACAAGAAACATGGATTGTTGGAAGTCATGGGATGGGCCATGCTGGAGAGACGACTCTCGCCTAGCTCATCTACAATCATCTTGCACATGGTTGTGAGCACTGCTGCATTTTTTCTAACATCTGTGAAACTTCAGAGCTCAAGGGCTTTCAGTTCTTGCGGAATTACTCATCTCCAATATCCTCAAAAGGAAGTTGACAAACATAAGTAATGTTCATGAAGGGATCAAGACAATTAAATATAGGCTTTTCAGTAATAGAGTTCTCGTCCTTTTTTATGTTGTTGACCAGAAGAATCAATTGAATGCACTCATGGGTAACATATGTGATATTCGAACATTCTGAATCCTTCAATGGGGAATATCAAGCGCTGAAGGATCTTGAAATTCTCAGTGCTTTTTGTTTGTAATATCGGTGCTTTTTGTTGATCAAAGGCACTACCATCCTTAAAAGATTCAGCCATTTCCTGAAAAATTTAGAAGAAAATTTCAGCAGAGGAGTTCATTTTCCAATAAGAAGTGCATGTGGTACTTGAAGGTCCTGCATCCACAACCAAGTCTGCTGTCAAGGAAGATTTGAAACTTAATTGCTTATTGCCCTGTGTTATCTCAGCAGAACTTCATTGTTGTCTTTCTTGGGATCGTTATCAGTTATACATAAATTACAACCACACCTTGGCAAGTTGACTTGAAATATATTGTTCTTGTAGGTATAGTTATTCGTGGCTGATTTTGCAACCGTTTCCTGCCTTTAAGATGGATCGTTGTAACCTGCTTATGAAATGGGACAATGATTTCTTCTGATCTATTTCATGAGTTTGATTTGGTTTAGATATATTACTTTTTGACATTTTTGGTTGGCTAATTGAGTTACCAGTAAAAGACGAGTCAAATTGATGCTAGTGTTACTACATTTAAATGCATTATAGTGTTACTACATTTTTCTTTTGGTCGGTGATTAGAGTGTTACTACATTCAAGTGTGGTACTTTCATCAATTTATGCATTGGTCATTTATGCGAGAGCCATGGAGCTTGCTGGTTTGTACTTTAAATTTGAACCTTGTAACCCTGTCTTGTAAAACTCAACTTTGTTATTCCTTAAACCATGAAGAATATAGTCAAATGTATAGGTTTTAATATGTGACCAAAGTTCTTTCATTCACTTATGGTTACCTAGGAATGGAGCTTTAGGTTTTGGGAAGGAGAATCATTAAACGACAAAAGAGTCCAATATGACGGCTTGAGCTCTTCCTCTCGGTAATAAGTAAGAAAAACTTAAGGGTTCTTTTTGTAAAGGCAAACTACCCCAGCACAGGTACTAGTATATTCGATGACCCTATATCTTTCCTAACATTTTGGTGCAATACTTCGACTTTTACTGTAATGTACAAACTCCAATTTATCATGCAATGTCAAGGACTTAACTAGTTTCTTGCACAATGTGCTTCGAATGGTCACAATTGGCAATTTATGCTTTAAAATGATGAAGGAATTTTTGTTTTTTCCGATTTCCACTAATGCTTGGTCCAGCATATCAGAAATAGAAGGTAAAAGCTTACAGCTCTCTTTCCAAAGGCCGATCAGATCATTCCTACATCTCTAAGCCAAGATGATATAAATTGTTTAACAGTTGCAGTACTTGGTTGCGCCGAGAAATCTTTTATGTGCCAATGATCTAGTAGTAGAAGGTAAGGTCACTGATTGAAAAGTGTTCTCCTTAGACAGTCTTTGTTTCACCTTACAAAACTGGTTAATGCAAGACCGTGCAAGTGTCACAGTTCCAGAATTCACACACGTCTACCAATTTTGTGAAGTTCAACACAGCTCAACCCGCAAAAATAGAAAAATATAAATGAAGGAAAAATGCAGCATGATTCAGCTCTGGATAGCTCAGCACAGCATCCACACATCCCTTTAAGGTTTTGTCGACTCTGGTAAACAAAGCCATAGGCCTAAGATTAGATTGGCAGGTAAACTTGTGAGCGCATTCATTCAATAGGTATCACAGAGTTGTGTTTACGAGGATATACATTCAACTTCATGCTATTAACATTCCAAGTGAATTTCAGTAGAGATCCCATTCATCTTGTGAGGGACATGGAAACAGATTGATGGAATGCATTACATGAACAAACTTCATCCGGAGCTGCCTAATGATCCTCAAGAAATTAGGTGCTGACTTAGGAACATTTTATGTTAAGTTACTCTTGGCATCAGTCTTAACGCAGCCTCAATGCAGAAGCAGAAGGATTCCTCAAAAGCATAAGGTTTCCTTTGCTTCACTTCCATATTCCTTCAATCGTGGGTCCATGACGATTTTGCACGATCCCCATCTCTCCGCCATTAATTCCACACCATAGTAGAGTAAATGGTCCATGATGCTGTTACCAGTAACCAAGATGCAGAAACACACTTTGATTAGTTGTCCATAGGTGTTTCTGGTAATCAAGGACTGGCATTCTCTTGAACAGGCTGGTCTGTCACATGATGACTTATTGCGCCTAGCCATGATAAATCCACAAAATAATTGCTTGTGACAGGTAGCTACGACTGAAACTACCTCCTTACCTGCTGCACATTGGATCTTGTCCAGAGCCATCACAAACTTTCTCGACCTCATAAACCAGACTACCAAATCCAATATCATACAGCCTTACCTACAAAAAAGAGGATTCCAATTACATGTGAACACCAACATAGAAATTAGTAAGATTATCTCACATCAATATGTTTATCTGTGGCTGTCATTGAGCTAGTTGCCAATAATGTAGGCACTAGTAGACATACATAATTTAAATGAGTAATACCTTATAATTGCACAAAGCTTAAGACTAGGTCATCAGCCATCAGAGAGAGAGAGAGAGAGAGAGAGAGAGAGAGAGAGAGAGAGAGAGAGAGGGACAGGGAGGGAGAGGGAGGGAGAAAAAGAGAGTAATACATATTATTAAATTTTAAAATTGGTACGGGAAACTATGATAGCTTTACAGGAATGAGAAGGGTTCCTTACATATTGTCATAAAGATCATGAGTATGAACTGCCCTGCTTTGTAAGAAGATAAAACAAACAAAACTATTAAAATTAATGTGCTGAATAAAGTGAGTGCAAACATTGCTGGAAAAAATAAGACTTCTCCAGTTAAATAGGTTGAAATAAATGCAAAGCAAACATCAAATGCAGTCAGCGAAAATTCCTCATAATTTATCTGATATTCCGTCAAGATCAAAGTTATACCGCCCTAGGGAAGTGATGGTATGTCTTCTGTGGGAACCAAGAATAGTACAGAGGCAAATGAGGCACAATATCGTGTCCATTAGTTATATGTTATTGTATTTGGCATGCTGTAGTAAGATACAAACATTGCCTTGCCAAAATGAGGTTGTCCAAATGTCAAGTAAATCAAGTGAGTGCTGGTCTGGAAAAAACAGCTTCAGCACACACAATTAGACAACCAAATTACTTGAACATTAATACTTTCACAAAAGGAAAACTACTATGCATTAATAACCATAAATTGCATTTCACATACGAAGGTGAATGAATAGAACAGCCCTTATCTCCATGAGGGTTGGAGGTCTAGCGTTACTCTGTCTAGATCCCATCCATAATTTTCCCAAAACCAAACCCCACAGCCACAACAAAACCAACCACCCCACCCTCCACCCCAAGTAAATTTATAACCAAGGTGCATTTAAATGCTCCTCCAGGAAGCACTTGGATGCTGGTGGGGTCAGTCACATTCTGCTAATGACATAAACAGAACATTCCAGGTTCATGGTGAAATTGCCCCTTGAACCCCAAAACTTACATCATTAATAGTGAAGGAGAAACTAAATCCTAAAAGGGCCAAAATGCATGGAAAGGGCCACGACGTAAACAAAACATTCCAGGTTCATGGTGAAATTGCCCCTTGAACCCCAAAACTTACAGTCATTAATAGCGAAGGAGAAACTAAATCTTAAAAAAGGCCACAACACATGGGTATGATGGCTCAGAACAATTTTCAGCAAGATATCAGCAAACAAAAATGATATTTTAAATCATCCAAGTGTTCGGACAAGACGCTATAATTGCTACTAATACTTCGCGAAAAGGTTTAGTTTAAAGTTCATGCAACCTATGATCCCATTATAGGCCAAGTGAATGTCTGTATAATCTTAGTCCAAGACAAAGTTTGACCCTCAAAAATCACAACTTGTCATGGAGGAGAGAATTAACGGGACATGACGTAGGGGTGGGTACCAATTATGGTCCCAGTTCTGCAACAGGTGCTTGAAAAACTCTGGACCACTCTGTCCAAAAAAGCTGAGACAAAAAGCATAATTTAGACATTTTAGAATTGGGTCCAGCCTATAACATATCTGTCCCCGTAGTCCGACTGAAAAGGAGCTGCTTCTTTTGGTTAGCAAGAGACAGACAGAAACAGCGAGCAGAACACAGATTTAGGATCAATATATTCTAGTTTAAAATGCCTTAGCACATCAACATTACATGACATAGAGTTTGAGCTTCAAGTGCTTGCAAATGTTATATGTCGAACATATCAATAATCCCATTAAGTTTCCAGCAAGTAAACTTTGTAATGATTAGTTGGAAGTCTTTATCCGCTATATTTAGGTATTCGACCACTTTGAAGCTCCATGGCTTAACATGTAAGACTCAATTCAAACAACTAGATACATAGACCATAGGAGACTCAGGTAAAGGGTTGTTTGCAACCCATCCTGCTTGTGTTTTGTCTATAGGTTGATTTGCCAAAAAAGAAAAAAAAAGAGGGGTAAAAAAAAGAAGAAGATGCTGACCAATTGCAAATATAAATATGAAGCAATAGGAAGTTCAAGACATCAATATATGAAATTGAAAGAAATTGCCAGATAACTATTAACAGACCAAAACTGAATAAATGGAAGGACATGATAGAGAAGAACCAATATCCGAACCATAACAATTTTTTAACTAACTTACCGCAAGATCAAGTCCCCAAAAGGATGCCATAGCCCATCCATAGAATGCCCTGTCACCATGATGTTGATGTCTCCATATAAATCCTTGGCTCTTTTAACAGCATCCATAGTACCAAGTTGCATCGTCGTATTGTGATAAGCATAATAAATCCATGATGAACCTAAGCAAAGACAGTAGAAAAAGACTGTCACTCATTCCAAATCAGAAGTATCCACAACTTGCAAGAGGCTTATCATCTCTAGAACTCACCATGGCAACAGAAATGCTAGGGTAGTTTATGTCGAGCTGTTTCCAGTAGAGATCTTCAACCCAATTTTGTATCCTGTAGAAATAAATAGAAGTAATCACTAACTGAAAAGCTCAAAACTTTTTCAAGAACAAAATTAGTTAAGTATGTGATCTCCTCATGATTCCATCTAAAATTACAAGCACATAACTTTCGTGTCTCGGTGGAAATGATTCACTTTTTCCCTTCTTATGGACAACAGACCCATGTGCTTTGTCTACGTATTCACCGTAGGCTAACCTTCTTAGCTTAATTTTTCAGCAAATCCTTCACATGTCAAATGTGAGAGGAAGAATTGCCAGAGTTAACATGCATACCTTTGTTCTTGAGAACCTTTGAATGCTATAACCGCAGCATTAAGGTCCCGGCCTCTCCAATAGATGCCTACAGGTAATATTTTGGATAGAAATAAAGACAAACAATTAGATGCAATTCGAACATAGAGGCATCACAAGCATTGCAAATTGGTCGGCCACTACAACACGAATTATATACCTATAAGCAGTGCTGGACATCAACGTGATTTCGAACCCCTGCTTTTAGATAAAAGGGCATTCATAACCAATCAGAAGCTAAAAAGAGAAGGCAGCATGTGCCCACAAAGTCTCATCTCAAGAATTGGCCATTTAGTATTGTACTGAGGACCTATTCTTTATGCAACTTTAGCAAAGATGGCATTTTAAAATGTAGTCAAATTACCTATCTTTCCATCTCAACTAGGACATGTCCAACTAGAAAGTTCTGTCAAATCAGACATGTAAACCTGCCGAATAATAGTAACAACAAGCTGTAGGTTAATGGGAAAGTCTTTTTAAGGAACACTTAACAGCAGATGCATAATCCCCCACCATCATCGCAAGAGTGTGATTGTAACAGCTTTACGAGCCTTGGGGCTCACTCTAAGTTTTGCATTTACCAGTAAAAAAAGTTCAGATTGAAAATGCACTCACAAGCTCATTCAATTACAAGCAGTGAAGCAAGTCTCTTATGTCTCTAGCAAGCTATTTCAATGAATCAAGTGAGCGGAACACTTTAAGGAAACATCAACTCAAAAAAATATTTCAGTATATTTATGCCACCCTTGTTCATGAACTTAAAGAACTATATCTTCAATGCAATGTGATGAAAGGGGAATAAGTAAACAACATAAGGCTCCCCTTTCCCATAAGCTACTTCTCTGAAACCTACAAGCTACAGTCCATTACTCGACTGGAGAAAATAGTCAAACACTGTGAGATACTCGACAAATTTTATCCCCGAAGCAGAGCCAGCAGGGTGAAATTTTTTTTGTCGAACAAATATAAGGAATTTCAATCGATCTGACCCTATTCTAGTGATAGCATCGATCCAAACTCGGTAATCCAAGAGCTTAACAAAACCAACCAAATACAACACAACACTCTCAATCATACGGTTTGAAAACATCCAGATCTACACCAGAGGGATCATTCAGCTATAGTATGCCCGACTCCATCAGGCACTACAGCTCCGCAACACAGTCAAACGATTTCCCCCAACCCTGAAAAGCCTAATCCACCAAATTCACTACACAAACCTCACTTCCCCAGGCTCAAAACCGACGTACTCGATACTAGAGCCTGTCTATACGAACCTTATCACGATCCAGACTCCCGTCCGAATCAAGTCAGAGGATCACAACCGTAACTGATTACATGAACCACGACCTGTTCCGCTCCACATCCTGCAAGAGAAATTCCAATCTCCGCAACCTTTCCATATACGCAAAATGATCGCGCGCGATCAAATGGCGCAATCGCCCGGCGAGATGGAGAGGTCGATTGCGGTCTTCGTCTGTATTGCTCGAATCCTGGTCTTCGCAGCGTTCGTGGACTCCGTAGCGATTTTCGCGACAGATGGCGATCAAAACCTCCGGCAACTTGGGAAGAAAGGAAGGAGGGGGTTGATGGATTTTACAAATTGTCCTTATTTGCCCTCGGGCGTTTGTTCTGTTGGCGGCCATATTCAGTAAGTTCGGTGATTTTGTCGTTTCCGTGAGGGCAATGAAGGAAGTTTCGCTAAAATGAGACGCGCTCCAGGGCAAATTCCCGTTCCCTCCGTCTCCCCTCTTATGGCGCTTCCTCTGATGTCTTTCAATTGAGTACAGCAAAAGTCACAAAATGTCATTTTAAAGATATCAAAAAGCGTGAATGATTTTTTTAAAATCAAATTTTATAGAAATCAATCTTCAAATCTCTTCCTTATTGGTGACGTAAACACATCAATCCCTCATTCGACTCAAGTCACATTTTATAAGCACAAAGCAAGTTCATAGATCACTCCTTTTTTCTTATCAGGTTGATGCACCACTCATTCACTTTCAAAGGAGAAAAGAATAAAATTGAACATAAAAAAGTTACAGTCGCAATCCAAGCACGATGATCCAATGATGGAGGGATCACGCCATCTTTCGCTAATTTACGAGTTCAAATCATGTCACAAGCAAATATTTCACCAATCAATATTTCAGACATTCACAATGTTATATGAAATTTTTTTCAAGCTTTTGCCATATTAGTTACAATGATGGGGTTGCATACTTATAGATAGAACGAGTGGTTATGATTCAGACGAGATATTCTGTAATGGATGCAATATTTTTATGTAATGATAAGAATGAATAATCGTATTGAACATCTCCTTCCCGCATTTTTTTTTTAAATTTATCAGAGGAAAAAAATCGCAATCCATCATGGCTCGGGCGGGAAGGCTGAGTCGGACCATCCCCAATCCTCGTGCATCTCAACGGTTGTTGTTTCCGCTGAGTTGACCACTTGTGCTAGTGCAAAACGATTGACCACTTGAGGTTGCCCTATCTGGTGACAGTTGCTATCATTGTTGTTTCTGCTGTTCTTTTCAAAGATTTCTTCCAGACAAGACTAAGCATGAGTAAGATCACTGAAAGAGGGCAGCCCAAATAATGATGCTGCATTAAACCATTGAGTAGCGTGAACCATGAACTGACTAAATAAAATGATGAAACAAGTATACCTCGGTTAGTACCTCTCGGAGGACTTTCACATGAACAAAAAAATGTTTACAAGAGCTACCGGTGTGAACCCCCCACCAATTTAGCAAGGGGTGCATGATTTTTGGGGGAAAAAGTCATGTCGACTAACTTGCTAGACATTGACTTCATTCGATTTGTATGCTGGTTTTAGCGGACAAACGTCAATAATCTCTATATCAAAGGAGAATTCCCATATAAAACCCTCTGGATTTGCAGAGTTCCTTGCCTCTCCTTATGAAGAGAATTTTCTATCCTCGGATAGCCATGACTACCCAAACCCTAACCCCAATTTACCACACTACCATCCTTCTGTCCTTCTAATTTCTGATCCTGTTTTCTCTTTCTTTCCTTTTCACCGTAACCCTCTCTTGCGCTATCGACATCAGCCTCGTAACCGATGGTGGGCCAAGCTTTCCTGTCGCAATTTCTTTGCTTCTACACATCTTTGATTCGCTTCGCCACCTCTGGATTTTCTCCTGGGCTCAATCCTTGACTGAAGTGCGACCGGTTTCTCTTCGGAATTTTCTTCCGCTGGGTTTGTTATCCGACGGCTTCAACCCCTCTGTTTTATCTTTAAAGTTTCTGAATGGATTCTCTGCATTTACCTCTGCATGTGCTGTCTCGCATCTTTTGTCACTCTGGATGTCTTCTATCGGGGACCAATTCTCGCTGGCTAGTAAGTTTCGAGATAGCTCACCCATAGGTTTAGCTCTTATTCCCCCTCTTTGAGATGGCTTCGGAAGACTCCTTGCGCCTAGCTGCTCTGTGCTCCAGATTAGGTAGGCTTTCTACTGAAAAGAACATTGAAGTGTGGGAGGAGGAACCCCCACTTGCAAAATTGGCACAATGCAGATTAACTTTGACGGGAAGGATTCTGTTCAATCCATCCATAAATTTCCCAGCCTTCCAGAGTACATTGAAAAAAGCTTGGAAGACCGAACAAGTCAACTTTTTACAACGTGAAGATGGCCTATATATAGTACAATTACATTCAGCTAATGATAAATGGCAGGTACTAGAAGGAGGTCCTTGGCTTTTTTCGGGCAATCTCTTCATTCTCAAGCCATGGCAGCCTAATACCCCCTACATTGCTATGATTTCTCAAGGTCTGCTTTTTGGATACAAATTTTCGGGCTGCCATTGGAATGGACAACTGAGCAGATGATCACAAAGATTGTGCAAGATTTAGGAAGGGTGATAGAGGTCCGAGTTGACACTAAAGAGGGTATTTCTTCTAGGACTGCAAGAGCAAAGGTAGAGTTACATCTTCAGAACCCCTTAAGGACAGGTAAGTTGGTCTGCCTAGAAGGGAAGCTATTCTGGCTTGACTTTCGCTACGAGCGTCTCTCGCACTTTTGTTACTCCTGCGGAAGGTTAGGTCATTATGCAATGAATTGTAAGACGATTCCCTATGATGAAGCAAACTTTGAAGGACGTGATAATATGGTGTACGGTCAGTGGCTAAAAGCTGAAGTAAAGGAACCTAGTCCTTTTTAGCATACTTTTTATACACCTACCCCCACAGTAGCTCAACCTGAAGAAACTATACCTAAGACACCTCCTTAGTAGCTTCAGAATCTATCTCCTTTGCCAACTCTGCCTTCTATCACAGCAGCAACAGAGGCTACACAACCTTTGCCAATAAACTTGCAACCTACAGAATCTGACCATCAGCATCTTCAAAGGAGTTGTGTACATATAGCACTCATTCCTGCATCAATTAAAATGAAGAACGTTCAGTCCTCTCTTATGGAGTTTCAACAGTATAGGAAAAAGAAGAGTGCATGCTTGACACCTAAAGTGGGTATTGCTAAAAAACAGCAACGCTACACACCAACTGACTCAAAGGGTTTAGTCTTGCATGACCTCGATGAAGCAAGTTTACTAGAAACACCTGTTCTTGACGGGGGAGAAGCTCGACATTGGGCTCCGGTGGCTGGCCCTCAACAGCCACCATCTCACAAATGAAACTTATATGCTAGAACTGTCAGGGACTGGGCAATCCCCTGACAGTTCACGCGCTTAAGGCCATGACGGCCAAGGAAAGCCCAATCTGGTATTTTTAATGGAGACGAAGAATAGTGCAGTGAAGCTGACCGATATTCAGCATCAATTACACTTTACTAACGCTTATGTTATCAACCCTGTTGGTCTGGCGGGAGGTCCGGCGGTCCTTTGGAATGATTAGGTATCCATAGAAGTATTATGTTCAACAAAGGATTATATTGATATGACTTATAGGGAAGTGCAGGATGGTCGTATGAGCTGCGCAAGATTAGTTTGGTTAATGTACTACCCTGGATTTGTGCTGGCGATTTTAACGAAATCCTTTATCCGTGGGAAAATGTGGGGAAAAGGCCGGCTCATAAGCTTCGTATGTTCTCCTTTCGGTAGGTTCTCAATGATTGTGCTTTAATGGAATTGGAAAGTAAAGGGTGTCGGTTCACGTGGATGAATAACAGAGAGGGTGATGAACTGGTAAAAGAAAGGCTAGACAGGGCTATGTGTACACTTGACTGGCGATTATTATACCCTAATGCAGAGGTCTTTGCCTTGCCACCGGTGGGTTCTGACCATAGCCCATTGATTATTAATACTTCACCATCATCTAGAAGACGAGGGATGAATTTTTTTTTTGAATCTTATTGGAATGACCATGACGAATGCCGACGTATTATCTCAGATGCCTGGAATTTAGTCCAAGTGCAGGGTGGTGATCTAGTCCCAAAACTGAAAAGGGTCTTTGTGGCATTAAGCAAATGGAGTCGGGCCAAATTTCCTAGGGCTAATCTTAAAGTTACAGCTCTACAGCAACAACTTCAACTTATCACAAACCAGCAGCAATGTACCTTTAATAGTTTTGAAGTTACCAAGATCAAAGAAGAACTACGGCGGACCTGGCAACAAGAAGAGCAATATTGGGCTATGCGGTTGCAGATTCAATGGCTGCGATGGGAGGATAAGAACACGAAATTCTTTCATGCTACCACTCTTCAAAGACAACAAAAAAAAAAAAACCGCATTATTATGTTGCAGGATGATAATCTGAGATGGATTCGTGAACCATAGGTTTTGAAAGCTATGACATCCACCTATTTTGCTGAGTTATACACCACGGTGGGTTACCGAGATTACGGACCTATTTTAGCTCAATGTCCGCAGGTTGTAACTGCGGAAATGAATGCAAAGCTGCTAGAATCAATATCTTTGGAGGAGGTTCGACAAGCTACATTTTAGTTGGGCACTAATAAGGCTCCTGGCCTTGATGGCTTTAATGGTTTGTTTTATCAGACTCATCGGGAGGTCATCAAATCAGATCTTCATCTTCTAGTACAGAATTTTTTTGGGTCAGGCCGGCTGCCTACAAATCTGAACCAGATAGTTATCGCTTTGATCCCTAAGACGCCTCACCCAGAAAGCCTAGATCAATATAGGCCGATTAGCCTATGAACTTTGCTTATAAGATCATTTCCAAGGTACTTGCTAGTCGCCTTAAACCTTGGCTACCTAATCTGATTTCCATGGAACAGTCGGCTTTTATGAATGGACGACAGATTCAAGACAATATTCTCGTCGTTCAAGAAGTTATTCATCAGTTCAAGACCCGAAAGCAAACGAGTGAATTTCATGCGATCCTCAAGACTGATATGAAAAAGGCATATGATAGAGTAGAATGGGATTTCCTGAATGCATATCTTCTCAGATTGGGTTTCCATCCAAGATGGGTGCACTTGATCCTCCAATGCATCTCTACCACATTTTATAGTGTCCGCTTTAATGGTGAACTACTTCCTTTTTTCCATCCAACTCGTGGCCTCAGACAAGGTGACCCTCTTTCGCCATACATCTTTATTTTATTGACAAATGTTTTCTCTACTATGATTTCTCAAGCTGTTGATATGGGTCAATTAAAATGAATTACATTAAATCAATGGTGCCCTACATTGTCCCATTTATTTTTTGCAGACGATGCCAACTTTTTCCTTGATGCTAATATTAGGGAATGCTAGAACTTGGCCAATATCTTAAATCAGTATTGTATGGCCATGGGACAGGCTTTGAACCGAAACAAATCAGGAATTCTTTTCAGCAAGAATTGTCCTTTTGGCTTACAGGAAAATCTAGCGTTTGAATTTAGAGTTCCGGTGCTACAAAACTATGGGAAATACTTGGGAATACCGTCTGATTGGGGCCGATCTAAAAAGGAAATGTTCTCTTGGCTCTTGGGGAGAGTACAAGCAAAGCTGGAAGGATGGAAAGAAAAGTTTATCTCGAAAGGGGGCAAGGAAACTCTCATTAAATCTGTCATCCAGGCACTTCCTCACTATGCTATGTCGATTTTCAAACTTCCATTGTCTCTTTGTAAAACTATAGAGAAGAGCATTGCTCATTTCTGGTGGAAAAATGATCAAAATAAAGCAGGGATACATTGGAAGCGATGGGAAATTTTAAGGAAGAGTAAGAACAAGGGCGGTCTAGGATTTCGTGATTTGGTAGAATTTAACAAAGCCATGCTCGGTAAGCAAGCATGGAGATTACTACAGCAACCATAAGCTTTATGGAGTAAAATTTTTAAGGGTCTTTACTACCACTCTATGGACTTCCAATCGGCGAATCGAGGTTCTCGACCATCCAGGGGGTGGCAGAGTCTTCTAGTTGGTAGGGATGCTATTATTCCTCATGTTAGATGGTCAATGGGTGATGGAAGGCAAATTCGCATTAGGGAAGATTGCTGGTTACCAAGAGGAGTCATAGGTGGACCTACAGCTAGAGAGGAACCCCAACTGGTGGCTGATCTTATTGATCCCATCCACAACAGCTGGAATACCTCTCTACTCACTAGCTTCTTAGATGATCAGATTGTAGCAGAGGTTCTTACCATTCCAGTTAGACCAACTTTAGTTGTTGATCAACTAGTCTGGACAGCCAACAAGGATGGTCGCCATACAGTCAAGTTGTGACATCCCAAATTTTCGACCCTGTTTTCTACTGAATAAATCGGGCATTTCATTGACACGCGCATAGGTGATTCTTATTTGATCACTCTCGAGATAACTAGACTATCGGGGAAGCCATTAAGAATTTTAAGGCAAATAGACTTGAGAATTCGACCATCAATCGACTTACCGACCGTCTTTCATCAAATGTCGGCCATTCTGACATGAGATATAAATCGATTTGAGATCATATACAGGTTGGTTCAATTGAGATGTGTGGCTAATCGTGGGTGACACCACTAAATTGGAAAATTCTCGTCGACCAACACTAGACTGATTTTCTTATCGTTCTGGTACCATGTGTCCGTACTTGAATTCTCGAGATTTTCACGACAATCAAAAGTCGCCAATGAGTTGAGTGGGTTCATAGTGGCTCGAAGAAAATCAACCACGGGTCACTTGCACTAAAAATTTCTGAAAGCTACTCGGTAGTTTAGGTCACGCAAAAAATGCGTCGAATGGAAATTAACCGTGGATTCGAGTCCGATTTCAGAAATTGATAGTTCTGTGGTGTCACGAGTTATTTTAGGAACGTCGACTTAGTTTTAGAAGATTTTTTAGAGATTCCGAGATTTTTACGGAAAAATCGGTACGGACGTCGTAGAAAATTAATGAAAATTCGGATGGACTCATTTGAAAGAAATTTGATCAAATCTTTGAAATTTATGTTTGATAGGGATTTGTATAAATTCTATGGACTTTTTTTTCCACGATGAAAGTGGACGTCGATTTGAGAAATTTCATGAAGATTTGAAGCTAAAACTATGGAATTCGTATGATAGGACGAGGGCAGCAATTTTGGACTTTAAATTGGTTTATTTGTGAGTTAATAAGCTTGAAAGTGATGGGGGGGACAAAGAGGATAACATTGTGGGCTTGTGGGGCCAAAGTATTAATGTATTGGCTAAGGATTGAAGATTTTTATTTCATCTTAGCTGGCTTCCTTCCATCGCACGCCTGTCCACCGTCTCCCTCCATTCGTGCGACATCTCCTGCTTCTGCCTCACTTTTCTTTTCATCTCGTCAAAGCAAACAGCTCCGGTTCCACGATCATTTCCTTTCCATCTCTTCTACCATCTACCGAAGCCTCCATATCCTCTGCATCTCCATGTTTCTCTACCCAAGCTTCGGTTTGTTGACCGAAGCTACCTCCCGCATCTTCGTGCAGCCACACGCCCACGGAAGAAGAAGCCCCACGTGTTCAGTCAAGGCCGCAAGACCCAACTTGCCGTTTGTTGATTGAAGCTCCTCACTGCTTCGTGCGTCCAGCGAAGCCACAATCCACCGAAGCCACTTGCCAGTCAACTCCAACGCCCACGGAAGACCACCGATTCAACCAAGTCTTCGTCCGCGAAATCCACTGAGCATCCTCACGCCGCCAGCACATCGGTCAAATCCAGCAACTCGCCCCACTAATTGTTGACCAGCAACATCCACCGAGCAACACCACCGAAGAGAAGCCGCACGTATCCACCGAATTCTGCCGTTCGTCCGTGCTTCCCTCCACACGTCTGAGCCCAACTCATTCGGTCCATCATCTTGCCATGAAGCTGCGAGACCCACCGAGCTGCCAGTCGTTGCCAGCGTCTTCGATCTCCACAACCAGGGAATCCAGCTACGTGAAGCCCAGCAAAGCCTGCAGCAGTCCACGAATACTGCAGCTTCAGTCTTCTTTTGCTCGTGGGCCAACCACAGCGAGCCCATTCCGATTTTCAGTGGCCCAACTTCAGCTCTTTGGAAGCCTGTGAACAAGCAGCCCTCAAGCCTAGTTCAGTTCAACGACAGCCCAGGCCAGCAATTTGTTTCAGCCCTCTTGAAGCCCAATCCAATGAAGCCCAGCAAGTTTTAGTTTCAGCTTTGGGCCCAACCTGTTTTCGGTCCAGTTGAAGTCTTCAAGCCCAAGATCAAGCCCAACCCAGTGTAAGAACGAATCTCGGTTGGGCTGAGATCTGTTGGGCCAAGTCCAAGGCCCAATCCAAATCTGCCGGTGTCGTCGAAAGTCCGATTTCGGCCGCCGTCGCGGTGATTCGGCCTCCGCTTTTAATCAAATGAGTTTTACTCACTAATGCTTTCTTAGTTTGCTAATTATACTTAAGGTTTGTTAGATTTCATTAAATGCAATTAGGTGTTTAGATTAGTTTAGATCAATTAAATTAGAGACTTAATGATGCATGTTAGGTGATTAGAAATAGACATTAGCAAGTAGACATGCCATGTTATTTATGAAATGAGTCTCGGTAATTTTCTGGGCTTGTTCAAGCATCCAATTCGCATTACGGGCATAAATTGGATTTTTTTATAATTATTTATTTAATTTTCGAAATTAATTATTTAATTATTTATTTTTCCGGAAATTCAACCGGGATGGCGGTAATCGAATTTTATGTTGATTGTCGTGGTGCAGTCCGTTTATTTAATTGAGCTTTATTTTGTGCGGAAATGATTTATTTGTGAATTTAGGATTTATTCCCTAATTTAAATAATCTTGGAAAATTAATTGGAAATTAACCGGACATTAGTTAATGATACCAAAACTGTTTTAGTGGACTACAGAAAATGTTGGGATTTATAAAAAGGAAATTATTATATTTTGGTTAGAGCCGATCGTGTACCCATACACGTCATTTTATCGGTAAGGATAAAATTACTTATTTGATTGTTTGCTTGGAATGGCATGTATACCGGCTCGATGACTCCACGGAGCACCTTGAGACAAGACAGTATGATCTATCGGCTCGATGACTTTACGGAGCATCTTGAGACAATACGGTATGATAAATTGTGTGTATACCGGCTCGGTGACTTTATATGTCATCTTGAGACAGGACGGTATGATATATCGGCTCGGTGACTCTACAGATCATCTTGAGACAGTACGGTATGATTTGACAGCTCGATGACCCTATATGTCGTCTGGAGATAGGATAACATTCTAGCTATATATCACCTAGGGTGAGTAGTCTTGGATGTTGATCAGACTTATAGAAAGTATGGAAGGGGTCGATCAAGAGATAATTTGGATGACATGTAATCGACTAGGTCGATTGATTGATGATTCGATCTGATTGAGTGAAGTGATGTGATGATGTATATTTGATATATATACTAACTTGCAGGAATGAGCTGAGGCCAAGGTAAGTCCTCTGACTCGTGATGTGCTTAGGCAGCCTAAGGTGTATTGGTTTACTAATCGAGTCTTAGGGGGTATAACTTGCTGAGACGTGGTCTCATTGGTTATTGAATAACCATTTCAGGACCTTAAGGAGAAGCTAAGGAAGAGGAACCTGAAGAGGAGAAAGACGTTTAAAGAAGAAGATGATCCAGAAAGGGATATTGAGTATAACCCGGATGTGGATTGAGATCCCATCCCTTTTGTAAACCCTGTCTTGGTGTAGATAGGTGTGAGACAAGTATGCTGTGAATAGTATTGTAAATATACTATAAGTTGTGCTGTTAATAAAAGTGTGGTTGTGAATTTCAATATGAAAAATATGGCTTGCTTTTCTATCCCATTGTTTTATTGTCTGGAGATTTATAACTGCTTCCGCATGCGTAATAAAAAGAAATGGTCGGCGATACTTAGTCCTGGGATATCGCACTTAAAAATCGACCAGGTAAAAGGATGGGCGCGTCCCCGAGGATCGGGGCGTGACACAAGAGCAATTACCATACTCTGAATTCTGTGAACAGAACTCCAAACAACAACACATCATCAACATCATATTGACATCCTACAATACTATGGAAAAAAATCTGGACAATGCGTATAGTCCCAAAACTACGAATATTTCTCTGGCCTGTCTATCAAAATGCGATTGCTTCTAAGGACAACTTATTCAAGAGGCATATCAGTTCAGAATCTTTCTGTCAGGTATATAACAAGCAAGTTCCAGAAACATTAGATCATTTATTTCTATTCTGCTCATGGACAACAGGCGTCTAGCTCCGTCCACAAATTAATATAGATATCCAGCTTAGTTCGGTCACTCATATAGATGTTTGGTTGACAGAAAAAGCTGAATTGCCTAATAACTCACCTGCTCTGGAGCTCATCGCCAATGTCCTTTGGCAAATCTGGTGAATGAGGAACAATTTTATCTTCAGGGGCGATTAGCCAGATCCCTCTTTAGCAGCAGAGAATGCACTCTCACATATGCGACTTTACGAGGTTTCCCTCTCATCCTCTTCATCACGATCTACAGGAAAGAAGCAACACAGTCAGATCTGGCATCCACCGGCACCAGGCACTTTGAATGTAATGACGATGCTTCTTTTCAGCCAGGGAGTACACATGGATCGATGGCTTCGATCTGCAGAGATCAGTATGGTCGCCTTACTAATGTTTATACAGCACATTTCCAGCAGCATCAGCCTTGATCGCGGAATTTCAGGCTCTCACGTTCACGCTCTGCCACTTGCTGCACCAAGGGCTTCATCGGGCTTCAATCACGCTTGAATCGGATTGTAGTACAGTTGTTGCTGCTGTTACGGGAGAAGAACGGCCGCCATGGGAGGCTCACGTTTTGCTCGCGGAAGCCACCGATTCCCTTACCTTCTTCCCAAACCTAGTTGTTCGGTTCTGCAAGCGAGAAGGAAATGCTGTGGCTGACTGGGCCACTAAGGCCCAGCTTTTCAATTTTTCGGCCCAGGATTAGAACATATATCCGCCTTACCTGTTGCTAGACCTTGTATATGCCGACGCTCTGGCCTCCGATTGTAAGCTTCCCAAGTTTTAATGAAAGTTCTAATTTCGACCCAAAAAAAAAAAAGAAAAAAAAAAGGAGAATTCCCATATGGAAGGGAAAGATTGACATGGACTTCTACCTTCAAGGGGATGGCCGTAGGACCTCAATTCAGTACGGTCAGGTGGACCTTTCGATGATGAAACGGTGCTGTTAGATGCTAGATTTCAGGCACACATGAATCTAGAAAGATTGATCTCCACCACCTCCCAAAGGAAACACCTAATCTGCCAAATTCACAATACAAATCTCAATGTCTAACCCCAAAACCGACGTACTCAACACTAGAGCCTGTCTATTCGCACCTTATCACTATCAAAACTTTCAATCCAAACTGATTACATGAACGCGAATAGCGATCACCTCTCGCCCCACTTGCGGCAATCAAGCATGTCAAAACCACCGTTGCCCTCAACCGCGACCCGTTCTGCTACATATTCTTTACGATCTTTCCCGATTTGCCCCCGGGATCTTCTTCCATCGGCGGCCATATTCGGTGTCGCGTTCCGTGATTTCGTCGTTTGCGAGAGGGCACTAGAGGAAGTTCCGCCGAAATCGGGACGTTTTACGAAGACTCGCACGGCGACGTCCACCGTCGGGTTCTTTTAGCCAAGAGAACGAGACGTGCTTTTTTGGGGTTCGATCTTCCCTCTTTTGGAGATTTCCCTCCCTTTGACGTCTCCACATCAGCATTTTGACTTGGCTGGGTTCAATTTAGTTGGTTCACACTAAATTTTAAAGAACATGCTAAATTAAAGTTAATATTATCTATCATTTTACTTATAACCATGGAGATACACGAAAAAGCAATTGGTCCATTATGGTCGCAGGCTTCTCGAGTTAAGTGTTTTCATATTCATCATCAAATCGATCTAGCACGCAACTTGTTCAAATTTTAACAAAATGTAATTGAACTCAAGTGATCGACGAGTTGAGCTTAATTGTGAATTACAGGACCCACTTGTCTTGGGTTGAGAGTTCAATAAGGCAACTTGATATTGTGTATTAATTCTCAAATACTATCTCTGAATACTTATGTTGAACTGGATTTTTTTATAGATAAAAGTACCCATAGCTTTTTTAAATTGAGTCATTTTGTCTAAAATTGTTTGGACTATTATGATGCAAATACATTTGGAACGGATCGACGTCCTAAAAATCATGGTATTGTCATCCATAATTGCTTGATTGAATATATGAGTCATACAATTGTCGAGATTGAATACTTTACAAGTCAAAGAACTTGAAATAACAGAAAACGTCCATAAACCTTGAGAACAGAGGTTAATAGGATTTTTTTTCACCGGCCATGTGAGAAGTAAAAAGAGCGGGTAATCTCTGACAATGCAAGTCACAAATGAATGTTTTTAAGAACGCAAATGGCGAAATAAAATTACTTTTATTTCGCATTTAGCTCACAAGAATAGCACAAAATAAAAATCCCAATGCGTGGTACGGGCCATGTTTGGTGGCTCTGGCGAATTTATAGTTGTAGTGGCATATACTGATAAATTAGTTCATGAAACAAAAGTGAACATGAAGAAAAAGTAAAATTCATGAGATATTATTGTGAAGAGTGAGATGATCAATTTTATAGAGATCAATCTTCAAATCTTTTCATTTGAATTAAGTCAAATTTTAACCACTATTTTTTTTTTTATTGGATCATGCACTACTCATTTACTTTGAAAAGAAATAAAACCGAGCTTGAAAAATTCTCAACCCACGCCCAAGCGTGGTAACGCAATGGTAAAGAAATCACCCCATCTTCCAGAGCGTATAGCCTCTTATCATTTTGTGGATTTACTACCTCAAGCAGAAAGACTGGACTTTTAGCATATCAATAGGGCTACAATGACAAAAAAAAATAGGGCAAAAAAAGGAAAATTGAAAAATCAAACTGCACTAAACCAAATTTTCAGTTTGGGTCACATTTGGTTTAGGTCGCAATTCATTTCGGTTCAAATTCCCTAAAAATCCAAACTGACCCAAACCGTCGACACCCCAAGTTACAATGATAGATTCATACACCTGGGCCCGTTTGGTTGAACTTGGGGAATGCATTTTCTGCAAATACCTTTGGATAAAAAGGGTTTTCCGAAATGCAAATATCGTTTGGTAAAATTTGCATTGAGAAACAACTTTGGCCAAAATACCGTTTGGTAAAATTTACATTTGTAATTAACTTTTATTAAATTAAAAAAGCAAAAATATGTTTATATTTTTTTTTGAAGTTCGCCACCGGACCGCCGAATTCGGCGGCCGAATCGCCTGAATAAAAAATATGTTTATATTTTTTATATAAACATATTTTTATATAAAAAAATATAAACATATAAACATAAAATATATTTATTAAACATAAAAAATATAAAAAAGATATGTTTATATAAATATATATTTATATAAAAACAATCGGAGAAAAAAATAGATATGCTTATATTTATAAATATATTTATTTATTTATTAAACATAAAATATATTTATATAAAAAATGGATATGTTTATATCTATATAAAAAATATATATAATATATAAAAATTATATAAATATATATTATATATTTTTATAAATATATATTTATTAAACATAAAATATAAAAAAATAGATAGGTTTATATTTTTTATATAAACATATTTTTATATAAAAATATAAAAATATAAACATAAAATATATATAAAAAATAGATATGTTTATATAAATATATATTTATATAAAAAACAATTGGAGAAAAAAATAGATATGTTTATATCTATATAAAATATATAAAATATATATAAACATAAAATATAAAAAAATATATATGTTTATATATTTATATAAAATATAAAATATTTATTTTTATATTTATTTTTATTTAGGCAACCAATTGGTTTTTCCACCGGAGAGATGAATAATACCGAAAGTTGCATTCCGAAAATGCAACTTGCCAAAGGACCTCAAAAGCTGCATTGAGCTAAAAGCCCTTAGAGCTACTTGGAAATGCAATTGCATCTCCCCAAAGTCGCACTAAAAAACGAACCAAACAGCTTTGCATTTGGCCAAGGGACTTTAGAGCCCAAATGGGCATTCCAAATGCTGAACCAAACAGGGCCGGTGGTCCATCTAATGCGCACGTCAATCCTGGCTTGAATTCCCACGGGGGGAAACGAAAGTACTTCTCCCCTACTCTGTTTTTTTTTTGGTCTAACATAAAATTTCATTCACTCAGAAAGAGCAAGGAACACATGATTCAAGGCATAACACATGGCGACCCCGATCGGTGGATACTTTTGTGCTAATATAACCTCACAGAACATATATATATATACGTATATACTTTTGTCCTATCAGACTTCATGCTGCGCAATGCACTAGTAGAGCGGAGGATCGATACAGCAAGCGCCAATCTGCAGAACCGAATGAAGACTGGGGGTTTTCCCCCTTTTTTTTGGACATTTCCTTGTGATTAAAAGCTTCATCGATTTTGCTATAAAAAAAAGCTTCATCGATCACCTCACACCATATACAAAGTGGGAAACGATAGCGAGCAGAGCCTGTCTATCTTGCTCTGTTTCTGTCTTTACATACACTGACTTCTTAAGTTGGCAAGGGCTTCCATTCGTCTGGAATGTTGTGGTTAAGATACTTGTGGTTAAAAAAAAGGTAGGCTTTTGCTTTTAGTTTTCTATATTTTGAAATTAGTGATTTACCCAAAATCGTAATTTGTAAGGAAAGGTTCTTGTTAATGAATGTCTTGGGGCATTGTTAAGCACGCTTAAGGAGGAAATTTTTTTATTTCAAGAGTATTGATTACACATAAAATAAGAAAAAACAATGTACGAAAATTGTAGTATCTTTATTATTATTGAGTTACTTAACAAGTGTCCTAGGGGCACTACTCAACAAAATCCCTGAGAAAAAGATTCCACGACGCCTCACATGCAAGCCGATCTTTACATATGAAGCACATAATCTATACGTCAACTGGATGCAGGAATAAAGGCATTTAAACAGAGTTAGCAAGATAGAAGAAAATGAGGGAGCGCCAGGATTTAAAATCGTAACATGTGTTATGATACCAATTTTTATAACCCATTTTTGTCCAAAAGCTTACACTGGAAACAGGCAAGTTCATAATGTGTGTATTGCATATTGATCTTTAAGGACAATCTGTTTAATACCGAAAAAATATACTTCCAAGATATGTCTGTCTTAAAGATCTTAAGTTGGTCATCTCTTATGTATATGAAATCCAAATGCCTGATTGTTTTTTGTGGATGAATTTGCAGGCTGCCCAGGCAATCTGCAAGCTTGGTGAAGTATCGGGTGAATCCCTGTCTCCTAGTCATCAAGTTTTGCGCATATCTCTTATGGAAGAACTTCCAGGTCGATTATGGGAGGTAGGAAATGTCTTGGACTTTTCTACAGGAGAGGCGATGTACAGTTTGTCTTCTAAAGTACTAATGCAAAGGCATGAAACTAGAATAGTAGGAATAAAGGCTGAATTATGTCACATACTATACCAGTTAAACTTCTTTGCCTTCTTATGACAAAAGATAATAATAATAATAATAATAATAAACAACTTCCTTGCCTTCTCAGATGTTAATCCGTCAAATCCTTCCTACAATATTGTAGGGGAAGGAGGCTCTCTTGTTTGCCTTGGGTGCTCTTTCAAAGACTTGCCATCAAGCCATCGCCAAGGAAGATCCTAACGCTGCTGGTGCTATTCTGGATTTGCTATCCTCTGCATGCACAAAAAAGGACAAGAAATACCGGGAAGCGGTACTTTTAAGCCTTGATCAGGTAATTCCAGATTATTGTGTGTTCGCGAATGCAATTGTCTACAATTAGAAAATGTTGGGCTTTTACGAGCTCTCACGTCAAGAAACTTTCCAGCCGTACATTGTTCGGAAAGTGCTGTTTCAGGTTGATTTCATCTTTTTAATTCCCAACTAAAATCTGCCCCCGATCATCCCCCTTCCTCTCCAAAGAAGATCTTGAATTTTTCATGGTTTTTCAGATTATAAAAGCATTTGGCAATCATGAGTTCTTCAACATGGTTTTTCCAAAATTGTTTGACATGTGCAGTTTAGGCACTCCTGATAAATCTGGACCAGCACATTCAGCAAATGATTCTGCTTAATCAGGTTCATCCATATTGCTAGCTTGTAACTGTCCAGCTTTCAGAATTTTGAGTTGTCCTGCATTGCAACCTTTGAATTCCATATCATCACTTTCTCTCGTTGTTAAACTGTGCATTTTACATGGCATGGTTGATATGTGCAGACTATGATGGAAAAGAAGATTCTTCTGTTCCACTAGAGAAAGTACTGGACTGTATCCCATCATGTATCCATGTGGCATATATGGATGATATTCTTGAAAAGAAAAAATAACTTGGAGCACCTCTGGATTGCCTCTCTCTCACCTGAGTTGTCATGGACTGGTACCTTCATAACCAAATTTTTCTTAGGTAAATGCAGCATGGAAAGTGTTTCTATTAACCGTTTCATCATGCAGTCAAAATATCGGCTTTTCTATCAATTAAGGGACTCTGCTCAAGGATTCATGACATTTTGTTTGATTCTCAGCAAGCTTCTCAACATGCAAATGCAGCATCTTTGTTTCGTGACATAATTAGTATCCACTTTCTAACAATATTGCTGAGGAACAGGGTAACTAAGGGATGATATCTCTAACTTTGGTTAAGGAAAATCGCTTTCCTTTATTATGACGGACATGTTGCACTTACCGGCTTTAGAATCAGTTGTCATTCTGTTCTCCAAATTCCTTATCTGGATTCTGATAATCTGTTTTTCCTACGCAAGTTTAAGCTGTTTTCTTCAATGTTACCCAAAGTGGCAGACTGCATAGCCACAGTTAAGATAGCACAGGTATGTCTTCACTTTCCCCTTTGTGGTGGAAATCGCCTTTGCCTTCATCTTCGTCAAAACCATCTGATCTTGTGTGGCTTTCACCTAGATGTAGGATTGTAGCATTATTAAGTCCCATGCATATATAGGTGACATTACTCCAGTAAATAAGAGTTCCATTAAGTTATCCATCAAGAGTTCTGGAGTCTAGATAGCATACAGTGCCTTCGCAATGTGAAGAAGCAGAATCTTTCCTTGTCTTTAATTTTTCAAGTTTCAATGGTTCTTCTGATGTGGGCTCTGTATTAATCAGACTGCTGCGTTCAGCTGATGTTTTTCTTGGATTCAATTCCATTCTGACTCAAGGCACTAGAGGCATTACCTTTTACTTGGCTCACATTTTTTATGATGATTCCTTACTAAGTAGATCAGCCAAACCAGAGAGATCAGTTGATAGCACCCCAAGGATATTTATATATTAATCAACATAGCCATTTCTTGTATGTGCGAGCAACAGTAACTTAATATTTTGCAGGGATTATAGTTGACATGGAAAGTGGGCCACTTAAGAGTTATCGATCGTCTTAGATCATTCTTGCAGATGCATTTTAGATGTTCATCTTGCACTGTGGACCAATAATCTATTTGATACTTTTTCAAATTTAGGTTCATGTCAGTGCTTCAGAGTGCCTTTTGGGGATGATCACCCTTTGTAGGGAGCTTCCTTCAACGTTCTGGACAGATGCAGGTTCGAAGGGTTTGCTGGTTCATCTACGTGAGGTGGAAAAAAATGAACAAGCCAAGTCCTTGCATAAGAGATGCATCCATTTACTAGAGACTTCTTAGAGGAAAATGTGAAAGCGAGTTGATTTCGAAGAAAGGTGAGTAAAGAGTTGTAGCCACTGCAGGTGAAGTATGATAAATGGGTAAAATCAGTAAAAAGCTGAAGTGAGGAAGTAAATATAAAATGGGTAATTATCGATCTTGACTGTTTGGTGAATCAAGGCTAACACCGCCTTAGCAACCTTTTGGATGAACTAAAATGTTCGACCAAAGGAAGAAGCAAGAATTAAGCAAGCAAAAGAAGAGCTTAGCTAGACAAGTTTTAGGGAGTACACACGTTGGCCCTGCATATCTCAAGCGCGGACAGATTTGAATAGATATTGCACAGGCTTGATATCTTTCATTTAATGAGCCGGCTACTTTGTTCTTTTTTACTCTCATTCAGCTCTGTACGTTCATATTAGCAAACACCAAATAATTCTGAACTAACCAATCCGATCTTCAGTGCATAAGATGATCTTTTTTTTTTACTGTTCGAACATGAGCATGCTATTGTTTTTGTTTTTTTCATTGTTTTTGGTTATTTAGTTAGAACGAATTCTTGGGAGCAAGAATCCTGATCCATCTAATGATTGGTGATCCGATGCAGCCTGTTACGCCTCACTAGTAAATTCACCATGAATGGAGGGACATTTCTTTGGTCTCGTCCCTGAAGCCTCACCATAGACAGAGACGCAGTGCAGACGACGTGGTCATGAGCAAAGATTTATTGCTGTAGTTGCAAAACACTAACACAAGCGATCATCCATTTTCCTGCTTTGACAGGAGAATCTGGTGGGGACAGAACTGCTGCTTTCACGTGCAAATACACAGCCTGAAGGGACTGAGGAATTTACATAAATTAACGCTTGTATACTGTGCACTTAGGATAATATGGGGTTTCTTAATCGGGTCTTTCTTACATTATAAAACTTTAGTTTAGACTGGGAGAAATTTGATGGCAAAAAGTAACGCTCTCGGTGTATGATCTTTCACATGGACTGTCTACCATCTTAACTAAGAGATTAATTTCGGTATGATGTCGTGAATGACCCTATATATATTCTGACATCTAAACAAACTATGTCAGGTTCCTTCATTGTAGGGTGATCCTTTCATCTTTCTTTGCTTGAGAAGATCTTTACCTCGATCCTTCCTTTCTACTTTTGAAGATACGCTTTTCTTCGCTGCTCAAGCACCTATTCTCAAAAACCTGATCATTCGATGTGTTTAGTGTTATTGCATAAAGTAAAATTTGTGAAAAATTTTGAGGATGTTCGACTCCTAGGTGAACATCTGCTGGTAAAATAATCTGAATTTTTGAAAATTGCGAGTGTTCTAAGAAAAAGGATCCAAAAGTCCTAAGCTTCTTATTCTAATGTATTAGACATTAGCAATTCAAACCCAATCGAGGTGATGATGTGAATAGCAAAGCATTTGTTTCTTTAACGTTATAACTTGTTGGGGCTTCCAAGCTTGCTGGCTAATTCAAACGCGCTTGGATTTTGGCTTGTTAACTCAGGTTATAGCTGACCAAAAAAAAAAATCAGATTATAGCAGTAAGAGTGATAAAAGAAGACAAGAAATCGATGGAAAATGAGGAAAAAAGAAAGTGCTATATCTTTCTATGTTTAATTACATTAAATTTGAAGGAAAAAAAAATTACGTCAAATATTCAAGGATAAACGTATACTCGTGTGCATGCATGGCCATCTAATCAACGGAAAATATCACTTAACTTATAAATTTGATTATTTTTTTTTTGGTCATATAAATTTGATTAATTGAAAATCATCAAAAAGTAAAAACCCAAGAATATAAACAAAAAGCACCTGGATTATTTCTTAGTTTTGTATGTTGATCTTTATTCATTCTAAAGTCCTGTTTTTTATTTGCATGTTGGGGAAAAGGACTTTTGTGCAATTATTCATTCTAAAGTCATTTGCTAACGTATCCGTTAGAACGTCTGAATCGAGGGAAGACTTGAAACAGACTCAAGTTGGTCTCCTTCAAGATCCTACAAGTGTGGTTCTAGCTGACTTGGAGAGGGTGCAACGAAGATCCTTAGTGGAACGCTAGTTTCTTTCCCATTGACCTAGTCACTTGCACCCGCACTCGCATAAGGACCATCTGCCCCTGCATCTCCGGGGAAAGAGCACCCACCTCCGAGTAATCCAAATCGAGCTCTCCCATCGCCAGTAACTTTGAGAGCGGGAAATCCCCATAGTTCCCATCCTCATCCTCCACCAGAGCCTCCATGGTGGTCAGGATTGCTTGAAGGAGGAATCGATGGATTGGGTGGCATCGCCAGCACGAGAATGTTCCGGAACTGGAAGAGGGAACCGATCAAGGGAACGAGAGGCATTCCGTGAGAGAAACCGACCATGACTGCGACTGCGACCGCTCAAGAATGCACTCTGATCGCAGGAATGGGAGAAGGAGGCGCTTCGATCGCCGGGGCGTGCCGAGGTGTCTAGGGTTTTTTTATTATTGAAGAGATGGTTGGAAAGGGCACCATCGACATGATACGGGGCATGGCGCTCGATAACAGTTCTTTCCTGTCGCTTTCACTTTCGGAAACAATGAATTTTTGGCGGTCAGACCAACCATCCTACATGAAAAAGGGGCAGTGGGGTTCGAATCCCCACATCAAGCGATATTGCACATGAACACATACTCATATACCAGTATACATACGTGCTTATACGCACCCGTATACATGTAGGTAGGTATATAAGTCAGTCCACGAGCACTTGCTCTATGGTTGCAAATGTCAGTCCATCCGACTCTTATTCACGGTGAATTATGGAACCTACTTCTCTTGATTTCGAAGAGAGTTTAAAAAGGCAACTAGATGTACGTATCAATTCTTGAATACTGTTGGCATGCTTATGTTAAAGATGCAATAATTTATACATTTTAAGATAAATTCGTGTGTAAAATTTTGAGCTGAGTTGTTTTGTCTAAAATATACGAATTTATAATGGGAATACAATTAGAATTGATTGCTACCTTACAAATCATGGCCTTGTCATCTCACATGATTGCTCGATTGAATGTATGAGCTGTGGAATCATGGGGATTGAATACTTTACATGTAAAAGAATATGAAATGAAATAAAATGTCCATCAACCTTGAGAACAAAAGAAAAAGAACTTTTTGCTGGCTATTTGCGATGTAGAAAGAGGTTGTGACCTCAATAAAAAGTCACAAAATATACATTATAAGAACGCAAAGAGTGTGAATGATTTTATTTCGCATTTAGTTCACACTAGTAATAGGAATAAGAACATTAATAATGGACCATGGTATGGGCCATATTTGGTGGCTCTCGCATATTTATATCGGTAGTGGAATAGTTACAAAACTAGGGAGAAATTAGTACACAAAGCAACAAGTAGAAGTTAAGAAAAAATCGAGATTCAAGAAAAATTATTGTGAAGATTAAAACGATCAAATTTGTAGAGGACCAATCTTCATATCCTTTCCTTTGTGTTAAGTATAGATAAATCAATTGATCGTCTAACTTAGGTCAAACTTTAATGAGCACAAAACAAATTTACACACCATTTTTTTTTTTTATCATGTACTTTACTCATTCACTTTAAAAAGGAAAAATTTGAACATGAAAAAATCGCAACCCCCCAAGCATGGTACCTCAATGATAAAGGGGCACGACAATCTTTCACAAGTTCACAAATTGGAGTCATATGGCGAGCAAACTTTTGATCAATTAGTGTCTTTAGCATTAACTACTTCATCTGAAATGACTTTTAGATTTATAACGCGTCAATAGGATTTATAATGATAGGGTCTTACATTTACAATTAAATTGACTAATTATGATTTAAAATGAATGCATCCTAATAAACATAAATTTATTACGTTAACACCAACTATGGATACCGACTCAGGCGGCGAAGCCAGGTCGGACCATCCCAAATCCTGAAGCTTGCGCGAGTCGAAGCTGGCTTCGATTCCCGCGGCCGGAAACGAAAATCCCTTTCCCCTACACTGGCCGGCGGGAAAATTTTTGCACCGCTCGCATAAAACAAAAATGAATTAAAAAAAAAGGCACTCCATAAAAAATTATAATAAAAGCGAAAAACTATTCACAACAAAAATACGAAAAACTCTCAAGGACAAGCAGTGACGACCTCGACCGATCGATCCGTCGATCTCCGCCGATTGCCGTGGCGAGACCCTAAAAGCAGCAGGCGTCTTCCGACAATGCCCCATCCGACGGGTCCGAGGAGGAGGAGCAGTAGCCGCAGCTCAGCGGAGCCGGTCCAAGAGGAGGAGCTCGAGGCCGTCGCCCGCGCCGCCAGTGGACGACGCCGCCGCAGCAGCTGCCGACGCCCACTGGAATGGCGAGGCAGAGGACGAGGTTCGATGTTCGCCTGCGCCGTTCCATACTGGATGTGTCGGGATTTCGGTGCGGTGATAGGCCTCTCCGGTGTCTTGCGCCAGCACGATCAACCTCCCACCCAATCCGCCATGGCCACCGGATCTTCCGGAAGCTCAGGAGGTCAACCACCTCCACGAAAGCCCAACACTCAACCCTCTTAAAATTCCATCAGGTTCGAGAGATCTGGAAGTTTGCCATCATGTGCAATCGTGACAATCGGGGAGATCGTCGGAGATGAGCTCCTGTAGATGTCATTTGGTATTTTCACCAAGCGCTTGTGACTGACCAAATTGATTTACCGATTTGTCACTTGAGTTTCTACATTCTTGTAGGATAAAATCTCCTAAATTTGCATGTGCAGAGAAATTAGGGGTCCCCTTCAAGCAAGGGCAGCCGATCGGACTTAGAACTTTGAAATTCTTTGCTATCTGCGAAAGAAGAATCATGTGAATTATTGGTGTGTTTGATCTCATAAAACCGGATGTATCAAGTAGCATAGTAACTCACCTTCGTATGGCTCTACCCCTTTCAGCCAATGTGTGATTCCACTCTAAGATAGATTGAGAACAATTAGATTCACCTAGAGAAAATTACTTATATTGAGCATGGGGGGAAATAATTATTCTAAGAAACTCCAATGCGATTGTTGAAGGAGAATTGACACCCTTGGAAAACATTGGTTGGAAGAAAGTTCGACGAGAAATCTTTCCCAAAAAACTCTCGCTTGCGTACAAACATCTTTCTTCCTAGAGAAATGAGTCCATGTTAACAAGAGAAAGCAAATGTCCATATGTCTTCAATGACTTTATATGATGAAATAATATAAAGGCTTTTGTGTTTATCTTTGAAACATCGTAATGGATAATTGGGTTCAATGGAATGTTTTCAATAAGCAAGCAAAGATAGAGTCAACATTGAATAAGATAAAAAGGAGGATATTTGATATAGGTTAATCTAGTAACTAGACTTGTAATTAAATTGGCATAATCGAATCTATTTATTTGAATTATCGTAGTTTTTCTTTTGTCGGTGAATTATTGTAGTTAAAGTGGAGAAAATGGGTGCACCAGTGCTTGTCATGTAACTATTGCATTCAGGCATGGGTTTGCTATACCAACTTGGTCTAGTGAGGTTGAAAAAGTCATCTGAAAGAGAGAAGTTGCATACTTCAAATCCGAGAGGAATCAAATCCTTACTGAATATGCAGTTCGGGTTCGTCGTGCCATTTCACCCCTCCAAAACGAAGAAAAGAAGAGGACTGAGGATGCTATCTCGCATTTTGAATCGTCTCTCCACGTTCCTTGGCCCGACACGTGGCATGTTGGGTTTCGTTCGAGCGATGTCCAGCCATTCACGCAGGTTGCAGACTCGTATGGGCTTTCAGATGACCCCAACGCGCCGGGCCCGTCTCGAAAGCAAGAGGAGAGAACACGGGGAGGAGACGTCGTAAAATGTAGGGGTGAGCGGTCCCGTTTGAAGGAGATGGCTAACAATTTTTTATCTAGGACTGTACAGATATTTTGATGGATTATACGGAGGCTCTCAACCACCGCGATTAGTGTTAGCAAAGGAAATCAAGAAAGCATCTTGGAATCGCAGATGGACCTCATTAAAAGCTTAAGGTGTTGAAAAACATGGAAGAATCCAAGCTTATTATTTCACTAGTACATTAAGCCCATACAACATTATAATATTACTTCGGTTTTGTTAGTAACAGCATTTATTAATCCGGTGAGCCATTAATGCGTTATAAATGGAATAATGATTTTACCATCTCACTACTAGATTTAGCATTGAGTAGTAAACATAAAACCCTGTTGGTAAGTCACTAATTCATTGATGGTCGTAAATTGCAAACATTGTGGCAAATTACATCAATATATATGATAGGCAGAACAACGGTTCATGCCCTATTAGATCTAGGGACAATTTACAGAGATGTTTATGTGGTGTGGGATAAGGTCGTAGGGAAAAGCAAATGGATCCTTTCATCCTCAAAATCCCAAAATGTGAATGAATCATAGCAATTGTTTGAACTAATAGGGTCATGTACTCCAAAAGAATCTATCTATAAACAACGTCATTCAATTAAGTCATTTTCAATTACATTTGACAAAATTAATCCACGTATAAATTATAAATCTTGAAAGAATCCATCTATAAACAATGTCATTCAATTCAAATCGTTTTCAATTCAAATCGTTTTCACTAACATTTGACACAATCAATCCATCTATAAATTAAGTAGAAATCTTGAAAGAATCAATTCACAATAGTTTATTGCGGTATTTTGTATGGGTTTTTTTTTTTCCTGAGCATAGTTTGGTTCGAAGTGAGTTTCTAATTCCTTCAACTACTACCTCCAATAATATCAGTAACGAAGGAGAGTTTTGGAGAAAGGTGGCCAAACAAGCTTTCAGTGAGTTGAAAACGGCTCATTTGATAGTATCCAAATGCTTTGCTGGAATGGACAATGACATGAACGAAATCATGAGTATGGTGGTGTTGGCAAAATAACTCTCGCAAAAATCATCCACAATCAGCTTTTTTCAGGATTTTGCTAATTGTTGTTCAAATTTTATCAAAATGCGTGTCCAGATTGTTTTTGCGGAAAACCACGGTTGTTAATTGGATCCACAGGTATTGAGGAGAAGCTCTACCAAATCTTAATTGAACTCAGGAATGTTTCCAGCTGCCAATGGACTTAGTCCAACGTTATCTAATGTCGAGCTAAATCTGAAATAACATGCATATAATTTAATTTGAGATGAATACAAGTTCGACAAAATTTCATCCAAGTCTGGAGATTTACATACAATGGTCCTGTGTTGTCTGCAAGTTCTTCTCTGTTTGCCCCTTTTTTGATCTATTATATGAGATAAATATGCAAGCATTAGCTGAGAGGGTGAAGAGCCACGCCTCTGAAAACTTCATCCGAAACAGAGAACTTTCGTACTTGAGATCCTGGAGAAAGCAACATTTTTTTAATCAGCAAAGTCTATGAGCTCGCAACCTTCTCTTAGTACTATTTTAAAGTGTCGACGTTGTGCGATGTAGACCTCATTTTAAGAAATGCCTGATGATGTTGCTGTGGGCCTGTCCTAATATTTTGATAGGTCAAAAGTGAATTTTCAACCACCGTGATTGAGCCGGCAAAAGTAATTAAAAACGAAAGCATCCACGAAACCGCCGGTGGACCATATCTTATGCATTATATGTTAAACTGAAGTGCATTTTCAACTTTGAAACGGTGCAGAAATGTCACGGTGAATCATTCACCTTGACCGATTCTCGCAAACTTGCACATGGCTCTCTGCATATTTAGCCAATTCTGGCTTCTGAGTTTTGTGACTTGCAGATAGCTCTATTTATAATTCTGACTTCTTAACTTATTAATCTTTGGGACCTTCGAAGCATGCTGAACAAGTGACTAAGCATTATATCCAGCGTGCCTTGCTTCATTAAACTTCGATGTGTTTCATTTGAATCTTTTCTCGGTTTTTGTTAAAAAAAAACCAGCATTGTCAACTTTGAAAGGCTGAAGTGATGTTGCAATGAATTATTCTAAATGACCAATTCTAACAAAGGGATCATCGAATCACATTAGGTGATCAAATCACAATGATAGAGTCATGGAGGCTAAACTCAAAGTACTTCCGCAAATACACTTATTCAAATGCAATTTGAATGTCGAGTTAAACTTGAAATAATGACTAGAATATTGGTACTTCATGTTTATTTTAACACATCGAATGAATAGAAGTATGCATAAGTTCTGTTCTAAACTCAAAATATCTGTTGTAGTCTAGGTCTCACAATATCTGCAAGTCCTTGGCAAAGACTTTGAGACTAGTCTATTGGAAAGTGGAGGGCCACATCTCCAAGATCAACATAAAAAAGAACCAATTTTCGTGCTTAGATATGAGAGGAGTCATCTTTTTTGCCCTAATCATATTTTATGAACTTGGAGTCTAGTGCCATTACGTTTTTAAGAATCATTTAATGAGGACATCTTTATCTGAGATGCCTGACAATGTCGACATGTGCCTATCATAATTTTGATAGATTAATTATATAGGAAGCCGATGTTGTATCCATTCTTCCCTAGTTAGAGGGGAAAACATTCCCAACCACCGCGATTAGATTGTCCTAAAAAAAAAAAATTATATCGAAAGCATTCACGAAAAAAAAATATAGCATTCAAGTCAGCATTGTATAAAAGTTATGGCATTTCTAATGTTTTTATCCTGAAAATTTATCATTGATTAATCCCGCGCTATTTGTAAGTCCTTTTCTTTTTACCTTTTTAAATTTTTGTAATGAACTATCTACCAACATTTGTTGAGAGAGTGAGGGTCTGTTTGGCTGCACATTGTTTCTGTTCCCAGGAACAGAAATTTCTGTTTTTTTGTTCCTGGGAACAAAAAAGGAACAGAAACGCGTTTGGACGCGTTTCTGTTCTTTTTTTGTTCTTTTGTTCCCAGGAACAAAAAAGGAACAGAAACAAGAAACACAAATTTTGTGTTTCTTGTTTCTGAAACACAAATGAGAAATACTTTTTTTTCTTTTTCTCTTATTTTCTTGTTCTTTTTCCTTTTGGCCGGCGGCCTCGCCCAGCCACGGCGAGGCTCGCCGGCCCCCGGCGAGGCCGAAGCTCGCCGTCCCCCGGCGAGGCCGAGGCTCGCCGTAGCTGGGCGAGGGTCGGCCTTGCCATGGCTGGGCGAGCTCGAGCTTGCCCAGATCCGGCGAGGCCGAGGCTCGCCGGCCGCTGGGCGAGCTCGGCCTCGCGCCGGCCCGGGCGAGCTCGATCTCGCCCAGACGGGGCGAGGCCGAGCTCGCCCGGGGCCGTCGGCGAGCCTCGGCCTCGCCGGATCCGGGCGAGCTCGAGCTCGCCCGGCCCCATGGCGACGTCGACCTCGCGCCGGCCCGGGCGAGCTCGATCTCACCCGGATCCGGCGAGGCCGAGCTCGCTGGGCCGGCCGGCGAGCCTCGGCCTCGCTCGGGCGGTGGCCCCGCGAGGCCGCGCCGCCCGCCGCCCGGGGCGAGCTCGGCCTCGCGGATCAAGGCGAGGCCGACCCTCGCCGGCGGTCGCCGCCAAAGGAAGAAAAAAATGAAAAAGAAAAAAAAAAGAAAAAAAGGAAAAATAAGAAAAAAATAGAAAAAAATAAAAGAAATAAAAAAATTATCCAAATTTACCAAACATGTTTCTGTTTATTTTTTATTCCGAAAAGTTTACCAAACGCGTTGTTTTGTTCAAAAATTGTTCCCGGAACAGTAAACACTTTTTTCTATTTCTCCCTGGAACAATTTTTAAACAAACACAACCAAACGCGCTCGACTAGCCACACCTCCAAAAATTTCATCTGAAATGGAGCATTTTCATAATTGAGATTTGTCAAGAGTCGGTGTTTTTTAAATCTATAAGTCCAGAACCTTATGCTAATACTTTTTTTTTTCGAAAGAGTTAGACTTTATAAGATGTGGACATATATTTTGATAGGTCAAGAGGGTTCTCAACCACCGCGATTATGCTGGCAAAAGAAATTATAGATGAAGGCATCCAGGAAGTTGCTGATTAACCTTATTTTTCGCATTAGATGCTAATCGACGTGCGTTGTCAACTCTGCCACGATGCAGTGATGTTGCAAGGAATCATTCATATTGACCAATTCTCTCTGCATATTGAGCCAATTCTGGCTTTTAAGTTTTATGAATTACAGAGATCTTTATTTGTAATTGCAGCTTTTGAACTAATTAATCTCTGTTACCTTCCAAAGCATACTGAACAGGTGAGTGTACTCTGTTTCTTTAACATTCGATGCATTTCATTTGAACCTTTTCTCGGTTTTTGTTGTCGGTTTGTTGAAATTGAGCTTTGTCTATGGAAGAAGACCCCATAAATCACTCGGTGAAGCAGCACGGTTTGATCATAATTACATCATTTCTGGTACAGATCATTCGTTGGCACTCGCTGCAAAGGCTAATTCATCTATGACTAAATTGAATTATTTAGAAAATTCATTTCGAATAGTTTTGCAGTCTGTAATTTGATCTTGTCAGAACATAGTTTGGTTTAAAACAATTTTTTAAATGCTTTTCTTTTTACCTCCAACAAGCATTAGGCAAGAAGGTTTCACAAAAACAACCACCAAAAGGATTCCAGCGGGTTGAAAAAGGCTTATCTAGTTGAAAGAGACTACTTGGTCGGTCTTGACCAACATGTCCACGAAATCATAAAAATGGTATGTGCTTGGATAAGTGAAACACAGATCGTTGGAATTCATGGAATGGGTTGCATTGGAAAAAAAATTAATGAGAAAATCATCTGAAATCACGTTTCACACTATTGTAAGTATTGTTGCTTTCTTTCAACATTCGAAAAACTTTAAACTAAAGGGAATCGAGTGCATATATAATCCTTTGAGGTTCCTCGGCACATTGGAAACATAGAAAAAGTCATAGTAGCCATTACAAAGGTTGTTCTTAGCTCATAACATTCACTTGGAGACAATTTATGAACCTTGTATGAAATAGACAAAACTGCCTCTTGCGAACTTGCTTGACATTTCATCTACTTTCCCATCAAACTTCTCTAAAGTGTCTCCTTGAGGATTTCAAGGCCGAAAAAAAGGCTTCAAAGCACCAATTTAAATTTGAAACAAATCGATGTAGGCCTAGGTCTTCGTTGCCAAGTACGTGAAGTCTTGTCCACTCCATTTTAGAATGAATCTCCTCTACGACACCGTCCGTCTAAAAATGATCCATAAACAAAATCTCAAATCTATTTACTTCCTGTACTTAGATCCTTCCAATCATATTGATGTGATCATGTTACCTAGTAATTCTCCTTCTATTTGGTCCATCCAAACACTTTGACAATCTAACATCCCATGCTTGTTCACCAAAATGAAAAGGTCATCAAACGTTGACACCTTTCACTCAATATAATATTGTGCATTTGCAGGTTACAAAATCTCTCCACTAGCACAGACATCATGTTGTTATATATACATGAACTTGTGTATTCAGAGGATACTTTTTTTTGCACAGTAAACATAGTTCATTGAAAACGTTTTGTCTATCTTGAAAATATATAGGAAATTTACCAACACTGAATATTGGAATTTGCACTTAGCATTGGGTAGAAGTCCGCTGCTAGAGAACAACTCTAATTAAAATAATCTCTGTTATAAATGGCATGCAAAGTACAAATGGCATACAAATAATCTCTGCACTTTTGGACTTTCGATTACTAAAGCAAAAGTTTATTGGAGTATAATCAAAGCTAAAGCCATCTGAAAACAAATTTGATCTTTCATTGGTCTTAGTTCAAGGAATTTAATGCTTCTCAAAAGCCATTGTGTTATCGTGAATATTTAGTTCATTCTTATAATTTCCCATCACACACCTGGATCTATGTCTATAAAGATTCATGGATTTATGAGTTTTGTAATGGAACATTTTTGCACCTCCAAATCTAGCGAAATTTTATTTGTCCTTCTTGACTCCATGTTTTCCTTCCTTACTAAGAAGCGTGTTTGAGAACTATTCCGTTTTGAGAATAATTTCGATTATAAATAATTCTTTTTTATTTTGTTCCCAGGAACAATTTTTAAGCAAAAGTAAGCGTTTGGTAACTACACAAAATTTTTGATTCTCGGAATAGAAAAAGAATAAAAATGTGTTTGGTAATCGCATAAAAATTTTATTCCAATTCTTTTTCTTACATTTTTAGATTAATGTAAATTTGATATTGAATTTTCATGGACCACTTACCAATATAATTGTCTTCTTATGAATGAAGAAATCATATTATATTTTATTATATTTTCAATTTCAAAAGAATTCGAATTTAGAATTCTATTCCATTCTAAAATTCTATTAAATCATAGAAATTCTATTGATTAATTATATTTATATCAAGTAATAAAAATATTAACTAATCAATTTTTTATTAAATAGCAAATAATACACTATATTATAAACTATAAATATAAATACTAAATAATAAATTAAAATACAAAATTAAATATGTATTCTATATATAGCAAAATTTCAATTCCTACTTCAAATCATTTTATTTTTTTCTTTTTTTCTTTTTTTCCTTTCTTTCTTCCCTTCTTCTTCTTCTTCTTCTTCTTCTTCTTCTTCTTCTTCTTCTGGGTGAGCGGCCTCGTCCGTATCTCGGCGAGGCCGAGCTCACGATATGTCCATAGCAAATTTACTCCAAACAAATTTTTTGACCAAAATAATATTTGTGACAAATTTAATCTCTATTGGTTTTAATTAAATTGGATTAATGCTATGAAAAAGCACAAATTAGTACAGATATGACAAACATAGGATAAAACTTCAAACTAATACACCTGTAAATTGTCATAATTTGATGGGTGCTTTTGTTGACTTTGACTTTGAATGAATCCACCATTTATTGAGGGGCAAAAGTCGATTCTAATCCCAAAATTAATGCACCACATAGTCAAGTGATTTTCCACATTAAGAAAAGTGGATAATTGTTAACTTCGGTTGGTTGGAGTGATGCTTCAGGGAATCATCCTTACTGACCAAATTTTGTAGCAAACTAGCCCACAACTCTTTCTACATATTTAGCCAATTCTGGGGCTCTAAGTTCAATGACTAACCCAAAAGTCATTTAAAAAATTCTTTTCTTTTTATATTTTTGATATTTCTGTGGTGAAGGAATAAAGGTCTTTGATAGTTAAGACCCGCAATTTTCTTTTCCTTTAAAAAGAGCAGGAGTTAGGCAATGGATCCCACTCATTTACTCTTCTTCCCCAAGGCGCCAATGGGGAGAAAGCTCAATTTCGATTTGAACGGAAGGAGTCTGATTTAAAAAAAAAATCTACAACGAGACTTTTGGACTTTCATGTTACTAAAACAAAATTTTCAAGGGTATAGTCAAAGCTAAAGCTATCAAAGAATAAATTTGATCTTCCGTTGGTCTCAATCCAAGGAATTTAATACTTTTCGAGAGTCTTCTTTTTAACTTATCGAGTTATCATGATTAATAACTTCAATCTTGAAATTTCTTTTTGTCAGGTTCGATGTACATCTCGGAAAGACTTAAGAGCTTATTAATTTTAGAACGGGACCATTTTACGCTCTGGGTTCGATGTACATTTGAAAAGATTTAAGAGCTTATTAATTTCGGAATGGAGCAATTTTGCGCCTTCGGATATTGCGAGATTTTACTTTTCCTCCTTGGCTCCCCCATGTTGTCCTTACCAAGTATCAATATGTTTAGACCAATCAACATCTATGTCGATCAAAATCCGAAGGTCTTGCTAGTGTTGGTGGGTTCACATCACCCATGCAATTGCCAATAACTTTTGAGGTCTTTTAGAATGACCAGGGCAATTGAGGATTTTAGGATTTTGGACAGGCGTGAGTAGAGTAGTAATAGATATAGTCTTTGGGGATAAGAACGTTTTCTAGGTTTTGTTTTGCAGTTCTTTTGATTTATTTGCTTGGAAGTTTTCTATTTTCTTCCCATATTCGAATATGACAAATAAAAAAATTTATCTTTCAACAAAAAAAAAAAAAAAATACCGATGGATAAGGTGGGCCCTATGGAGAATTCACCGATCTATCGGTGCACAAGTTGGGTTTACATGCATCGGTGCACAGACAATACCCACTCGATGAATAGAGAGGGAGAGGGAGAGAGCGCGCTATATAATATGTCCAGGCAAAGACGCGAGTGTGAAGTAACCCGCAGAGGCAGGATGACTTAAAGTTCAATAATACAAGAAGAACGAGTGAGAAAGAGTTTCTTTCAATATTTTGTTTTAGTCACCCGAAGCAACTCAATTGCTCCCCCATCTCTTTAGAAAATCCATGGTTTTCTACTAGAGCCTTCGCTTCTGCCGGAGCTGCTGCTGAAGTTGCGCGCGTGGACATCGCAAACCCGTCCGCCGAAACACCACCGCAGTCTCGGCACGCGCGGCGAATCGCTCCCTCCGTCGAGCCCCTGGCGAAGGACCCGTCGATATTTCACCTCGTTAGCTCCTTGCCGCGATCGGAGCCAGATCTGAGGTGAGTCTCCAAGGGCCCCACTTTTTGGTGTTTAGAAAGAACCCCTGGCATTTTGTCAGCTCTGACAGGCTGCAATGAATCGTTCTTAGAACAGAGATCTCTCCATTTTGCTGGTTTTTTGGCTTCCGAGTTTTTCCAATCTCTGGCAGCCACTGCTTTTGCTGCTGTCCTGTTTCGACTTTTTTCGTCGAAGAGGAGATCAAGCAAGATCGTTGGAGAGGAGTGCAAAGAGACGGCAAGGAGATCAAGCGAATCTTCAGGATATGATTATGAAGTATTCTTGAGCTTCAGAGGATCAGATACACGATCAGGTTTTACCGACTACCTTTACACTAGTCTTACAGATGTGGGAATTCGCACTTTTAAGGACGATGAAGAGCTCCGTATTGGGAAAGAGTTTGCCCCAGAACTTCTCCAAGCAATTAATCAATCAAAGATCTCAATACCTATCTTTTCGAAGGATTATGCCTCTAGCGTATGGTGTCTCAAGGAGGTAGTCCAGATGGTTGAGTGCAAGAAAACTAGGGGACAAAAGATCATGCCCATTTTTTATGACGTGTCACCTTCAGAGGTTCGACACCAAACTGGGGGTTATGGAAATGCCTTTCTTTCACATGAAAACAAGAAGCGATATAACAAAGAGACTATGTGTGAGTGGAAGGCCGCTCTCAAAGAAGTATCATTACTAAATGGATGGGATCTGCACAACATGCCCAACAGGTTACTACTTTTAGCATTCCATGTCATGTGCCTTGGATCATTAAAACTCATTACATTTCATATGGTTTCTTTTCTATAGCCTTGCTGAGTTTGAATTGAAATTATTGAATTTTATGCTATAGAAATCACGCTAAATAATGGCACAATACCAATTTTGTCCCATTTTTAATTAATAAATCATATTTTTATTTTAGGCCATTCATTAACGCTTAGTACCTAGGCTAGTTCATGTACAATAAAATAAATCCTTGAAGAATACATGCCAGTTAGGTCTGTAGTTTTCAATTTTGCTCTTGTCAGATTCAACACAATGTTCTAACTCATTGCCTTTTGACCTTCAACAAACACTAGGCAAGAAGGTGAGTTTGCAAAAGAAGTCACTGTGGAGGTTTTTAGAGAATTGAAAAAGGCTTATTTGGTGGTATCAAATTGCTTGGTCAGTGTTGACAACCAAGTAGATAAAATCATGGAGATGATAGGTGCTCAACCAAGTGAAACACGGATTATAGGAATTCATGGGATGGGTGGCATCGGAAAGACGACTATTGCCAAAATCATCTACAATCGACTTTTATGCAATTTCAAGGATTGTGGCTTTCTGTCCAACATCCGCGAAACGTCAGAATGCAAGGGCATTGAATGCTTGCAGAATCAACTCATCTCTAACATCCTTAAATTGAAACTGATGGATATAAACAACGTAGATGAAGGGATTGAGACAATAGTAAATAGGTTGTCTAATAAAAGAGTCCTCCTCCTTCTCGATGATGTGGAAAAGCAGGATCATATGAATGCACTTATAGGAAACCGTGATTGGTATGGTAAAGGGAGCAAAATTATTATTACTACAAGAAAGAAAGATGTTCTCATTCCCCAAGTGGACTGCACTTATGAGGTTAATGCCATGGATGATTGTCAATCTCTTCAACTTTTTAGCAAACATGCCTTCAGAAGAGATTCCCCTTTAGATGAATATATTGACCAATCCAAGAGGGCAATAGGCATTGCCAGGGGTCTTCCGCTAGCCCTTGAAGTCATAGGTTCACTTTTATCTAGCAAAAATAAGAAAATGTGGGATGCCACATTGAAGATGCTAGAAAGTGTTCCTCACGATCATGTTCAAAAGAAACTGAAAATAAGCTATGATGCATTAGATGATCTGCAGAAACATATATTCCTCGATATAGCTTGTTTTTTCATTGGATATGATAAAGACATTGTGGTTCATTTCTGGGATGAATCTAAATTTCCGGAAGTAGCCTTGGAAGTTTTGGAAAACATGTCTTTGATTAAAATTGAAGAGGATAATAAAGTGTGGATGCATGACCAACTTAGAGATCTCGGCAGAGAAATGGTTCATCAAGAAAGTGAGATGAAAATAAAGAAGCAAAGTAGGGTGTGGGTTCATGAGGAAGCATTAGATTTGCTAAGGAGACATGAGGTAAAATCCCCCATCAATAAAAATGGACAAGTTACTTATAAACATTTTTTTGAAGTTGATTAAAAAAAAAAAAAAAAAAAAAAAAAAAAAAACCAGTTAATTTTTGTGTTATTTAGCACCATTCTAACCTACTCCACCAATATTTTTGTTCTTTCATGATTAAAGGAATGATAGTACTCAACCCCTTAAAATAGTGAACTTGAATAAATGTGTTTTCCTTCAACTTTTTGTTTTTAAATTTTCCATTTGGGCAGGGAAAAACAAAAGTTGAAGCTCTTCGTCTCAAGTTTGACCATGAGCAGCAGTACTATTTTACCTATAAGGACTTTGAGAGACTATCAAATCTAAGGTTTCTTGAAGTTGGCGGTTCCATGGAATATTTTAGTGCAGAAGAGAGACTTTTTTGGCACGATTCGCCATCAAATGTTCTTGCAACTAATGCTTTCCAGGAGAATTCATATCTCCTTCCACAATTACGATGGCTATCATGGCATGATATTCCTCCAACATTTAAGATTACAAATTTCTCCATGAAGGATGTGGCTATTCTTGATCTATCTAGGAGTAAAATTACGCATGATTGGAAGGGGTGGTGCCACATGGAGGTATGTTATATGCTGAACAACATTTATTATCCCATCTTATTAGATTCAGAAGTTATTTTTGCATGATTTTTCTTTTATAGGTGATGAAGAATTTGAAAATTCTGAATCTATCCTATTGCCAATGCTTGGAGAGAACCCCCAACTTCTCTACTCATTCAAACTTAGAACGTTTGATCCTATTGGATTGTAATTCACTAATCGAAATTGAAAGATCAATTTGTGAATTGAAATGGTTAGTTTCCTTAGATGCAAGTAATTGTCGGAATCTTCAGAGGTTGCCGGACGAGATGGGTAGAAATCTTGCAAGTCTCGAATACCTATATTTGAATCATTGCAAATCGTTGAGGAGGCTTCCGAATACAATAGGAAATTTGAAATCCTTGAATGAGTTGGATATAGAGGAAACGAGGATTAAAGAACTACCTGATTCCATTAGAAATTTGAAAAATTTGAAAGTAGTGAACATGTCGTATAGTCGCATTAGCAAAATACCCGAGGCCCTTTGGACGATTGAGACGCTCGAAGAAATAGAAGCACATGCTAAGTATCATTTCGATGTGAAAATTGGCAATGACATCTATAGAAATCGATCGTTGAGGATCTTGAAATTGATCGAGGGTAGAATATACATAGTACCGAGGCTTCCTGAAAGTCTTACCAGTCTAGAGTTATCTAACTTGTACATGAATACATTTCCAGATCTCTCAAACCTGACTAATTTAAAAAAATTATGGCTGCGCTTTGAGCCACGTGATTCTAATGGGAAATCTGATGGGCCTGTGGAAGAAGATCCAATGCCACTGCGGATTGAAAATTTAAGCAAACTGGAGCTTAGAGTTACAATGTCCATACGTGGCCACCTTGGAGAACCTCTACTTTGCCCTAATTTGGAGCCTTCCCTCCAGAAGTTTAGGCTTGAAATTGTTCAATGGATGCATGACCACCTTACCCACGGATATGAATAGTTTCCTTCCTCGACTCGAGATACTTCGCCTCCGGTGCCCTAATCTGCGTTGCCTCCCGAGCCTTCCCTCCAGTTTATTACGCTTAAATTTGGGGGAGAGCAAGTTGTGTTGTTCCATGGAGGATCTATCGAATATGAAGACACTATCATCTCTTCACATCAGTGATTGTGCAATCTCAGAGATTCGAGGCCTTGATTGCTTGGAGAACCTAGGACAATTGTGGCTTTCGATACTTCAACAGGTGGAGATATTCTTTGATCTAATGTAATCCAATTCAACAAATTAAGGAGTCTTCTTAATGTAGGATAATTGTGGTAATCTAGTCGAGATTCAAGGCGAATTCCCACCATCTTTGGATTCATTGCGGATTTTGAATGTGAATCTTTACAGAAGTTGCCTGATCTGTCAAGCTTGAAGGGACTGCGAAAAGTTACAATATGTTTATTGCGGGAAATTAAATGTGGAGGCAATTTCTTAGGCTTTGCTCGGAGAAGGGGGTCAATTTAATGTTTGAAGAGCAAATCTGGATGCGAATTCAGATATGGAGGGAGAAGACAACGGATGAGTGCACATTGCACTTGAAAGCTTCTTGATCCACGACCAAAATTTTTTCCCTCGTGTTCAAACTTTGAACGAATTGAGGTAACTTATTTCATCTGACAACCAATGTTTTCCCTTCTTTGCAATCAAGTTCTTTCGCAGATATGAACAGAGAAGTTTCACATGCACTTGTTTAATTACCTTTTCACTGAAAATCTGATAAAATTATCTGTAAATCTAGGATATGAAGGCATTGAGGGTTCTTAATTATGTGCAACCTCCATGGTTGGTTTTTTTACCTATATTCTTGAGGGATGGTTTCTCTTTGGTTTTATGTTTCCCAGCTGGAGGTTTGCATCTCGATTGCATTGTTTTTATTTGATATGAAAAAAATTATTAGAGATCCTTGTTGATTTGCTGTTTCACATGTATCGAAGTTGATAACCTTGCTTCGCATTTGAGATGACTTCGTTATGCTCTAAACAATTAGATGGAATGTGTGCTGGAAGGTCAAATAAGTATGGTTCTCATCCTATAAATTTACAGTATAAGCAACTCATTGTTGCAACTATGAAGTAGACAAACCCTCTGTGTTGATATGCTTATGTTCAGTTTATTTTCCTGGAAAGGCATGCTTCTTACTGGGATTTGCAAATGTTAGGGAGAAGTTATAAAATGAAGAAAGATGAACTTCACTTGGGTAGTGGCATCAATAGATGGTGCAGCACAACTTCCATCTGTGACAGGAGAGGAGAACTATTTAGTTTCTCCAAGGTATCATAGATCATCTTGTGGTTAAGGCTAAATTTCAGTAATATCAATGCCTATTGCCTAGGACATATGATAAGTCTCACTGGGGTCAGAAATCATGTAAATGGACTCTTGTGTGATCTCAATTATTGCCTACATTTTCTAGAAATGGTTATGCCTAGGTGATCATCTGTAATAGAAGCCCTTCCATTCACCTCTAGTTATACTAGAGGATTCTTTTAGGTTTTAAGATTGACAAGAAGTGCTCAGGGAGACATCTCAAATGACTGCCTTTTGCCGGTTTCTAATGTTGCTAAGAGGAATTAAAGTTTGAAAAACTTACACAAAGGAGCTGTGGCTAATTGAGCAGTTACAAATGAAGACCAAATAAAGGAAAATGAAGATGACATTCAAAGTGAAGTTTTTCATCCACTTTTAATTACTTTTTTTGTGAGTTGATGCCTGGAAATCTGAAAGAAGGTATTGAAATTATGGTACCCCCGTACAACCAGAGGGTTCTTAATTACGTACAAATGAATCTTTTCTTTTCCTAGTTTGGTTTGGCTTTTTCAGCTAAATTCTCTTTGCATGGTTTCTCTTTGCTTTTATGTTTCCCAGCTGGAGGTATGCATGTGGATTGCATCAGTATTATTTGATTTATGACAGTTCATTAGAGATCCTCATCGATTTGCTGCTTCACATATTTCAAAGTTGATACCCTCTGTTTCACATTGGAGATAACTTTGCTATACTGTAAACAATTAGATGGAATGTGTGTTGGAAGGTCATAGCACTATGGTTCTCATCCTGGAATTTTACAGCATAATCAACTCATTGTTGCAATTGTGAAGACGACAAACTCTGTATCAATATGCTTATGTTCAGTTTATTTTCCAGGAATAGGTGTGCTTCTTAGTGGATAAACGTTATGGAGAAGTTATAAAATGAAGAAAGAGGAATTTCACTTGGGTTGTGGCATCAAAAGATGGTGCAGCTAAGCTTCCATCTGTGATAGGAGAGGAGAACTATTTAGCTTCTCCAAGGTATTATAAATCATTTTTAGTATTATCTGTGCATAGGACATATGATAAGCATTGACTTGGGGTCAGAAACCATGTAAATGGACTCCTGTGATCTCCATCATTGCCTACATTTTCTAGGAATGGTTATGCCTAGGTGATTATCTGTAATATAAGTCCTTCCATTCACCTCAAGTTATATTAGAGGATTCTTTTAGGTTTTAAGATTGACAAGAAGTATTAAGGGAGACATCTCAAACCACTGCCTTTTTGCTGGTTTCTGATGTTGCTGAGAGGAATTAAAGTTAGCAAAAACTCACAGAACTTTCTGTGCAGGAGCTATGGCTACTTGGGCAACTTTACAAATGAAGACCGAATGAAGGATGATGAAGCATGATATTTAATTTGGACTGTAATCCCTTTCACAATCTTGGGTTGGTAAACTGTGTATTCATCTGTTGAGAGCCAGAAACTTGAAGATCAGTGAGGGAAGTCGTTGCCTATTGATGAAATTGTTAAATCTGTTTAACTTGATTTGAAGTTTCAGTTGGATGGTTGCCCTTTTTCTTCCAAGAAATCATTAGAGTAGGTTAGAGGGATTTATTTTGCAATTTGGGGCATCATACGTAATGTTTTTGGGGGATAAAAGGTTTATTTATGCAAACCAGATTGTTTATTAATCTTTTTTGTGGGGCCATAAGAATGAATATTGCTTTTCATCTAAATGTGTGTTCTCTTCATTGATATGCAATAGAACTTGCTTATCAGTACCCAAATGTTCTTTCAATAGGAAACACTTGAAGGGCTTGTCTGGACAGGGAGAAGTATTGGGTGTGCGTATTTAAGTGGAGTTCAAGGTAGTCTTAGTTGCACCTGCCAAAACCATTTTGGACCTTTCAATGTGAAAATGGTGTTCAAGGTAGTCTTAGTCATGATTATAATGGGCACTCACTCACAGGAAACATGAATTGTTGGAATTCATGGAATGGATGGTGTTAGAAAGACCGCTCTTGCCCAAATCATCTGCAATCAGCCTTCACAATAACTGTTGCTTTCTTTCTACACCGTGAAACTTTAGAGATCAAGGGCATTGAGCACTTGCACAATCAACTCATTATGCATGTCCTCAAAAGGAAATCAATAGAAATAAGTAATGTTAATGGAGGGATCAAGATTATGAAAGATAGGCTGTCTAGTAAAAAAGTACTCATTCTTTTGTATGATGTTGATAAGAAGAATCAATTGAATGTACTCATGGGTAATCATGATTGGTTTGATGGGGAAGTAGGCTTATATATACCATTCAATGTTGATGAAGTTGATTGGTAGTACGTTCTTATTGTTATGGATTTCGACTAATCTCTTTAAATTTTTAGAAAACATTCCATGTAGAAGTGGAATTGTCACTTTGAAGAAGTTGGGAAGAGTTCTTTACGCAGAAGTTAATAATAAGTTGAAATAAGTTACAAGGCATTAGATGGCGGAAAAAAGAAAATTTTTCTCAATATAGCTTGTCTTTTGGTCGGATATGACAAAGACATCATGGTTCATGTTGGAATGAGCTTGCATATTTTCTAGAAGAAGCTATGGAAGTCCTAGAGAACATGTCCTTGATAACAAATCTTGAGGATTACAAGATATGGATGCATGATCAGCTAAAAGGCCTAGGAAGAGAAATCACCTGTCAAAATGGTGGTATGGAAATAGAGAAGCAGAGTAGACTGTTGAATCACGAAGAAGCATTAGATTTGCTGATGAGAACCAAGGTAAAATTCTGCTATGATCTATTTCCAAGTTCAACAACACAAGTAATATGCCCCTTTAATTTGGTGACTTATTTCTGTTACTCCATTTTCTGTAGCACCGTACTCATCTACCGCACTAATATTTAACGTCCTGTAATGCTATGGGAGGATTTTACTTGGCCTTTATAATAAATGATTTGGAAGCCATGTGTTTTCCTTTTGGCGGGAGAAAGACAAACTCGAAGCTCTGTCTCAAGCTTGACCATCGATGACAATACCGCCAGGACTTTTGGAGACTTTCCAACCTAAGATTCTCTCAAGTTGATAGTGTAAACTTGCAGGTTGAACTTATGGAAGACCTTCGTGCACAAATGAGGCTTTTCTTTGACACAACATTTCCGTCGAATGTTCTTCCAACATGTGTTTTCTAGAAGAAGTCACGTTTCCTTCCCGAATTGCGATGGCGGGCATGACACTCCTCCCATATTCGAAATAACCAATTTTCGTTTACGAGTATAGTCATCTCAGTTTGTCATGGAACAAAGTTACAGAGAAATGGGATCGTTGGAGCCACATTAAGCTATGATAATGCTGTGGATCATCTCTTATACATTGCGTTGTATCTCTGTTAGATCCAAACCTTAACTTAGCAAGCTCTCTCTATCACAGATGGCAAGGAGATTATGCGTCATGAATCTAACATGTTGCAAACACTTCTAATAGAACTCCCAACTTCTCTCTACATGTTAATTTAGAACGACTAACCTGGAGTGGTTATGTGAAAGCTTGGTCCGAATTGACGATCCGTTGGTTGGTTGAATCACTTAGCTTCCTTAAATGTGAAGCACTGCAGGAAACTTCACAACCTACTGGATATGCTCGAAAAATTGGAATCTTTAAAGGAACTCCTGATTGATTGCACATTGATACAAAAAATCCCTGAATATCAAGCATTGACGGATCTCGAAATTAATTGTTCATCATTGAAGATAAACAATTACACAACTTCCCATCAACTGGAGCTCTTACAAGCCTTGAATACACAAATTGATGCTAGTATTGTTACGTTCAAGTACATTAATCGTGTTAATTTACATGATAGTCATTAATGTGAGATCTTTGGAAATTGCTAGTTTGTACCTTAGATTTGAGGCCAATACCCACGCCTTATAAAATTATACTTAGTTACAATTTAAACAACCAAGGATATAATCAAATGTGTAGGCTGTAATCGGTTATAAAAGATCTTTCATTCACCTTTTGATTCTCCTAAAGGAGCTTTAGGTTTTTACATTGATAAGGAGAATCGTTCCCTGACGGAATTCCCACGACGGTTTGAGCTTTTTCTCTGGAATAAGAGATGGGGTCTTTCTGTGCAGGTAAACTATGGCTAACTCAATTAATGCTTATAATTAACAACCAACTGACCAAGTAAAGGAAGATACGAGTAAAATGACAGAACAATAGTTCTTTCCCAACATTTTGGTATTATACTCTAGCCTTTACCGTAATGTACAAACTGTACCTAATCATACAGTGTCAAGGACTTGGTCTCTTGCACAATGTGCTTTAAACGTCATAATGCGCTATATATGCTTTGAAATGAAGAAGGAAATTTGGTTTTTCAGGTTTCCACTATTGTTAATTCCTGCATATTAGAAAAAAAGAAGAAGGTAAAAGCTTACAACTCTCGTTCCGAAAGCTGATTAGATTATTGTTATATATCAATGCCAAGACGATATAAATTGTTTACCTCCTAAGACATTTAGCAGAGGTTGCCAGTGGAAATGATGCAAGACAAGGTCGTCATCTGTTTCCAAGATGGCTGATTTAACGGTTCATCTGCATAACTAGGCCAGGAAACAGTTGAAGTACTTACTTTGGCCAAAAAATCTTATGCGCCAATGTGTTTGTAGCGTTAAGGTAAGGTCACAACTTGAGAAGTGGTCTCTCGAGATGGTCTTTGTTTCACCTTATAAAACCAGTTAATTGCCTATCCGTGCAAGTATCACAGTTCTAAAATTTCAACCATCTGCCAATTTTGCGAAGTTCAACACGAGTTCAAAAACCCAAAAAAGAAAAAGAAAAAAAGAAGGAAAATAGCTGTGTGATTCAACTATGAATCGCTTAGCTCAGCATCCACACCTTATGTCTGGTAAACACCGCAGGCCCAAGATTAGATTGACAGGCAAACATGCGAACACATTCATTCAATTGAAATCCTGGAGTAGTATTTACAAGGAATTCAACTTTATGCTATTTACATTCAGAGTGAATTTGAGTAGAGTTCCTATGCATCTTCTGATGGATATGATCGATGGAAAGTATTTCCTGACCAAACTTCATCACAGAGGTCCCTGATGATCTATGACAAACCAGGTGCTGACCCAGGACCATTTCAGCTTAAGTTGCTCTTGACATCGAAGTCTGCAGCCTCAATGCAGAAGAAGAAGGATTCCTAGAAAGCATAAGATTTCCTTTGACATCTTCACCTCTATATTCTGTCAATAGTGCATCCACAACGATTTTACATGATCCCCATGTCTCAGCCATTAATTCCACACTATAGTAAGACTAAATGGTCCAGAATGTTGTTCCATTTGCCAATCTGAAGAAACACACCCTCATCAGTTGTCCACAATATTCCTGGTAACAAATGGACATTCTCCAGAACAAGCTGGTCTATCACGCAACTTATTGCATGCAGCATGATAAATCCACAAAAATAATTGCGTGAACAAGTAGCTACGACTGAAACTAGCTCCTTACTTGCTGCATGATGGAGATTCTCCAGATGTACCCCAATCTTTCTCAAACTGATAAACCAGACTGCCAAAATCCTATATTATACAGCCATACCTACAACAAAGGTGAGATTACAATTACATGTGAACACTATTATGACTATGATTAGTCACCAGAGAGGCAGGTGGAATCAAATCATTTTCACATTATCTCACATCAATATGTTTATCCGTGGCTATCCTTGAGCTAGTCAGCAATAGTTACAAGCATTAGTGTACATACATAATTTAAGAGTGCATAATTGCACAGAGATTAAGACTAGGTAATCTCACACACGTGTGCGTGCGCACACAGAGACACACAGACAGAGAATACACAGCTAACATTGTATGTGTCTTAAAACTTTGGAATCGGTATGAAAGACTCATGACAGCTTTTGCAGGAACGAGAGTTATTCAAATATCTTTGAAAGGTCATGAATCCTACAAAATACCCTGCTTTGTTAAGAAGATAAACAAACAAGACAATTATAATTTATACGCTGAATCCAATGTCGGAATGTATGAGACTTCACTGGCTATATAGGTCAATAGAAATGCGAAGCAAACGTCAAATTCAGTCAGCAACAATTCCCCATAATTTATTTGATATTCTATCAAAATCAAAGCTATACCTATCTAGGGAAGTGATGGTATGTCTCCTGTGGGAACCGAGAATAGTACAGCAGCAAATGAGGCACAACAAGAAGTCCAGTAGTATTTAGTAATGTTATTGGCACACGGTCACTATAGCAGGACAAAAACACTGCACTGCCAATACGAGGTTGTCCAAATGTTAAAACCTGAACGTTCCATGCTCCATGATTGACCTGGAAATGAAGAGTTTCAGTTATATAAGTAAACCAAGCAAATGCTGGTCTGGAAAAAACAGCTTCAGCACACATAATTAGACAGTCAAATTACTTGAAAATTAATACACAATGGCCCTTTCAAGACAGGAAAAAAAACACTTTTCGTCAACAACCATGTATTACATTTTACATACAAAGGTGAACGATAGAGTAGCCCTTTCTCTCCATGGGGGTTGAAGGTCTAGCATTAACTCCATCAAGATCCCATCCCTAATTTTCCCAACACCAAACCCCACACAACAAAACCAAACGCACCCTCGGCACCAAAAAAAGGTGCTAATAATATGGAATAGTGAGATTGGGCGTGAATTTACAATGGAGGCACAATTCATTGCTTCCACAAGAAGCACTTGGATGTTGGTGGGGTGAGTCACATTCTGCTAATAACATAAACATTTCAGGTTCGTGATGAAAATGCCCCTTGAACTACAAAACTTACCGTCATAAACAGCAAAGGAGAAACTAAATCTTAAAAAGGACCAGGATGCATGGCCATGATGTCACAATTGGCTGGAAACAATTTTAAGCAAGAAACCAAAAAAAAAAAGTAAAATTTTAAATCATTTAAAAGTGTTACTACAAAATGCTATACTTGCTACTAATACTATGAGAAAAGGTATAGTCTAAAGTTCATGCAACCTAGATCATATCATAGGCCACACAAACATTTGTATAATCAGACTCCCAAGATAAAGTTAAACTCTCAAAAATCACCACTTGTCATAGCGATGAGAATCAATGGGACATGAATTTGGATTAAGTCCCATTTCTGGACCAGTAGTGCGACAGGTGCCTAGAAAAGTACCCTGGACCACTCTGTCCAATAAAACTGAGAGAAAAGACATAATTTAGACATCTTAGAATTGGCTCCAGCCTACAACATATCTGGCTCTGAAGTCCAACTGAAAAGGAGCTGCTTCTTTTGGTTAGAGAGAGACAGAGACCCAAAACGCATATTTAAGATCAATATATAATCTATCTTCAATTGCATTAGCACTTCAAGATTACATGACATAAAATTTGAGCTTCGAGTGCTTTAAAAAATTATATGTCCAGACCATAAGCATATCAACAATCCCATAAAGTTTCTAGCAAGTAAACTTTGTAATGATTAATTGGAAGCGTCTTTAACCACTATATCTAGGTATTCAACCAACTTGAAGCTCCATAGCTTAACAGGTAAGACTCAATTCACACAACTAGATACTTCACCAATTGGTGGTTCAAGTAAAGGGCTGTTTGCGCCCCATTCTGCTTGTGTTGTCTATGGGTTGATTTACCAAAGACGAAAGAAAACAAGATGCTGTCTATAACAAATTGAAAAGGCAAATATGAGAGCAATGGAAAGTTCAAGATCCACATAAAGAGCCTAGACTCTTGAACACAGATTTGGCAAAGAATTCCAGATGACTCTTGGCAGATTATAAACTGGATACTTGGAATAACACGATAGTAAAAAAATAAAATAAAATAAAATTCACAAGTCCCAACTATAACAGTTTTTTGACTATCTTACCACAAGATCAAGTCTGCAAAAGGATGCCACAGCCCCTCCCATAGAATGCCCTGTCACGGATGTCAATGGTTCGGTTCGGAGTTTTCATTTTTTTTCTATTTTTTTTCTAATATTAAAAATCAAGCGTCACAAAACTCAAAGAGGCAAAAACCCAAACATGTCAAATGCACCTCCAATGAGCATAATTGTATAAACAACCAATCCATAAAGCAAATCTTGAGCATCAAGAGCTCTAGTATCAGGCTTCATTCCATTCAAGATTTCATGACTCCGCCCCAACCATATTCAGATTCCAATAAAAAAATAACAAAACGGGGGTCACACTTTTGAAGGAAAAAGACCAGCACTACCCAGCCCCAACAAACTGGCATTGCCAATTTCAGCACCATATTAAACAGACCCATAAATCTTCCGTTTCCGTTTTCCAGGCGAACTACTCAACCCACCAAAACAAACGCACAGAACTCCCAATCGAAACCACGGAAGGAAAAAAGAAGTTGGACCACAATCGCCAACGGAAACCCATGACGGGTCCTTCATCGAGCACTCTTTCGTCCGTCAGAAAAAGAAGAGAGAAGAAGAAGAGACAACCTAGAGAGATGGAGATTGGAAGCGATTGGGGGTTACAGAGGGGAGAAGCTCGAGGATGAGTGGATTAAAATAGAGAGGGAGAAGGGACCAAACTCGTCGGTTGAGCTTCACTTTGGGGAGCGAATCATCAACGCACAGAGGGAGCGAGAGATGCGAATATGTGTGTTTTTTCTCTTGAGGTTTCTTGGAGCGACGAATCTGGGTTGACTCTTGAGTACCCAAGGCCAAGAGTTCGCTTTGAGGAGAGAAAGAGAGAGATCCCAAGGAAACGAGAGATTGAAAGCATATTTTACCTTTTTAGGGCTTCCAGAATGAATTTTTATTTGGACGGTCCAATTGGCCTAACCGAACTGAACCGATAAAATCCTAATTGATAAAAAGAAAGCTGGTTTTTTTCATTATCCGAATTGAAAATTGAAAACCAAACTGAAACGGAAATATATGAAATTTCAGCTCGATTCAATTTTTTGGTTCAGTTCTAACACCCTAATATGAATTCTTGGCTCTCACAACAACATCCAAAATATCAGGTCGAATTGTCATCCCGTGATAAGCATAATAAAATCTATGATGAACCTAAGCAAAGCTTAATTAATTAAGACTGTAACTCAATCCAAACCAGAAGTATCCACAATTTGCAAGAGGCTAATCATCTCTAGAACTCATCATGGGACTAAGCATGTCAGGGTAGTTTATGTCGGGCAATTCCAATAGAGATCTTCAACCTTTCCAATATGCTGTAAACATAAATAGGAGTAGCCACAGCATTGAGGTCCATGGCCACCCAAACATATGCCTAAAAATAATACATACATACATACATACATACATACATACATACATACATATATACATATATATTTCATAAATAGAGACAAACAAGGAGATGCAATTAAAAAATAAAGGCATCATAGGCGTTGCAAATTGTTAGGTGACTACGACACGAATTATATACCTAGAAGTAGTGTTGAACACAAACTATCTATTCATTGAATCTGGACCTCCCTTTTCAGATCAAAAGGCATTAATAACCAGTTCAGAAGCTACTAAAAGGAAGCAGCATATATGCCCACAAATGTCCTCTCAAGAATTGGCCATTTAGTGCTGAGGATTCGTTCTTCACACAACCTTAGTAACAATATCGTATTAAAACATATTATAAAACACCTTATTGACTAAAAAAAATATTAAAATACCTTGGTCTTTCCATCACATCTTGGACAAGTCCAACTATTAAGTTCCGGCAAATCTGACATGTAAACCTGCAAAATAAAAAGCTTTGCATCTAATTACAATTTGCTTTGAAATGATGAAACCTAAAGGGTAAAAACAACAACCTATGGGTAAATGTGGAAATCTTTAGAGAGAATACTTATGGCAGATGCATACTCCACCAACATCGTCACAAGAGTGTGATTGTAAATAGTTATATGAGCCTTGAAGCTCATTCTAAGTTCTGCATTTACCAGTTAAGAAAATTTCAGATTGAAAATGCAATCACAATTCATCCAATTACAAGCAACGGAGCAAGTTTCTTATGTCTCTCACAAGCTATTTCAATAAATTAAGTGAGAAGAAGACTTTAAGGAAACATCAACTCAAAATAATATTTCAGCATATTTCTACTACCCTTTGTGAACTTAAAGAGCTATATATTCAATGCAATGCGATGAAAGGAGAATAAGTAAACAACACGAGGTTCCTCTTTCCCATAAAGCTATTCCACTGAAACCTACAAGTTACAGTTTATTACTTGACTGGAGAAAAGTTGAACGGCTGATAGCCAATCATTATGAGATACTCGAGCAATTTTGTCCCCTAAGTAGAAATAGCAGGGTGAGATCTGTATCAAACAAATATATGGAAATTCAATCAATCTGACCATATTAAAAAGGATCACGATGCAAGGGAAGGGCCACGACCCATGGGCATGATGTTACAATCAGCTCAGAACAATTTTCAATAAGAAACCAGCAAACAAAAATGACATTTTCAATCATCCAAGTGCTCAGACAAGATGTCACAATTGCTATTAATATTTTGAGAAAAGGTTTAATCTAAATTTCATGCAATCTATTATCCTATTGTAGGCCACGTGAATGTCTGTATAATCCAAGTCGAAGACAAAGTTTGACCCTAAAAAATCACAACTTGTCATGGATAAGAGAATTAATGAGAGATGACTTTGGGGTGGGTACCATTTCTGGTACCAGTTCCATAACAGGTGCCTTAGAAACTCTGGACCATCCTTTCCAATTAAGCTAAGACAAAAAACGTAAGTTAGACATTTTGTAATTGGCTCTGGCCAATAACATATCTGGCCAGTAGTCCGACTGAAAAGGAGCTGCTTCTTTTGGTTAGAGAGAGACAGACAGAAACAACGCACAAAATCCATACCATATTCAGGATCAATATATTTTAGTTTAAAATGCATTAGCACTTCAAGATTACATGATAAAAATTTAAACTTCAAGTGCTTGCAAAAGTTACATATCTATACCATAAACATATCAATAATCCCTTAAAGTTTCCAGCAAGTAAACTTTGTAATGTAGGAAGTCTTTATCCACTATATTTAGGTATTCAAACAACTTGAAGCTCCATGATTTAATAGGTAAGACTCAATTCGCACAACTAAATACTCCACAATTGCTGGTTCGATTAAAGGGCTGTTTGTGACACATTTTGCTTGTGTTTTGTCTATGGGTTGATGTAATCAAAAAAAAAAAAAAACGAAAAGATGCTAACCAATTGTAAATATAAATATGAAGCCATAGAAAGTTCAAGATATCCACAATCTACAGAGCCTAGACTCTTCGAGGCAGAGTTGGCAGAGAATTCCCGTAACTCTTAATGGACCAAAACTGAATAAATGGAAGAACACAATAGAGAAGAACCAATATCCGAACCATAACAATTTTTTAATTATCTTACCACAATATCAAGTTCGCAAAACGATGCCATAGGCCCTCCCATAGAATGCCCTGTCAACATGATGTTGATGTCTCCATATCTCTCTTAACAGCATCCAAAGTACTAGGTCGCATTGTCGTATTGTGATAAGCATAATAAATCCACGATGAACCTAAGCAAAGACAATAGAATAAGACTGTAACTCATTCCAAATCAGAAGTATCCACGACTTGCAAGAGGCTTATAGTCTCTAGAACTCACCATGGCACCAGGCATGCCAAGGTAGTTTATGTCAAGCTGTTTCCAGCAGAGATCTTCAACCCAATTCAATATGCTGTAGAAATAAATAGAAGTTATCACTAACGGAAAAGCTCAAACAACTTTTCCAGGAACAAAATTAGTGAAGTATGTGATCTCCTCATGACTCCATCTAAAATTACAAGCACATCACTTTCATGTCTCTGTGGAAATGATTCATTATTTTCCCTTCTTATGGACAGCAGACCCATGTGCTTTGTGTATGTATTCACTGTAGGCTACTCTCTTCTTAGCTTAAATTTTCAGCAAATCCTTCGCATGTCAAATGTCAGACGAAGAATTGCTAAAGTTAACATGCATACCCATGTTCTTGAGTACCTTTGAAAGCTGTGACCACAGCATTAAGATCCCGGCCACCATAATCTATGCCTACAAGTAATATATATTGATTAGAAATAAAGACAAAAAATTATATGAAATTCAAACATAAAGGCATGACAAGCATCGCGAATTGTTAGCCACTGCGACACAAATTATATACTTGTAAGCAGTGCTGGACGTCAACTATTAGTTCAATGACATTGAACACCCAATTTTAGATCCAAAGGCATTAATAAACAGTCAGAAGCTAATAAGAGAAGGCAGCATATGCCCACAAAATCTCATTTGAAGAATTGGCCATTTAGTGCTAAGGACCTATTTTTGAAGTAGCATTAGCAACAATGTCATATTAAAACGCAAGGCCCCTCTTTCCCATAGAGCTACTCCACTGAAACCTATATAAGCTGCAGTCCATTACTCGACTGGAGAAAAGCTAAACAGCTGATAGTCAATCACTGTGAGATACTCAACAAATTTTATCCCCAAAGTAGAAACAGCAAGTTGAAATTTTTGTGTCGAACAAATATAAGGAAATTCGATCGATCTGACCCTATTCCAGTGGTAGCGTCAATCCAAACTCGGTAATCCAAGATCTTAACAAAACCAACCAAATACAACACAACACTGTCAGTCATATACTTTGAAAACATCGAAATCTACACCAGAGGAATTATTCAGCTATAGTATGCCCCACTCAATCAGGCACTACAACTCCACAACATGGTCAACTATTCCCCCCAACCCTGAAATGCCTAACCCGCCAAATTCACCACACAAATCTCACTTCCCCGGGCTCAAAAAACTAACGTACTCGATACTAGAGCCTGTCCATATGAACCTTATCACGATCCAGACTCCCAATGCAAATCAAGTCAGAGGATCACAATCGTAACTGATTACATGAACACGAGTTGCAATGAAGCATGATCAGAACCACCATCGCCCTCAACCACGACCTGTTCCGCTCCTCATTAAGGGGACGGATTGAATAGCTTTGTGGAGAAAAAACACGATATCACACAACAAAAGAAATTCCAATTTTCGTTACCTTTCCATATATATATATACGCAAAACAATCACGCACGATCGAATGGCGCGATCGCCCGGCGAGACAGAGAGATCGATTGCGGTCTTTGTCCGTATTGCTCGAATTCAAACCTCGAATCCTAGTCTTCGTAGCGTTCGTCGACACTATAGCGATTTCCGCGACGGATGGCAATCGAAAGCTCTGGCGACTTGGGGGGTGGGGATGGGGGGAATGGAAAGAGGGGGACGATGGATTTGCCCATTTTCCTGATTTGCCCTCGGACGCTTGCTCTGTCGGCGGGCATATTCGGTGTTACGTTCGGTGATTTTGTCGTTTCCAGGAGGGCAATGAAGGAAGTTTGGCTAAAATGAGACGTGCTTCCGGACAAATTTGCGTCCTCCCCCGTCTCTCCTCTTTTGGCATTTCCTTTGATGTCTTTCAAATGGGCACTTCGACTCAGCATGGTTCAATTAAGTCAATGTTACTTATCCATTCATGGATATTGGTGGAGGTATATAAAGATGTGATTACTCTATTAGGATCGCAAGCTTCTCGAGTTAAATATTTTCGATTCCAAGCTCGGATCAATCTCAAACTGGAATTATGCAAAACTTTTCTTTGAATTCGAAAAGAATATGATTTAACATATGTAGCAAGCAAGGTGAACTTAATTATGGATTATGGAACCCCCCCTCTCTCGGGCTGAGAGAGAGTTTGAGAACAAGACTTGTCATGACGTATCAATTCTTGAATATTCATTGAAGCTTATATGGAAGTGGATTCAATAGTTTTTACTTTTTTACAAACCAAATATATATACAATAGTTTGAGTGGACTCATACACTTACCGATGAGGTTATGACTTAAATAAGATATATTGTAACGGATATAACACTTTATGTAACAACAAAAATGGATAAAACGTATTGATCATCTCACATATATATATATATATATATATATATTTTGGTAAAGATCATCTCACATATTTTTTTTAATAAGGAAAAAGAAAATCGCAACCCATTGTGACTCAGGCAGAGAGGCCGAGTCGGATCACCCCCAATCCTCGTGCAGCTCAACGATTGTTGTTTCTACTGAGGTTGGCCACTCATACTAGCGCAAAACGATTGACTCACTTGAGGTTGCCCTGTGTGTGGTGACGGTTGCTACCATCGTTTTTTTTGCCGTTCTGTTCCAAGATCTCTTCCAGAGAAGAGTGAAAGCAGCAAGTAATATCACCAGAGAGGGCAATCCAAAAAATGATCCTGCCATAAAATCATGGAGCAGCGTGAACGTAAAAAGGATTTTGAATCGAATGACGAAACAAGGATAAGATGCCCCTCAAAAGTGTTCTTACTGGTAGATGAATCTAACGCTGGATAACTCAGTTAGTACCTCCTCTCAAAGCACTTCAACATAACAAAAAGTATCGTAAGAGCAACTGGTGTGAACCACCGACTAATTGGCAAAGGGGTGCATGATTTTTTAGGGAAGTTATGTCGGCTAACTTGCTAGACGTTGACGTTGTTTGATTTTCATGTTGGATTTAACGGACAAACATCAACAGTCCCTATCTTAGAGGGAAAATACATCTACAAGCTACCAAGATGGAAGGGAAAGTCTGACATGGATTTATGCCAACAGAGGGATTGCAGCATGAGCTCAATAAAGCATATGCTTGAATGTCAAGGATTGAAGAGTCTACAAATTCTCTATGCTTGACATGGACTCCTACCTTAATTGAGTATTCTGAAGTCATAGAAATTCCAGGCCTTGAGAGTCTGGAAGTCTTAGAACTTTGGAGCTGAACAAACTCAACCAACTAGGCAAATTGGATGGTCTAAGTGGCTTGAGGAAACTAATGGCTTTTCATTTACATCATTGTGGCAATTCGGTTGACCGAATTTGTTGGAAAATTTATGGATCTCCACCGACAACTCAGTCCTGAAGTTTCCTAATGTATCGACGTTAAAGAAATTAAAACGGATAGGCATACTTCACCATAGGTGATTTGGAAATTCAGCACGTTATGGAGTTGCTTGATCGAACTTGGCAAGTTTCTACAAGAGAGAAAACAATGGATACCTGCTCTGTTGAGTACTTTTTTCTGATAAGAAGTGCCTTCTATTCTGTTAAGGATATGAATTACTCAGAGGTTTATGCAAATTTTCCCTTCATGTGCACTTCGCATGTTGACTTCTTATATGGTTTTATAATTCTATATACCCTTATTCAGATCTTCTTTGTTTTAATTTAGTTTGGTCAGGATGTTTCAGTGGCTTTGATTGCTAATTAACTTACCCAATGAGGTCGAGTCAATTTGTATAACTTCTAAGTGCATTATTTTGTCAAATTACTATATGGTGATTTATCGGAGGAATCCTTATAATCATTGCCTCATATTACTAAATCTGAAGTTGTTCGATGCCCATGCTTCACGCAAGAGAACGTTAACTTCATCACATCGTATAGGATAAATATTTGTTATAAAAAGTGTGAGATATCTCAGCACCGAGGGCATCACCTCTACGACAATAACCTTCTAAAAAATGCAATGTAAAGAGGATAAATACTCTACATCGATTAACGCATGTCCGGTTTGTTTTTCGGGTAGAGCATCGCTCTTAAGTTGGATTCACATGGGCAGAAGAGAAGGTGTAATGATTCCACGTGGCATGTATTGATGATATTGTCGAAGAGAAAAATAACTTGAAGCACCTCTGGATTGTCTCCCTCTCACCTGAGTTGTCATGGACTGGTATCTTCATAACCAATTATTTCTTAGGTGATTGCTGCATAAAAAGTGTTTCTATTAACTGTTTCATTATGCAGTCAAAGGATCGGCTTTTCTATCAATTAAGGGACTCTGCTCAAGGATTCATGACATTTTGCTTGATTCTCAGCTAGCTTCCCAACATGCAAATACAGCACTTTGTTTCATGAGGTAATTAGTATCGACTTTCTAATAATATTGCTGAGAAACAGGGTAACTAAAGGATGATATCTCTAACTTTGGCTAAGGATAATAGCTTTCTTTTATTATGACGGACATGTTGCACTTGCCAGCTTTAGAATCAGTTGTCATTCTGTTCTTCAAATTGCTCATGTGGATTCTGATCATCTGTTTTTCCTTTGCAATTGTAAGCTGTTTTCTTCGGTGTTACCCAATGTGGCGGGCTTCATAGCCACAGTTAAGATAGCGCAGGTATGTCTTCACTTTCCCCTTTGTGGTGGAAGTCGCCTTCGTCGTCATTTTCTTCAAAACAATCTGATCTTATGTGGTTTTCACGTGGATGTACGATTGTACCATTATTAAGTCCCATGCATATCTAAGCGACATTACTCCAGTAAATAAGAGTTTCATTAAGTTATCCATTAAGAGTTCCAGAGTTTAGATAGCACACATTGCCTTCGCAATGTGAAGAAGTTGAATTTTTCTTTTCCTTAAATCTTTGAAGTTTCGATGGTTCTCCTGGTGTGGGCTCTGTATTAATCAGACTGTTGCATTCAGATGATGTTTTTCTTGGATTCCATTTCATTCTAACTCGCTGCACTTGAGGCAATTACCTTTTGTGACATCCAGATTTTGATTCTAATTTCGATGAATAAATAGTAGTTTTCGCTGTCGGTTAGCGAGGATTGTGAAATTGGAACATTGAGGATTCTTGGATGAAGAAAAATAATCAATTTGATAATTGAGATATCAATCGATTTTTGTAAGAGTTATTTGAGAAAAATTAAGAGGATATTTGATGCAAAAATACAAAAGGGAATCAAGAATTCTAATATGAAATTCTTTTAGAAATTTATAAGCTTATTCAAAAGAAATTGAAATAAGAATCTTCTATTTTAGAAAATTCTTTTCTTTTGAATTTATTCCCATTTATTTTTCCCCCTTGGCCAAACACATTTTCCCCACAAGCTCTCTCTCTCCCTCTCTCTCTCCTTTTCCCCCTCGTGCGAAATGCCCCTCCACCGTATACCTTGCTGTCTTCAACTTTGCTTCTCCCTTCTTTTCTACTTTTTGACTTTTCAACACTTATCCCCTCTCTCTCTCTCTTATCTTCTTCTCTCCTCTCTCGTAACCGACCCTCTCTCCCTCCTCTTGTTGGTGCGAACCAGCAAAACGGAAACAGAAGCAAAAGCAGCAACCGGCGAGCTGTGGGATGAAGTTGCCGCCGCCGTCGTGCCAGAGTACCGCGGTCGTCCGTCTCCCTCTCGTCTGCTCGAACGCCCTCCGCCCTTCTCTCTCTTCCTTTCCCTCTCAGCCGTTCGAACCAGCAAGGGCAGAAGCAGAGACAGCAGCTTGCTGTCACAACCAGCAACCGAAATCGGAGCTAAGGCCGTTGTTGCCGCCTCACGCCATGCGCCGTCACAGCTCCGGGACCGCCCAACCGTGCCGACCACCCCGTCCAGTTGAGCTGCCGTCCACAGACCGCCTGGCCAGCTGTTGTTCGGTGGTCATGAGGGATGGTAGAGACCCACCGGAGCTCCCTCCGACCACCTCCGGCCACCGTGCGCCGTCACCTCGACCCGCCGAAGCTCCCTTCGCCCTCCGCCAGCCTTGCCTCGCCATCTCAGTCCTCAATTCGGCCTCAACCAGCAGTGAACCGAGAGTAAGAAAATGGGTATGACAGTGGGTTTTGGCCCGTTTTGGCCGCCTTCCCGAGCCCGGATGCTCGGCCCGCTTTGAGGAAAGTCGATCCTCGCGTCCAGCCCGTCGTTTTGAGTGAGTTTTACTCACTAATGCCTTCTTAGTTTGCTAATTACACTTAAAGGTTGATTAGTGTTAATTAAGTGTAATTAGGTTGTTAGATTTGAATGGATTAGCAATTATTAGTTAATTTCATTGCATATTAGTGAAATAATTAGTGTAATTAGATAGAGAATTGCTTGTAGTATTTATTGGATGCTTCTTGGGATTTTCCAGTCTCTTATCGGTGTTAATTAGGCGATTCGAGCCTAAGTGAGATTTTTTAGTATTTAAATATTAATTTTCGAAATTAAATTAAATAATTATTTATTTTTCGAAAACTCAACTGAGATGATCCGGAACCGGAAAATTATGCTGATAACCGTGGTGAAGTCCATTTATTTAATCGGGCTTTATTTTGAGTTAAATTGAGTTTTTAATATTAATTATTTAATCCTCGAAATTAATTAATTATTTATTTATTTATTTTCGGAAATTAATGATGAGATGGCCAGTGACCCAAATTTTATCTTGATGATCGTGGTGCAGTCCGTTTATTTAATCGTACTTTATATTATGCTAAATTGAATTTATTGTATGTATTTATTTAATTTTCGGAATTAATTGTTTAATTATTTATTTTCCGAAAATTCAACTGGGATGGCCAGCGACCGAAATTTGATTGATCGTTGTACGGTCTGTTTATTTAATTGAGCTTGATTTTGTGCTAAATTGATTTATCAATGATTTTAGGATTTATTCTTAAATTGAATCATCTTTGGTTATTAATTGAAGAATAACCTAAGATCGGTTGATAATGCCACTTCATATTGAAAATTCGAAAGTGGGGCCGTGATACCACTACATATGACATCCGAAAGTGGGCCATGATACCACTACATATGACATCTTGAATGTGGTAGTGATGCCACTACATATTAAAAGTTGTCGAGTGGGGTAGTGACGCCACTAAATCTAAGAAAATTGCTTCGGTGGGGCCGTGATTACCACCTATAATTAAGTTGTGTCCTGAGGATCGTGATTCATAATTGGGAATTGAATTGGAATAGTTGAAATGAGGAAGTGGTCTTGTTGATATGTAATCGATTGAAAATCAATTGATCGTTGCCTTAATTTGATGTCGTGGATTGATTGATTTAATGGAATGATCGGTGAATGGTTGATTGAGACGTAATCGACTAGGTCGATTGATCATTCCTTGAATTGATGTTGTAAATTGGTTGGAATAGTGGAAATGACCGTGAGTGGTCTTGTTGACGCAGTAATCGATCGGCTAGGTCGATTTAATCGATACTTCGATCTGTGATGGGATTGCTTGGGTGCCTATTTAACTGTACTAATATGCGGGTGGAATCGAGGCGAGGTAAGTCCTCTGACTCATGTTGTGCATAGGTAGCCCTAAGGTGTATTAGTTTACTAATCGGGTCTTAGGAGATAGAACTTGCTGAGACGTTGTCTCAGTGGTTATTGAATAACCATTTCAGGACCTGGATGAGGAGATCCCTGTTGAGGAACCCGAAGAGGAGTATGTGGAGGAGAACCCCGAGGATGATCTGGAGTAGGATCCTGATGACGATTGTTATAAAATCAATTTGAGTAGATACCAATCGATTTAGTATGGCTTGTATATGAGCATAAGGGCGTTGGTTTTCAGGTTCAATTTCCTAGTCCTACTTGTATATCCCATCGTTCTTTATTATGCGGGGATTTTATGGCGATCGTTTCCGCACGTATGCATATATAAATGAAAGGGTCGGCGATACATAGTTCTGGGATATCGCAAATTTTAAATCGACCAAAGATAAGGGATGTGCGCGTGCCATGAGGATCGGGGCGTAACACCTTTTACTTGGTTTACTCTCTTACTAAGTAGATCATCCATACCAGAGATATCAGTTGATACCATCCCAAGGATTTTTATATTTTAGTCAACACAGCCATTTCTTGTATGTGCGAGCAAGAGCAAGTTTTATATATGGCATTGATTAGTTGACATGGTCTTAAGAGTCTTAGATTGTCTTAGATCCTCCCTACAAATGCAATTTAGATATTCATCTTGCACAGTGGATCAATAATCTATTTGATACATTTTCAAATTTAGGTTCACGTCAGTGCTTCAGAGTGCCTTTTGGAGATGATCACCCTCTGTAGGCAGCTTCCTTCAACGTTCAGGACAGATGCAGGTTGGAAGGATTTACTGGCCCATCTACATGAGGTGGAAAAGGATGAACAAGCCAAGTCCTTGCTTAAGAGATGCATTCATTACTAGAGACTTCATAGAGGAAATGTGAGAGCGAATTGGTTTCAAAGAAGGGTGCGAAGAGAGTTCTGGCAACTGTAGGTGAAGCATGATAAATGGGTAAAATCAGTAAAAGAGCTGGAGTGAGGAGGTAAATTCCAAATGTATAATGATCGATCTTGACTGTTTGTGAATCAAGGCTGACGCCACCTTAGTAACCTTTTGGATAAACTAAAATGTTTGAATCAAGGCAGAAGCAAGAATTAAGCAAAGCAAAAGCAGAGCTTAGCTAGACATGTTTTAGGGGGTACACACGTTGGCCCTGCATATCTCAAGCACGTGGTAATTGCAGATTTAAATAGATATCGCACAGGCTTGATATCTTTCACTGAAGGAGCCGACTACTATGTTCCCTTTCACTCTCATTTAGCTCTGTACGTTCTTATTAGCAAACACCGAATAATTCTGAACTAACCAACCCGATCTCCAGTGCATAAGATAATCTTCTTCTTCTTCGTTTCCTGTTTGAAAACGAACATGCTATTGTTTTTGTTTTTCCATAGTTTTTGGTTATTAAGGTAGAATGAATTCCCGGGAGCAGGAGTCCTGATCCATCTAATGGTTGGTGATCCGATGCAGCCTGTTATGCCTCATTCCATCTAATATTACAAGCACATGATTTTCTGTCTGTCTCGGGGGAAATGATTCACCCTTTTCCCTTCTTATGGACAGCAGACTTGTGTGCCCCGTGTACGCATTCACCGGCTGCTCTTTTTAGCTTAAATTTTCATCAAATCCTTTGCATGTCGATTATAAGGGGAGGAACTGCAAAAGTTAACATGCATACCTACATTTTTGAGTACCTTTGAAAGCTATAACCGCGGCACTATGGTCCTTGGCCACCCCCAACATATGCCTACAAATAATATACACACGCACACATTGTTTAGAAATAGAGACAAACTAGTAGATGAAATTCAAACATAAAGCCATCACAAGCATCGCAAATTGATAGGCCACTACGACACGAATTATATATCTATAAGCAGTGTTGAATATCAGCTATTAATTCAATTACCTCATATCCCTTTTCTTGAGTCAAAAAACATTAATAACCAGTTCAAAAGCTACTAAGTCCCCGCATGCTTCACAGAAAGTGTGACATTTCTAGAAAATGTTTTTTGGAAAGTCATTTTTTAAGGAAAAAGTGACAGTATTTTCTGGTATTTGGCTGAGTTAAAAGGAAAATATCTTCTTCTTCTTTTCTTTTGTAAATAGACATGCATTTCCCCTGTTTGGTCTCTAGCCCAGCCTCTGCAAATCCGGATCCATAGGCCTGGCTCAGGCCCAAGTCCATCAAGGCCGAACATTAGACTCCGTGCTTGTGCCTCCTTGTGCCCTGGCCAAGATCTATTGAGCCAAAGCGCGAAATACTATTGGAATTATAAAGATGTGGGTTTACTATATAAAGTATGGATTGTTGAGTTTTAACTATTCTAACCCCATTCAATCAGAAGAAAGTTGGTCCGTGAGTAAATTGATCCGCAAAGTGACACTAAAATTTATTCCTTCGCCTAAATTCCTCATAGAAGAAAAAAAGACAAGTTGATTCATTCTCCATAGAGAAGACAAACATTATCCAAAAAAGGATTCTCATCCTTCTTAATATTGTGCCCAGAAATCATAAAAAAATCTCAAGATTAATAGCCTAACTTGTTTTCTTCCTATTTTTATATCTCAAGATTAGTAAGCAAACATTATCCAGTCATTCATGCTTCCTTTTTAAATCTGCAATTCGCCATCCTCAAGACAATGCTTCAACAGAAACTCCCCCTCCAGCAAAGTTTCAACATCGGCCAATCAATCACAAGCTAATCGCTATTAAAAGGAATAGTAGCAAAAGACCACAATCTGCTGCAATTAGCTCCAAAGGTTGATTCTGCACTCCTTCTGAGCGCTCTCCATGTAATTGGTGATACCGGAGAGCCAATCGCCGTTCTGCTTAGAGGCCGTAGTGCTTGCGACGGCATTGGAGGAAGACGAGATGGTAGCATCAGAGATCGCGTAGAGCAAACCCTTGGGCCTTGGCCCTGCCGAAGAGCTCCTTGACGAAGACCGAGAGGCGGAAGGAAGGAGGAAATGAAGCTCTGAAGGAAGGACATGAGAAAGAAGTCCTAACGTGAAAAAAGAATGGACTTCCCCAAGAAGGACTGGAAAATTTCTTTGACCACATTTTCCACCCTCAGAACACCAGAAATTTTGAAAAAAGTTTTCCCTAAAAAATATTTTTCGCAAATCAAAGGAAGCCAAGGAGGATCCGGCATATATGCCCACAAAATCTCATCTCAAGAATTGACCATTTAGTAATCGGGATCTATTCTTCACACAACCTTAGCAACGATGTTTAGTTAAAACATATTGAATTGCCTTAGTCTTTCCAAAACAATTAGAACCACGTCCAACTAAAAAGATCTATCTAATGTGACATGTAAACCTACAAAATCTCATCTCAAGAATTGACCGTTTACATTCACACAACCTTAGCAACAATGTCTAGTTAAAACATATTGAATGGTCACAATTGGCAATTTATGCTTTGAAATGATGAAGGAATTTCAGTTTTGCTAGTTTCCGCTAATGTTAATTCCAGCATATCAGAAATAGAAGGTAAAAGCTTATAGCTCTCGTTCCAAAGGCTGATCAGATCATTCTTACATGTCTATGTCAAGATGACATAAATTGTTTACCACCTAAAAGTTGAAATTCAGTAGCAGAGAGTCAATTACTGTGAGACACTCAACAAATTTTATCCCCAAAGTGAACAAAAAAGGGTGAGATCTATATCGAACAAATATAAGAAAATTTGATCAACAACTTCCCCCAACCCTGAATTGCCTAATCAGCTAAATTCACTATACAAATCTCACTTTCCCAAGCTCAAAACCGATGCACTCGACCATAGTGCCTATTTGTTCGCACCTTATCACAATCAAAAACTCCCAATCAGAATTTTGAGCCAGAGGATCACAGCAAAAACCGATCCATGAACACGCATTGCAATTGACCTCTCACTCCACTTGCAGCGATCAAGCACGTCAAAACCGTCACTCTCCAACCACAACCCGTTCCACTCCATATTCTAAAAGAGAAACGGATCGAACAGCGTCATCGAGAAAACTACGGCGCGATCGCGCAGTGAGATAGAGAGATTGACCGCGGATCTTTGTCCATATTGCTCCAATTCCAGTCTCGCAAGTTCGTGGATTTCTTGGCGATCGAAAGCTACTATGACTTGGGGCAAAGGAAGGAGAGGAAGATGAATTTACTAATTTTCCTGTTTTGCCCTCAGCGTCTTCTTCTGTCGGCGGTCACAATCGGTGATTTCGGCGTTTGCGTGGGGGCACTAAAGTAAGTTCTGCTGATATTTCAAATTCGGGGTTCTCTCTTGGAGCTCCCCTTTGATGACTCTACATTAGCACTTTGACTCGAGCTTAGTTTTTCTTCTTCTTTTTTTTTTTGGTTCGTCTCTCAAGCTTAGTTTAATTGGCTGGATCCGAACCAGGATTCTGAAATTCGAACAGAAAAAAAAACACAACAACAAACCAGGATTCTCAAAAAGGACCAAAATTAAAGATTGATTAATATCCTTTATCTGTTTAATTTATATTTTTTTAGGTATATAAAAAATGCACCCTCCACTATGGTTGAAAGTTTTTGAGTCATATTTTTGAATTCCAACTCAAATCGATTTAATAACTTTAAGTTATTCAAACTTCAAAAGAATATAACCGAACTTGAGTGACTAATGAATTGAACTTAACTATAAATTTTGAAATCTACTTCTCTCGGGCTAGAAAGAAAGTTTAAAAAGACAACTTGCTATTATGTATAGATTCTTGAATGCTCTCTAAATACTTATGTCGAACAGGATGCAATATTTTATTTTCCTTTTTAGTTAAATGTACTTATAGTATTCGGAGTCAAGACAATTTGTTTAAAATTTCCAAACTATTTATAATGCGAATGTGTTTCGAACTTATAACCTCGTAGAAACTTATAGCCTTTTTGAAAATTGTGGCATTATCTTGTTAGGAATGCAATTTGTTGAAGAGAAAAAATTAAAAAAGATGACAAGCGAAGTTTTAAGTGAAAAAATCCCTTCGGAATAAGAAAGAAAAAGAAAATTACAATGTTGCACTATACAATTTTTACACTATCAACATTAGTTTAACATGAGAATTACATGTACACCATTAGCAATAAAAGCCTCTATGCATTAATAGCACTTTCTTCCGTCACACTCCATAACTCTATCATTATCTTCCCATAATTTCTCTAATCGAATACGTTAGCAATATGATCGTGAGCATTGAATCTACATGTAAATGAATGAGGAATAGAAGAAAAGGTCCGCGAATGTGGAGAACAAAAATCATTGGGCTTTTTCATTGGCTATGTGCAAAGTAAATAGAGTTTACGATCTTAGACAACAAAAATCATAATACATTTTTAAAGAACAAAGAGCATGGATGATTTTTTTATAAATATAAAATAAGAACCCAAATGTATGATAGGCGACATGTTCAGTGGCTCTCATGAATTTATATTTGTAGTGGGATATTTAAAAAGGTACAAAGATAGAACAATTTTATACACGATTTAATTTTTCTTACCATTAAAGAAATGAAATAAAAAAAATTGAACATTAAAAGATTCTAACTCACCCCTGAGTGATTAAAGAATTATAGCATTTTTCATCAATTGTTATGTTATGAGCATACTTCTAAGTAGTTAGTATCTTAAGTGTTTACTGCATCACATGGAAATATTTTTTAGACTTTTAGGGTGCGCATGGAAACACTTCTGTTTCTTTTTGTTTGAGGAACAGAAATAAAAAAAGTGTTTTCGTTAGGGAACGGTTTGGAAACAACGTTAACGCGTTTGGTAAGTGTAAAAAAAAAACTGTTCTTGAAATAAAAAAAAACGAGAAACATGTTTGGTAATCTGCATGTCAATTTCTGTCCTAGAATAGAAAAAGAACATAAACACGTTTGGTAAACGACAAAAAAATTTCTATTTTATTTTTTATTTTTTATTTTTAAATTTTTTTTTAATAAAGTTTAAAATTGATATTGAATTCTAATTATTATGAAATGCTCATTAATTTTATTTTGTTCATGGTTAGTGAAGACAAACATTTTTAGCATGATCATATAACATATTTCGTAGAAAATGTTGTAATTAAAGTTTGTATCAAATTTTTTCAACATGCTCATATGTGCGCCTTTAAACGAAAATTTCATACATCTCAACATGAACTAGTTACCTTTTTTTTTTTTTTTCTAGGCAACGCAGCCAATCGAATAATTGTTCTTTTTTTGCTTTTACTCAAGTAAAAATATTCACTGCCAACTAGTTTTCTGAAATTTCATTTGTTTAGTTGGCTAAAAATGATTATGGTCAAAGATACATGTATACTCAAAGTTAAAAAAATAAATTTTCTAACTTGAAAATGGACATTTTCTTGGAAAATTATTTCGAAAAAAATTATTTTCTTTAATCATGAAATTGTTCTTGAAACATACGCCTTGAGTTGCTTCGCGAGATGCGCAATGTGGCATTGCGACAGCAATTAGCAACAATATGGAATTATTCACTTGTGCAATTCATTGTAATCTAGAAAGTAATGCCGAACAAGGGTCAGGCGTTCAGGAGTTAGGGAAAGAATGGCAGATCCCTCCAACGAAATGTCGTTCATCGGCCATGTGCGAAGACCTTGCTTCCCAAAATTATGCCGGGGCAGCTGATGCGGACTACTATCTGAAAAGCTTTCAAGAAGTAGAGCCACTTTATAGAGACGCTAGAGGAAGTGCTCTATCTCTCCAATCCTTGCCTGTTTGTCGGTCCAAGCTATTCACAAGATGTGTGGCCTGGTCCCTCATCCGGGACTCGGATATGGAATCGTTGCGGTTTGCCAAGGGAGTGCTTCAATCAACTCTCTTTTGCTCATAACTCTTGACATCTAATCACAGCAGCATTACTACGCCTTATGATATACTAACTTGCACCAACTTTTACTAAAGATCGGGAATCTTAAAGATCTAGAATACGGATGAACTCGTGCTCTAAGACCGCAAACTCAATGAAGTTCACCGCTTGCAATCAAAATAATCGAACCTTTACAATTTTTTATTTTCATAACATGCTTGTTTTCTACATAATTATTTCAACCTTAAAGGGAATACGAACGAGAAAGCAGTCCAAGACATGAAAAATTCAACCGCTGCTGCTCTTTCAACACTAAGAGAGGAAACACTACGAGAACCTATTTACAGCAATTCAAAAGGTAAATTTTGCCTAAAGACTTTTCACAGCCAAAACTTTCCCCACCCTCCTTTTACAGTTTTGAGATATTCCTACGGCGTCAAGAAGTTAATACTTCTTCAGCGTGTTCCTCAGCCGAATGAAGCACCAAGTTTTAGCCAGGGTCTGTACTTCCTCGGCCGCCAAAGTATCTTCCTATCACTTTTTTGTAGGAAGGCCTTTGCTGAACCAAACTCCGCATTTGGCCATGTTTGGCCTCTTTGTTTATATACTCGTCTTCCAAATTCAAGAGTGCCAAACGAGCTAGCACCGAATGAACATTACGTCCCGCCATCTTGAACTCTTCCCCGCAATATAAGCCGTCTTGCTCAACCACGTCCGCGCCATCTTGAACTCTTCCCCGCAATATAAGTCTTGCTCAACTTGTCCTCAATTTCATCAAGAAGTCGATTAGAATAAAGGAAGTATTCCCGATTCGGTTAACAAATACACACAACGAACTCACACCAACTCGTCGTGCTTAGAACAAGTATTGACGGTTCAAGAAAGGGGCAAAACGGGTCCCGCCACTTCTAATTCAGCCATCAATACAGCAAGGAATTCCAACGAAGAACTTCACGAGGCGATCAAGAACGGTCTAGACCACACGGTCGAAAGAGGTTCGACCGACCGGATGACATGCGTAAACCGAACCGCCACGCCCCGCTCCAACACTCCAACCCCAACTCAAGACCCGCGAAGTCAACGCGCGCAAGCATGATCAAGTTCACAACAAGAGCCCTTGTGCGCAGCGACCAAATTGACCAGGGAATCAAACTAAAACGGAAACAAAGCACGCAGCAACGACGAGAGAACCAAACGAAGAAGGACGGCCAAGTGTCGAGCGCAATCGAGACGAGATGGGGTGGTCGGACGGAACCTTACCCGTAAAGCGTCGACACTTCTAGAGATAACTTCGACTTTTGCTTCCCACAACAGACAACGTAAAACTACAAGAACCAAGACGAATACTAGTAAACTCCGGGAGTTGTTATAAGGACAACACTTTTAAGCCTTCGTTACCGTTCAAAGTCACCTTTACAAGACACAACCCACCTAAATTTTTCAATGGACAATCTTAACGAGTGCACGCGAGGTTTTGCTACACGAACCAAGATGAAGAATTCCGTCACTTACCGAGAGGGTATCCACCCGAGGCGAGAGACGAACCCCAAGCCAAGAGCGATTCGATGCCGATCACTTGCTTCGCCACCATGCTCGATCGCCTCATCACCCGTCGCCCACCCCTCGCCCTCAATTTACTCTCCGATTCCTCTTCGCTCCTCAACGCGACGCCGGCATCACCGCCGTCGCCGCTAGGAGCACCTCCTCCTCTTCCACACCGGACCGCGCCGGCTTTCGGCGCCCAAGTTTCCGCCTTCCGTCGCATCACTCCCGCCGCTCCCACTTCCCTCCCTCGATCTGCGCCGCCGCCTCGGTCCGTCTCCGAGCTGCGCCGCCGCATCACGGAGCTTGCTCGAGCGAAGGGGAGCTCGAGTACGCAGATCGAGCCGCGGCTCGAGCTCGCTCTCGAGCGAGCGTTGCTCCCCTTCGGCGCGGCGATCAGGGGGCGAGCAACGCTCGCTCGAGGGACGGCTCGCCGCGCCGAAGGGGGAGCGGGACCGGAGAAGGAGCGCCGAAGGGGGAGCGACGCCGACCGGAGGAGGAGGGCCGAACGGGAAGCGACGACCGGCCGGAGGAGAGGGCCGAACGGGGAGCAACGGCGGACCGGAAACGTACACGGAGTCGCCGGAGAGTCGCCCGAGTGGGAGCCGCGGGAGAGATGGAAGAGACGCGGAAACGGAAGAACGAAGCTTCACCCGAGAGGAGCGACGAGCACGCACGAAGAGTTCTTCGCTTTGTTCCGATTTTGTTCTTTTGTTTCTTTTGTTTTTGTTCTTTTGTTCCGTCGAAGAAGTGTTTCTTTTCCAAAGAAACAACTTTTTTTTGTTTCTTTTTTCTGTTCTTATTTCGCCCGTAAAACAAAAAAAAAAACAAAAAGGAAGGAAAACCAACCAAACGCGTTTTTGTTCCTTTTTGTTTATTAAGACATTTTCCGTACGAAGTGTGCCGGAAACACTTTTTTGGAGTGTTTCCATGCACACCCTTAGTACGCCGATGAAGTTGCAATGTCAAATTTATATACTTACAAGTGGATTAATTATAATAACTTAAATCAAATATTTCATGATGGATGATCGTCTCATCCTGCTCTCTTTATCTATTGAAACAAAAATTCACAACCCATCATGACTCGGGCGGTGAGGCCAAGACGGATCAACCCCAACTCGAGCCGGTGAGCCAGGCGGTGGCTTCAATTCCCACGAAGGAGAACGAAAGTACACTTCCTACATTTCCCCCGCACTGCCTGGCGGGAAATTTTCGCACCACTGGCATAAAACAAAAATCGAAAAAAGAAAAAAAGGAAAATTAAAACCGACACAAAAACGAAAATGAAAAGCGAAAAACAATTCAAAACAGAAAATACGCAAAGCGCGACCCCTCCTCCCCTGCTTCCTCCCAGGTTCGGACATCCGTTCAGATGAAAACGAAACGGCTACGATCCTACTTTTCTCTCTCTCTCTCTCTAGAGCAAGCACCGACGACCTCGATGGACCGATCGATCGGCCGGTCGCCGCCGTAACAGGCTTTCAGCACCGCCGTGGTGAAACTCTCGGAGCAGCAGGCGTAGCCCGACGGCTCCGAGGAGCGGTGGCAGCAGCTCAACGAGCCCGGTTGATGACGAGGACCTCGAGGCCCGTCGGACCGCCCCGCCCGAAGAGGATGACGCTGCCGCGGCCTGCGGCGCCGACGAGAATGTCGGGGCCGAGGAGGACGACGATGAGGTTCGACGTTCGCCTGCGCCGTTCTTGCTGGATTAGTTGAATTCTGCAATTTCACTGCAATCCGTGACAAATCTCTTGGAATACTCCGTGAGGAAACCCCAAGTGTCTGGATCATAACAAAAGGCTTCAAAACTTTTCCATAGGAAGAAGGATGTCAAGAGCACGAGTAAACCGATAAATTGAGAGCAGCAATGCAGACAAAATGATAATAATAAAGAACGAGTTGATTTTATTCATATATGAGTATCTTTCGCATGGTTAACAGTTAATGCTTTAATGGTGTACTACGTGATGATAATAACATCCTTTTCAAAATAAAAAGCTTGGAAGCAGGATGATCGGCTTGAAAGTGAACCTGAAAACAGTATTGGCCGTGCCGGGTTGCAATGGCAAGTTGTTCTTTTTCAAGAGCTTCATAACTTCCTGCACGAGTGTAGCATCTTTGTTCTATTTAGCATAATGCTGAATTTCGATGCCCTGAGTTAACAGAAGAAATGTGCAAATAAACCAAAACGAAAGAAAATCACTCGATATAATATCATAGACGTTATGCTTCCACAAGGCCTTCTTGCCTACAATTTCGTCAGCCCTTGGTTTCTATTGTCAAGGACTAAGTGCGCTGTGGCAATTTAAATGCTTAGACAAAATAAGGATAAGAGATATAAATGTTGATTATATTATGTACTTCCAGCAACAAATTAATTGATGTAATCTCCTGACCAAAGACACACTATGAAAATATAGTTTGATTAGGAATCAACTCGAATGGATAACCAGTGAAGCTATCGGTTTGTAAAAACATGTTTTGCCCAAAGTAAATGCTCTTTGCTAAGCTTCAGTAATGAAATACGTAACTTCAAGTAGAGATTTCATTCAAGAAATCAGAAGCTCGTTGAGCTAGCAATTCGTCAAAAGATCAATTTACAAAACTAGTGTATGACACATATTAAGTTGGATCGAGCTTAACAGTGCTCAAATCATAAATGAGATAACAAGTTCGTACATGAAAAATAAAGACGTAACCAATTTAAACACATCAAAGCACATTGACCAAGTTAATGTGTTACTCCCACAGGACACGTTCATACACATAAAATTAGACATAACTCTACCAGATCTTAGTTACCCTTGAATCGGGTCACATGATTCACCTGTTTAGATTTGGCAGTGGGAGTTAGTAGCGTGGGAGTTGTGGTCGGCATGGTGACGCCATAATGCTCGGAGTGCAACGTCAACGTCATGAAGCTAGAGTATTTTCCTTATTTCAAAGACAAACTAGGAAGAAGTTATATGTTACCGCAGATAAAACAATGAAGGACATTTTCAAAAGTTAACTACAAAAAGGGTGTCTTTAATCAATGAACGTGTAGAATTAGCACCAAACAAATTTTCATAAATATAGTAAGTTTCCTTTTTAAATTCATTTTTTCGGATTATTATTTACAAGTGGGCCCAGCACCTTGGTACTAATACATAATATTTATATGCCTTCTCTGGTAGGAGAAAAACTTATATCAATTATTGATTTCTAAAACTCTTTAGCTCACTAAAGATTAATATCTATACTTATCAGAATCACTATCATTTTCCCCCCCAAAATATATTCGATTAATTATTTTGTAATATTCCTATCAATGCAAAAATGCACAAACGAATAATTCTACTTTATTTATCATGCATTTAGATTTTAAAGTTTGAATCTTTTCTATCTTATAAGTTATAAATAATCTAATAAAAAGGGACATAGTTTTATCTTTCTATAGATTCACGGATACAATTTCTTCTTATACGTGAATAATATCTTTCAATTCATTAGTAATTTGAATATTTTGTAATAAGAGAATTGTGCCAAATCTTTTAAATAATAACTTTTCGTATACTCGCAATGCGGGTACACTTTTTCTAACAATATTAGAAAGGAACGATATAATTGATCACCAAGATTATGTAATAGTACACACAAAAGATATTGGCTGGAAAGGAAAAATGAGAGGAACAAAAAGAACTTCTTTTTTATAAATAAAAATAAAAAATAGAGGGAGGATACTGTTATAACCTTCAAAGAATAATACTTTTGATCACGCAATTTGACAATATATGCTTGGTTATATTCTCTATTTCTGATAATATGCACTTAAACAAAAACATAATTTATTAATATTCAGAAATATTGCATTCAAGACAAAGGTAAAATAACATTCTTCTCATAAAAAAAATAAAATAACATTCTTAATTTTACTCCAAAATCTAGGACATCTTTTTATTTTCTTCGTTTTTTTTCCTACTTGACATCACATATTCTTTGTTCATTACCAACACCATAACTTATTGGTGTTTTTACCGCAGCAGCAATTGCGCATTAAAATTTTCTTCCTTCCTCAAAATCTGAATTTGACACATCATAGTCACGCATTATTTTATGTGTCTTTGGCTTTGAACAAAGTTTTCAAAAAGACTAGAACTTAAGCATTTTTGTACGTTTCCTAATATGTACATTAAGATTGTGTTTGATAACATTTATATTCTCTAACAGTTTATTTCCAGAAACACTCATTTCTATTTCTGTTTTGGGAACAGAAATACGTTTAGTACGATCTCAAATATTTTTGTGACTTAAAATTTATTTTAGTCTATTAATAATATTATTATATTTTTCTTTTTTTCTCCTTTCTCTAACCAATCGCCACCCTTGGCCATAGCTGGTTAATGACCAACCAAATGAGAGTTGATGAGGTCACTGGCCTCGAGGAAGCCTTGCCGACCACCAGTGAGGTTCCCCTAAGCCTTGCCGTGACCGGGCGAGGCCAACCTTGTGATGGCCAGATGAGGTCGAGCCTTGCTGTGGTCGGATGATGCTCGACTTCGCCTATATTTGCAAGGCCGAGCCTTTCTCAACCATTGTGAGGCTAGGCGATGCTGACCTTGCGGTGGCCTAGGGAGGCTCGGCCTCACCAAATCTAGGCGAGGTTGAGCCTGGCCTAGCCACAGTGAGGCTCGGGGGGGCCTTGCCAAGAGCCTACAAGGTTGTTGAGTCTCGTCTAGTTGGTTGCCGACCATTGCAAAGGCTGCACGACTGGCCGGAGAAAGAAGAAATGAAAAAAAGAAAGGGAAGAAATGAAGAGAAAGGAAAATTTTCTTTTTTAAGTTGTTTTTAGAAACAAGAAACAAAAAATAATTTTATTTTTATCTCTTATTTTATTCTAAATCTATTGTTCTCAGGAAAAAAAATTATCAAATGCGTTTATGCTTTATTTCTATTTTAAGGAAAAAAATAGAAACATTTATTTCCAAGAGCATTATTAAACGCAGCCTGACAAATCCCTGCCCAGACATGACACAAACCGGCTCCCTTGGGCCCGAGCCCGTGAGGGGCTGTTTCAGGCTAAGCCTATTAACAATAGGGGTGATTGTAGACTTGTAGTCCGAACGAAAGTGAAGACGGTAAGAGTAATACAAGATCTCTCAATGACGATTTGTCATGAATTTAATTATGAAAAGAAAATACTCGTAGTAACAAAAAAAGAAGGGGCAAAAACGGTAAAGATCAATACTGAATAAATTTTCCACCGGCTTCTTCTGACAAAAATGTCGCCGACAACGCAAAGGTCCGCTAAAGCATTGGCGTGGTCTTCTTTTCCACGTTCGGATGACTCACCTTCTTTTTCCTTTGCTTTTATTGCTTTATTTCTTTTCATCATTTCCTTGGATTCTCTTGGGGCCAGTTTCGCCGTGAATGATGGGGTTGAAGTCCCAAAAGATGGTTTGTAGTGGGAGCAAGGGTGAAGATAATGAAAAAGAAATATTTATGTGATTGTTCTTAATTAATTATGAAAATAATAGTTTATTTTAAATTATAAAAAAATATATATATAAATTATTGAAAATTATTGCGAGATTTATTTTTTTTTCAAGAATTCACGACTCATAATATATTATATATTATGAGCATAATAAGAAAGAGCAGTAATAAATAATTTTTTTGCCATTGAAGTGCACCCTCATGTTTTTAATTTTTTGCCTTGCGGGCGTCTTCCGACTGAAGTCCCACCGACGGTAGAAAGGCACGCTAAAGCATCGGTCACCGAGCCATGCTACCCCGACACTGTACAGACTCGCCCCTCTTTTTTCATATATGTAACTATGAACAGAAATTCCTCGGGGCACGGGAAAGGAAGAGGGCTAAAACAGGACGGGGCAATAATGAACGTCTTGCCAACGAAATGCATCCTCCTCGCGTTTCTTTTTTCTTGACGGTCTTCTTTTAACTAATATCTTGCCGACGGAACAAGGGCCAAGGGGCGCCAAAGCATCGATGGGTTTCTTTTCAACACTGGCAGGACCCGTCTTCTCCTTCTTTGCTTTATTGCTCTATTTCTTTTCATTGTCGCTTCTCATTGAATGAACCTCGCTTTATTACAAGTTCCCAAGAAATGGTTTTGCACTTGTCATCGAACCGGTAGGTTAATTATTTTGATAATGTTTTCTTTGCCAACAGCATTTGATATATCATTCAGACCACAATTTCAATATTTTAGAGTGGATTTTCAATGAGGACTTGAGTAATAACGTACTTTTGCCGTTTCGCGCAACATATTTTATTTAGTGACGACTTTAATTATTTTTTGCAATATGTGGATTTTTTTTTCAATTTTGTTCCAAAAATTGTGTACCTTTACTCACCATGCATTTGCTGTCCATCATTTGAAATTTGACAAATAAGTCCAAATAATTTACAAGTAATGTTATTGAATATAGTAAAATCAATATAAAAATATTATTTAAATTAGAATTTTACATTTAGCAAGTAAATAAATGAATTGATGAAAAGAGATAATATACAAGCATAGAAATGTGGACACTTCTCATGTTCTTTTAAAAAAAAAATCCATTTTGGAAAAACTGAATTTCTGGAACTCTTTAGCTATAAAAAGTAAACCGAACTTTCCACTGCTATTAAAAATGAACATATTTTTAGTTTCTCATGGAGAATATAAATTTTAAGTTTTGTAGTAAGACATGATGAAATCTTAATTTTCTTTCAACTTTATCAAGTCAATTTAGATAATGCAGGAGAATGTTCATATCTTAAATTTAACATATCAATTTAAAGTTTCTATCTTGGCCCCCGTCTAATACATAACAACACTTGTCTTTTATCTTGGGTTTATTTCTCTTCATTGCTTCTAGACCACCTATAAGTGTGTCTTAGTATTCCCGGTCAATGAATTACAAATTTATATATGGTTTTATTTCTTTTCATTGATTCCGGTTGCCAACTGCTTCAATTAGATTAATCAAACCATTAAAAAAAGACTTGCTAGAGGTCTTCTAAACACCATTAGCAAGTTTATTTTTATTTTTATTTTTTATATTTGTGGCCCACAGCAAATAGATCCAAGCACAGTTTTTCCGTTGAAGAGACGAGACTTCCCTTATACAAAAACCCTTATTGTTGCTACTCATCCTATTAAAATATAGTAAAATACAAGTTAATTCAAAATTATTGAACTCACAATATAAAGGTAAACCCAATATATTTGAAGTAAAAGTAGTTTTTAGAATGATAGTAATTAAAAATATTAAATAGGCGATTATCGGCACTATATAGATATGGAAGCAGCTTTTGCAAACGTTGTGGAATTAGAATTTTTAAAATTCTATGGTTGAAAGAAGTTCTATTAAAGTCCTGTACGTTATCTATATACACTAATATAAAGCCAAAACCTTGAATTTGGTCTCCTTCCTCGAAATATTCATTTTATACTTGACAGACACTGTTCTCTTTAATGATGAGGTAAAGGTGTTATCTAATGGGCAGAGATGGAAAGCATTGTTTTTTTTTTCTTCTGCCACTATGCGTATGCAGCAACAGCGTTTGAAGATGGACTAAGGAAACAGAAGAAGCTAAGGACAACACGTTTAGACGTGGAAGTGTAAGTTGTGAATCATTGCTTAATCGAGCTTTTTTTAACTCATCATGATTAATAACTTCAATCTTAAAAAGATTTAAAAAAAAAAAAAAAAGAGTTGTCACTCTTGGATCATACATGCTCTCTTATCCCAAAAATGAGTAGATTAAAAGTGCAACTCTAAAAAGAAGGTGGGCGAATGTGAAGTCTCATGGGCGCAGCAGCGAAAAAGGAAAAGCAAAGCAAAGCAAGAATACATTCCATTTCACACTTCTTAAAGCTGAAATTATAGTATTTTGCTTATTGAGTTTTAAGTAAGATTGTTTCATGGATTATCTCACTCCGAGGACTCTAAAAATCGCTAAGTCCAAATTTTTATAAAATTAGACTTTGACATGTTGTCTAAAGTCACTTTGGACTATACTAAAGTCATATTAGATCTACATTAGCTCTGTTTACTTGCCGTTGTTTACGCATACCGCTACATCGGATTTTTACTAGTCGTCTTAGATGAAATTGTAACGCAAGTTGCTCTTTGGTCATTAGTAGTATTAGTAATTAGTAATATGGAATTTTTCTTTTTGAAGAATTGGTGTCCCCTGGTAAAGTACAGACTTTTTATGGAATTTTTCAGAGTGATTGCAAATCCATATCAGATTTTTAAGCCCATTGTTGTCCAAACAGGTGTCACCTTGGATTTTCGATGTCTATTTTGGACCAAATTTGACCGATTGTATTTTTTTGGTTATTGTGTAAGTTTCGGATTTTTATGGCGATAGTGATTTCCTTTTGGTGAAATTGTTATGAATTGTACTTTTCTTGGAGTTTTTCTCGTTCATAATGTTTTACCCAAATTGTTTGGCTTTTAAGTCGGCTGAGTTTGGACATATTTATTTCCATGCACTCGAAAGTAATAGCCGTGCTAAATTCTTCGTTTTGTTTCCGTTGACATTTCTTGATTTGGTAACGGAGATATTGGGTTCTCAAATTTGGTAAAAGTTGAACTTTAGCAAGAATTTGATTTTTTTAGGAGAAGCAAATGTTGTTTACATTTCTTCCATTCTTGATTCTGTTTCAAGTTCAAAAAGGTATTTGCCATGGTAGTTGCAGGCTTGTTAGAAAAACTTGTTGTGTCTTTGGCAAATGTGGTTGTTTTTGGAGGGAACGGAGTAGCATTTACTCTCTATTCCGAAAGTGTCACATCCATGGCAAGCTACTCTCTTCCGAAAAAATAGCCATGGCATAAAACTATGCAGTTTTTCCATGGCATAAAACTTCAGGCTAATGAGATGTGCAAAACTTTCATGTTTTCCAAAAGTGATTTTTTTCTTTTTTAAAATGAGAAATATCTATATTTTCACGCTTGTATAGCATCTATTTTCATAAATCTATATATTCACTTGCTAAATGTAAAATTAAGATTTGATCATATCAATTATTATATCAATTTTAGCACACATCTTTTTGAACAAAATTGGAAAAGAAATCCATAATTGTTAGCATAAAGCCATTTCTTGGGAACCTGACCATCATCCACGGCGAAACTATCGGCGACATGGAGAGGTATAATGGAGAGGTATAAAGCAAAGTGATAATGGAGAGGTATGAAGTAATAACGCATAGAAAGTAATAACACAAAGAAAAAGAAGGTGGGGCCATGCTAATGTGGAAAAGAAGGGCCACTAATGCTCTTAGTATACCTTTTGTGCTGTCCACAAGATTTTAGTCAAAAGAAATATGCTAGAATAAAGGTTCGTAATTGCTCTTTCCTATTTTGCCTCTTCTTTTCCCATAGTAATTTTTTTAAAAATTAAACTCATAAAAAATCATCATTGAGATCTTATTTGTCAAATCTACAAAATGGACATTCTCCTCTATCTAAATTGACTTGATAAAGTTGAAAGATTAGGACATCATAAAAAAATAATTAAGATTTCATCACATCTTAATATTGAACTAAAAGTTTATATCCTCTATGATAAAGTTGAATTTTTATGGCATTTTTATAAGCAAGTGGAAAGTTTTAAATTCTCTTGAATATTTGGCTAATGAAATCCGAAAAACTTTCACCTTTTCCAAAATGAAAACTATCAAGATTTTCATGCTGTATGATATCCATTTTCATAAATCTGTATATTCACTTGCTAAATGTTAGATTGGGATTTGGTCGTATTAATTATCATATCAACTTTAGCATACTTATTAACATTACTCGTCAAAAACCTGAATTTATTTGTCAAACTACAATTGATAGAGAGTGAGTTCTTACTAAGTAAAAAGTGCACATCTTTCTTAACAAAATCGACTAAAAAAAATCCATAATAATAAGCATAAAACCATTTTGTGCGTGGTTTTGATAATTGGTATTACAATGGACATATAGGTTAGGCTTTTTTACGGAACTGCCAATTGCCATCACCATATTGCCAACCACCCATTTCCATCTTGAGTCCTTACCTTCATGGCATCAATCCATGGGCGAGTTACCTCCTTGCCCGCTCAAGTTGTCTTTTATGCCCTCGTCTCTTTTTATTTCTGTGCAAAGCTCACAATCCATCTCCATGGAAGTCGCGACCAACAGAGGTCACTAGCCTTGCACGACCATGATCTGTGGTTGCACAGCTATGGTGTCGGGGCTTGAATCAGTTAATTCCCTCGATTGTTAGAGCAATGGAGAGAGGCCCTCCGTCCATTTTATCATTAAGATTAATATCAAAAAAGAAAAAGAAAAAGAAAATTCCTCACCACGAGGGCATTTGGGTATTTTGGCGACGGCAAAAGACATGATGTAATTGACAGGGAGAAAGGAGCAGAGGAATAGGACAGAGCGGGTCATGATTCTAGCTCGGGTTTGAGCCAGTTGGGCAAAAGAGTCAAAGACCCAAGGGACCAAGGCGCAAGTGCCTGGTGCAATCCCATTTCTGTAATCTGTGGGCAAGTGCCGGTCATTTGTCGAGACACGTGTTGTTAGAAAATTCAATAAAAGATTATTTATAATTTATCATCGCTCAAGTGTGAAGTAATCCACAGAGATAGCATAAATTAAAATTCAACAATGCCAAAAGAAGGAGAAGGGTTTCTTCCAATATTCTGTTTGTGACAGAAAGTGACTCAACTGCTCCCCCATCCCTTAAGAATTTTACTAAACTTTTTCTCTTTTTTTCAGAAATCGCATTCCACTAATTTTATTTATCCCGCAATTACACTGTTCTTTTGTCAATTGCGTTGTGTCGGTGGAGAGATAAGAGAAGGATTTGGTTTCCTTTTTTCTCAGAAAAAGAGTCCTTCTCATTTACCCGGGTAAAGAATCCTACCAGGGCTTTCGCCTCCGCCTGTGCTACCGCTGAAGTTGTGGCGCGCACATCTCGCGAACCCGTCCACCGAAACGCCACTGCAGTCTCCTTACGCGCGGCTGATCGCTCCCTCCGTCGAGCCGCCGGCGAAGGATCCCATCGATATTTCACCTCGAGAGCTCCTTGCCGCAGTCCGGAGCCAGTTCTGAGGTGAGTCTCCAAGGGTCCACTTTTGGTGTTTAGAAAGAACCCTGGCATTTTCTCAGCTTTGACAGGCCGCGATGAATTATTCTTAGTACAGAGATCTCATGGCTTGGAAGTTTTTCCTATCTCTGGCTGCCGCTGCTTTTGCTGCTATCCTGTTTCGACTTTTTCTTCGAAGAGGAGATCGAGCGAGATCAACGGAGGAGAGTGCAACGAGACGGCGCGCGCGTGGAAATGATGGAACAGAAAGAGGCGCTTCTTCTACTGACGCGTCAACAGAAGGTCAAGAAGTGGCTGCTTCATCGGGATATGACTATGAAGTATTCTTGAGCTTCAGAGGACCAGACACTCGAGCTGGTTTTACCGACTTTCTTTATACTAGTCTAATAGATGCGGGAATCCGCACATTTAGGGACGATGAAGAGCTCCGCGTTGGGGAAAAGTTTGCCCCAGAACTTCTCCAAGCAATTGAGCAGTCGAAGATCTCAATACCTATATTTTCGAAAGGATATGCCTCTAGCCCATGGTGTCTCAACGAGCTAGTTCAGATGGTCAAGTGCCAGAAAAATGGAAAGACAAAAGATCATGCCCATTTTTTATGATGTGGCCCCTTCGGAGGTTCGACACCAAATTGGGGGTTATGCAAAGGCCTTTCGTTCACATGAAAAGAAGCAGCGATGTGATGAAGAGACTATCCACAAATGGAAGGCTGCTCTCAGTGTAGTTGGGGCAATAAACGGGTGGGACCTACACAACGAGATCAACAGGTGACTTCTCCTAGCATTCCATCTCAAGTGCATTATATCATTAGAAATTGATGCATTTCACACGGTTTCTTTTCTGGATTTGTGTTAGCCTTGTTGAAATTGAGTTCCGTGTTATTGAAGTTATACTGCAAACATCAAATTTTTCCCATTTTTTCGAAGCAACATTTTTTCCAGTTCACTTCATTTAAGTACCAATGCTAATTCATCTACAATGGAATAAATCCTTGAAGTAACACATTTTGAATTCAACTTGATCTTTTTAGAATTAGTTTAATATTTACACAATTTTCTAACTCATTGTCTTTTGTCTCCTAACTAACTTTAGGCGAGAAGGTGAGTTCGCAAGAAAAGTTACCCATAAGGTTTTCAGTGAGTTGAAAAAGGCTTATCTAGCGGTATCAGAGTGCTTGGTTAGTGTTGACAATCACATGGATGCAATCATGGAAATGATAGGTGCTGGGACAAGTGAAACACGAATTATAGGAATCCACGGGATGGGTGGCATCGGAAAGACAACTACTGCCAAAATGATCTACAATAAGCTTTCACACGACTTTGAAAATTGTTGCTTTCTTCAAGATATTCGAGAAATGTCAAAAGGTAATGGCATTCAATGCTTACAGAATCAGCTAATCTCTGTCATCCTCAAAAAGGAACGCATGGATATAAAACACATTGATGAAGGAACTCAGATGATTAAAGATAGGTTGTTTAATAAAAGAGTCCTCCTTCTTCTCGATGATGTGGAAGAAGCGAATCATATTAATGCACTTGTAGGTAAACGTGATTGGTTAGGTAGAGGGAGCAAAATTATCATTACTACAAGAAACAAAGATATTCTTGAGGTTCCTGAAGTGGACTGCAGTTATGAGCTTAGTTGCATGGATCATGATCAATCTCTTCAACTATTTAGCAAACATGCCTTCAGAAAAGAAAATCCTTTGGATGAGTATATTGACCAATCCAAGAGGGCAATAGGTATTGCTAGAGGTCTTCCACTAGCTCTTGAGGTCATAGGCTCACTTTTATGTCACACTAAAAAGGAAAAGTGGGATCTCACATTGAAGAAGTTGGAAAATGTTCCTCATGCAGCAGTTCAGAGTAAGTTGAAAATAAGCTATGATGCATTAGATGTTCGACAACGGCATATATTCCTCGATATAGCTTGTCTTTTCATTGGATATAACAAAGATATTGTGGTTCATTTTTGGGATGAATCTAAATTTCCAGAAGAAGCCATGGAAGTTCTGCAGAACATGTCTTTGATAAAGATTGAACAGTTTAATAAAGTATGGATGCATGATCAACTCAGAGATCTTGGAAGAGAAATAGTTTATCAAGAAAGTAAAATGAAAATAGAGAAGCAAAGTAGGGTGTGGGATCCCAAGGAAGCATTGGATTTGCTGAGGAGACCGAGGTAAAATCCCCCATGCAATAAATCTCCAAGATACTTATGGATATCTTCTTTTTAAAAAATGCAGTTACTTTTTGTGTTCTCTAGCACCATTGTGACCCACTCAATTAATATTTTTGCTCTTTTAATATTAGATGAATGGTAATATGCAACCCCTGAAAATTGTGATCTTGAAGCGTTTCCCTTCAACTATTTTATTCTTAAATTTTTCCTTTGGGCAGGGAAAAGAAGAAGTTGAAGCTCTTCATCTCAAGTTTGACCACAAGAGGTGGTTCCATTTTACCTATAAGAGCTTTAAGAGCTTTTCAAATCTAAGGTTTCTTCAAGTTGATAATTCGGAGGAATATTCTTATGCAAAAACGAGGCCTTGTTGGAATGAATCGCCTAATGTTTTCCCGGAGGATTCAAATCTCCTTCCACAATTACGATGGCTTTCTTGGCATTATATTCCCCCATCATTTAAAATTTCAAATTTCTCTATGGAGGATGTGGTTATTCTTGATCTGTCTTGGAGTAACATTACACATGAGTGGCAAGGGTGGAGCCACATGAAGGTATCTTTTATGATAGGAAAAACTCATTATTTTGTCTTATCATATTTGAAAGTAATCTTTGCATGATTTTTCTTTTCACAGGTGATGAGGAATTTGAAAGTTCTAAATCTGTACTGTTGTGCTAGATTGGAGAGAACTCCTAACTTCTCTGCTCAATCAAATTTAGAACGCTTGATCCTAAGCGAGTGTTGGAATTTGGTTGAAATTGACAAGTCAATCTGTCAATTGAAACGCTTAGTTTCCTTAAGAGTAGATAAATGTTGGAAACTTCGAAGGCTACCACAAGTGGTGGGTAGAGATCTTGCAACTCAGCAACATTGCAATTCATCGGACAGGCTTTCGGATACAATCGGAAATTTGGAATCGCTGATTGAGTTGGATATATCTCGTACGGAGATCGAAGAACTACCCGATTCTATCGGAAAGTGGAAAAATTTGAAAGTAGTGAAGATTGGTAGTGCCATACGCAAAATACCCGATGCCCTCTGGATGATTAAGAGCCTTGAAGAAATAGAAGTCGAAGTTAAGCCTGATTTCGATGTGGAAATTAGCGATTGCATCTTCGAAGATCGATGCCTGAGGAGCTTGCGCTTGACGTGGGCTAGAATAAACAAAGTACCGAGACTTCCTGAAAGTCTCGAGATTCTATCGTTGACTAAAATATATATGGATACATTTCCAGATCTGTCAAACCTCGTTAATTTAAAGGATTTGACGCTGGTGTTTGGCCCACGTAATGATGGTGGGGAATCTGGTGGGCCTGTGGAAGCATATCCAATGCCGCGGTGGATTGAGAATTTAAGCAAACTGCAGTACCTCGTCCTGTGCTCCGATTACGTGACCACCTTACCCACAGATCTCAGTAGTATCCTTCCTCGACTCAAGTCACTTTCACTCAAGGGTGATCATTTGCGTTGCCCCCCGAGCCTTCCCTCCAGTTTATCAGGGTTCACCTTGAGATCTGAATACGTGACCACCTTACCAAAAGATATTATAAGTCTCCTCCCCCAACTCCGGAATCTTTCACTCTCGTGCCCTAATTTGCGTTGCCTCCCGAGCCATCCCTCCGCTTTATCATTCTTGTCTTTGAAATCTAAATGCGTGACCACCTTACCCACGGATCTGAGTAGTCTCCTTCCTCGACTCGAGAGACTTTGGCTTGAGTGCCCTAATCTAGGTTGCCTCCCGAGCCTTCCCTCCAGTTTATCAGAGTTGGAGTTGACCGGTTGCAAGTCATCATTTTCCCTAGGGAATCTATCTTATTTGAAAGAACTATCATATCTTTGCATCAGTGATTGTGCAATCTCAGAGATTCAATGCCATGATCCTTTGGAGAACCTACAACGATTGCGGCTTTGGGATCTTCCACGGTTGGAAACTTTACCTTCTCTAGGTAATTTCAACAAACTACGTTATCTTTATGTATCCGAATGTAGTAATCTGGTTGAGATTCAAGGCGAACTACCACAATCTTTGGAAGTATTGAAGATTTGTAAATGTGGATCTTTAAAGGAGTTGCCTGATCTGTCACCCTTGAAGGGACTGAAAACGGTTAGAATGAAGCATTGCGGGAATTTAGACGTGGAGGCAATTTCTTCGCTTTGCTGTGAGAAGTCAGTCGAATTTGGGGAAGAAGACAGTGATGTTGAATCCGAATCTCAGCAAGAAGACGACGAATTTGAATTTGAATCTGAATCTGATGGAGAAGGCGACGAGTACGAGGAAGAAGACGACAAATCTGAATATGAGGAAGAAGACGACGAATGAGTGCACGATCTTTTGAAAGCTTCTTGATCCACGTCGACAAATTGTTCCCTCGTGTTCAAGCTTTAAACGGATTGAGGTAAGTTAATTCATCTGACAGCCAATGTTTTCCCTTTTCAGCAATGTAATTCTTTCTCGGATATGAACAGTGAAGTTTCACATGCACTTTTTAATTACCTTTTCACGAGTTGATGACTGCAATTCTGATAAAGGCATTGAAGTTATGATGCCTCCGTACAATCAAAGGGTTGTTAATTATGTACAAATATCCGTTCTCTTTTCCTAGTTTGGTTTTGCGTTTTAGCTATATTTTTTCTTGGATGGTTTCTCCTTGATTTTATGTTTCCCAGCTGGAGGTATGCATGTCGATTGCATTGTTTTTATTTGATATGTAACAAATCATTAGAGATCTTTGTCGATTTGCTGCTTCACACATTTCGAAGTTTAATCCTTGCCTTGCATTGGAGGTAACTTTGTTATGCTGTAAACAATTTGATGGAATGTGTGTTGGAAGGTCATATAACTATGGTTCTCATCCTAGAACTTTACAGCATAGTCAACTCATCGATGCAATTGTGAAATAGACACTCTGTATTGATATGCTTATGTTAAAGTTTATTTTCCAAGAAAGGTGTGCTTCTTAGTGGGATTTGCAAATGTTATGGAGAAGTTATACAATGAAGAAAGACGGATTTCACTTGGGTAGTGGCATTAACAGTTCGCACAGCAAACTTCCATCTGTGACAGGAGAGAGAGGAGCTACTTAGCTTCTCTGATGCATCATAAAGCATCTTATAGTCAAAGGTTAATATTTCAGTATTCCTGGTGCAAAGGACATATGATAAGTCTCGCTAGGGTCAAAAATCATGTAAATGGACTCTTGTGTGATCTCCATTATCGCCTACATCTTTTAGAAATGGTTATGCCTATGTGATTATCTGTAATAGAAGCCCATTCATTCACCTCAAGTTGTACTAGAGAACTCTAAGGTTTTAAGTTTGACAAGAACTGTGAAGGGAGACATCTCAAACAACCAGCTTTTTGCCGGTTTCTAGTGTTGCTGAGGTTTTAGTGTTTGAGAAACTTAAAGAAATGTTTCTGTGCAGGGAGCTGTGGCTAATTAGGCATCTGTACAAATGAAGACCGAATGAAGGAAAATGAAGATGACATTTAATGTCGCCTCAATTCCCTTTCACAATCTTGGGGCAGCAAACTATGCATCCATCTGTCGAGAGACAGAAACTTGAAGATCAGGGAGGGAAGTCGTTGCCTAATGATGAAATTGTCAAATCTATTGAACTCGATGTTAAGTTTCAGTTGAATGTTTGGCATTTTTTTCCAGAGCAGGGCAGGGGTATCATTGTGAAATTTGTAGCATCATATATAATGTTTTGGGGGGGGGGGGGGGGTAAAAGGGCTATTTGAGCAAACCTGATTGTTTATTAATCTTTTTTGTGGGGCCACAGAATGAATATTGCACTTCATCTGGATGTGTGTTCTCTTCATTGACATGCAATAGAACTTGCTTATCAGTACACAAATGTTACTTTGTGAGGAAACACTCGAAGAGCTTGTCTGGACAGGGTGAAAAATTGTGTGTGCTTAAAGAAGTGTTCACGGTAGTGCCTGCCAAAATCAGTTCATGGACTTCTTGATGTGAAAATGGTGCTCAAGGTAGTTTTCCTCATGAGTATGATAGGCACTCACAGCACAAGAAACAGGAATTTTTGGAATTCATGAAATGGGCGGTGATGTCAATTGAGTCTCACCAAAATTATCTACAATAGTTTTCACATGGTTTTGAGTACTATTGCTTTCTTTCTAACGATCGTGATACTTCAGAGCTCAAGGGCATTCAGTACTTAAAGAATTAACTAATCTTTTGTGTCCATAAGTGGAAATTGACTGAAATAAGTAATGTTGATGAAAGGATCAAGATAATTAAAGATAGGCTATCTAGTGAAAGAGTTCTCTTCCTTTTTGATGATGTTTACAAGAAGAAACAATTGAATGCGCTTGGGGGAAATATCTATGATATTCAGGCATTACTGAATTCTTTGACACTAAGTATCAAGTGCTGATGGATCTCGAGATTCTTAGTGCTTCACATTGTTTATAACTGAAGATAATCTCTTCCATTGGTCACTTGACATCTCTATCGAGGCTATCATTCAGAACCACCACAATTACACAACTTCCCCTGTCAATTGGAGCTCTTATAAACCTTGAATACTCGTCTTTGAAGGAATGTAGATGTATACAGAGGCTTCTAGACTAGAGTGGCAATCTACAATGGCTACTTGAGTTCGATATCTCCTACACCTACATTAAAGAGCCACCTTCTCGATGGGAAACATGAAAAGTTTGAACGTTGTGAGGACGTATAATTGTTCCATTGAAAAGGTACCTAGTGCCTTATGGTTGCTGTAAAAGCTTGAAGAAATAGATGCAGCAAGGTGAAAGCTTGCAACTGGAAACTATAAATGACATTTGCAGATATTCTTCTTTGAGAATCTTGAAATTGACACTGATTTAAACATGACGATACCAAGGCTTTCTCGTCTGCTTACACATTGATTCATCGATGATGACACATTTCAGATTTCTTAAACTTGACTAGTTTAAATGATTTGTATTTGGCCATTTGACAAGATGTTTACCCGTTGACAATTGTCCACTTGTGGAAAATCCTATGCCATGGCGCATTGTGAGATTAAATAAAGTGGAGTCTTTGACCTTGTCGTCTGCTGTTGTAACCACCTGATCAACAGATATTGGTCAGCTTTCTCTACTCAAAAGACTAGAACTTTGGTGTCCTAATTGGCTGCGCCTCCAAAGGCTTCCCTCAAGTTTGTCTTATTTGTCTGTTGAATCTTGCTGGTGGAGGAGAACAGCGATGGATCTCTCAAATATGAATAGACTATCAGAACTAAGAATGGTAAAATCTGCAATAACAGAGATTCAAGCCCTTGACTGTTTGAAAAATCTATGAATTTTGGAACTCTTCGATCTTGAAAAGGGAGAGTTTCTTTAATACAACTCATTTGAAGAAGTTGAAGTCTTTTGAACAAGATTATTGGAGTAATGTGGATTTTGCTCGTTGCAAACTACCAGAATCTTTGGAAGAATTGTTGATTGGAGGCCCTGCCATACCTGATCTAAGTTGATCGGGTCTAAATGCTTTGCAGAGAGGGGATAACATGTGTGAGGCCTGACTGTTTCAACTTGAAGAGGTTCAAATGATGCAGTGTCTAGCATTGCTTAGGAGATTCGTCCACTTCTCGAAAAATTTAGAAGACATGCTCTACAAAGGAGTACATTTTCCAATAAGAAGTATATGCAGTTCTTGAAAGGTGAAACATTTACAACCAGATATGTTGTCAGGAAAGCTCTGAAACATAAACAAATTGCTTATTGGCCTAGGTCCTTTTAGCAGACTTAATTATTGTTTTCCTCGAATTCATTATTGTTTTCCTGGAATTGTGTTCTTTATACTAAATTAGAATCACAATTGGCAAATTGACTTGAAACCTGCACCCTTGTATAGTTAATTATTGGGCTTTTTGCAACCACTTTCTATTTTGAAGATGGATGGCTGCAAAATGCTCATGAAATGGACCATGGTTTCTTTTGATTTATTTCATGAGTTAGATTTGGTTAAGACATATTCCCTTTCGATGATTTTGGTTGGTGAATAAAATTTCTGGTAAAAGACTAAGTCAAATTGATATGTTAGTTTACTATAGTCAAGTGCATTAATCTTGTCAATTTACACATTGGCCTTTTATGTGAGATCCTCAGAACTTGCTCGGTTGTACACTTTGAAGCTGATATCCATGCCCTGTAAATATTAACTACAATACACCTTAAACAATGAAGGATATATCCAAAGTGTAGGTTTTCATCAGAGACAGAAGCTCTGTCATTCACCTTTTCGTTTTCCTTGAAATGGAGCTTTGGGTTTCAACATTGATAAGGAGAACCACTGCCCAACAGAAGTCCCACATGACGGCCTAAGCTTCTCTCTCTCGGTAACAAGAGAAATTTACAGGGTCTTTCTATGCGAGTAAGCTGTGGTTAACTCAATTAATGCATAGAATTGACAACTAGCTCACCAACTAAAGGAAAATATACATAAGACGACCATATATTTTTCCCAACGCTTTGGTGTTGTACCCTTGGCTTTTATCGCAACATTCGAACTTATCATAAGGTATGGAGGACTTAGCTGGTCTCTTGCACAATGTGCTTTGAATGGTCATAATTAGCAATATATCCTTTGAAATGATGAAGGAAATTTAATTCTTCAGCTTTCCACCAATGTTAGTTCCTGTATATCAAGGGAAAAAAAAGAGGTAAAAGCTTACAACTCTCGTTCCAAAGGCTGATCAGGGTTACATGTCAAAGCCAAGATGACATAAATTGTCTACTCCTAAAAGTTAAGATTTAGCAAAGGTTGCCAGTGGAAATGATGCAAGACAAGGTCATCATCTGCTTCCAAGATGGCTTGATGTAATAATTAATCAGCATAACCCCCTGCCAGACAACAGTTGAAGTACTTGCGCCAAGAAGTCTTTAGTGACAATGTGCCTATATAGTAGAAGGTGAGGTCACAGATGGAGAAGTGGTCTCCCAAGGCACTCTTGCTTCGCCTTACAAAACCGGTTAAGTCTGGCAAACAAAGTCACGGGCCCAAGATAAGATTGAGAGGTCAACTAGCGAACGCATTCATTCAATAGAAATCACGGAGTTGTATTTACAAGAATGACACATTCAACTTCACGGTATATACATTCAGAGTGAATTTGAGTAGAGCTCTTATGCATCTTGTGATGGTTGTGGCCAACAGATTGATGGAATCCATTTCATAATTGTCATCACAGAGGTCCCTGATAATCTTTGAGAAACCAGGTGCTGACCCGGGAGCATTTTAACTGAAGTTGCTCTTGGCATAGGAGTCTGAAGGCAGCCTCAATGTAGACGCAGAAGGATTCCTAGAAAGCAAAAGATTTCCTTTGATGTCTTCACCTCCGTATTCCTTCAATCGTGCGTCCATTACAATTTTGCATGATCCCCATGTCTCAGCCATTAATCCCACGCCATAGTAGACTAAATGGTCCACAATGCTGTTACCGGTTACCGATCTGCATGGATGCACCCTCATCAGTCATCCACGTATATTCCTGGTAACAAAGGACTGACATTCTCTAGAACAAGCTGGTTTGTCACAACTCATTGCGTCTAGCATGACAAATCCACAAACTAATTGCTTGAACAAGTAGCCACGACTGAAACTACCTCATTACCTGCTATACATGATGGGTCTTCTCCAGAGCTATCACAAACTTTCTCGACCAGATAAACCAGACTACCAAATCCTATATCATACAGCCATACCTACAACAAAGGGAACATTCCAATTACATGTGAACATTGACATAGAAAAGATTATGAGTAGTCACCAGAGAAGCAGGTGGAATCAAATCATTTTCGCATAATCTCACATCAATATGTTTATCCGTGACTGTCTTTGAGCTAGTCGCCAATAATCATAAGCATTAGTAGACATACAATAATTAAAATGTGTATAATTGCACATAGCTTAAGACTAGGTCAAGACTAGGTTATCAGCCATCAGGAGAAAGAGAGAGATTATATAGCAAACATTATTACACGTCTTAAACTTTGGAATCAGTATGAAAAAACTCAAGATGGCTCTTGCAGGAATGAGAGTTGCTCGAATATTTCTCAAAAGTCATGAGCACTTCGAACTACCCTGCTCTGCTAAGAAGATGAAAAACAAAACAATTATTTTTTATACGCTGAAAAAAGAGAGTACATACATTGTCGGAATAAATGAGACTTGGTTAGATAGGTTGGAAGAAATGCAAAGCAAACGTCAAAGTCAATCAGCAACAATTCCCCATAACATAGATGATATTCCATCAAGATCAAAGCCTTACCTCTCTAGGGAAGTGATGGTAAGTCTTCTGTGGGAACCGAGAATAGTAAGGAGGCAAATGAGGCACACATTCTGATAAGTCATCCGTAAATATTTCCAGTAATAAAGAACTGGCATTCTCTAGAACAAGCTGGTCTGTCACGAGTTATTGCACCTAGCATGATAAATCCACAAAATAATTGCTTGTAACAGGTAGCTACGACTAAAACTACCTCCTTGCCTGCTGCACGTTGGACCTTCTCCAAAGCCATCGCAAACTTTCTCGACCTGATAAACCAAACAACCAAATCCTATATTATACAACCATGCCTACAAAAAAAGGATTCCAATTACATGTGAACACTGACATAGAAAAGATCAAAATTATCACCAGACAAGCAGGTGGAATCAAATTATTTTCACATTATCTCACATCAATATGTTTATCCATGGCTGTCATTGAGATAGTCACCAATGATTACAGGCATTAGTAGACATACATAATTTAAATGAGTAATACCTTATAATTGCACAGAGCTTAAGACTAGGTCATCAGCCATCACAGAGAGAGAGAGAGAGAGAGAGAGAGAGAGAGAGAGAGAGAGAATGATACACATTATTACGCGTCTTAAATTTTGGAATTGGTATGATTGCTTTATGGGAGTGAGAAGAGTTCCTAAAATATAGTTAAAAAGGTCATGAGTACCACGAACTACCCTACTTTGTTAAGAAGAAAAAACAAAACAAAACAGATAAAATTTAAACGCTGAAAAAAGTAAGATTACAAACATTGTTGGAAAAGATAAGACTTCTCCAGTTAGATAGGTTGAAATAAACGCAAAGCAAACGTAAAATGCAGTCAGCAACAATTCCCCATAATTTACGTGATATTCCATCAAGATCAAAGTCATACCACCCTAGGGAAGTGATGGTATATCTTCCGTGGGAACCAAGAATAATGCGAAGGCAAATGAAGCACAATCTCATGTCCATTATTTATATGTATCGTATTTGGCATGCTGTAGTAAGAAAAAAACATTGCATTGCCAATACGGGGTTGTGCAAATGTCAAAACCTGGACAATCTGTGCTTCTTGGTTTACCGGGAAATTAAGCATCCTTAGTTATCTAAGTAAATCAAGCGAGTGCTGGTTTGGAAAAAACAGCTTCAGCACACATAATTAGACAGCCAAATTACTTGAATGTTAATAATTTCACAAGAGGAAAAACTACTATGCATCAATGACCATATATTGCATTTCACATACGAAGGTGAACGATGGAACAGCCCTTTCTCTCCATAAGGGTTGGAGGTCTAGCATTACTCTGTCTGGATCCCATCCATAATTTTCCCAAAACCAAACCCCACAGCCACAACAAAACCCACCCAAGCCTCACCCCCACAAAAAGTTGTTAATAATATGGAATAGTGGGATTGGGGGTTAATTTACAACCAATGCGCATTTAAATGCTTCCACAAGAAGCACTTGGATGTTGGTGGGGTGAGTCATATCCTGCTAAAAACATGAACAAAACATTCCAGGTTCATGGTGAAATTGCCCCTTGAACCTCAAAACTTACAGTCATAAATAGCAAAGGAGAAACTAAATGTTAAAAAGGGCCATGACGCATGCAAAGGGCCACAACCCATGGGCATGATGTCACGATCGGCTCAGAACAATTTTCAGCAAGAAACCAGCAAACAAAAATCACATTTTAAATTATCCAAGTGTTCGGACAAGATGTAACTTATGATCCTATTGTAGGCACATGAATGTCTGTATAATCTGAGCCCAATCCAAAGTTTGACCCTCAAAAATCACAACTTGACATGGAGAAGAGATTTAGCGGGACATGACTTTGGGGTGTGCACCATTTCTGGTACCAGTTCCACAACAGGTGCCTAGATAACTCTAGACACAGTCCAATAAAGCAGAGACAAAAAGCATAACTTAGACATTTTAGAATTGGCTCCAGCCTACAACATATATGGCCTGTATTCGGACTGAAAAGGAGCTGCTTTTTTTGGTTAGAAAGAGACATATAGAAACAACACACAGAACGCAGATTTAGGATCAATATATTCTAGTTTAAAATACATTAACACTTCAAGATTACATGACATAGATTTTGAGCTTCAAGTGCTTGCAAAAGTTTCCCATAAAGTTTCCAGCAAGCAAACTTTGCAATGATTAGTTGGAAGTCTTTATCCACTATATATGGGTATTCAGCCAACTTGAAGCTTCATGGCTTAACATGTAAGACAATTCACACAACTAAAAACGTAGACCCTAGGTGGTTCAGGAAAAGGGATGTTTGCAACCCATTCTGCTTGTTTTTTTTCCATGGGTGGATTTACCAAAAAAGACAATATAGAGAGAGAGAGAAGATGCTGACCAATTGTAAAAATAAATATGAAGCCATAGAAAGTCAAGGTATCCAGAGTCTAAACTCTTCAAGGCAGAGTTGGCAGGGAATTCCAAGTAACCCCCAACAGACCAAAACTGAATAAATGGAAGAACACAATAGAGAAGAACCAATATTTGAACCATAGCAATTTTTTAACTGTGTTACCACAAGATCAAATATGCAAAAGGATGCCATAGTCCCTCCCATAGAATGCCCTATCACCATGATGTTGATGTCTCCATATAAATCATTGGCTCTTTTAACGGCATCCAAAGTGCCAGGTCGAATTGTTGCATTGTGATAAGCAAAATAAATCCATGATGAATCTAAGCAAAGAAAATAGAATAAGAATGTGATTCATTCCAGATCAGAAGTATCCACAACCTGCAAGAAGAGGCTTATCATCTCTAGAACTCACCATGGCACCACGCATACCAAGTAGTTTATGTCGAGCCATTTCCAATAGAGATCTTCAACCCAATTCTATATGCTGTAGACATAAATAGAAGTATCACTTACTGAAAAGCTCAAACAACTTTTCCAAGAACAGAATTAGTGAAGTATGTGATCTCCTCATGACAAAATCTAAAATTACAAGCACATAACATTCGTGTCTTGATGGAAATGATTCATTGTTTTCCCTTCTTATGGACAGCAAACCCATGTATTTTGTGTACGCATTCACTGGAGGCTACTCTTCTTAGCTTAAATTTTCATGAAATCCTTCACATGTCAAATGTAAGAGGAATAATTGCTAAAGTTAACATGCATACCTATGTTCTCGAGTACCTTTGAAAGCTGTAACTGCAGCATTAAGGTCCTGGGCACCATAATATAAGCCTATATGTAATATCTATTGATTAGAAATAAAGACAATAAATTATATAAAATTCAAACATAGAGGCATCACAAGCATCGCAAATTGGTCCCCACTGCAACACGAATTATACATGTGTAAGCAGTGCTGGATGTCAACTATCAGTTCAATGACTTCAAACCCCTAATTTCATATCCAAAGGCATTAATAACCAGTCGGAAGCTAATAAGAGAAGGCAACATATGCCCACAAAATCTCATCTCAAGAATTGGCCATTTAGTACAGAGGACCCATTCTTTACGCAACCTTAGCAACAATGTCATATTAAAACGTAGTCAAATTACCTTTTCTTTCCATCACAACTGGGACACATCCAACTAAAAAGTTATGTCAAATCTGACATGTAAACTTGCCAGATATAAAGCTCTGCTTCTAATTACAATGTTCTTGTATTGAAATGGTGAAACCTGAAGGGTAATAACAACAAGCTCTAGGTAAATGTGAAAATCTTTATAATGAACACTTACAGCAGATGCATACTCCACCACCATCGTCGCAAGAGTGTGATTGTAAATAGCTGTATGAGCCTTGGACCTCACTCTAAGTTCTGCATTTACCAGTGAGATAAATTAAGATTGAAAATGCAGTCCCAAGCTCATTCAATTACAAGCAAAGAAGCAAGGCTGTTACATGTCTAGAAAACTATTTCGACAATCAAGTGGGAGGAACACTTCAAGGAAACATCAACTCAAAACAATATTTCAGTAAATTTCTACCCTTCCTCCTTCGTGAACTTAAAGAACCATATATCAATGCGATGAAAGGCGAATAAGTAAATAACGTAAGGCTCCTCTTTCCCATAAAGCTACTCTGCTGTAACCTACAAGCTACAGTCCATTACTCAACAGGAGAAAAGCTGAATAGCCAATAGTTGATCACTGTGCGATACTCGACAAATTTTATCCCCAGAGTAGAAACATCAAGATGAAATCTGTATCAACCAAATATAAGGAAATTCAATCGATCTGACCATATTCCAGTGGTAGCATTGATCCAGACTTGGTAATCCAAGAGCTTTACAAATCCAACCAAATACAACACGATGCTCAGTCAGTCACATGCTTTGAAAACATCCAAATCTACACCAGAGGGATCATTCAACTATAGTTTGCCCCCATTCAATCAGGTACTACAGCTCCACAACACGGTCAACGATTCCCCCCAACCCTGAAATGCCTAATCAGCCAAGTCCACTACACAAATCTCACTTCCCCAGGCTCAAAACTGATGTACTCGATACTAGAGCCTATCTATACGAACCTTATCGCAATCTAGACTCCCAATCCGAATCAAGTCAGAGGATCACAACCATAATTGATTACATGAACATGAGTTGCAAATGAAGCATTATCAGAACCACCATCACCCTCAACCATGATCAGTTCCACTCCACATTATTCTGCAAGAGGGACGGATCGAACAACGTCGTCGAAGGAAGGAAGGAAAAAGAAAACGATATCGCGCGACAAAAGAAATTCCAATCTCCGCAACCTTTCCATATACGCAAAACGATCACGCGCGATCAAATGGCGCGATCGCCCGGCGAGATGGAGAGGTCAATTGTGGTCTTTGTCCGCATTGCTCGAATTCAAACCTCGAATCCTGGTCTTCGCAGCGTTCGTGGACTCTTGTAGCGATTTTCGCGACGGATGGCAATCGAAAGCTCCGGCGACTTGTCGGGGGTTTTGCGTTCGGGTGTTTTTGGGTGGGGGAACGGAAGAAGGGGGACGATGGATTTGCATTACAGATTTGCCCTCAGGCGCTCGCCCTGTTGGCGGGCGTACTCGGTGTCACGTCCGGTGATTTCGTCGTTTCCATGAGGGCAATGAAGGAAGTTTAGCTAAAATGGGGCGTGCTCCTGGATAAATTTCCGCTCCATGTCTCTCCTCTTTTGGCGCTCCCTTTGACGTCTTACAAATGAGCACTTTGACTCGGCTGGCTTCAATTAGTGGGTCCCAAACTAGAATTACGAAAAAAATACACGAAAATTAGAGTGAATACTACTTATATTCTTAGGCATATAAAGATGCGGATTACTCTATTATCATCGCAATCTTATCGAGATAAATTTTTGCACTTCCAAGCTCAAATCTATCTTATAACTTGAATTATTCAACACTTTTCTTTTGTCAATATTATTCAAACTTGAAAAGAATGCAATTTGACATGTCTGACAAGAAAGCATAGCTTAATTGTGGACCATGGAACCATATAATTCGAGAATGCGGCTTATCATGACATATCGACTCTTGAACATTCTTTGAAACTTTATGGAAGTGGATTTGATAGTTTTTATTTTATTTTTTTAGATCAACGTATATACAATAATATGAGTTGAGAGGTTTTATCTAAAATTTACAAAATATTAATGGCGCAAATACAATCAGACTCATCACCATATTATAAAATTATGCCATCATTATCTCATAATTTCTTAATTGATAAATGAGTCGTACAATTATAGGGATTGAAAACTTTATTTTATGTGTAAAAGATTATTAGATAAAAGAAAAAGGTCCGTAATCTTTGAGAACAAAAGTCACTGGACTTTTTTAAGGGGCTATGTTGAAAGTAAAAAGAGCTGTAACCTCACGGAAAAAAAGTCACATAATTTTTTAAAATATCAAAAAGAGTGAATGATTTTTATTTTTAAATCGCAATTAGCTCACACAAACAATTTAATAAAGAACCCCACCCCAATGCGCGTTATACGCGATGTTTGGTGGCTCTTGTGGATTTATATTCATAGTCAAATGTTTATAAAATCACAGAAAAATTAGTACAGAAAAAAAAAAAGTGGAAGTTAAAGAGTAAGTGAAATTCAAGAGAAATTATTGGGAAGAGTAAATTAATCAATTTTATAGAAACCAATCATCACATCTCTTCCTTTATTGGTAACATATACGCATCAATCCCTCATTCGCCTTAGTCAAATTTTATAAGCACAAACAATATTTATAGATCACTCCATTTTTTATTAGGCTCATACACCGCTCATTCACTTTGAAAGTGTAAAAAAACCAAAATTGAATGTGAAAAAGTCGCAGTCACAGTCCAAACCCAAGCATGACGACCCAATGGTGAAGGGATCATGCCATCTTCCATTAATTCACAAATTCAAATCATGTCATGAGTGAGCTTTTCACTAGTTAGTATTTCAGGCATTCACAACGTTCTATGGAAAGAATTTTAAGCTTTTGGCATATTAGTTACAACGATAGGCTCGCACAATTGACGATAGATTTGAGTGGTTATGGCTCAAATGAGATTTTCTATGACAAGAATGGATAATCATATTTATCATCTCTTACCTGCATTTTTTTAATTATCAAAAGTTCTCATAAGCAACTGAACATGTTCTCCAAGCATGACAGGCTTAAGGTAAAAAGATCATTTGCGAACCAAAACATACAACAAAATGATTGTGCTAATGACAGGGTAAGTAGCAACAATCGAATGCAGAATAAGAATTAGGTAACTATATTAGCAAGATATAAAATTTTGAACTTGGCACACGACTTGTGTAGATAAAGCTCACCAAAATCAAGAGCCCTTGCACGCAGACATGCTTTTGTGACTTCCTGACAAAGGTTGCAGTTAAAATTCTCATGAATTCGAAGATTTGACAATCTCCGTGATGAAAGAAAAAACCAGGTTAATTTATCGACTACGCAAAAATTAATACTTCTCAAATGGAGCAAAAGGTCAACTGGCAAATCTGTGTAGGTTCTGCAAGACATCAAAGAGAAGCTTAATATCCTCTCTGTTCTTGCAATTTGCAATCATTGACCACATCCATGCGTTTGGAGCCATTGTTCTTTTCGTGTTAACGGATTCAAGAATTTTATCATACAACTCCTTCACGGTCTCTGCATAATATGACAAGAACCAACTATCAGAGAAAGAACTACACAATTTGTCAAGAAACAAATTAGATGGGGAAAAGGAAAAAATCTGTGGGTTCCTCCTTTTCAGCACTTGCTTCAGAAGAATACAGTAAGCTCGAAATTATCGAATGCGAGGCTGCAGGCAATCTATTGCCATGAACCGGCCCTGTGAACTCCAACGACAATCACATCAAAAACTTTCACAGCCAAGAGAAATGCAGCTCCGTTTTGTATCAACAAACTAATTCAACCCAGAACCCACATTCAAGAACATGAAACAACTCGACTCAAAGAAACAATCCGACGTGATTAATCCTATTACAGAATCACGTCTCCAACATCAAATGCACAAAGCAAACACGATGAACACAATAAAAATACGATATTTTAATTAAACAAGCACAATCCTGACAGCATAATCATTTCTCCGCTTCAACTTGACTAAACCAGGTGCACATCTCTTGAATGAGTTACTCAGAATTCTTCATCAATCATCAAACGCCAAAAAAAATTAAATAAATAAATAAATAAATAAATAAACAAATCCGGACATCCCAGAAGAGCCCCCGCTAACAAAGAACCATCGCTCCGGCATCTACAATCCACGTCGAGATCCCTCGGCAGCAATAAACAAAAAAATCCGGCGGACGAGAAGCGCGCTACCTGCGAAACCGAGGGACTGAGCAGTGGAGGAGAAGGAGGAGCTGCGATCTCGACGTGCCTGCGCCCGAATCCGAGCGCATTCCGCGACTCGGCGGTCATTTTGAGGGACGAATCCAGCCGAGCCGAGATGAACCGGAGGCTTGAGAATGCGGCAGAGCCTGCGAGCTCTCGCGGTGGCGTGCATAGCTCCGGCGCGATCGAATCAACGAGCCGACGAGTTCCTCGCGCCAGAAGGTCCGTGCTGCTGCCGAGCGAGGTTTTTTGGCTGCACAGGGTTTTGCGAGGAGGAAGAAGAAATGAGGTAATGTTCGCCTGCGGCGGCGTCTATGGCCACTTACGGTGTGGAACATTCAGAAAACTTTTGCAAACGACACTCTCGAATGGAAATGGACAAATGTTTAGAAATGCTTATTATTTAGCCTAAAAAAAAAAAATTATGGCAAGTTGAGAGAAATTTAAATACCATTTGGGAAGGAAAGTCTTTGTGGGATTAATTGACGATATATTGATTATTCATTTTACTAACATTATTATAATTCATCTCCACAAAAAAGATGATATTTAGCTTTCTAAGTTGATTTTTTGGGATTAATTGGCCCATTTTGATTTAGTGGTTCTGGAGAGAACTTTTACGTGTATTTGGAATATCGTATAAGTTGAATTTTCTATGTGATTAAGTGCAAACAATTTCATATTTGACGCCATATGAATTTTGTGATTTATAAGGTAGATGATATTGGAAAAATATAAAAAAAAAAAATATGTCTCATTTTTAACCCAATGACTTATTACGTACCTCTAAGTTTAAATATACCAAATACATGAGTTTTACCTTTGGAGACCCTTTGCACTTCCGCATCAATTTGCCTCGCATCCTTAGTTTGTCTCAAAAAAATGTCTACCCCATATCCCAAATTCTTCTGTCCAAAAAAAAAGCACTCGAAGCCAACTGAAAATTAAACCATTCAAACGTGGAACAAGAAACTAAAATAAGTTTTCAAGAAGGGACGGTTTGATATTTTCAATATTGGATTTTACTTAGATGCGTGCGAAAGTTAATTGTAAACAAGGTTTTTCATTGAACTACCCACAGTCAGGTTGGGTTGAAAGCAAAAAAAAAAAAAACCCACCGATAATAAGAAACGAGCTGTCATTTTCAAGATTCGAGGGAAATACTCCGCTTTTTAACTTGAGCTGCAACTGTCTCCCCCCTCCCCCCATACACAACAGAAAAAACTCTTCCTTTTGTCAGCCACGGAAACGGACCGCTTAAGCAAATCAAAACTCCAACAGACAAAGAGGAAAAAAACCCAAAACTTCATTACAGTCTGATGCATAAAGGGAGAGGGGATCAATCCTCCAATCTTAATTCCTTTCGATTGACATTCTTTTATACAAAAATGGGTTGTGGGGAGTCGAAGCATGCTGTTGCCACCGGAAACACCATAACCAAAAGCAGGAGTTCAAGCGCCCATCCAGAGAAGAACAAACAAGTGGAACAAAACGTTCCTCAGATGGAAGCAATTGGGAATGGTGCGGCATTACTTGTGCAACAAGAAATCAATGGTGCCGTGAGCCAGGATACAGGAACTGCAGCTGATGTTAAGGACATAACTGAACATCCCGAGCCTGAACTAGAAGAAGATAACGAAGAAGAAGTAACAAAGGCCAAGGACGAAGACAGAGAGGAAGAGAAGCATGTCAAGGAAGAGAAGGAAATCGAGCTGGAGCAGGAGCTAGAGCCGGAGACGAAACCGGTAGTAGAAGAGGAAGAGGCAGAACCTGCGAGATTCATATCCCATGACTCGCCAGATCATTACTTCTCTCCGACAAGAGATGAGGAAGCACTGGAAGGGAACGTGTCTGAGGGGCTCTCCTCCGAGTACAACTCACCCTGGCATGAACCGGTGAAGGAGGGTGAGTACGGTAAAGTGGTTGTGGAAGAGAAGAATCCGACTGGACTGGAAAAGGCAGAGGAATTGAGGAAGAAGGAAATTGACTCAACTCCTGATGAGGTACTTGAATGAATCTTCTGAGATTTAATGGCTGAATTCTAATAATAGAGACGTGTATTCAGGATCAAAAGATCACAGGTGCAGGTTCGCAGACATATGTCTTAACGTGGATTATGTTTATGCTAATCTACACGACCCGTTCTTTTCCCTTGATTTTGATACATTTACCGTGCTTTTGGACATTGACGTGAAGGCCAAGAAGTACAAACATCTCAGACTTGACTGTTTGAGCTGGTTTTCTGATCGGGATGGTCGACTCTAGAAAAGTTTACGGAACCATGTTTCTGTGCCGGAAGTCGTGGCTGATTTAGCAAGTGGAGAAGTAGCGAAGAGCAACTGAATTGAAGAAGCAGCATTGTGAGAACAATTTCCATAACTAATCTCAAGCAGCCTTTTATGTGTTAGTTACTTAGAATAACAGTCATGTAGTTTGGTTCTAGATGCTGAAAATTGTCAGAACAGAGAACAGACTTGAGGTTGGAGCCTGGAATGCAATTTATATCATTTGATATGCGTGCATTGGGGCTGGAGAGATGATCCTAATTTCTATGTAAAAGAAACTCCCAAGGGATGCTGTCACCTTGCGGTGTTACACTCTCAGAAGACAGTTGAAATCAAAAGGATCCTTGAATCACATAAGGTGATCAAATCATAATCAAAGAGTCATGGAGGCTAGATTTAAAGTACTTAAAACAAGTACACTAGCTCAAATGCAATTTGAACATCTAGCTATATCTGAAATAATGACTACGACATTGGCACTTCATTTTAAGACGTCAAGTGAATAGCGGCAGTGTATCAAAATTTTATTCTAAACTAGGAATACCTAAAACTAATGTTCTCACGATATCTGAATGCAAGTCCTTGGCGGAGAAAATTTCGTGACTGGTAGTTTGGAAAGTGGAGGGCCACATCTCCAGAACCACATCAGAAAGATCCAATTTTCATGCTTAGATATAAGTAGAGCAATTTTTTTCCTAATTGTAGTCTGTGAGCTCGGAGCCGAGTATGATCACATTTTCAATGATCACTCAACGTGGACATCTTTATTTCTGAGATGCCTAACGATGTGGGAATGTGCCTGTCCTAATTTTGATGGATTAGTTATAACAGAAGCTGAGGTTCGGTATCAATTCTTCCCCAGATAGAGGGGATTCTCAATCATCCTGACTAGATTATTGAAAAAAGATATATCTATATCAAAATCATCCACGAAATTGTTGATGACCCTTACACTATGCATCAGAAGATGAAAAACACGAAACCCCACTGCTCTTTAGCTGTATATCGGAAAAAAATAGAGTTACTGAGAATTGTTGATTTTGTCACTATCAAATTACGTTGCGATATCCTATCGAAACAGGATAACCGTGTCTAGAAAATCAGCTTATAATTAATTATCCCTGGAGATTGTCTTCTCTGCCGTTAATTTCAAGGATTTCTTCAAGAGAAGACTTTAAGTAGGCATTACTGGAGATGGTGCTACAAAAAAAAATGAAGCAGCTGTAACAATGGAATGGTAGACCCGTCTACTTGCATATACGCTCGAAAAAAAATACAGGAAATGAAGGTTTGATCAGGATTTGATTACAAAGGTTTGTTGAGCTTTATGGGATTATATACTTGAGCAGGTATTACTGACTTCCTTTATATCGGCTTGATCGATGTAGGAATCCGTGCTTACAGAGATGATGAAGAACCGTGCATTGGGGGTAGAGATTGGCATTAAGTTTCTCCAAGCAATCAAGCGGTCAAGATGTCCATATCGATTTTGTCTAAACATTATGCCTTTATTGAATGGTGTTTCAAGGAGTTGGTTCAGATGCTGGAGTGCAAGAAAACCAAGAGACAGAACATCATGCTAGTTTTCTTGGATGTGGAACCTTCTGAGGTTTGGTAGCAAGAAACAAGAGGTGATACAGTGATGGAACTATTAGCGAACGGAAGGCCACTCCATGGAAGTTCGAGCACTAAAGGGAGGGGACGTATAAAGCATGCCCGACAGATCATTCAGAAATCATGCCAAAAATGGCATTGTTCACCGGGGTTTGACTTTTTCTTAGCTTAAGTATATGTTGTAAGTCCATTTTCATTCTTTCACTTGGCGAATAATTTCAACAAGGATTCTGTCCAAACGAGGTCTTAAATTTTTCTAATTTGGTTTTGCCTGACAATCCGTTGGTCAACCCAAATTTCCAATTCCAAGTGTTCTTCTACTCCCCAAGTATCAGCCTCAAAAGTGACTTAGAGAAAACATTCATCAAGATGGTTTTTAGTGAGTTGAAAAAGGGTTATTCAGTAATATCGGATTGCTTGGTTAAAGTAGATAACCGCGTGAGTGAAATCATGAGAATGATTGGCCCTTATATAGATGAAACACTGATTGCTGGTACCCATGGAGTGGGCGGTGCTAGAAAGACCACTCTTGTCATAATCATCTACAATCAACTTTCACCTGATTTCGAAGATTGTTGTTTCCTTTCTAACATTTTAGAAACTTCTAAGGTGAAGGGTGGTGAGTAATTGCAGAATTAGCTCATCTCTGACATCCTCAAAAGGAAATGGACAAATATAAGTAACCGTGATGAAGGGATTAAGATGATTAAAGATAGGCTGTGTTTCGAAAGGCTTCTTCTCATCAATGATGTCGAAATAAAGAATCAATTGAATGCATTGATGGGCAAGGGTGATTGGTTTTGTGAAGGAAGTAAGCTTATCATCTCTAGAGAAACAAATAGGTTCTCAATGTCCTGAAGTGGATTGGACCTATGAAATTAATTGCATGGATTTTGACAAATCTCTTCAATCTTTCGGCAGACATGCCTTTAGAAGAGATTGTCTTTTGGATGATTATCTTGCCCACACCAGAAATGCAGTATGCACTACTGGAGGTTCCTCTAACTCTCAAGATTGTTCTTTCTTGATTAAAGGAATGATAGTACTCCAACCCCTTAAAATAGTGAATTTGAATAAATGCATTTTGCTTAAACTCTTTTGTTTTAAAAATTTTCCATTGGGCAGGGAAAAACAAAAGTTGAAGCTCTTCGTCTCCACTTTGACCATGAGCGGCAGTACTATTTTACCTATAAGGACTTTGAAAAAATATCTAATCTAAGGTTTCTTCAAGTTGACGATTGGAAGGAATACTTTCGTGCAGAAGAGAGGCTTCTTTGGCATGAATCGCTATCAAATGTTCTTCCAATTGGTAATTTCCAGGAGAATTCAGATCTCCTTCCACAATTACGATGGCTCTCTTGGCCTAAAATTCCCCCAACATTTAAGATTACAAATTTCTCCATGAAGAATGTGGTTATTCTTGATCTATCAAAGAGTAAAATTACGCACGATTGGAAGGGGTGGAGCCATATGAAGGTATATTATATGCTAGACAACACTTATCATTTCGTCTTATTAGATTATAAGTAATCTTTGCATAATTTTTCTTTTTCATAGGTGATGAAAAATTTGAAAGTTATGAATCTGACCAGATGCGTTTGCTTTGAGAGAACCCCCGACTTCTCTGCTCATTCAAAATTACACATTTGATCTTACGAGACTGTCACAAATTAGTTGAAATTGACAAGTCGATTTGTCAATTGAAAAGCTTAATTTTTTTGGATGTAACATCTTGTGTGAATCTTTGAAGGTTGCCAGACAAGATGGGTAGAGATCTTGCAAGTCTCAAATACCTATATATGAGCGATTGTGAGTCGTTGAAGGGGCTTCCGAATACAATCGGAAATTTGGAATCATTGAATGAGTTGAATATAAGGGGAACGGGGATTAAGGAACTCCCTAATACGCTTTGGACATTAGAGAAGCTCGAAGTAATAGAAGGCGAAATGATGCATCATTTTCATATGGAAATCGGCAATTGCATACATAGAAATCGATCTCTAAGGATCTTGAAATTGTATGGTACGACAATACACGTGGTATCGAGGCTTCTCGAAAGTCTTACAATTCTAAAGTTGTCTACATTTTACACAAATGAGCCGCTAGATCTCTCAAACCTGCCTAATTTAAAAGATTTATGGCTGGACTTTAGGCCATCTTCTAATGAATTATGGCTGAACTTCAGGGCATGTGATTCTGATGGGGAATCCGATGGGCCTGTGGAAGAGGCTCTTCTGATGCCATTGCGGACCGAGAATTTAAGCAAACTAGAATCCCTATCCCTGAGCTCTCGGTACGTGAACACCATACAAATAGATATGAGAAGTCTCCTCCCCCAACTCTGGGATCTCTCACTCTCGAGGTGCCCTAATTTGCATTGCCTCCCGAGCCTTCCCTTCACTTTATCATCGTTAGAATTGGAATCTGAATGCTTGACCACCTTACCCATGGATATAAGTAGTCTCCTTCCTTGACTCCAGTCACTTTCACTCAAGTGCCCTACTCTGCATTGCCTCCTGAGCCTTCCCTGCAGTTTATTATAGTTACATTTGTGCGCATTCAAGTCGGGTTGTTCCATGGAGGATCTATCGAATTTGAAGACACTATCAACTCTTCGCATCATTGATTGTGATGTCTCAGAGATTCGAGGCCTTGATCGTTTGGAGAACCTACAATATTTGGGGCTTTTGCATCTTCAACAGGTGGAGATATTACCCGATCTAAGTAATCTCAATAAATTAGGGTCGCTTGTAGTATTCCATTGTGGAAATCTGGTTGAGATTCAAGGTGAACTCCCACCATCTTTGAAAAAATTGGAGATTAATCAATGTGGATCTTTACAAAAGTTGCCTGATTTGTCAAGCTTGAAGAGACCGCAACAAGTTAAAATATGGGGTTTCGGGAAATTAGATGTGGAGGATCTATCAAATTTGAAGACACTATCAATTCTTTTCATATGTTACTATGCTATCTCAGAGATTCGAGGCCTTGATCGTTTGGAGAACCTACGAGTATTGTCGCTTTTGGAACTTCAATAGGTGGAGATATTACCCAATCTAAGTAATCTCAATAATCTACAGACTCTTCAAGTATTTGTTTGTTGTGATTTGGTTGAGATTCAAGGCGAACTCCCACCACCTTTGGAAGAATTGGTTATTCGTGAATGTGGGTCTTTACAAAAGTTGCCTGATTTGTCCAGCTTGAAGAGATTGCAAAAAGTTAAAATAATGAAGCAAATTGTAGCTGCCGACTTGTTTCTTCTTCATTAAGTATACTTAATTCATAAGCCAGTGTAGTCTAGTAATCTAGAGTTTTCCGAAAATGGATCATATTTTAACAATTTGCAATAAGTCTGGGAAAAGATCGCATTGTCTAATGAATATCGCGTTGATGTAAATATCAAGTTGCTATAACTTTGCCCAGAACGTGTAATTTTGTCTACGGGATATTCTATCAAACAAGTTGACTGCATGGACTAACTTGAATTAAAAACACACAAAGTCAACTCTTCTATCTACCGTATGATTCGACGAGCGATACCCCGAGAATCTTGAGCAAAAGGCACACAAAATTCACTTTCTCAGAAGACAGACATGGGGAAGTGCAGTTTTCTGATTCGATCAATCTACTGGGAAGGAAGCAGGGCATCGGCGAGCGGGAGGAAGCTGAAGACGCCGTCAGAGGCATGAGTGCGCCCGTGGAAGCTAGGCCCGGTGGCTAATGAGAGACGGCCATTTGAGGGCATGTGCAAGATCACGATGTCGAACAAAATCAAGGTGTTCTTTCGCAACACAAACACTTTTGAGTTGCTCAAGATCTGCGCTTCTCCGTGTGTATATTTTGTCTTCACCTACATTTAGAGACGATGGAGGCCACGACCGCAAAGATCTGCGCTTTCCCCGTGAGGAACGCATGACGCGCCACCGCCGTCACCACCGCAATCTTGCCCGTTCGCATGTTCTCCGTGCGTGAATATATATATATATATAATATATAAGACTGTCGATGATATTAGCTCACGTATAATGATGTGGCAGTCTACGTGTTTAAAAGGAGGGAAGGGAAAAAAATCAGAAAAATCATAGGAAACCAAACGTCCTCTTTGTCCGCCTTAAATTGTCGACTGTACCACATAAGACTGTCGATGATAATTGAATCATCACGTCACCGATTTTCATAGAAAATCAGTTAAAGGAATTATGTTTGAATTATCAAAATGTTTAAGATTAGATTGATAAAGTTGAAAATTTTAAAATTAAATTCCATACAATAAGTTAAAGATTGATTTAGTAATTTCTCAAATCACACTCTAACAGGACACGCTAACCCAACCCCCAAGGATTAGAAAGTAGGAAGGATGAATAAAAATTCTGATCGTTATCTTCAAATTACTTCAAATATTTCTCCTTTTATCGTATAGAGTTCGACTCCGAAAGATCAAATATTGTTTAATTATCCAATTCCACTACAGAAAAATTGTTCATGGATCCCAATATAATTAAAAGTGACATGAACTCAAGAGAGAATGACAAGTTGACAACAGAAGATAGGATCGAATATTACGTACTTATACATTAAATAGGTTACTAGTAATTCTGCCCTAACTTGGTAGCACTCTTTGTAAATTTTTTGTAACGATGGTCAATTTTTCTAAAATCTTAAGCCTATTTATCAAAGGCATGGTCAATATTTAAATACTCTAACGCTACCCTCATGCATAAGCTAAATATTGGTCTAAGACTAAAGTGTAGAAATATCTAATTGAAGAGGCAAATAGAGACTTGATAAGACTTGAATGCGGGAACTCTTGCTTAGGCATTGTTTAAAATCTAAGTACTCCAACACTCTTCACGCATTAGATTTCGGCTAATATACTCAATACTTGGTCACCTAGGAGAAACATCTGAAAGGGTCACTTCATTAACAATGGAAGTTTTGTGAATTAGACCGATAGGATTGAGTGTTCTCACATTTCTCCCAACTGAGAATGCAGGCAAAGATGGTCGGGTAAGTGGGATAGTATCGGCTCCTAGCATATGAACCACGGGCGACATGGTTGGTCGATCTATTGGGTCTTCTTGAACGCACAATAGACCGATGTGTATGCACTTTACCACTTGAACTGCATCACATGACTCTTTGATTGATGGATCGGTAAGTTCCAAACTTCGACCTTCGGACCACAACTTCCATGCTTGTCATTTTGGAAGGGAAGTAAGCAAGGACAATTGCACATAATTCTGAGGTTTCATATTAAAAAAGTGTGGTGACTAGGAACATACAAGGGTGAGAAGGCTTTCACCGTGCTCTTGGAGATGAAAACCGTTATTCTTTCGCCCACTTATCATCTCTAGCAAGAGAACTCCAAAACTGAAGACATCTGATTTAACAGAAAATAGTCCTTGCATCGCATATTCCGGTGCCATGTATCCATTGACCGAAATTATGCGATGAAGTGCAATTACTTGGAAGTAAGAAACAATTGTTGAGAAATATTGTGAGTAATAAGGGTAAAATAGTAACTTAGTTATGATTAGGGTTAAGCACATATGAGCATATATATTTGTAACCCTTTTTCACTTTTTAATATATATAGAAAATAATTATCTCTTTCACATGGTATAAGAGCAAGGTTGGTCTGAACCCTAGAGCAGCCACTCGCCGCTGCGACACGCCGGAATAGTTGGCTGTCGCCGCCGCTCATTGTTGAAACCTCTTGCCACTCGGACGTCCCTCTTCCTTTCTCTCGCTTCTTCGTGCGGCTCTTCGCGCTTCGCGCGCGCACGTCGCATGGCTCGTGCTCGCTGCTCGCGTGGCTTAATCGCGCTCATGGCTCACACGGCGGCTGGTTTGTGGATAGTTTGGCTACTCACCTAGGAGAAAATTTCATTAACCGATAGGATTGAGTGTTCTCACATTTCTCCCAATTGAGAATGCAGGCAAAGATGGTCGGGTAAGTGGGATAGTATCGGCTCCTAGCATATGAACCACATGCGACAATAGACCGATGTGTATGCACTTTACCACTTGAACTGCATCACATGACTCTTTGATTGATGGATCGGTAAGTTCCAAACTTCGACCTTCGGACCACAACTTCCATGCTTGTCATTTTGGAAGGGAAGTAAGCAAGGACAATTGCACATAATTCTGAGGTTTCATATTAAAAAAGTGTGGTGACTAGGAACATACAAGGGTGAGAAGGCTTTCACCGTGCTCTTGGAGATGAAAACCGTTATTCTTTCGCCTACTTATCATCTCTAGCAAGAGAACTCCAAAACTGAAGACATCTGATTTAACACAAAATAGTCCTTGCATCGCATATTCCGGTGCCATGTATCCACGGACCGAGATTATGCGATGAAGTGCAATTACTTGGAAGTAAGAAACAATTGTTGAGAAATATTGTGAGTAATAAGGGTAAAATAGTAACTTAGTTATGATTAGGGTTAAGCACATATGAGCATATATATTTGTAACCCTTTTTCACTTTTTAATATATATAGAAAATAATTATCTCTTTCACATGGTATCAGAGCAAGGTTGGTCGGAACCCTAGACAACGGAGCAGCCACTCGCCGCTGCGACTCGCCGGAATAGTTGGCTGTCGCCGCCGCTCATCGTTGAAACCTCCTGCCACTCGGACGTCCCTCTTCCTTTCTCTCGCTTCTTCGTGCGGCTCGCGTGCGTAGCTCGTGCGGCTCGCGTGCGCGGCTCGTGCGGATAGTTTTGTGAATTAGACCGATAGGATTGAGTGTTCTCACATTTCTCCCAACTGAGAATGCATGCAAAGATGGTCGGGTAAGTGGGATAGTATCGGCTCCTAGCATATGAACCACATGCGACAATAGACCGATGTGTATGCACTTTACCACTTGAACTGCATCACATGACTCTTTAATTGATGGATCGGTAAGTTCCAAACTTCGACCTTCGGACCACAACTTCCATACTTGTCATTTTGGAAGGGAAGTAAGCAAGGACAATTGCACATAATTCTGAGGTTTCATATTAAAAAAGTGTGGTGACTAGGAACATACAAGGGTGAGAAGGCTTTCACCGTGCTCTTGGAGATGAAAACCGTTATTCTTTCGCCTACTTATCATCTCTAGCAAGAGAACTCCAAAACTGAAGAAATCTGATTTAACAGAAAATAGTCCTTGCATCGCATATTCCGGTGCCATGTATCCACTGACCGAAATTATGCGATGAAGTGCAATTACTTGGAAGTAAGAAACAATTGTTGAGAAATATTGTGAGTAATAAGGGTAAAATAGTAACTTAGTTATGATTAGGGTTAAGCACATATGAGCATATATATTTGTAACCCTTTTTCACTTTTTAATATATATAGAAAATAATTATCTCTTTCACAACAATGAAAAGCTATTTTCTATATTTAAACTTCTGTAATATGTATATGCTCATTTTGGTGTTGTTGAGCTGATCATCAGAGTTCTTTGTTGGCCTAGTGAATCATTCAAATATATGACAGATGTAGAAAGATATTAAAGAACTTACTATGTTCCAACAACCTTATTCGTGTTGGCCTCATCTTGATTTACACCAAAGATCCTTGCCATTCCGAAATAAGATATCTTTGGATTCATCTCGCCATCTAGTAAAATATTACTAGCTTTCAGATCCCTATGGATAATTCTTAGGCGAGAATCCTCATGTAGATATAGAAGCCCCTGAGCTATTCCAAAGGTGATGTTCATGCGCATCTTCCAGTCTAAAGATTGCCCCATAGTTGAACTTGTCGATCATGAGAGACTCAGATGAACATCAACTATATAAAACTAAAATTAACTAGCTAAAATATTCATTGCATCTGCTAAAGCTCAAACCAAAAAGGAAGACATCCAGGCTTTTGTTGGGCATGTATTCATATATCAAGAGTTTTTCATGCTCTTCCAAGCAGCATCCCAATAATCGAACAAGGTTCCTATGTTGTAGTCTAGCAATCGAGATCACTTTGTTCTTAAACTCGATAAGTCCTTGGCCTGAGGTTCTTGAAAGCCTTTTAACTGCAATTTCTTTTCCATATGCCAATGTGCCTTGAAACGGGGTAATGTCAGTAGTGAAATCCCTATATGAGAATTAGCAATGATAACCAAATTCGAATCAGTTCATGTTTGGATAATAACCGCCAGTTTTCCCAATTTTCCCATAAACAGGTGTTGAGTCGCTTCAATGCTTACCTTGTACACGGGGCCAAACCCGCCTTCCCCAAGTTTACATTCATTGGAGAAGTTTTGTGTGGCTGCACGTATAATGTCTAATCGTATTAGAGATAATTCTTGAGAAGCCACCAGCTTTTCTCCTCGAGATCTTTCCTTTGAAAACTCTTCTCCAATTTCTCGTCTTAGATGAAGTAACTGAACCTCTGGGCTGTTTTCCTTCTCTGAGAGTCCAAGAGCTTACTCTCGTTAGATAAAGGTTAGAAGATGGTCATTCCAATGGCAAGCAAGATGAATTCACTCATACCTTTCTTCAATCTCTTTGTCCTCCTTAAAAATATAAACGAACCCATGATGATTATTAGTAACCCCGATCCAATTACTGAGCTAACTATTGCAATCCATGGATTTCGTTTGACCCCTGTCAAGAAAGGAAAATTCCTTGCATCTAAACATACCACAAATCCGCAGACTCTTTCTTTCACCAAGTGTAAATAGTACCAAGAACTCGTTGAAAGCAAGAGAGTATGATCATAGTTAAGATCGTAAAAGAAAGTCAAGTGCAATATGATACAGAAAACAACATATATTGAGAATTAGAAGAAACGGAATGACACCATTATACGCTTACCATGACAAATTGTGTGCCCATTTTGAGAATTAGATAACTCATACCTTCACTGCCGGACTCAGTGCTAGTTTTGTTTGTTGTAGAAGGTGCTGGTGCTTGTCCTCTAGGTTCCCCACTAAGATTCATTTGGTACCGTACATTACAACTCGGCTGAAGAATTCTGCACCTCCCCTTTTAAAATGAAGAGCAGGTGCGTGCGTCGCACGTGCGCGTGGGGCCGATGTGAAGACGCAAGCTCGTGCGTCGCACGTGCGCGCGGGGCCGATGCGAAGACGCAGGCGCGTGCGTCACACGTGCGCTCGGGGCCGATGCGTGCACGTGCGTGGGGGCCGCCGATGGTGGTACCGTACATTACAACTCGGCTGAAGAATTCTCGCACCTCCCCTTTTAAAATGAAGAGCAGGCGCGTGCGTCGCACGTGCGCGCGGGGTCGATGCGAAGACACAGGCGCGTGCGTCGCACGTGCACGCGGGGCCGATGCGAAGACGTAGGCGCGTGCGTCACACGTGCGCGTGAGGCCGATGCGCGCACGTGCGTGGGGGCCGCCGATGGTGCGTGCGCGGCACGCGCCAGCTGACATCATCGTGACGTCAGCTGTGCACGTGTGCCGCACGTGCCGGGTCGGTCCGTCCGACCCGACCCGACCCGGTTGACCTCGACCGGTTGATCGTTGACAACAGTTGACCATTGACCGTTGACCGTTGACCGACGTTGACCGTTGACCAAAAAAAAAAAAAAAAAAAAAAAGAATGTGTTTCTTTTTCCAATTAAGTCTATGTGGATTATATGTAATCCCTTATTTGTTCTGCATTTATTGCAGGAACAATGCCTCCCCTTAGGTTGCGCACACCTATTCGCGCAATTACCAATGAACAAAAGGAAATGCTTTCTAAGTTGATAACTGAGCTGACTGATCATCGATGGGAGAGTGGCGACTTAATTGATCATGTTCTTGAAGTCAATAGGAAAATACAAAAGGTCATATGGAATGGTCGTCTCATGCCATAGTCTGAGATGGTGCGATTTTTCATGAACACTCTTCCACAAGAATGGCAAGGAGTGTTGAATCGCGTATGGGAAGTCAACAAAGCTGCTTCGTATAGGAAAATAGTGATGGATTTTATAGATGATTATTACTAGATTGTTACAAGGAAAAGATCAAGAAATTGAACAAAAGAAGATCTTTCCCAGTTCGCATATTGACTTGGTGCTAGATGTTTTTGCTGGTCTTTATTTAGTGTGCTTTGTGGACATCTTATGTAATGTTATCTACCTAGTTATTATTGGTGTGGCACTGATATGTTAGTTGTATTATGTGAAAGCATTATTATTATATCATTGTTTGATATCAAGTACTATTTGCTTTTTGTTATTATTAATTGTTGTGGGTAGTTCATAGAAATTTTTGTAATTTCAAAGAATTTATTTTGCATAGAATGTTATATTAATAATAACTCCAAGTTAGGATTTTGGATGATGATTGGAAACATAGTGAGCTTTTAAATCTAAAACCTTACTTGAAATTATTCATTAATATGATGGTTTTGTGCAAAATGGATGCATAAATGATAGGCATTAATAATTCGTGCATATATATGTCTGATATGTTCAGATCAATGGCTTCAGCCACAAAGAGCATAGTTGCTAAGCTGAATAAAGGTGAGAAGCTCAATGGCGATAACTATGAAATATGGCACATGAAAATCCAATATGTGCTGAAAGAGCAAGAGGCACTAGAAGCTCTTAACCTGACCATGGTAGAACCTGAAGAAGGAAACACTGCACAGCATAAGAGAGATAAGGAAGCATTTATTGCATGGAAAAGAAAGAACTCTCTTGCTCGCATTACGTTGCTGAGTAGCATGGAAAATGACGTCATGCGAGAGTTTAGGCGTTTTGAGAATGCCAAGGAAATGTGAGAAGCATTGGCAGCAAGATTTGGTCATACTTCGGTGACCAGATTGAGGCAGCTCACTATTAGGTTTGACTCTTATAAGAAGCCTCATAGTTAGACCATGAAACAACACCTTAGAAAGATGTCAAACATGATTAATGAGCTGAAAGATGCTGGCCATGTCCTGACTGATGAGCAGCAAGTTTAAGTAGTGATTCGTTCCTTGCCTCAGAGTTAGGAGCATATGAAGGTGCACTTGATCCATAATGAAAATATTAAAACCTTTGAGGAAGCAGTGCGTCATCTTGAGTTGGAAGAGGACCGCCTCTTGGCGGCTAAGCCAGAAGTTGAAATCTATTATGCTGGTTCTAGCTTACATGGAACTTCGAGCTTCAAGTGTTAACATCCTAACTGGTTTGATAAAGGGAAAGGCAAGAAAGCAGGTCTTTCAGGGAAGAAACCTAAGCTTGACCAACATAAAAGAGAAAAGCGTCCTCGAATGAAGAAGCTTACAAGGGTGAAGTGTTACAATTGTGACAAGAAGGGTCACTATGCTCGCGATTGTTGTGAGCCAAAGAAAGTATACACCCCTTGTACTTTTCAGAACTTTGCTTATGTGTCAAGTTCTGTATTCTTAACTGAGTCTGATCCTTTGTGGACTGTGGATTCATGAGCGACAAACCATGTAGCGAATGATAGATAATCCTTTGTGGAATTCTAACGAGTACCGACTGGAACTAAGTGGATCTTTGTAGGAAACAACTCTAGAGCAAAAGTAAAAGGGATTGGCATCTGTCAATTGAACATGCGTGGTGGACGCACTTTGTTCCTACATGATGTATTGTATGTTCCGGAGATTCGTCGGAATTTAGTGTCTGTTTTAGTGTTGGTCAAACTAGGTTTTAATATGAACTTCCATAATAGAGGTATGGATTTGTTTTTGGATACAAATTTCTATGGTTGTGGTTATTTTCTAGATGGTTTCATTGTATTAGATATTGACTATGTTAATGCAAATGTTTGTTATTCCCTTCTCACGTCTCTTAATTCATATGATAATTATGTGAATGTGTGGCATGCTAGACTTGGTCATATTGGCCAACAACGTATGAATAGACTAGTCAAAGAGGGCTTATTATGCAACATTGAAAAAGTCGATTTGCCCATATATGAGCATTGCCTAGTAGGGAAAACGACAATGAAACCATTTGGAAAAGGTAAAAGAGCTGAATTTCCTCTGCATTTAATCCATTCTGACGTCTGTGGTCAAATGAATGTGAGAGGAAGGCATGGGCTGTTTATTTCATCACTTTTATAGATGATTATACTCGATTCGGATATGTCTATTTGATTTATCATAAATCTGAAGCATTAAGTTGTTTCAAAAGGTTTATGAACTTGGTAGAAAATTAATTAGACAAGAAAATAAAAACATTGAGATTCGATCGAGGTCGAGAATATTTATCTTATGAGTTCAGAAAATTATATGATGAAAAAGGAATAGAAAGACAGTTGTCTATTCCATATACTCCTCAACAAAATGGTGTTGTGGAGAGAATAAACAGAACCCTACTGGAAATGAGTAGGTCTATGATGGCGCATGCTAACTTACTTATCACTTTTTGGAGTGATGCGTTGTTAACTGCTGCCTATATACTTAACCGGGTGCCTTCCAAATCAGTTACTTCCACTCCATATGAGTTATGGACAAGTAGAAAATCCGACTTAAGTTTTCTTAAGTCATGGGGTTGTGCTGCCTATACTCATGAGCCCTCTCACAAGTTTAGGAAATTGGGTCCCAAAGAAAGAATAGTATTTTTATAAGATACTCCGAACACTCGAAATGGTATGTGTTTATAGGTGAGCAGGAAAGTGGAAGTATAACTGAATTCGAATCACGGGATGTCACATTCTTAGAGAATGAATTTCCTAAGAAGGGCGAAATAGGTGATGATTTCTCCCTATTTGAAATCTTGGATCAAGATAATGAACTTAATGGAGTTCGTCCAAGTGAGAGTAACATGAGAAGTGATGAATTTAATTCAACTCACTCTCAATTATAACCACATGATGAGATGATATCGTCATTATCTAATCCGAGTGGGAGCATGATGGAGAATGATGTGCAAAGTGTACAATCTCCCATACGGCGAACAAGTCACAAAAGTATTCCCCGTCGACGTTTTGACATCGAAGGGGAAACTTTCATGGTTGCTCCACAAGATGAGGATGAGCCAAGAAATATTAATGAGACTCTAACTTGCCCTAGTAAGAAAAAATGGATTCGTGCAATGGAAGAGGAAATTGAGTCAATGAAGTCAAACCAAGTTTGGAAACTGGTTGATCTTTCCAAAAGGACGCAAAGCTATTGGGAACAAGTGGGTTCTCAAAATAAAGCGTAAAGTTAATGGCTCGATAGAAAGGCATAAGGCTCGCATTGTGGCGAAGGGGTATAATCAACATGAAGGAATTGATTATGAAGAAACATTTTCTCCTGTAGTGAGATTTACCTCGATTCGCATTATTCTAGCAATAGTAGCTAGTATGGATCTTGAGTTACATCAAATGGATGTAAAGACTACTTTCCTCAATGGAGAATTAGAGGAAGAAATATATATGGAACAACTTGATGGTTTCATAATGAAAAGCCAAGAAGAAAAGGTATGTCGACTTTTGAGATCGATATATGACCTTAAGCAGTCGTCAAGACAATGGTATATACATTTTCATAATGCCATAATGGCATATGATTTTACAATGATAGATGAGGATCATTGTGTATATATCAAAAGATTAAAAGATCAATTTATGATCATATCATTATATGTTGATAATATACTAATTGTCGGAAGCAATATGGAGTTTGTTAATACTGTCAACAGTTGGTTATCTTCCAACTTTGAGATGAAGGATATGAGTGAGGCTGCATACATTCTTGGAGTTAAGATTTCAAGAAATCGTTCGAAGAGATCGTTATCTCTTTTGTAGGAAACATACATCAATAATGTTCTTGAATGATTTCGTATGCAAGATTGTAAACCCATAGACACTCCAATTGCAAAAGGTGAGGGATTGAGCCATAGACTGTGTCCAAGAACTCTATAAGAGAATGAACAAATGAAACATGTTTCTTATGCTAGTGATGTTGGGAGCTTGATGTACACTATGATGTGTACAAGACCTGACATATGTTTTGCAGTTGGAATGGTGAGTAAATACCAATCCAATCCAAGTCAAGTACATTGGAAAGCCGTTAAAAGAATACTGAGGTATCTTAAGGGAACTGCTGATTACAAGCTAAATTACCAAGGAAAGGATCTGTGACTTGAAGGCTATTCAGATGCTGATTGGGGAAGAGATTTAGATGAAAGGAAATCTACCTCTGGATTTGCTTTTTTACTGAACAATGGCGCCATATCATGGAGCAGTAAGAAGCAAATGTGTATAGCCTTGTCTACATGGAAGTTGAGTTCAAAGTGACATTATCGAGACCTCTTAGTTCTTTTAGCGGTACATTAAAAAAGGAGTTTAGCTTAAGAGATTTTTGGATCATTAAGTAATCTTTAAGAATCCTCTCGGATTAAGTGGACTTCTCGAAAAATTTGTGCACTTTAAGACGAAGAGATGCAACACGAATCGAATGCCAGCGAGTTTTTTATTTATTCACTAAACCATGCCCGCTTTGAGAATGACGCCCTATCCTGAGCAACTCGGGCATTTTTCATTTTCCTTCGAATCACGACGAAGAAAGACATCTTTGGGGCTTTGGAGCCAATAGAAAATACCCCGATTCAACGAGGACTTCGTCCTCTCAGACCTATAAATGGTGCCCTCCCTTGCCATTCTTTTCACACCAAGCCCAACCAAAGTTGATTTCATCGTTCGTGTAATTTCACTAGCGAGTCCTTAGAGATCGATCATGGGTGTGTTCACGTTCAGTGATGAGTTCACTTCCCCCATTCCTGCAGCGAGATTGTTTAAGGCCTTGATTGTGGACTCTCAGAACCTCATCCCCAAGCTCATGCCTCAAGCTATCAAGAGCATTGACGTCGTCCAAGGCGATGGAGGAGCTGGAAGCATCAGGCAAATCAATTTCGCTGAAGGTGAATCTTTCTCGAGGGTTTTCAAGTATTGATTTTGCCAATCTTGCGTAATGGAATTGCAAGTTTTCATTTAAAAAAAAAATGCGATAAGATGACCCATCAAAAAGAAAAACATGGCGATCATTAAAATGTTGATTAGAGAAATTTTCCTAGAGATGTTATATGTCTTCTGTGATTAATTCAAATCTACGTAGTACGTTTGTCCCATTTCATATGTAGGTAGCCAACTTAGCTGCATGAGGAACCAAGTAGACGAGCTGAATGAAGAGACATTCACATATAAGTATGCACTGATCGGAGGTGGTCCATTATTGGGTGGTCAGGGACCTCCACGTCAGCGTGGTCCCCGGCCACTTGCGAGATGCCATGTGGAGGGGTGGGCCCCACTTGGTGTCTTTTGCCTTCTTCCCCTCTCTCTCCTCTTCCTAGCCTGCCGATGCCCTCTCAACTCCTAGCCTGCATGCTCTCTCTCCTATCAGAGGATTTATTGCGGACGTTTTTCTCTTTCCTTCGTTTGATAAAGAAAGGGGCTGCATGTTTTCGTTTCTTTTTTCTGTTTAAGAACAGAAATTTTGTTTTTTTGTTTCCGGGAATAAAAAAAGAACATAAATGCATTTGTTTGTGTTTTTGTTCAAAATCTAATTTTTTGTTCCCGGAACACAAAAAAAACATAAATGAGAAACAAAAAAAAATGTTTCTTGTTCCAGAAACACTTTTAAAAAAACACTTCTCTTTTCTTCTTCTCTCTCTTCTCTTTTCTTCTTCTTCTTTTCTTCTTCTTTTTTCTTTGGCCAATCGCCGGCCTCGGCCATGGCCGATGACTGGCCGTCGAGGGCCGGCGACGCCGTCGAGGGTCGGCAATCTCGCTGGAGTGTCGCCGGCCCCCTTGCCCAGCCACTGGCGAGGCTCAGCCTCGACAGATCTAGGCGAGCTCGAGCTCGCCCAGCCAAGGCGAGGCTGAGCCTTGCCCAACAGCAGCGAGGCTCGGCCTCGTCGGGGGCCGGCAAGCCTCGTCGTGGCTGGGCGAGGTTGCCAGCCCTGTTGGCCGGTCGTCGAAGGCCGGCGACCGGCCGAAAGAAGAAAAAAAAAAAGGAAAAAAGGAAAAATAAAATAAAATATTAAAAATTAAAAGAAACAAAAAAAAGAATATAAATTTACCAAACGTGTTTCTATTCATTTTTTATTCCCGGAACAAGTTTACCAAACGCATCGTTCTGGTAAAAAATTGTTCCCCGGAATAGAAACACTTTTTTCTATTTTTGTTTCCTGGAACAATTTTTGAACAGAAACGTTACCAAACGCGCCCAAAACGGCCGTTTGGACGCATGTCTCTCTCCATTTCTTCCCTTTCGAATTTTTGAATATGAAATTCTCTCTCTGCGCTCGTTCCCTTGCCGTCGCCAAGCATCAAGCGGCCGTTCCCCTATCGTCGTCGACGAACCACATTACGGCCACTGCTACTTCGGTGCTCGCTCGCTTCTCTCTTCAAACTCGTTGCTGCTCCGTCGTTCGTTCCGGCGTTCCCGAGATCGCAGATGCAGCATGCAGAGGAGAAGCAGGCCTCTTCGAGCTCCCCTCAATATCGGCGGCGTTGCCCGCCGAGCAAGACCCCCACACATCGGAAGGCTCGGAGGCGAGGTTGCTGGAGAAGCTGGTGCCATATGCGAAACGTGACGCCGACGGCCCTCCACCTCCGCCTCCGCCGATTCCTCCGTTGGCGTCGGAGTCCGTCGCCCCCAACTTTGACGCCAACGCCCCTTTGCCTCCCTCTCGCAACCTCCGCTTCGCTCTCTCCCTCTTTCCTCTCCAGAGTGCCCTTACTGGCCAACCCCGCGAGCAACCTCTCTCCGAGTCTCCGTCTCCTTCGCGGCTAGGTAGACGTTGTCCATCTCTCTCTCTCTCTCTCTCTCTCTCTCTCTCTCTCTCTCTCTCTCTTTCTTTTTGGTGTCACGGATTCTTCTTTCTTATTTCTGTTCCATGTTGATGAGCAAGTGTACTCTAGCTTGATGATGCATCATGGGTAGGTTCGTTTCATGAGATTGAGATTAAGCTACACTGGTGTGGAGGTTGTTCGTAATGGGATGTGCGTCTCTTGTGCCGAATAGAGTGTTGGGTCGTGCCTTGGAAGCTCAAAAGATGAACTTTAGTTGTTTCCTTGTTCTGATTATGCTATTAGTCTGTGATATTGTGATTGAAGTTTCGGTGTCGGGTTATGTTAATATTGGGAAGGTTCATGCTCTGTGTTAGTTTTTGTTCACACATTGGATTCTCTCTATGGTGGGTTTACAGCTTTGGTTTGACCAATCGGCTGGGGCGTGCTCGAGGGGCTTTGATCAACTCGATTCTTGCTCTACTGGCCATCCTCTTAGAAAAAAGGCGGCTCGTAATTAGTTGTTTCTTGGCTTTGTAATGGACCAAGAGTCCCGAGTGGATGAGGACTTCCCCCTCTTCCAGAAATGCTCCAAACAACCTAAAGCGCCACCATAATCATCAATAACTACTTCCTCCTCCTCTAGTCTTGCAGCCGAGACGTCAATAAAGCAAGTGGAGAAAGTGAAGGAGGATACTAGCCTTACTAGCACTAATGTCTGGGTAACAAGATTTGAAGCTTTCAATCAGAGCAAGAGTGAAATCACATGGAGTTTTAGATTTGAGGATGACATCTACTTCAACTGTTCCTGCATTAAATCTTTTTGACATTGCATTCGGATTTGCATTTTTGTGCCTATGTACTTCGTCGTAAGTTTTTATCTTCTGATATTCAATGGTAGGATGGGAGAAGGCTGAAAATGAAGTCTTGGTGCTAAAGAAACAACTAGAGGCTGCAACACAAAGGAACTCGACACTAGAAGATCGAATCAGTCAACTTGATGAAGCACTTAAGGAATGTGTGAGGCAGCTCAGACAGGTGAGGGAAGAGCAAGAGCAGAAGATCCAAGAAGCTGTGGTCAAGAAAACTCGTGAGTGGGAATCAACAAAGGCCAAGCTTGAGACTAAGCTTTCCAATGTCCATGCCTAGCTTCAAGCAGCCAAGAGTGAAGCTTCTTCAGTTATATGTTCTGATCTCGGCCCTAAGCTTGATGCTGCTGAAAAAGAGAATGTGGCCCTCAAAGCCAAAGTCCTTTCTATGTCGGAGGAGCTAGAACTTAGGATTATTGAGCATGATTTGAGCACCCAAGCAGCAGAAACAGTCAACAAACGGCATTTAGAGAGCATAAGAAGGTAGCTAGGCTGGAAGCCGAATGCTGCAGACTCAAATCTTGAAAAATAAAGCAATTGCGACAAACGATCTCAAGTCTTTCTCTGCATCATCGGTTTGTGTAGAGTCCTTTGATGATAGCCAATCAAATGTAGGGGATAGGTTGGTAGCAGTTGAGAATGACGTGCAGAAAGCAAGTTGCTTGGAGGCAAGTGATTGTGAGCCGTGCCACTCTGAGTCATGGGCATCTGCTCTAATAACTAAACTCGACCATTTTAAGAAAGAGAAATCCTTCGGAAAGAATATCATGGTCTCTTCAGGAGAACTTGATTTAATGGAGGATTTTCTGGAGATGGAAAAGCTTGTAGCTTTACGAGACGCAGAAAGTGGAAGCTGCAGCCATGGAGTGGGGCCTGCTCTGGATCAAAACAGATCTGATGAAGTCACTCTCAAATCTGAGCTTGAAGCCATCATCAATAGAACGGCAGAGCTGGAGGAGGAATTAGAGAAGAAGGAAGAAGAAAAGGAGAAGCTAGAGATGGCTCTAAGTCAATGGCAAAAGCAACTTGAAACGTCATGGAGTCAGCTCAATGAGGTTGAGATGAGATTGACAGAACTCAACAACATGTTGTCTGCAGCACAAAAATCGAAGCAAGCTGCAGAGGAGGAAGCAAGGATTACCCATGAGAGGATGGAAATAACAGAGTCAAGACTGATGGATGTTGAAGAGGAGATGAAAAACTTGCTCCTTAATGACAAATTACTACAAGAAGAGGTTGAAAGAGAGCGTGCTTTGTCTGCTGAAAATGAGGCAAAATGTGGGGAGCTGGAGGATGAAAATCTAAATATGAAAAGGGATGCTGAACTGCAGCATGAGATCGAGCTTCAGCGTGTGGCTGTCTCTGATGAACAGCTAAAAGTAAAGCAGGTTAGTTCTCTATGGCTTGTGGATGTTAGTCTATATCTAATGGAAAGCATGATAACATGAGTAAATTATTGAGATGGTATTGCTCCTTTTACATAATTTATCAAGTTTGCCGACAAACCTGCTACTACATTTTGAGTGGCAATGTTACAGTTGCATGTAGAGTGAGTTCCATCTGCATGAGAAAAGAGAGATGCCTCTCTTGGTACATTCACATCTTGTGTCTGGACATCTGATTTGGGTGCTTTTTTATGAGATATGACTTCAATCTCCCAGGTGAATAGTTATTTATTTATGGCCATCTCAAGGAAGATGAAATGATTATTTTCCAGTAACGCAGTATGGTTTTGATCTTCATATTGACATATAGCTATGTTAGAAACAGGAGGGCCGCATCAGCATCTTGTACTTTATTACTACAAACTGTATGATTGGGGCACAATCTAAACAAATCTCAAATTTCACTGTAGCATTGAAGACATTTAGAGGTTAATATAGAATTTCAAAGCACTTGACCTTTGATGTAATGTAATTTTCGAGCTTAAAAAGCACTTACAGTGCTACGATAGGGTGCTTCTAAACTAACTTAACCAGAAAATTCTCATGCTAGGCGAACTCCTTTTTTTTCTTTTTCTTTTCTGTGGGTTGTGGTGCTTTGAGCAACGCTACGCTTGTTGAGACCATCGACTATTTGATAGGATCAGCTTACCAGTGTTTTATTCATGCTAAATGGGCGATCATGACTTAGTCTAAATTTAGTTTCCTCCTTAAGTTCTCATTTAGTTTTGTTATGTAAAACAGGAGCAAGAGCTAGCAGTCGCTGCTAGCCAGTTTGCAGGTGCCAGAAGACTATTTCATCTCTCGCTCAGCAATTAAAATCTCTAGTTGCAGTAGACGACTTCTTTGCAGATTCCGATCCAATGTGCAATCACACGGATGAAGGATTACTAAGCCCCGAAAACAAGCTGCACCATTTAAACAGCCCACCGGTCCTCATTTCTGCTGAACGAAGATGAAATAATCATGGTTTAAGAATTTGATTATTCAACTAGCTGAGGCAGGAAGATGAAATGAGTGAGGTGAGATAGGAAGAGGGTCTACTTTGATTTTTTGCCTTGTGAATAAACAACCACCATTGTAAATGCATTCATGACATCTCTGAAACCGACACTTATGAATCTCAAGTATAGTGGTACATAGTCAGATTTTTGAATAATAAAAGGTTTCAATTCCTTTATAGCATGTGGATGTCCAGATTGCTTAAAGCTGCCAATTGTCTTGTTTGGTGTTAGTGAGTTGTAGCAGAGGTTGTAAGCTCATCTTGGCCCCCCGGCAATCCCATGGCAGGCCACCTAGAAGAGTACACATGCCCCAACTTTCTCCGCCAGACAAAATAATTAGCGACTGTCGTGACCATTTTAGTTTGATTTTTTTTTTTTTTTTGTTTTCTTAGGAAAAACCTTTAGCTAGACCGTTTGGCAACTTGGCATTCAGTTAATCCACTAAATCAAATCAGAGGTGGAAAATAAAATGAAAAGGAGTTGCGTAGGAGCAATACGAAAACTAAACAGAAAAACAGTTTATCCTCTGAAACTTGCCATCCGTACAGCTCTACATCTTGCAATTTATGTATTCTTACTTGTCCTTCTTTGCTTTCACAATATCAAGTCCTCTAAGTGAATTTTCAATTGTGAGTAGTTCATAAACCATTTCATTTTGGCCTAAGACACCATCTGTACCTGCAAAATGTGGATGGAACTAAATTTCCTTTGGAAAAGAAGCACGGCCAACCAACTCTTTCTAACTTATTTTACATTATAATCTAGTAGGTCCAACATCTCGTATCGACATTAATTTTTCACAATTCGCAAGTATTTGTCTATGGTCATTTATCCTAGTGATGTCATGTAACAATTGATCTATCAGTCTACTTTCATATTTCAACGGTATGTAAATCTCTATTCCCTCTAAAAATGAGTAGGTCTCAATTTCCTTTTATCTTCACCATTCGTATGATTTGCCATCCAACACAACCCAATATTATTTCCAAAAAGGGTGGTAGGGCAAGAAAATAGAAAATAAATGGGGTGTCGGGTTTGGACACCAATTTTTTTTTGCTCAATAACAGAATGAGGTTTTAAACTAGGTGCTTGTAAAGTTTGATGGATTAATTTTGAATACGGGAACACGTACGAATTTACTTCCGAAAGCTTTAAAGAAAAAAAAATGGAGTTGGAAAAGGATTGTTGCGCAAGAAATAGAGAAAAAAAATGAGGTATCGAGTTTGGACGCCAATTTTTTTTCTGCTCAATAACACAATAAAGTTTTAAGCTAGGTGCGTGCAAAGTTTGATGGATTAATTTTGAGTATGGAAACACGTACGAATTTATTTCCGAAAGCTTTAAAAAAAAAAAAGAGTTGGAAAAGGGTTGTTAGGCAAGTTATAGAGAAAAAAAATGAGGTACCGGGTTTGGACGCCAAATATTTTTTGCTCAATAACACAATGAGATTTTAAACTAGGTATATGCAATGTTTGATGGATTAATTTTGAGTACAGGAACACGTACGAATTTATTTCCGAAAGATTTAACCAAAAAAAAAAGTTGCAAAAGGGTTGCTGTGCAAGAAATAGAGAAAAAAATGAGGTATCGGATTTGGATGCCAATTTTTTTTTTGCTTAATAACACAATGAGGTTTTAAATTAGGTGTGTGCAAAGTTTGATGGATTAATTTTGAGTACGGAAACACGTACGAATTTATTTCTGAAAGCTTTAACAAAAAAAAAAAGAGTTGGAAAAGGGTTGTTGCGCAAAAAATAGAGAAAAAAAATGAGGTATTGGGTTTGGACGCCAAATTTTTTTTTGCTCAATAACACAATGAGGTTTTAAACTAGGTGCGTGCAAAATATGATGAATTAATTTTGAGTACAGGAATACGTACGAATTTATTCTCGAAAGCTTTAATTTGTTCGGGACCATGCCCTCGAGTAATTCTCACTTGAAGCAATGCAATAATTGAGCTAGAGAAAGCTTCACTTTTATTGGGCCTAACTGAATTCCGAGGCACCTCCTACATCCTAAACCAAAAGAAAGCAGCTCGAAATGATGCCCTTTCACATCTATTCCATTGTTGGCAAATCTCTTGGGTACAAAGTTTTCGGCATTTTCTAACCACACATTAAAAAATAGGTGCTAAATAATTGAGCTTCCTAAACAGCATTGAAGACGAGGGAATTCTTACAAACATAAAAAGCAATAACCGTGTTGGTAGAAGCATATGCAATTACACACCAAAACCACATGTTTTCATCAACTTATGACTTTTTAACACATCATCCTATATACTCAATGAACTGCTCAACATAAAAACATATGCCTTCTTTATTATCATTCCATTCTCAAGCTTCCCAAATATGGAAGACAGAAGAATTCTCACAAGCATAAAAAACGATTATGCTACTATCTTTCGCCTCCTGATGAATTTTTGTGTGATCATGCATTGCCTCCGCCTTCAGAATCGTTTAATTCATTTAACTTAGGATGTTGAAAAGAATTAGATGACTCATGTACAAATGAATAAAATATATTTTGATAAAAATACACAATTTTCTAAATAATGGGCATGCATAAATATTATCCCAAAAAATGCAAGTCAACAAAAGTGAGACGACTAATACCTTACTCAAAATGTTTTGATAGAATCTATTATGATACTCCACTATCTATTAATAAGAAAGCATTATCAATAAGCATTAAAATAGTTTACTAAAGATGAAACAATACTGCAATATCAAATGATTTTCATAATATGTACCTGACTAGTGAATAGGGAATATCCATTCATAATCCTTGGCGGCAATGATATATGATTGTTGCATCTATATAAAAAAAATGACCTCATTAATATAATATAATATAATGCTTTCATGGGACATTAAATTTCAACCAAAAATTAAATTAGTAACCTAAACTACTATATACCTGATTAGTGAACAGAGAGACACACCTGATTATGACAATTAAGATTTACTAAATGACCACCAATATTGCTAGGACAAAAGGTATTTTGAACTTGATTTGCATTTCTTGAATAATCCGATAAATGAGTTTCAACGTGTGTTGTTTGAACAATCAGCTCTACATTACAAAATAAGAAACATATTAATTGACATCATGTAGCATAAGAATAAATTAAACATATTAACTAAAACTCTATATCAATCAGAATCAGCTCACATTGACTTTCTACTGGCATCGAGGGTATTATTTTCTTAGTTTTTTCTTTCTTTTCTTCTCACTTGAGGCTTTAAGCCTTCCATAACTTGTTCTCTTTCCTTTCTTTTGAAGGGGGTCAAATACCAACATCTCACACAAAAGAGCATCATTATTATTATCATCACTAGCACCATCTGTCATAGCCACGCTTGAGTTATATGATGAAATTTCAGCTACTGTTGCATTTAAGTTCTTCTTCGCTATTCTCATTGTATTTTAATTTTGGGCTCACAAACTCATCACTTCAAAAGCATTTTGCATTAATGTGGAAAATCTATTAGAAATAGATGGACCTACTGACATTTCATGAGATTTATCATTCATATGTCCTTACTTCACACCTTTAGTCCATCTTTTCAAAATATAACCAGATGGAATGATTGAAATTGATGGGTTCGCATTCAACACGTGCAAAGCATAGCGACACAATTCGCACCTTTAGTCCATATTTTCAAAATATAACCAGATGGAATGATTGAAACTGATGGGTTCGCATTCAACACGTGCAAAGCATAGCGACACAACCACATTTTTTATTCAAATAACTCGCATTCACAAAAAATGGAAAAGTCAACAGGATTAAATCTGACAATTTGTTCACCTTGAATCCAATTACACTTGAGAGTGTATTCATAAACCAACCCATCGAAAGTAGTACTTGAAATCTGTTGGGAGACAATTTGCAAAAATTCATCATAAAACCTCTTAAAAATGGCCCGAGTATACACCGAAGCGGCATGCGTCAATATCCCATTATGCATAATATGCAATGTAGGCTGTCTACGAAAACTATAATCATCTTGACCTTCAGTCTCTCTCATATGTTTCAATTGTTCTTCATAGTAGTGGACAAATAATACAAGATTCGATGTCTTAGCCGACATTTGTTGGAAGACATTGTTAGTACTCTCGCTCCTTTGACTTGATGTTATACCATAAGTAAAAATATTGCAACCAAAAGCTGAATGCCATTTATATCTCAAGTCGTACAACCTTTGAAACCAACTATTATTCTCAGTGCCCCACTCCTTATCCATTTTTCTCCAAGTAGATTCAAATTCATCTTATGATCTGCATCTATACATAAATTTTGAAAAATATTTATTCTTAAACTCTGGCTTGTGATAAAGATGTCCAATGTTTTGATTAGCATTTTTCCCAATATGCCAAGTACATAAACAGTGTTGAGTATTCGGGAACACCGTTCGAATGGCTTTTGCCATTGCTTGGTCTTGATTAGTGAAAATGGTTTTTGGAGCCTTATTTCTCATATACTTCAAAAACACCTCAAATAACCATATAAATGAATTTGCGGTTTCATCCAATAAAAATACATAACCAAATAAAGTATTCTTCCAATGATGATTAACTCAAACAAAAGGCGCACATATCAAGTTATACTTGTTAGTACGATAGGTGGTATCAAAAACCACAATATCACCAAAACAGTCATAATCAAATTTTGACCAACTATCTCTCCAAAATAGATTTGTCAATCTACCCTATTGATCTACCCGTTGTGCATAGAAAAACATTGGATTTTGCATTTGCATACAATGAAATGATTCAAAAGATTTTGACAATCACCCCCATTCAATAAGATTTGATCCTTCACTTTGTAGAAAATTTTGACAATCATATAAGATAAAACCTAAGTTTTGGCTTCCTTCGACTTCATTGGCCAAGAATTTATATGCCATTGTCCACCCAATGCCAGCTTTAGCCATGTCAACTAAAACCCCTTGTATTAGAAATCATCCGTCTACATCTTATTAAGTGCTTTTGATGTTCTGGTATAAACTCATGATTATGCTCCAAAACATACTCCACGACTTCATGAACACCATTCTCAACCTTAAATTTGATAAAAGCAGGACAACCACATCTAACTTCAAGTTTTTTATATATTTTTTTCTTGATCAGATGAGTTGACAGAGTACCTCGCATAATTACACACAAAAACCCGTAGAGTAATTTCTCCTTTGTCGCTTTTTCTAGTCTTAGACTTCTTCACTCCAAAACCTTTGCATATAGTATAGGCCACATATTTATGATATGCTTCAAGTTCACTTGCAAAAACTATTCCTATTGTAAACTCAAAATCTTTTTCCAAGAAACAACTAATTACGAGCTGCCTTTTTTTCTAAGAGGATGGCTAGCAGAGCAAGAATTGAGTTGATCAAAGCCCCTCGAGCACGCCCTAGCCGATTGGTCAAACCGAAACTGCAAACCCACCATAGAGAGTGTGGCACCCCTCGACGGCCCCCGATCCGCTAGAGTCACCACAGTTCGCTTTTCCTTTTTTTCCCAAATAACAAGTCACTCTGATACCATTTTTAGTTGCAGCGGGTCCATACAACTTGGGGGTTTACATTTTTTTTTATTCGATCGGTCCCTTGCGCAATTTATATGCGGAAGCACATCCAACAACTCCCTTCCTTATATTCAGAAAACGATGCACACCTACTAAATATTTATAAGTAAAAGCCGTACACCTTCTATTTACTTAAACCAGATGGACATTGTTCATCGGTACATCAAAATGCCGTAGTCTTCTATATTCGGCTACACTCCAAAAGATGACCGACATTTCCTACAACAGTCATACACTCAAAGTCCATCGATCAGTGTCGGCGTCCAGGAGCTCCTTCCCTTACTATCCTCCTCCTCACAGTTATATCCAACCGTTCAAACCATCTACTAATCTGAAATGTTGGTCCCCAAAAGGGGTGAGTACAACCACTCAGCAGATAGGGAAATCTAGTAACAACTCAATGCATCAAGCAAATCATACATGCATTGCAGGCGTCACTCACCTTGAAGCCATGCGTAATACTATCATGCATCATTATAACAGTTTATGTCATCATCATCATGACATCATCACATTACACATGTCATATCATATATCATCATCATTATCATCACCATGCATATCATCATGCAGGTCATATCATCATTATCATGTATATCATCATGCATATCATATCATGATCATCATGCATATCATCATGCATATCGTCATCATCACCATCTTGCATATCATCATGCATATCATCATCATCATCATCATCATCATCATCATCATCATCATCATCATGATGCATATCATCATGCATATCATATTATCATGGGTGATCATCGTTATTTCACATCACATATCATTACCATCATCATGCATATTATCATGCATATCATACCATGGGTGATCATCATATCACATCACATATCATCACCATCATCATGCATATCATCATGCATATCATACCATGGGTGATCATCATATCACATCACATATCATCACCATCATCATGCATATCATCATGCATATCATACCATGGGTGATCATCATATCACATCACATATCATCATCTCCATCATCATGCATATCATCATGCATATCATACCATATCATATCATGAGTTAATTTTCATCTTTATCTTTAAATTTGATCACCACATCACCCTTCCTCGATTCATCAATTTTATCTCATATTTTACACTCGCATCTCATGCGAGAAAAACCTCCGGGCATGTATCCAAGATACAACCGGGCATCCGGCCCCCCACATTCCGGGCATCTCGCATCTCATCTAGCATCACGAGGAACCTCCGGGCATGTATCCAAGATACAACCGGACTTCCGGCCCCCCACATTCTGGGCATCCTGAAACTCCCAGGGAATCTCTGGAATTACGCCACCAAGCCACCAGACAACATCCTCCACCACAACCTCTTTCTCATCCACATTTATCCTTTCATCTCAATTTAACATGACAATTGGCATGGCATCAAACGAATCACACTTGCATTTCAATTCACATGTCATACACATGCCAAAGCTTAATCACATATGCATTTCAACTTAACACATGTACAAAGACCTCATCACACAAGTGCCACACAAATGGAATTGAATCCATGGCCAAATAGAAATCCATTTTATTTTATTTTATTATTTTATTATTTTATTATATTTATTTATTTTCATAAATAAATATTTAATATCTATGATTTTTCCAAAATCATAATATTCAAACAATCACTAATAAGATCACAATTTCATATAAAGTTCATGGCCAAATTGAATTTCTCATAATTTCACAATTTCCATGAAATAGCACCTTATATTCGGGTAGTGGCCAGACTTGCACAGTTTCCAAATAAATTTGATTAAAATACTCATATGGCCTTCAATAATTACGAAATTTTACAGGGTGATATCCAACACATTTTCGTACCTTTTTCATTAAGAACTCTAAGCCAAATTATTTCTTGATTTATTTCTACAACCCTACGAAGCTTCTGGAACCACGACCGTGACGTCCAGAACACTCATCTCCGAATTTCTTAGTTTTCACCCATCAATTCTCTTTCGTTTCTTCTGAAATTTGAGTATGTTATGTACCAAGATGTCCTTTACAAGTTTCATGAAGGGATCTAGGTCAAATAACCAGATTATGGTCACCATTTTAGGCCGTGAAATCTCGGGTGTCTCGGTACACCTCACCAGAATCAACCATCTCCAAGATCTAGCCGATTTACTAGGCTACACTCATTCATTTCTCTTCAAATTTGAGTATGTTGTAGATTAATGTGTTTCCTACAACTTTCAAGAAGACAAAAAAGTGAGATCTCCAACATAAATCAACATGCAAACAAGAAATCGACAAGAGGTCAGTGAAAATTTCGTAGATCTAAGTCTCCGTATAATAGAACTTTTGACCCCTCAAATCTCCATCGTTTTCTACAAATTTTTAGTATGTCATAGTACAAGACGTTAGCTTCAACTTTCATGAAGACACCGAAGCCAAAATCGAACTCCAAACCCACATGCGAGCTCGACTAAGATACTGACTACCACAAACCGAACGAAAACAGTCACATAGCTTGAACACATCCAACCCTTACCTCGGTTTTTCGCCCAAATCACACCTAAAACCGAACATGCAACCAACAAAAACAGACATGCAAGAGAAGTTAAGGACCCCACTTGCCTTAAAGGTGAACAAACGACGAAGAACGGCGACGATCGGACGGCGAACGAACGGCACACCCCTCCGGCTCCGCCTCCTTCCCTCTCGGTCTCTCTCCCTTTCTCTCAAACTCTCTCTCTTTCTCACCCTCTCTTTGGACGAATTGAACAAAGAACCGGCCACTCACCTTTCTCTCTCTCTTTTTATATCCCCATCTTCTCATGATTTGTAATCATTGCTTGCCACCTAAATGGACCAATGCATGGCATCCTAGTCTAGGCCAATGCATGCTTTTGTCCCTTGCCACTTGGCATTTTTATTTTTGAATTGATTGGGCTTGGGCTTAGGCCCATCCGGCCATTCCCTTGGGCTGGTCGAGCTCCCTCTTGGGCCCTAATGGGCCGACAAGCTTGGCCCACCAAGCTCTAGGCCAATGGGTCCAAGGCCCATTCCAAAAATAACCCTCTTTTTTTCTCTCTTTTTTTTTTTTTTGAATTCCTTCTATAAATATTTTTAAATTCCAATTTTCATCTTGGCCAAAGTCTTTGGGCATTTTTGTTCGTTGAAATTTAATTTATAAATCTTATGGCCAAGCATAGATTATTAATTTATCCTATAGTCCTAAATTCAAAATTTATAAACACAAGCGCAATAACACCTAGCCTTAAGAAAACTAATGGCTAGCACATAGACCATAGGTAATTTCATTACCTAATTATAGGCTTTAATTTCTCTAGAGGATGTCTTGAATTTTGGGATGCCACAGAGAGTCTCCAATGTGTGAACAAAAACTAACACATAGCATGAACCTTCCCAATATTAACATAACCCGACACTGAAACTTCAATCACAACATCGAATGAACTTGTGATATCACATACTAATAGCATAATCAGAACAAGGAAACAACTAAAGTTCATCTTTTGAGCTTCCAAGGCACGACCCAACACTCTATTCGGCACAAGAGACACACATCCCATTACGAACAACCTCCGCACCAGTGTAGCTTAATCTCAATCTCATCAAACACCTACCCATGATGCATCATCAAGCTAGAGTACACTTGCTCATCAACATGGAATAGAAATAAGAAAGAAGAATCCGTGACACCAAAAAGAGAGAGAGAGAGAGAGAGAGAGAGAGAGAGAGAGAGAGAGAGAGATGGACGACGTCTACCTGGCCGCGAAGGAGACGGAGACTCGGAGAGAGGTTGCTCGCGGGGTTAGCCAGTAAGGGCGCTCCGGAGAGGAAAGAGGGAGAGAGCAGAGCGGAGGTCGTGAGAGGGAGGCAAAGGGGCATCGGCGTGGGAGTCGGGGGCAACGGACTCCGACGCCGACGGAGGAACCGGCGAAGGCGGAGGTGGAGGGCTGTGGGCGTCGCGTTTCGTGTATGGCACCAGCTTCTTTAGCAACCTCGCCTCCGAGTCTTCCGGTGTGTGGGGGTCTCGCTCTGTGAGCGATGCTCACTGACATTGAGGGGAGCTCGAAGAGGCCTGCTTCTCTTCCGCGTGCTGCATCTGCGATACCGGGAACGCCAGAATGAATGACGGAGTAGCAACGAGTCCAAAGAGAGAAGCGAGCAAGCACTGGAGTAGCAGCGGTCGTAATGTGGTTCGTCGGCGACAGCAGGGGAACGGCCGCTCGATGCTCGGCGACGGCAAGGGAACGAGCACGGAGAGAGAATTTCAGATTCAAAAATTCGAAATGAAAGAAATGGAGAGGGACGTGCGTCCGAACGGCCGTTTTCTTTCTCAAACGAATGAAAGAGAAAAACGTCCGCAGTAAATGCTCTGACACAGGAGAGAGCGTGCAGGCTAGGAGGAGAGAGGGCATCGGCAGGCTAGGAAGAGAAGAGAGAGAGGGAAAGAAGGCAGAAGACACCAAGTGGGGCCCACCCCTCCACATGGCACCTTGTGAGTGGCCGGAGACCACGTTGACGTGGAGGTCCCGGACCGCCCAATATTTTCTCGTCTCTCTCACGTCCCTTTTCGCTCTGCACAGATTTTTCTCTACCCACTTTAACTTTTTCCTTCTGCAGGGCTTTTTTTTTTTTTTTGTTTCTCTTTGAACGAATCGAAGGTCCCCCTTTTCCGAAGCCATACCCCCTTTATTTATATAGAAAAACAAATCAATCTATTTCACCGATATATTGACCCAACCATTAAAGATAACCTAGAATTTTTATGAAGATTTTCGAGATAATCCATTTAACCATTAAAGATAAGGTTCCATTATCCAGCTTTAAAATCTTTCAAAATCCCGCTCTACAACAAAATATTCTATCTTATTGATTATTTCTTATCCTCTTTTTTTTTCATTTTCATTTTTCATCATTTTTTTCATTTTCATTTTTCATCATTTTTTTCATTTTCATTTTTCATCATTTTTTTCATTTTCATTTTTTTCTTTAAAAAATGACTTTTTTAAAGATAAATTGAATACTAAATGAAAATGAAATGCTTGATAAAAATAGTCAAAATTTTAGGTGTCAACAGTCATTGAGCTAGTCGCCAATAATTATAACCATTAGTAGACATACAATAATTAAAATGCATATAATTGCACAGAGCTTAAACTAGGTTAAGACTAGGTTATCAACCATCAGGAGAGAGAGAGAGAGAGAGAGAGAGAGAGAGAGAGAGAGAGAGTATAGCAAACATCATTACGCATCTTAAACTTTGAAATCAGTATGAAAAAACTCATGATGTCTCTTGCAGGAATAAGAGTCGCTCAACTATTTCTGAAAAATCGTGAAAACTATGAACTACCCTGCTTTGCTAAGAAGATGAAAAACAAAAGAGTTATTTTTTATACGCTGAAAAAAGAGAGAGTATGTACATCGTCGGAATAAATGAGATTTGGTAAGATAGGTTGGAAGATAAGCAAAGCAAACGTCCAAGTCAGTTAGCGACAATTCCCCATAATTTAGATGATATTCCATCAAGATCAAAGCCTAACCTCTTTAGGGAAGTGATGGTAAGTCCTGTGGGAACCAAGAATAGTACGAAGGCAAATGAGGCACAATATCATGTCCATTAGTAATACATATTGTATTTGGCACACAGCCACTATAGTAAGATCCAAACACTGCATTTTCAATACGAGGTTGTCCAAACATTAAAATCTGAACATTCTGTGCTTCATGATTGACCTAGAAATGAAGTGTCCCCAGTTATATAAGTAGATCAGGTGAATGCTGGTCTGGAAACAAATAGTTTCAGCACACATAATTAGACAGCCAAATAACTTGAATGCTAATACATCAATGACCCCATCAAGACGGACGAAAAAAAAAACAATGTGCATCAAAAACCATATGTTACATTTCACATACATTGGTGAACAATAGAGCAGCCCTTTCTCTCCATGAGGTTTGAAGGTCCAGCGTTACTCTGTCAAGTTACCATCCACAATTTTCCCAACACCAAACCCCACACCCACAATAAAACCAACCCCACCCTCAGCTTCAAAAAAGAAGAAGTTAACAATATGGAATAGTGGGATTGGGGGTGAATTCACAATCGAGGAGCATTTACATGCTGCCACAAGAAGCGATTGGATGTTGATGGCGTGAGTCATATCCTGGTAATGGCATAGACAAAAAATTCTAGGTTCATGGTGAAAATGCCCCTTGAACTCCAAAACTTACTGTCATAAATAACAAAGGAGAAACTAAATTGAAAAAAAGGGCCACAACTCATGGGCATGATGTCATAATCGGCTCAGAACAGTTTTTAGCAAGAAATTTTAAAATCATTTGTTTTAGGACAGGATATTGTGCTTGCTGCTAGTACTTTGAGAAAAAGTATATTCTAAAGCTTATCCAACCTATGATCATGGGCCGTAGGAATGTTTGACTCTCAAAAAATGACCACTTGTCATGGAGAGAGAACAATGGGACATGACTTTGGGGTGGGTACCATTTCTGGTACCAGTTCCGCAACAGTGCCTAGAAAAGTACACTGGACCACTCTTTTAGACAAAGCTGAGACCAAAAACTTAATTTAGACATCGTCGAACTGGCTCCAGCCTACAACATATCTGGCCCAGTAGTTCGACTGAAGAGGAGTTGCTTCATTTGATTAGGGAGAGACAGACAGCAACATCACACAAAACACAAACTTAGGATCGATATATAATCTATCTTAAAATGCTTTAGCACTTTAATGAATAGTTATATGTCCATACCATAAACATATCAACAATCCCATAAAGTTTCCAACAAATGAACTTCGTAATGAATAGTTGGATGTCTTTACCCACTACATTTAAGTATTCAACTAACTCGAAGCTCCAAATCTTAACATGTACGACTCAATTCATAGAACTAGATACTTCGATAATTAGTGGTTTGCATAAAGACTGTGTGCACCCCATTCTGCTAGTGTTTTGTCTATCAGTTTATCTAACCAAAACGTAAGAAAACAAGATACTATGTATGATCAATTGTAAATACAAATATGAGAGCCATAGAAAGTTCAAGATCCACGTAAAGAGTCTAGACACTTCAAGTTAGAGTTGGCAGAGAATTCCCGATAACTCCTAACAGACCAAAAATGAACATTTAGAAGAACATGATAGAAAAGAAACCAATAAAATTAACAAGTCTCGAGCATAACAGTTTTTCAATTTATCTTACCAAAAGATCGAGTCTACATGAGGATGCCATAGCCCCTCCCATAGAATGCCCTGTCACCATGGCGTTGATGTCTCCATATAAATCCTTGGCTCTTATAACAACATCCAAAATACTAGGTCTAATTGTCGTATTGTGATAAGCAAAATAGAATCCATGATGAACCTCAGCAAACAATCAATAGAATAAGACCATAACTCAATCCAAATCAAAAGTATCCCCAGGTCACGAGAGGCTTGTCATCTCTACAAGCACCAGGCATGCCGGGGTAATTTATGCCAAGTTGTTTCCAATAGAGATCTTCAACCCAATTTTGTATGCTGTATACATAAATAGAAGTATTCACTAACTGAAAAGCTCAAATAATAAAGAGACGTGACAGAATTTTTCACAGAAAAAAATTAGTGAAGTATGTGAGGATTGAACAAATCCATTGACACAAATTGTTCATGGGAGAAAATTGAGTTATTTGGGCCTTGGAGGATTAACAGGGCATCTCCTCATGACTCCATCTGAGATTACAAGAAAGTAACTTCCGTGTCTTGGTGGAAATGATTCACCCGTTTTCTGTTCATGTGGACAATAGTCCCATGTGCCTTGTGCACGCATTCACTGAGGCTGCTCTTCTTACCTTAAATTTTCATCAAATCTTTTGCAAGTCGATTGCAAGAGGAGGAATTGCAAAACTTAACGTGCATACCTATGTTCTTGGGTACCTCTGAAAGCTATAACCACAGCATTACGGTCCCTGGCCATCCTAACATATGCCTATATATATGTAATAGTTTAGAAATAGAGACAAACAACTAGATGCAATTCAAACATAGAGGCATCACAAGCGTCCAAATTGATAGGCCACTATAAAACGAATTATAAACCTATAAGCAGTGCTGAATGTCGACTATCAATTCAATGACTTCGAACCCTTGCTTTCACATCAAAAAGGCATTAATAACCAGTTCAGAAGCTCATAAGACGAGGCAACATATGCCCACAAAATCTCATCTTAAAAAATTGGGTATTTAGTACTAAAGATCCATTCTTCATGCAACCTTAGCAATAATGCTACGTTAAAAAGTAGTCAAATTACCTTGGTCTTTCCATCACATCTTCCAACTAAAAAGTTCTTTCAAATCTGACATGTAAACATGCAATAGAAAGCATTGCATTAAATTACAATTTTATTGTATTGAAATGGTGAAACCTGATGAGTAACAACGAGCTCCAGGTCAACGAGAGAATCTTTATAAAGGGCACTTACAGCCGATGCATACTCCACCAAAATCGTGGCAAGAGCGTGATTGTAAACAGCTTTGTGAGCCTTGGACCTCACTCTAAGTTTTGCATTTACCAGTAGAAAAAATTTCAGATTGAAATGCAGTCACAAGCTCATTCAATCACAAGCAATGAATCGAGTTTCTTATTTCTCTTGCAAGCTATTATGACAAATCAAGTGAGGGGAACACTTTAAGGAAATGTCAACTCATAACAATATTTAGTATATTTTTGCAGTTCTTCTTCGTGACTAAAAGAACTATTTACACAATTTAATGTGAAGAAAGGGGAATAAGAAAATAACATAAGACTCCGCTTTCCTACAAAGCTACTCCACTAAAACCTACAGGCTACAGTCCATAACTCGACTGAACAAAAGCTGAATAGGCCAATATTCAATCACTCTAAAGATGCTCAACAAACTTTTTCCCCAAAGTAGAAACGGCATAGTGAGATTCGCATCAGACAAATATAAGGAAATTCAATCAATCTGACCATATTCCAGGTGTAGCACTGATCCAAACTCAGTAATAGGGGCACACATGATAAAATTTCTACTTCGCTATTTATCTTTTCTCTGTTCCCTAGAACAAGTTTGAAACAGAAATCCGTTTGGTAACGCAATTTGATTTTTCTATTTCTGGAACAGATTTCTATTCCAAAAATATAATTGAAGAAGAAATCACTCAATTTCTGAAATAAAAATTGAGAAATCAATTTCTGGTTAGAAATCAATTTCTGTTTCAGAAATTTTGTCATGCGCACCCTATTTCTAAGTAAACATAATGCAGTCAAATACTCAATAAACATCCAATTGTACACCCGCGGGATCGTTCAGCCAGAGTTTGCCCCATTCAATCAGGCACTATAGCTCTACGACGCAATCAACAATTTCCCTCAACCCTGAATACCTAATCTGCCAAATTCACAATACAAATGTCACTGTCCAGGCTCAAAACCAACGTACTCAATAATCCTAGAGCCTGGCTGTTCGTACCTTATCACTATCAAAACTCCCGATCCAAACTGATTACATGAACGCGAGTAGCAATCGCCTCTTGCCCCACTTGCGGCAATCATGTCAGAACCACCATTGCCCTCAACGGTGACCCATTCTGCTCCATATTCTTTACGATCTTTTCCGATTTGCCCTCGGGATCTTCTTCCGTTGGTGGCCATATTCGGCGTGACGTTCAGTGATTTCATCGTTTCCGAGAGGGTACTGAGGGAAGTTTCGCTAAAATCGGGACGTTTACGAAGCCTTCACGGCAACGTCCTCCGTCGGGTTATTTTAGCCGAGAGAATGAGACGTGCTCTTTTGGGGTTCGGTCTTCCCTCTTTTGGAGATCTCCCTCCCTTTGACGTCTCCACATCAGCATTTTGACCAAGGCTTGGTTCAATTAGTTGGTTCACACTAAATTCTAAAGAATATGCTAAATTAAAGTTAATATTATTTATCATTTCATTTGAATCCATGGAGGGTACGTGAAAATGCAATTGATCCATTATGGTCGGAGGCTTCTCGAGTTAAGAGTTTTCAAATTCATCTACAAATCGATCTAATGACTCGAATTATTCATATTTAAAAAGAATGTAATTGAACTCAAGTAAACAACCAATCGAGCTTAATTATGAATTATGGATTCCACTTCTCGTGAGAGTTCGAGAAGGCAACTTGCTATTGCATATTGATTCTTGAATACTCTCTCTGAATACTTATGCTGAATTGGATCCAATAGTTCCTATGTTTTTTAAGATAAAAGTACCTATAGTTTTTTTAATTGAGTCATTTTGTCTAAAATTCTATGGACTATTATGATGTGACTTTTGAAACCGATCAATATCTTGAAAATCATGATATCATCATCTGTAATTGCTTGATTGAATATATGAGTCGCACAATTGTCGGGATTGAATACTTTATGAGTAAAAGAACACCAAACATAAGAAAACGTCCATAAACTTTGAGAACAAAAGTCAGAGCAGTGACTGACGCGAACACGAATTACAATTACCTCTTGCCCCGCTTGCGACAATCAAGAATATCATAACAACCATCACCCTCAATCACCACATGTTCCGCTCCATATTCAGTACAATCTTTCTTGATTTGCCCTCGGGATCTTCTTTTGTTGGTGGGTATCTTCGATGTTAGATTCAGTGATTTCATCGTTTACGTGAGAGCACTGAAGGAAGTGTCGTTTAAAATCAGGATGTTCGGAAAGACTACGCGGAAATATCTTGTGTTGTGTTTTAGCCGAGAGAGTGAGACGCGCTTTTGGACAAATTTGTGCAGTTGAAACTATACACTAAAGTTAAATTGATATCATTCATCTGTTTTATTTATATTAGCGGAGGTATATGAAACTTTCATAATGAAAGTGCAATTACTCCATTACGGTGGCAAGCTTCTCAAGTCAAATATTTTCAAATTCAATCTTGAATTAATCCAATAATTTGTGTTATTCAAACTTGAAAAGTTTGTGTTTGAACTTGAGTGATGGGCAAATTGAACTCAAGTGTGAATTATAGAACCAATTCCTCTTGGGCTGAGAGAGGGTTCAAGAAGCGACTTATTATGACGTATCGATTCTTAAATATAGAATACTTGTGTTGTACTAGATGCAATAGTTTTTGTTTTTCTTTTGGATAAACAAACTTATCATTTTTTGAGTTGATTCAATTTATCTAAAATTTATGAACTATTTTATAATATGAATACATTTGGAATTGATCGCTATCTTAAAAATCATGGCATTGTCATCCCAAAAAATGCTCAATTGAATACATGAGCCGTACGATCATTTGGAATTAAACACGTAACGTGTGAAAGAATATGATATAAAAGAAAAGGTCCACAAACTTGGGAACATAGTCATCGGACCTTTTCACCACCTATGTGCCATAGGTGGTGGCTCTCACAAAATTTATGTTGGTAGTGGAAAATTTATAAAATTACAGAGAAATTAGTATACGAAACAACCAGCGGAAGTGAAGAACAAGGTGTAATTTAAGAACGTGAAGGAATGAAACGGTAGACTTTTGCAGAGAACAATCCTCAAAATATCTTCATTTTATAGGTATTGTCAAATAAATCAATCACTCATCAAACTTAGGTGCTGGTAAGCACAAAACAGATTTATACACCTCTCATGTTTTTATCGGATACATACACTACTCGTTCACGTGGAAGGAGTTCAATAATAAAGAAGATTTTTTTTTTGAAGAAACGTGCTATTCTTACTTAAAAGGAGTCTTACAAGACATAGAAGGACTAATGTCCGAACATAATATATTCCATAGAGGCAAAGGAGGATTAATCCACCAGTTCCGAGGAAGCTTGTTCTCTCGGTGGGTTCGTGCAATCCAGTCTGCAGCACGGTTTTCTTCTCGGGTACAACAGCTCACCTTTACATTCGCACATTGCTCCAGCTCTTGCTTGCATTGTCTGACTACTTCTTTTAAATTCCATTGAATATTGGCCCGGCCCATTACCTGTTCAACTGCTGGAAGACAATCACTTTCACAGATCCAGCGAAGTGATTGACTTCGGAAGTCCTGCACGTGCCGCATCTGGAAGCCTTTCATATAAAAGCAGCCGTGAAAAAGGGCTTCGACTTCCGCCTCTTGCGATGAAGAAACCCTAGATGTGAAAGCAAAGCCCTTGATTATTTGCCCTGACAAATCCCTCACCACACTAGCAACCGAGCAGAGAAACTCGCCCTGATTCCAAGATGCGTCGACATTCAACTTCAGATATGGTCTATCCGGTGGTTTCCATTGCTAAGGTAAGTTGCGATTAGTGTTGGGTCGATTCTTTCTCTTCTGTCCATGGGTACAGATCGAGTGCTGATCTTGTGCACATCTCAGGGTATCAGCAAAGATCGGTACTTTAGCTCGAAAGATCCATCCATTCCTTGCCTTCCATATGTGCCAGAGGATCAATCCTATGTATTCCCAGTCAGGTATGTCTATAGTCGTACGAAAAGCTTCCATAATCCACTTGTCTGTTCGGGTGATCCTGCTTGTTGGACTAAGACCCTTACAAGTTGGATCTTCCCATATGCGTTTTGTCCATTTACACAAAAAGAACAGATGTTCAGTTGTTTCTACCTTCGTATAACAGATTGGACAGAATGGGTCGGTAAGAAGTTTTCTTCTGTGTAGATTTTCCTTCGTGGGGATGGCGTTTTGACAGAGAGCCCATAGGAAAGTTCTGATTTTCGGTGGCACTGCAAGGCTCCATATTCTTGTCCATAAGGTATGTGGTGGTCTAAACGAACAGGAGGCCTTATTGTTGTCTTGCTTTGTGTTTACTACAATTGCTCTATTGTAGCCGCTTTTGACAGTGTATCTCCCATTATTATTACCTGTCCAGACTAGGTAATCTGATTGCGGTTGTGGGTTCAGTGGGATAGCTAGGATCTCATTGACTATATCTACATTATAGTTTTGTTGAACCTGCTGTACATTCCACTCTCTGGAATCTTCATGTATGAGCTCAGATAGCATCAGTGGTTCTGAGGGATTGATTTGTCCACCTATTACCCCTTGCATTTACCATTTATCTGTTCGAATACGAATAGATTTTTTACCATCCCCAACTGACCATTTAATATTTTCTTTGATTGTATCTCTGCCAAGTATCAAACTGTGCCATCCCCATGAAGGACGTTGGCCCGTGCTTGCTATCTAGAGGTCTCCATCGGGGAAATAGATTCCTTTCAGCACTCTACTACATAAGGCAGAAGGAGAATTTGAAAGCCTCCATACTTGCTTGCCTAACATGGCATAATTAAAGGTAAGCAAATCTTTGAAGCCCATTCCTCCTACATCTTTTCGAGATTTCATCACCTCCCAATTTTTCCAATGAATTCCCCTCTTATTATCATCTTTTTTCCACCAAAATGATGCAATTCGATGTTCGATTGCTCTGCATACAGATACTGGTAACTTGAAGATGGACATAGCATGCATAGGTATGGACTGAACAACGCTTTTAATCAGCACCTCCTTCCCTGCCTTGGTAAGTAATTTCTCTTTCCACCCTTCAAGCTTTGTATTGACCCTAGCTAATATACATGCAAAAAGTTCTTTCTTTGATTGGCCCCAATCTGTGGGAATGCCCAAATACTTCCCGTTTTTTCAAACACCGAAACCCTTAATTCCGTGGCCATATTTCTTTTCAATGTTAAGGGACAATTGGCACTAAAATACACCCCTGATTTGTTTAAGTTTATGGCTTGTCCCGAGGCATAGCAGTACTGCTTAAGTATCAATGCCAGATTTTGACATTCCATGAGAGTACCATCTATAAAAAAGATAACATCATCCGCGAACAATAGATGTGATAGTTTAGGACAAAACCTATTTAACTGAATGCCTTTAATACTGCCATCTGTAGTTGCTTTATGCATTAGCCAAGTGAGAACATTAGAAACCAGAATAAATAAATAAATAAGGTGATAGGGGGTCGCCTTGTCTGAGTCCTCTCGAGGGATGGAAGAAACTGGTAGGTTCTCCATTTATCTTCACGTTGAAAGATAATGTAGACACACATTGCATTATAAGTGTTATCCACTTTTCACAAAATCCCATATGCTGCAATCCCTCAGAAAGTCTCATTCAATTTGATCATATGCTTTCTGCATGTCTAATTTAAGTATGGCCTGATGTTTTTTCCTCTTTTTTGTGATGCGCAGTTGGTGCAAGACTTCCTGCACAATGAAGATATTGTCCTGTATCTGTCTGCCCTGGACAAATGCACACTGCTCCGGTTCAATAATAGATGATAACCACTTCTTTAGTCTATTTGCTAGAAGTTTTGAAATTACTTTATAACTGAAGTTGCATAGGCTGATAGGTCTGTATTGACTTATATTTTCAAGGTTTTTCACTTTCGGGATTAAGGAGAGATGTGTCTGGTTAAGTAAGGGATCAAGAAGCCCTGTCTGGAAAAAAATTCAGAACTAACTGAAATAGGTTAGTTTTCACAGTATCCCATGAATTTTGATAAAACATACCACTGAAACCATCTGGGCTAGGTGCTTTGAGGGCTCCCATCTGCTGAACAACTTCCTAGATCTCCTCAAGCGAAGGTACAGCCACCAGATCTTCGTTTATGTGTTGTGTTATAGGTGAGGGGCACTAGTTGAGAACAGGTTGGTACTGCCTTGGACCCTCTGATGTATATAACTCTTTGTAGAATGACAGAATATTATTGCGAATCAATATAGGATCTCTACACCAGATTGCATCTTCTAGTTGCAGCATAGTTATTCTATTTCTTTGCCTCCGTTGTATAGTTGATGCATGAAAAAATATGGTATTCTTCTATCCCCATTGCATCCACTTAATGCGTAACCTTATATCCCAAAATTGTTCCTCTTGTCTGCGTAATTTCTCTATTTGATTAATAATGCTCTGTTTTTTCTTTCTGCTGGTGTGTGGGTCAGACTGATTAGTAAGCTCTGTAAGAGCCATATTTAGCTTTGTTATCTACAACCTTGCATTGGCAAACTTGTCTTTACTCCATTTTGCCAATGCTTTTGATGTCGCCTTTAATTTTTCTGAAAAGGTGCATGGTGAGTTAGATTTAGGTTTCCAAGTTTGTTGAATAAGTTCATAATACTCTTCATGCTCTGTCTAGAAAACCTCCATTTTGAAGGACCTCTTTGTGCTTGTCTTCCCAGGATGGAGTCGAAGAATAAGAGGACTGTGATCTGAGCCAATAGCTGGAAGGGCTTGTACTCCAGCTTCAGGAAAGGTAATTCTCCACTCCAAGGTGCATAGTATTCTATCTAAGCGTTTCTTCACAAGATCTGCCCCCTCTCTATTATTGGCCCATGTAAATGCACACCCATGACTATCCACATCCATTAAAAAAAGGTCATTGATCATATTTCTGAATGCTGCTATACGACTGTTGTCAGCCTCTTTTTTCCTAACTTTCTCCCACACATACATGATCTCATTAAAATCGCCCATGCAGATCCACGGCCAAGAGTTGCTGGGTTTAATGCGTCCCAATGTTTGCCACAAGGTCAGTCTCTCACCAAAATTGGTAGATGCATGAATAAAAGTAATTTGCATATGTTGCCTGCTATCTGGGTCCATACAAGACACCTCAATATAGTGCTTTGAACTTGTTTTTACCTTCACATATGCTTCCTCATGCCAAAAAAGAACTAAACCCCCTGCTGTACCTGAAGGATTCACTAGGAAGATTTGTTGGTAAAGTAATTTTTTGCAAACTTTTTTCACCATTGCCTCTTTATTTTTTGTCTCCATAAGAAATAGAATACTGGGCCTTTCTTTAGCTGTTAAGGCTTTTAGCTCTTGAATTGTCAGGGGGTTGCCCAGCCCCTGACAATTCAAACTAACGATTTTCATGGCGTCACAGGTGGCTTATTAGGGCTAGCCACCAAAGCCCATTCTTGTCCTTCTGCAACCAGTTTCACAAGAGTATCCAGAAACGCAGTATCATCAATCAGGAAAGGGGTTTTCTCAGATATACACTTCTGTTTTTTTGCCTTCTGAACTTTCATGTTCTTCTTACTGCTTTTCCCTACTTTTGATAGGACTTGTTTATGGTTTTCAAAGCATTGTACCTGTTTGTCATGGTCTCTGACTTCGTTAATAGACCCTTCATGAATTGGAGCTATCTCTTTGCCAAGGGAGCTGTCGAGTCTTCTTTTGCTAGAAGCTCCAAGTTGTATATCGGGTGCTCCTTCATGAACTATTATATCCATACCACCTGATTGGGAAGGTGTAATAGGTACCGTTTCCTCCACAATAATGTCTTCTTCAATTTTGCCATAAAAAGTTTCCCAATAAGGGCTATGCTCACTTGCTTCTGATTTCAGCCAGGGCCCATAGGATCTAATTTTGTTGTTTCCCCAAGGTGACTGTTCATAACGAATGTCAGCACAATCAGAGGCATAATGCCCTATTCTCCCACAAGAATAACAGAAGTGGGGAAGGCGCTCATACTTGAATTCCACCCATAGCCATTTGGATCCAATATCCAGGATTGCCCCCGATTTCAGTGGTACGTTCAGGTCAACTTCTATTCTCACTCTTCCTCCTCTCTGTTGATTTCCTGTAGTATCAAGTCTAACTTCCATGACTCGACCGATTCTACTTCCCAGGTTTTTGAAGACTTGCTCTACCCTCCAACTAGGGGGGACGCCTCCGATACGCACCCAAAAGGCAGCCTTAGTAAACTCGTCACAATGCTCAGGAATTTCTGGCTCACACTGTCTTAATACTAGCAGGTTGCTAGAGTACGACGAAGGTGATGCCTTCATAATTCTTTCTTTTTCCTCCTCCGATTGAAAGATAAAAGTAAAGAGCCCCGGTTCTTTTTGTGCACAGATAACAGTGTTAGCTTTCCACGCTTTTTTCATGGTGGAAACAAATGCTGGGAAATTGACATTAGGTTTAGAGAAGAGCTTGCCAAAGAGAGTGCGTGTACATTTCTCCTTTTTGGATTGAGAAATTTCAGGGGAGACTTCTACAACATCTTCCTCATACCAAAGGTAACTCGGTCGTTTACATAGTGCTGCCACTCGCAGTTCATTTTCTTCTTTTCTCTCCATGTAGACTAATGTAAAATTTTACTAGATCAATCTACCAGCCCCGCTGATCGAGAATACCCTTGTTCCTCACAGACACTCACTCAAACGACCAGCACAGAGGATCGAGAATGCTCATATTTCTTAAATATAGAAAGCCGATCTACCAACATTCAGACTCGACAACTCTTGCTGCCCCAGCTCCTCCGCTATAACAAGAGCCATCGACTGAAGGAATCAACCAGAACAAAATATCCACCCAATCATCCAGTATCCGAAGAAACCCAGAGATAATCCGAAGGCTAATCTGCTAAATCCAAGCTTATGCAGGAGGGTGATGGCTAGATCTGCGCAAACCACTATTCAATTGGCAATTCCGACTGCAACCCAGCCCCATTGGGGATTTTTTCCTTTTTTTTTTTTTTCGCCTTCGAGATAAAAGAAATAGAAAAAAAAAAAAAAAAAAAAAGGAAGGAAAGGAAAAGAAGATTATGGAAGCAAGAAGGTCTTAGGGTTTGGGAAGGGAAGCACTACCATGGCGGTAGAGAAACATACGCATGAAGGTCTTAGGGTTTGGGAAGGGAAGCACTACCATGGCGGTAGAGAGACACTCGCATAGGCGAGAGAGAGTTTAATAATAATAAAGAAGATTGAACATGAAAAAAATTGTAGCCTACCCCTTAACACAGTGACCTAAATGACTGACGGATTGGACTATCTTTCATGAGTTCACAAATTTGAATCACATTGTGAGCAAATCTTTGGCGAGTCTATATTCCGAGCATTTGTTATTTTATACAGATGTATTTCCTGATTTTGCTCCTGTTCGAAGATTTCTTCCAGAGAAGTCCAACCACAAGTAAGATCACTGGCGACGGCAGTCCAATTGATGACGCCGCTATAAAATTGGAGCAGCGTGAACGGTGAAATGATTTGAATACAATGATGAAAGGAGCATATCTCGGTTAGTACCTCTCGGAGGACTTCACGCGAACAAAAAGACTTGACCTTTCAATGTCAAAACGGTGCTGTTAGATGCTAGATTTCAGGTACATGTGAATTTAGAAAAACTGACCCCCACCTCCCAAAGGAACCTGGTAAAATGGAATGGTTGATCCCCCATTGAGGCTTTCTCTGCGAGGAGCTGGGATCCTGGAGCTACCCAGCTCGATTGGACCCTCGTGAGCCTTGAACACTAGTCTTCCAGAAACTGCAAGTCAATAAAGACACTACCAGACTCAATCTGGAATTAGGAATCACTTGCTGAGTTTGATAAATTGAACATGCACACAGAGAAGCTACCTAGTTTGGTTGGGAACATGAAGCATTTGAAAGTATTAAAGATGAGATTCTCTGTCATAAGAACGATAGCTGGTGCAGTATGGAAGCAGGAAAAGCTAGAAAAATAGGTGCAGAGCTTAGTGAAAATTTGCTAATAGAAATTCCCATGGCATCCAGAGATATTCATCTTGGAAGACTTTGAAATTGACGTGTTGGGATACACCAAGTAGTAAGGCTCCTAGAAATTTTTATCTGTCAGCATATTCATATCGAGCTGATAATGGCATTTCCGATCTCTCGAACTTGAAAAGCTTGAGAGATTTGTTGTTGGGATGCCGAAAGTCTCCTTGCCCTGTTGCCGTTTAAGCTTGTGGAAGATGCTATCTCCCGGTGGATCAGTAGGTTAAACAAATTGGAGTCTTTAGAGTTATCCTCTTCAACAATGACCACCATCATATCACTATATATTGCACAGCTTTCTCATCTCAAGAGACTTGAATCCTTTAATGAATGTCTGTGATGCCTCCCAACGCTTTCCTCAAGTTTATCACCCTTACGAATCAAACATTGCCAGTGGATGCATACATTGAGTGACCTATCAAACTTGAAGAAACTATCGAAACTTATAATTGAGTATCGCCCCACTTTACGACAATCAAGCATGTTGGAACAATCATCACCCTGTAACGCGACTTGCTCCTGCTCCATATTCTTTACAATCTTTCCTAGTTTGCTCTCGGGATTTTATTCTGTTGGCGAGCATTTTTAGTGTCGCATTCGGTGATTTACATTGTGTACATAAGAGCACTAAAGTAAGTTTTGCTAAAATCGGAACATTTAGAAAGGCTGCATCGGAATGCCTTCTGTTGTATTTTAGCCCAGAGAATGAGACAAGCTTTTGGACATAAGGGCATTCTACTATTCAATTAATTGGTTACTATACACTAAAATTAAATTTGATATAATTGATTTGTTTATTTATATTAGTGGGGTTATATGAAATTGCAATTACTCCATTATGGTGGCAAGCTTCTCAAGTAAATTTTTTCAAATTCAGTCTTGACTTAACCCAATAATTCGTGTTATTCAAAAGTACAAGGAAATTAGTACACAAAACAACAAGTGGAAGTGAAGAACAAGGGGCAATTCAAGAGCGTGAAGGGTGTAACGATAACTTTTTGTAGAGAACAATCCTTAATTCTCCTCATTTATGGGTAGGGTTGATTAATCAATTGCTCATCAAACGTAGGTGCTCATATGCATGAGACAGATTTATATACCACACATACCTTTATCAAATTCATACATGACTCATTCACGTGGAAGGAGTTGAAAAAGAAAGAGAGATGAATGTGAAAAAATTGTAACCCAACCCCAAATGCGACGACTTAATCATAAGCGGGTTACACTATTTTTCATGAGTTAACAAATTCGAATCGCATTGTGAGCAGATTCTTGGCGAGCTTGTATCCTACGTATATTGCTACCTCATGCGTAGATATTTCCTGATTTCTAGCACGCCAGTAAGATAGCAACGACAGGCCTATATACGTATCCAAACTGAATAGTTTTGGTTCAAACTTAACCTTCCACGGTGAACGTGAGACCGTAACGTCAGAGGGGGAATCACGTTTGATTTTTCCTCTCTATCCTCTTGATATGCGAAGGCAAAAATCGCAGCCCATCAAGAGTCGGTTGCGTCGGGCAGCAAGGCCAGGTCGGACCACCTCTAATCCTCAAGCCGCAGGTCGCATCTCGCGCGGGAGCCGACGCTGCCTTCAATTCAGCGGCAGATTTTGCCCCCTCTCTCTGACTGGCAGGGAATCTTCGCGCCACTCACATGCAGCGAAAAATGAAAAGAACAACCGAAGGGAAAAAACCACACCCGAAAAGATAAAAAGGAACAGCAAGAAAAAAAATTAAAACAAAAATGCAAAAAGACGCAAAAAACCCTCCTCTGTTTCCTTCAGTTTCCGACTCCGAATATCCCACCATCCCCCTCCGACTCTCTCCTCCTCCCATTTTTATTTCAGATCGTCACTTCGGATTCTCTCTCTCTCTCTAGAACGAGCAGCGACAACCTTGATTGGTTGATCTCTGCCAAAATAGGTTCTTTAGCACTGCCATGGCCAAGCCCTCGAACCAACGGGTGTTGTCCGATGCCTCCGAGGAGGACGAGGAGGACGAGGAGCAGCAGCAGCAGCGGCTCAACGATTGTTGCTTCTGCGGAGGTAGACCACTTGTGCTAGTGCAAAACGATTGACGCACTTGCGTTTGCCCTGTGTGTGGTGACGGTTGCTACCATCGTTGTTTCTGCTATTCCGTTCAAAGATATCTTCCAAAGGAGTCTAATAATCACAAGATCACTGGGGATGGGCAGTCCGATAATGATGCTGCTATATAAACCATGGAGCAGCGTGAACGGTGAAATGATTTGTGATTATTAGTTCGATGACCTTGAACACCTGATTTCATATCCAAAGGCATTAATAAACCAATCAGAAGCTAATAAGAGAAGGCAGCATATATGCCCACAAAATCTCACCTGAAGAATTGGCCATTTAATACCAAGGACCTATTCTTTAAGCAGCATTAGCAACAATGTCATATTAAAACGTAATGCTCCTCTTTCCCATAAGGCTATTTCACTTGAACCTACAAGCTACAGTCCATTACTCAACTGAAAAAAAGCTGAATATCTGCTAGTCAATTACTATGAGATACTCGACGAATTTAATCCCCAAAGTAGAAACAGCAGGTTGAAATTCTTGTGTCGAACAAATATAAGGAAATTTGATTGATTTGACCCTATTCTAGTGGTAGCATCGATCCAAACTCGCTAATCCAAGACCTTAATAAAATCAACCAAATACAACACAACGCTGTCAGTCATATGCTTTGAAAACATCCAAATCTACACCTAAGGGATCATTCAGCTATAGTTTGCCCCCATTTGATCAGGCACTAAAGCTCCACCACATGGTCAACGATTTCCCCAACCCCAAAATGGCTAATTAGTCAAATTCACGACACAGATCTCACTTCCCTAGGCTCAAAACTAACGTACTCGATACTAGAGTCTATCCATACAAACCTTTTCACGATCCAGACTCTCAATCCGAATCAAGTCAAGGATCGCAACCATAACTCATTACATGAACACAAATTGCAATGAAGCATTGTCAGACCAACCATCACCCTCAACCAGGACCTGTCCTGCTCCTCATTATTCTACTTGGGGATAGATCGAACAGCGTCGTCAAGGGAAAAAAAATGACATCGCACAACAAAAGAAATTTCAATCTCCATACCTTTCCATATATGCACAACGATCACACTCGATCAAATGGCGCGATCACCCGGCGAGATGGAGAGGTCGATTGCGGTCTTTGGTCTCATAAGTTCGTAGACTCTACAGTGAATTTCGCGACAGATGGCGGTCAAAAGCTCCAGCAACTTGGGGGAAAGGAAGGAGGGGGACGATGGATTTGCTGATTTTCCTAATTTGCCCTCGTGCACTTGCTCTGTTGGCGGGCATATTCCGTGTCACATTCAATGATTTTGTCGTTTTCGTGAGGGCAATGAAGGAAGTTTAGCTAAAATGGGACGCGCTCCTGGACAAGTTTGCGTTCTGCCTCTCTCCTCCTGTAGCGGTTCCTTTGATGTCTTTCGAATGGGCACTTCGACTCGGCATGGTTCAATTAAGTCGATGTTACTTATCCATTCATGGATATTGGTGGAGGTATATAAAAATGCGATTACTCTATTGTGATCGCAAGAAGCTTGAGTTAAATATTTTCGATTCCAAGCTCGGATCAATCTCAAATCAGAATTATGCAAATCTTTTCTTTGAATTCGAAAAGAATATGATTCAACATAGGTGGCAAGTGAGCTAAGCTTAATTATGGATTATGGAACACCTCATCTCTCATGCTGAGAGAGAGTTTGAGAACGCAACTTGCCATGACGTATTAATTCTTGAATATGCGTTGAAGCTTATATGAAAGTGGATTCAATAGTTTTTACTTTTTTATAGATCAAATGTAAATATAATAGTTTAGTGGACTTATACACTTACCGATGGATCGAGTGGTTATGACTCAAATAAAATATTTTGTAACGGATATAACACTTTATGTAACAACAAAAATGGATAAATCGTATTGATCATCTCTTCTGATATCTTTTTTTATTTATAAGGGAAAAAGAAAAACACAACCCATTTTGACTCAAGCAGGGAGGCCAAGTCGGATCACCCCCAATCCTCATGCAGCTCAACGATTGTTGTTTCTGCTGAGGTTGGCCACTCGCACTAGCGCAAAATGATTGACTCACTTGAGGTTGCCCTGTGTGTGGTGACGGTTTCTACCATCGTTGTTTTTGCCGCTCTGTTCCAAGATCTCTTCCAGAGAAGAGTGAAAGCAGCAAGTAATATCACCGGAGAGGGCAATCCAAATAATGATACTGCCATAAAACCATGGAGCAGCGTGAACGGAGAAATGATTTTGAATAGAATGACGAAACAAGGATAAGATGTCCCTCAAAAGTGTTCTTACTAGTAGATGAATCTAACGCTGGATAACTCGGTTAGTACCTCCTCTCAGAGGACTTCAAACGAACAGAAAGTATTGTAAGAACAACTGGTGTGAACCCCCGACTAATTGGCAAAGGGGTGCATGATTTTTTAGGGAAGTTATGTCGACTAACTTGCTAGACGTTGACGTTGTTTGATTCTCATGCTGGTTTTAACGGACAAACATCAACAGTCCCTATTTTAGAGGGAAAATAGTCTGACATGGATTTCTGCCTACAAAGGGATTGCTGCATGACCTCAATAAAGCATATGCTTGAATGTCAAGGATTGAAGAGTCTACAAATTCTCTGTGCTTGACATGGACTCCTGCCTTAATTGAGTATTCTGCAGTCAGAAATTCCAGGCCTTGAGAATCTGGAAGTCTTAGAACTTTCGTGCTGAACAAACTCAACCAACTAGGCAAATTGGATGGCCTGAGTGGCTTGAGGAAACTAATGGCTTTTCGTTTACATCATTGTGGTAATCCGGTTGACCGAATTTGTTGGAAAATTTATGGATCTCCACCGACAACTCAGTCCTGAAGTTTCCTAATGTATCAACATTAAAGAAATTAGAACAGATAGGCATACTTCACCGTAGGTGATTTGGAAATTCAGCACGTTATGGAGTTGCTCGATCGAACTTGGCAAGTTTCTGCAAGAGAGAAAACAATGGATAACTGGTCTGTTGAGTACTTTTTTCTGATAAGAAGTGCCTTCTATTCTGTTACAGATATGAATTACTCAGAGGTTTATGCAAATTTTCCCTTCATGTGCACTTCGCATGTTGACTTCTTATATGGTTTTATAATTCTATATACCCTTATTCAGATCTTTGTTTTAATTTGGTTTGGTTAGGATGTTTCAGTGGCTTTGATTGCTAATTAACCTACCCAATGAGGTCGAGTCAATTTGTATAACTTCTAAGTGCATTATCTTGTCAATTTACTATTTGGTGATTTATTGGAGGAATCCTTATAATTGTTGCCTCACATTACTAAATCTGAAGTTGTTTGATGCCCATGCTTCATGCAGGAGAACGTTAACTTCATCACACCGTATAGGATAAATATTTTTTATAAAAAGTGTGAGATATCTCAGCACCGAGGGCATCACCTCTACGACAGTAACCTTCTAAAAAATGCAATGTAAAGAAGATAAATACTCTACATCAATTAACACATGTCCAGTTTGTTTTTCGGGTAGAGCATTGCTCTTAAGTTGGATTCACATGAGTTGAAGAGAAGGTGTAATGATTCCACGTGGCATGTATTGATGATATTGTCGAAGAGAAAAATAACTTGAAGCACCTCTGGATTGTCTCCCTCTCACCTGAGTTGTCATGGACCGGTATCTTCATAGCCAAATTTTTCTTAGGTGATTGCTGCATGAAAAGTGTTTCTATTAACTGTTTCATTATGCAGTCAAAGGATCGGCTTTTCTATCAGTTAAGGGACTCTGCTCAAGGATTCATGACATTTTGCTTGATTCTCAGCTAGCTTCTCAACATGCAAATACAGTATCTTTGTTTCATGAGGTAATTAGTATCCACTTTCTAATAATATTGCTGAGAAACAGGGTAACTAAAGGATGATATCTCTAACTTTGGCTAAGGATAATAGCTTTCTTTTATTATGACAGACATGTTGCACTTGCCGGCTTTAGAATCAGTTGTCATTCTGTTCTCCAAATTGCTCATGTGGATTCTGATAATCTGTTTTTCCTTTGCAATTGTAAGCTGTTTTCTTCGGTGTTACCCGATCTGGCGGACTGCATAGTCACAGTTAAGATAGCGCAGGTATGTCTTCACTTTCCCCTTTGTGGTGGAAGTCGCCTTCGTCTTCATTTTCTTCAAAACAATCTGATCTTATGTGGTTTTCACGTGGATGTAGGATTGTACCATTATCAAGTCCCATGCATATCTAGGCGACATTACTCCAGTAAATAAGAGTTTCATTAAGTTATCCATTAAGAGTTCCAGAGTTTAGATAGCACACATTGCCTTCGCAATGTGAAGAAGTTGAATTTTTCTTTTCCTTAAATCTTTGAAGTTTTGATGGTTCTCCTGGTGTGGGCTCTGTATTAATCAGACTGTTGCATTCAGATGATGTTTTTCTTGGATTCCATTTCATTTTGACTCGATGCACTTGAGGCAATTACCTTTTACTTGGTTTACTCTCTAAGTAGATCATCCATACCAGAGATACAGTTGATACCATCCCAAGGATTTTTATATTTTAGTCAACACAGCCATTTCTTGTATGTGCGAGCAAGAGCAAGTTTTATATATGGCATCGATTAGTTGACATGGTCTTAAGAGTCCTAGATTGTCTTAGATCCTCTCTACAAATGCAATTTAGATATTCATCTTGCACAGTGGATCAATAATCTATTTGATACATTTTCAAATTTAGGTTCACGTCAGTGCTTCAGAGTGCCTTTTGGAGTTGATCACCCTCTGTAGGCAGCTTCCTTCAACGTCCAGGACAGATGCAAGTTGGAAGGATTTACTGGGCCATCTACATGAGGTGGAAAAGGATGAACAAGCCAAGTCCTTGCTTAAGAGATGCATCCATTTACTAGAGACTTCATAGAGGAAATGTGAGAGCGAATTGGTTTCAAGGAAGGGTGCGAAGAGAGTTCTGGCCACTGTAGGTGAAGCATGATAAATGGGTAAAATCAGTAAAAGAGCTGGAGTGAGGAAGTGAATTCCAAATGTGTAATGATCGATCTTGACTGTTTGTGAATCAAGGTTGAGGCCGCCTTAGTAACCTTTTAAATAAACTAAAATGTTTGAATCAAGGCAGAAGCAAGAATTAAGCAAAGCAAAAGCAGAACTTAGCTAGACATGTTTCAGGGGGTACACACGTTGGCCCTGCCTATCTCAAGCACGTGGTAATTACAGATTTAAATAGATATCGCACAGGCTTGATATCTTTCACTGAAGGAGCCGACTACTATGCTCCCTTTTATTCTCATTAAGCTCTGTACGTTCTTATTAACAAACATCGAATAATTCTGAACTAACCAACTCGATCTTCAGTGCATAAGACAATCTTCTTCTTCTTCTTCGTTTCCTGTTTGAAAATGAACATGCTATTGTTTTTGTTTTTTCCATAGTTTTTGGTTATTAAGGTAGAATGAATTCTCAGAAGCAGGAATCCTGATCCATCTAATGATCGGTGATCTGATGCAGCCTGTTACGCCTCATTACGCCATCTAATATTACAAGCACATGATCTTCGTGTCTGTCTCGAGGGAAATGATTCACCCTTTTCCCTTCTTATGGACAGTAGACCTGTGTGCCCTGTGTATGCATTCACCGGAGGCTACTCTTCTTAGCTTAAATTTTCATCAAATCCTTTGCATGTCGATTATAAGGGGAGGAACTGCAAAAGTTAACATGCATACAACCGTGGCACTTGGGTCCTTGGCCACCCCCAACATATGCCTACAAATAATACACACGCACACATTGTTTAGAAATAGAGACAAACTAGTAGATGAAATTCAAACATAAAGCCATCACAAGCATCGCAAATTGGTAGGCCACTATGACACGAATTATATACCTATAAGCCGTGCTGAATATCGATATTAATTCAATTACATCGAATCCCTTCTTCTCAAGTCAAAAAACATTAATAACCAGTTCAAAAGCTACTAAGTCTCCGCATGCTTCATAGAAAATGTGACATTTCTAGAAAATGTTTTTTGGAAAGTCATTTTTTTAGGAAAATGACAATATTTTCTAGTATTTTGGCTGAGAGTTGAAAGGAAAATATCTTCTTCTTTTTTTCTTTCTAAGCATTTCCCAGGTTTGGTCTCTAGCCCAGCCTCTGCAAACCCGAGTCTATAGGCCGGGCTCGGGCCCAAGTCCATCAAGGCCGAACATTAGACTCCATGCTCGTGCGCTTTTGTGCCCTGGCCGAGATCTACTGAGCCAAGGCACAAAATACTATCGAAATTATAAAGATGTGGGCTTACTATATAAAGTATGGATTGTTGAGTTTCAACTATTCCAACCCCGTTCAATAGAAGAAAGTTGGTCCGTGAGTAAATTGATCCGTAAAGTGACACTAAAATTTGTTTCTTCGCCTAAATTTCTCATAGAAGAAAAAAAGACAAGTTCATTCATTCTCCGTAGAGAAGGCAAACATTATCCAAAAAATGATTCTCATCCTTCTTAATATTGTGCCCAAAAATCATAAAAAAATCTCAACATTAATAGCCTAACTTGTTTTCTTCCTATTTTTAAATCTCAAGATTAGTAGGCAAACATTATCCACTCATTCATGCTTCCTTTTTAAATCTGCAATTCGCCATCCTCAAGACAATGCTTCAACATCGGCCAATCAATCACAAGCTAATCACTATTAAAAGGAATAGTAGCTAAAGACCACAATCTGCTGCCATTAGCTCCAAATGTTGATTCTGCGCTCCTTTAGAGCGCTCTCCATGTAATTGGTGATACCGGAGAACCTATCGCCGTTCCAGCATCAGAGATCGTGTAGAGCAAACCCTTGGCCCTGCTGAAGAGCTCCTTGACGAAGACCGCGAGGCGGAAGGAAGGAGGAAATGAAGCTCTGAAGGAAGGACGTGAGAAAGAAGTCCTAATGTGAAAAAAGATTGGACTTTCCCAAGAAGGACTGGAAAATTTCTTTGACCACATTTTCCACCGTCAGAACACCAGAAATTTTGAAAGAAGTTTTCCCTAAAAAGTATTTTTCACAAATCAAAGGGAGCCAAGGAGGATGCGGCATATATGCCTACAAAATCTCATCTCAAGAATTGACCATTTAGTAATCAGGATCTATTCTTCACACAACCTTAACAACAATGTCAAGTTAAAACATAATGAATTACCTTAGTCTTTCCATGACAATTAGAACCACATCCAACTAAAAAGTTCTATCTAATGTGACATGTAAACCTACAAAATAAAATGCTTTGCATGTATATAATTACAATTTTATTGTTTTGAAACAGTGAAACAAGATAGGTAATAATACCAAGTTATGCGAAAATCTTTATAAAGAACACTTATGACAGATGCATACTCCACCAGTATCATGTTGTGAGCCCTAGATCTCACTCTTAGATTCTGCATTTACTAGTTAAGAAATTTTCCAACTGAAAATGCGGCCACAAGCTCATTCAATTACAAGCAATGAAGCAAGTTCTTACGTCAGATTGCAAGCTATTTCGACAAATCAAGCGAGGAAATCACTTTGAGAAAACATCCATCAAAACAATATTTCAATATATTTTTGCCCTTGTCTTCGTGAACTTAAAGAATTGTATACATAGTGCAATGCGATGAAAGAGGAATAAGTAAACAACATAAGGCTCCCCTTTCTCATAAAGCTAGGCCACTAAAACCCACAGCAATAGTGCACTGGAGAGAAGATGAATAGTTGATATTCAATCACTGTGAGTTGCTCAACAAGTTTTATCCCCAAAGTTAAAACGGCATAACAAGATTTGTATTGGACAAATGCAAGGAAACTTGATCAATTTGATAACATTCTAGGCACAGCAATGATCCTAACTCAATAATCTACGGTGAGAGAGATCATTTAGCTAAAGTTTCTAACTAGTCAATCAGGTGCTACAGCTCCACAACACAATTTACGATTCCCCCCAACCCCAAAATGCCTAATCCCCCAAATTCACAATACAAATTTCACCGTCCAACCTCAAAACTGACATACTGAATCCTAGAGCCTATCTAAATTGAGCTTAAGAGCGAATTATAGAAAGGATTCTTCTTGGGTTGAGAGAGGGTTTGAGAAGGCGACTTGCTATTACCTTTTCAATTCTTGAATAAATTTAGAATACTTATGTTGTACTAGATGCAATAGTTTTTGTTTTTTTTTTTTTAAGATAAATATACTTATAATATTTTGAGTTGAGTCACTTGGTCTCAAATTTATAAACTATTCATAAGTACATTTGGAGCCAGTGAGGTCAAGTCAAATTTTCTAACTTCCAAGTGCATTATTTTGTCGATTTACACTATGGTAATTTATCGGAGATTTTCTTATAAATTGCTGCTTCATATTGCTGAATCTGAAGCTGGTCAATCCCAATGCTTCATGGAAGAGAACATTGACTTCATCACACCGTATAGGAAGAACTAGTTGTTATAAACAGTGTGAAATATCTCAGCACTCATGGCATCACCTCTATGGCAATAATCTTCTCAAAATTGCAATGTGAAGATGATAAATACTCTCCATCGATAAACACGTGCGCAGTTTGTTTTTTCAGGTAAAGCACAGTTCTTAATTGGATTGACAAGAGTTGAAGACAAGGTGTGACAGTTCTTAATTAAATTTAAAAAAATATTTGCAATTGCAAATGGACTTAGTCTGACATTTATGTATTGTTTAGGTAAATCCAAAATAATGACATAAATTGTTTAATTTCAAATAAATAGAAATGTGGCAAAAAAAATTCTGATTCTAAAAATTTAACATGGAATAGTCTCGCGCAATTTGCAAGTTCTTATCTTTTTGCATCTTTATTTTCTTTTGTAATAGATAATATAAAAGCTTTTACCAAGAGAGTGGAGCCACACCTCCGAAAACATTATTTAAAATAAAGAACTTTCAAACTTTAGATAGAAGGGAGAGTCAACTTTTATTTTTTTTTACTCGTTATAGTCATTGGAGAGGCTTCACTGAAGTAATACCAATCATTAGAGAAGCTTCTAAGTTCGATCGATGATTTGGAAACGCTAACCAATCATCAAAGACATGAGTGTGCCTTGTGTAGTGCCATTCCTACAATATGGGGGGAAGTGTGTGGGCATTTATGCAGACAAGTCTTGTCAAAAAAATCCAATTGAAGATATATTTACAATTTACGATCAGTTAAGTATAAAGTAACCCCACAAAAAGCGAATAATTTAAAATTCAATAATACAAAAAAGAACCAGAAGAGTTTCCTTTAATGTTATGTTTTAGACACCGAAAGCGACTCAACCGCTCCCCCATCTCTTTAGAATTCCACTAATTTTTATTTTCTTCTTTTGGAATTTGAATTCCACTAAGTTATTTACCTCGCAATCGTACTGCTCCCCCATCAGAACGTGAGCTTGGACAACCAATCAAAGGCCAGGCATCTTTTTCTATGGGCTTTAGCCCCATCAATCTGCAAGCGTCTCAAGTACAATGGGCCGAGGATGAATCAGCAAAGCCCATAAGCTTTCCTCTTCGCTGCACCAATGAGCGCTTCGCCGTCCCCAAAGCCACACAGCTCTTATCAAAGCTGGAGGAGTCCAAACTCAAGTTGAAGACTGAGACTGCTTCGTGTGCTGAGAAAATCTGACGGTTTTCTACTAGAGCCTTTGCTTCCGCCGGAGCTGCTGCTGAAGTTGGGCGCCCGGATCTCACGAACCCGTCCGCCGAAACGCCACCGCGGTCTCGGCACGCGCGGCTGATCGCTCCCTCCGTCAAGCCCCCGCTGAAGGATCCCGTCGATATTTCACCTCGAGAGCTCCTTGCCGCAGTCGGAGCCATATCTGAGGTGAGTGTCCAAGGGCCCACTTTTGGTGTTTAGAAAGAACCCTGGCATTTTCTCAGCTTTGACAGGCTGCCATGAATCATTATTAGTACAGAGATCTCTCCATTTCGCTAGTTCTTTGGCTTCCGAGTTTTTCCCATCTCAGGCTGCCACTGCTTTTGCTGATATCCTGTTTCGACTTTTTTTGCCTTGAAGAGGAGATCAAGCGACATCAATGGAGGGGAGTGCAAATGGACGGCGTGTGTATGGAAATGATGGAACAGCAAGAGGCGCTTCTGGTACTCACGCTTCAACAGAAGGTCAAGAAGTGGCTACTTCATCGGGATATGACCATGAAGTATTCTTGAGCTTCAGAGGACCAGATACTCGAGCAGGTTTTACTTTCTTTACAGTAGGCTTGATGATGCGGGAATCTGCACATTTAAGGATGACGAAGAGCTTCGCATTGGGGAAGAGTTTGCCCCAGTACTTTTTCCAGGCAATTAAGCAGTCGAAGATCTTAATACCTATATTTTCGAAAGGTTATGCCACTAGCGTATGGCGTATGAAGGAGCTAGTCCAGATGGTCGAGTGCGGAAAAATGGAAGACAAAAGATCATGCCCATTTTTTATGGCATGGCACCTTCAGAGGTTCGACACCAAATCGGAGGTTATGCAGAGGCCTTTCGTTCACGTGAAAAGAAGCAGAGAAGTTTAAACGAATTGAGGGAGAAGACGATGGACAAGTGCACCTTGCACTTCAAAGCTTCTTGATCCAATACCACAAATTGTTCACTTGTGTTCAAACTTTAAACGAATTGAGGTAACTTATTTCATCCGACAGCCTATGTTTTCCCTTTTCTACAATTAATTTTTTTTCACAGATATGAACGGAGAAGTTTCACATGCAGTTTTTATTACCTTCTCATTGAAAATCTGATGAAGGTATTGAAATTATGATACCTCTGTACAACCAAAGGCTTCTTAATTATGTACCAGCATTTTCCTAGTTTGGTTTGGCTTTTTTTAGCTATATTTTCTTTGGATGGTTTCTCTGTGCATTTATGTTTCCCAGCTGGAGGTATACATGTTGATTGCATCGTTTTTATGTGATTGACAAATTATTAGAGGTCTTTGTCAATTTGCTATTTCACATATGCAAAGTTGATAACCTCGCTTCACTTTGGAGAAAACTTTGTTATGCTGTAAACCACCAGATGGAATGGGTGTTGGAAGGTCACAGCACTATGGTTCTCATCCTGGAACTTTACAGCATAATCAACTCATTGTTGCAACTGTGAAGTAGGCAGACCATCCGTATTAATATGCTTAAGCTTAGTTTATTCTAGGAAAGATGTGCTTCTTAGTGGGATTTGCAAATGTTACAGAGAAGTTATAAAATAAAAGACAAATTTCACTTGGGTAATGGCATCAATAGTTGGTGCAGCAAAACTTCCATCTATGACCAGAGAGGAGAACCACCAATGGCTCACTTCTCCAAGGCATCATAAATCATCTCGGACATATGATAAGTCTCATGTCAATGGACTCTTGTGTGATCTCAATTATTGCCTACATTTTCTAGAAATGGTTATGCTTAGGTGATTACCTGTCATGGAAGCCCTTCCATTCATCTCAAGTTATACTAGAGGACTCTTTTAGTTTTTAAGATTGACAAGAAGTGCTCAGGGAGACATTTAAAACGACCAGCTTTTGGCTGGTTCCTAATGTTGCTGAGAGGAATTAGAGTTTGAAAAATTTACAGAAGTCTTTCTGTGCAGGGAGTTGTAGCAAATTGGGCAGCTATACAAATGAAGACCGAAAAAAGGAAAATGAAAATGACATTCAAAGTGAAGTTTTACGTCCACTTTATAATTACTTTGGGAGTTGATGCCTGGAAATCTGAAGAAGGTATTGAAATTATGTGCCTCTGTAGAACCAAAGGGTTCTTAATTATGTGCAAATATACTTTTTCTTTTCTTAGTTTGGTTTGGCTTTTTTAGCTACATTTTCTTTGGATGGTTTCTCCTTGCTTTTATGTTTCCCAGCTGGAGGTATGCATGTTGATTGCATTGTTATTATCTGATTTATGACAATTCGATGGAGATCCTCATCAATTTGCTGCTTCACATATTTCGAAGTTAATACCCTCTGCTTTGCATTGGAGATAACTTTGCTCTACTATAAACAATTAGATGGGATGTGTCTTGGAAGGTCATAGCACTATGGTTCTCATCCTGGAATTTCACAGCATAATCAACTCTTTGTTGCAACTATGAATGAGCCAGACTCTGTATTGATATGCTTATGTTCAGTTTATTTAACAAGAAAGGCGTGCTTCTTAGAAGGATTTGCAAATGTTGTGGAGAAGTTATAAAATGAAGAAAGAGGAATTTCACTTGGGTAGTGGCATCAATTGTTAGTGCAGCAAAGGTTCCATCTGTGATAGGAGAGCAGAACTATTTAGCTTCTCCAAGGTATTATAAGTCATCATAATGTTAGGCTAAATTTCGGTATTATCAGTGCATATGATGAGTCTCACTTGGGGTCTGAAATCATGTAAATCGACCCTTGTGAGATCTCCATCACTGCCTCCATTTTCTCGAAATGGTTATGCCTAGGTGGTTATATGTAATAGACGCCTTTCATTCACCTCAAGTTATATTAGATGACTTTTTTGGGTTTAAGGATTGACAAGAAGTGCTAAGGGAGACATCTCTAATGACTGGCTTCTTGTTGGTTTCTAATGTTGCTGATACATATTAATGTTTAATAAACTTACAAACATTTTTGTTACGTTTTTGGGCAGTTGTATAGATGGAGACCGAAGAAAGGCAGATGATGGATGAAACTTGATGTTGACCGGGATCCCACTCATATTCTTGGGGTGGTATGCCCTGTATTCATTTGTTTTGGGGGGTAAAAGGGCTATCTAGGCAAATCTGATCATGTATTTTTCCTTTATTTGGGCCCACAAAAATGATTATTGCATTTCATCTTAATGTGTTTTCTGTTCATTCTTATGCAATAGAACTTGCTTATCGGTAACCAGATGTTATTTTACGAGAAAACACCTGAAGGGCTTGTCTGGACTGGGAGAAAAATTGTGTGTTCTTAGAGTGGTGCGTGAGGTAGTCTTAGTTGCTCCTGCCAAAACCAGTTCATGGACCTCTTGATGTGAAAATGGTGTTCAAGGTAGTCTTAGTCATGAGTATGATAGGCACTCACAACACAAGAATCATGGATTGTTGGAATTCATGGAATGGACTATGTTGGAAGGACAACTCTCGCCTAGCTTGTATACAATCACCTTGCACATGGTTTTGAGAACTGCTGCTTTTTTTTTTTTTTTTGTTTCCTAACATCCGTTAAACTTCAGAGCTCAAGGCCATTTAGTTCTTGCGGAATAACTCATCTCCAATATCCTCAAAAGGAAATTGACAGAAATAAGTAATGTTTATGAAGAGATCGAGACAATTAAAGATAGGCTTTTTAGTAAAAGAGTTCTTGTCCTTTTTTATGATGTTGACCAGAAGAATCAATTGAATGCACTTGTGGGTAACATCTGTGATATTTGGGCATTACTGAATTCTTCAATGCAGAATATCAAGCGTTGAAGGATCTTGAAATTCTCAGTGTTTTTTCGTTTGTCATTGAATATCTGTGCTTTTTGTTGATCGAAGGTGCTGCCATCTTGAAATACTTTACAGAAAGGGATGACATGTGGGAGGCCTTGGATTGTTTCAACTTGAAAAGGTTCAAATTATGCAATGTCTGGCTCGCTTAGAAGATTCAGCCATTTCTCGAAAAATTTAGGAGATAATGTCAGCAGAGGAGTTCACTATCCAATAAGAAGTGGATGTGGTACTTGAAAGGTCCTGCTTTCCTAACCAAGTCTGTTGTCAATGAAGATTTAAAACTTAAAGAAATTGCTTATTGCCCTATGTCATCTCAGCAGAAATTCATTGTTGTCTTTCCTGGGATCGTTATCTGTTATACACAAATTAACTCCACACTTTGGCAAGTTGACTTGAAATCTATTGTTCTTGTAGGTATAGTCATTACTGGCCAATTTTGCAACCGTATTCTACCTTTAAGATGGATTGTTGTATACTGCTCACAAAATGGGACCATGTTTTCTTTTGATCTATTTCATGAGTTTGATTTGGTTTAGATATATTACTTATTGACAGTTTTGGTTGGCCATTTTTTTTTTTTGGGGGGGACAAGTCAAATTGATGCTATGTTACTACATTCAAGTACATTATAGTGCTACTACAGTCAAGTGCATTACTTCTATCAATTTACGTGTTTATGTGAGAGATTGGAACTTGCTGGTCTGTACTTTAAATTTGAACCTTATAACCATGCCTTATGAAACTCAACTTTGTTATGCCTCAAACAATGAAGGATATAGTCAAACGTGTAGGTTTTAATCCATGACAAAAGCTCTTTCATTCACTTTTGGTTACCTAGGAATGGAGCTTTAGGTTTTGACATTAGTAAGGAGAATTGCTGAACAATAAAAGAGTCCTATATGACTGCCTGAGCTCTTTCTCTTGGTAATAAGTGAGAAAAACTTACGGGATCTTTCTATAAAGGTAAGCTGGGGCTACTGCTATTAACTCATAGATTTGACCATAGTATATCTTTCCCAATGTTTTAGTGCTATACTTTGGCTTTTACTGTCATGTACAAACTCCAGCTTACCGTACAATGTCAAAAGTTTAACTGTTCTCTTGCACAATGTGCTTTGAATGGTCACAATTGGCAATTTTTGCTTTGAAATGATGAGGGAATTTCAGTTTTTCCAGTTTCCACTAATATTAATTCCAGCATATCAAAAATAGAAGGTAAAAGCTTATGGCTGTCATTCCAAAGGCCGATCAGATCATTCTTACATGTCTAAGCCAAGATGATATAAATTGTTTACCTCCTAAAAGTTGAAATTCGGCCAAGCTTGCCAATTGAAATGATGCAAACTTCAGACAAGATCATCATTTGTTTCCAAGATGGCTTGATTTAACAGTTAATCTACATAATTTCCTACTAGGGAACAGTTGAAGTACTTGGTTGCACCGATTTGCCAATGAGCCCATAGTAGAAGATAGGGTCACCAATTAAAAAGTGTTCTCCCTAGACAATCTTTATTTCACCTTATAAAACCGGTTAATCACGAAACCGTGCAAGTCTTATAGTTCCCGAATTCACACACACATTTGACAATTTTGCTAAGTTTAACACGAGTTTAACCCCAAAAAAAAAAGGAAAAAGGCTGCGTGATTCAACTATGGATAGCTCAGCTCAGCATGCACACATGATTATTAGGTTTTATCGAGTCTGACAGGTAAACTAGCAAGCGCATTCATTTAATAGGTATAACAGACTTGTATTTACAAGGATGATACATGCAACTTCCTGCTTTTTACATTCCAAGTGAATTTCAGTAGAGATCCTGTGCATCTTGTGATGGACATGGAAGAAGATTGATGGACGCATTATGTGAATAAATTTCATCTAGAGCTACCTAATGATCTTCAAGAAATTAGGTGCATCTTCAAGAAATCAGGTGCTTACTTAGGAGCATTTCACATTAAGTTACTCTTGGCATCGGAGTCTCAGCCTCAATGTAGAAGCAGAAGGACTCCTGGAAAGCGTAAGGTTTTCTTTGTCTTCGCTTCCATATTCCTTCAATCATGTGTCCATGATGATCTTGCACAATCCCCATGTCTCCGCCATTAATTCTACACCATAGAAGACTAAATGGTCTGTGAGGCCATTGCCAGTTACCAATCTGCAGGAACACACTCTGATGAGTAATCCATAAATATTTCTAGTACTGAAGAACAGTCATTCTTTAGAACAAGCTGGTCTATCACATGAGCTATTGCACCTAGCATGATAAATCCACAAAATAGTTGCTTGTAACAGGTAGCTACGACTTAAACTACCTCCTTACCTGCTGCACATTGGATCTTTCTCTAGAGCCATCACAAACTTTCTCAACCTGATAAACCAAACTACCAAATCCTATATTATACAGCCACGCCTACAAAAAAAGAAGGATTCCAATCACATGTGAACATTGACATAGAAAAGATTAAGATTATCACCATACAAGCAGGTGGAATCAAATTATTTTCACATTATCTCACGTCAATATGTTTATCCATGGCTGTCTTGAGCTAATCGACAATAATTATAGGCATTAGTAGACATGCATAATTTAAATGAGTAATACATTGTAATTGCACAGAACTTAAGACTAGGTGATCAGCCATCATCCTCATCATCATCATCATCATCATCATCATCATCATCATCATAGAGAGAGAGAGAGAGAGAGAGAGAGAGAGAGAGAGAGAGAGAGAGTAAATAATTCACATTATTACACGTATTAAATTTTGGAATTGGTACGAGAAACTCATGATATAGAAATGAGAAGAGTTCCTTAAATATTGTTAGAAAGGTCATGAGTACTACGAATTGCCCTACTTTGTTAAGAAGATAAAATAAACAAAACAGTTAAAATTTATATGCCGAAAAAGTAAGAGTATGAATATTGTTGGAAAAGATAAGACTTCTCCAGTTTAGATAGGCTGAAATAAATGCAAAGTAAACGTCCAATGCAGTCAGCGACAACTCTCCATAATGTACCTGATATTCTGTCAAGATCCAAGTCATACCACCCTGAGGAAGTGATGGTATGTCTTATGTGGAAACCGAGAATAGTATGGAGTCAAACGAGGCACAATATCATGTCCATTAGTTATATGTATTGTATTTGGCATCTTGTAGTAAAAACAAACATTGCATTGCCAATATGGGGTTGTGCAAATGTCAAAACCTAGACAACCAGTGCTTCATGGTTTACCAGGAAGTTAAGTGTCTTTAGTCATATAAGTAAAGCGAGTGCTGGTTTGGAAAAAGCAGCTTCAGCACACATGATTAGACAGCCAAATGACTTGAATGTCAATATCTTCACAAGAGGCAAAACTACTATGCATCAATAGCCATATACTGCATTTCACATACGAAGGTGAACAACCCTTTCTCTCCATGAGGGTTGGAGGTCTAGCGTTAATCTGTCTAGATCCCATCCATAATTTTCCCAGAACCAAACCCCACAGCCACAACAAAACCCACCCTAGCCTCAACCCCAAGAAAAGGTGTTAATAATATGGAATAATGGGATTGGGGGTGAATTTACAGCCAAGGCGCATTTAAATGCTTCCACAAGAAGCACTTGGATGTTGGTGGGGTGGGGGGGCAAGAACATAAACAAAAAATTCCCCTTGAACCCCAAAATTTACAGTCATTAATAGCAAAAGAGAAACTAAATCTTAAAAAGGGCCATGACGCATGGAAATGGCCACAACCCATGGGCATGATGTCACAATCGGTTCAGAACAATTTTTAGCAAGAAACCAGCAAACGAAATGACATTTTAAATCATCCAAGTGTTCGGACAAGATGTTACAGTTGCTATTAATATTTGGGGAAAAGGTTTAGTCTAAAGTTCACGCAACCCATGATCCAATCGTAGGCCACATGAATGTTTGCATAATCTAAGTCTAAGACAAAGTTTGACCCCAAAAAATCACAACTCGTCATGGAGAAGAGAATTAGTGGGAGATGACTTTGTGGTAAGTACCATTTCTAGTACCAGTTTCACAACAGTCTCCTAGAAAACTGTGGACCACCCTGTCCAATAAAGCTAAGACAAAAAGTATAAGTTAGACATTTTAGAATTGGCTCCAGCCTACAACATATCTAGCCCATGGTCTGCCTGAAAAGGAGCTGCTTCTTTTGGTTAGAGAGAGATAGATAGAAACAACACACAAAACACAAATTTAGAATCAATATATTCTAGTTTAAAATGCATTGACACTTCAAGATTACATGACATAGAATTTGAGCTTCAAGTGCTTGCAAAAGTTATGGGTGCGTTTCATAACATTTATATTCTAGGGAATAATTTCCTTTTGAAAATAGTCTTTTTCTATTTCTATTCTCTGAAATAATTTCTGAGTAAAAAAACACATTTGATAACTACACAAAATTCATATTCTCGGAAATAGAAAAAGAATAAGAATGCATTTGTACAGACGACTCACAAATTTTTTGTAACATTAAATTTCTTTTAATTTTTTAATATTTTTTTAAAAATTCTTTTTTCCCTCTCCTTCTTCTTGCTCCTCCTCTAGCCGCCAGGGATGGCGGGAACAAAAAAAAGAAAAGAAAGAAAATAACTTATTTTTAGAAATTGTTCCATTCTTTTAATTTTTTTAATAATTTTTTTTATATTTTTCTTTTTTTCCTCTCTTCTTCTTCTTGCTCCTCCTCTAGCTGGTGGCGGCAACGTCCAACGAGCGACGACCGGCAGCCATCGCTCGGCGGTGGCGGCGAGCAGCAAAGATGAAGAAAAGAAAGAAAATGACTTATTTTTAGAAATTGTTTCCGAGAACAATAAACTATTTTTTTCTACTTTTATTTCTGTTACAAATCTATTCCCCGACTATTTTTCTATTTCGGAATAGAAAAATTAACTGATGTTACCAAATAAATTTCCATTCTTTTTTTGCACCAGAAAACAAAAGAACAGAAATTGGGAGAAATAATAATGTTACCAAACAAAGCCTATATGTCCAAACCATGAACATACCAATAATCCCATAAAGTTTCCAGCAAGTAAACTTTGTAATAATTAGTTGGAAGTCTTTATCCACTATATTTAGGTATTCAACTAACTTGAAGCTCCATGACTTAAAATGTAAAACTCAATTCACGTAACTAAATACATTGACCATGGGTGGTTCAGGAGAAGGGTAGTTTGCAACCCATTCTGCTTGTGTTTTGTCTACGGGTTGATTTACCAAAAAAGAAAAAGAAAACAAGTTCGTAACCAATTGTAAATATAAATATGAAGCCATATAAAGTTCAAGATATCCAAAGTCTCCGAGTCTAGACTCTTCAAGGCAGATGGTAGAGAATTCCAAGTAAATCTTAAGAGGCCAAAACTGAATAAATGGAAAAACACAATAGAGAAGAACCAATATTTGAACCATAAAATTTTTTTAACTATCTTACCACAAGATCAAATCTGCAAAAGGATGCCATAGGCCCTCCCATAGAATGCCTTGTCACCATGACGTTGATGTCTCCATGTGAATCCTTGGATCTTTAATAGCATCCAAAGTACTAGGTCGCATTGTTGTATTGTGATAAGCATAAAAAATTCATGATCAACCTTATCAAAGACAATAGAATAAGACTAACTCATTTCAAATCAGAGTATCCACAACTTGCAAGAGGCTTATCATCTCTAGAACTCACCATGGCACCAGGCCTGCGAGGGTAGTTAAGTCGAGCTGTTTCTAATGGAAATCTTCAACCCAATTCTGGATGATGTAGACATAAATAGAAGTAACCACTAACTGAAAGCTCAAGCAACTTTTCCAAGAACAAAATTAGTGAAGTATGTGATGTCCTCATGACTCCATCTAAAATCACAAGCACGTAACTTTCATGTCCCGATGGAAATGATTTACCGTTTTCCCTTCTTATGGACAGCAGACCCATGTGCTTTGTGTACCCCATTTACTGGAAGCTAGGCAACTCTTCTTAGCTTAAATTTTCAACAAATCCTTCACATGTCAAATGTAAGAGGAATAATTGCTAAAGTTAACATGCATAGCTATGTTCTTGAGTACCTTTGAAAGCTATAACTGCAGCAATAAGGTCCTGGCCACCTATATATATATATATATATATATATATATATATATATATATATATATATATATATATATGTATATTAGAAATAAAGACAAAAAATTAGATGAAATTGAAACGTAAAAGCATCACAAATTGGTACTACAACACAAATTATATATTTGTAAGCAGTGCTAGACCTCAACTATCAGTTCAATGACTTCCAACCCCTGACATCCAAAGGCATTCATAACCAGTCAGAAGCTAATAAGAGAAGCCAGCATATGCCCACAACTCATTTCAAGAATTGGCCATTTAGTGCTAAATACCTATTATTTAGTTAACCTTAGCAACAATGTCACATTAAAACATAGTCATATTACCATGGTCTTTCCATCACAACTAGGACATGTCCACTATTGAGTTCTGGCAAATCTGACATGCAAACCCACAAAATAAAAATCTTTGCATATAATTACAATTTAATTGCTTTGAAATGGTGAAACCTGAAGGGTAACGACAACAAGCTCTAGGTAAACACAAAAATCTTTATAGAGGACACTCTTATCAGATGCATACGCTACCACCATCGTTGCAAGAGTGTGATTGTAAACAGCTTTATGAGCCTTGGAGTTCACTCTAAGTTTTGCACTTACCAGCTAAGAAAATTTGAGATTGAAAATGTAGTCACAAGTTCATTCAATTACAACCAATCAAGCAAGTTTCTTGGGTCTCTAGCAAGCTATTTCGATGAATCAAGTGAGAGGAACACTTTAAGGAAATATCAACTCAAACAATATTTCAGTATACTTTTGCCATTCTTGTTCATGAACTTAAAGAACAATATATTCAATGCAATGTGATGAAAGGGGAATAAGTAAACAACATAAGGCTCCAATTTCCCATAAAGCTACTGCACTGAAACCTACAAGCTACAGTCCATTACTTGACTGGAGAAAAGATGAATAGCTGATCGTCAATCACTTTGAGACACTCAATAAACTTTATCCCCAAAGATGAACAGCGGGATGAAATTTGTCTCCAACAGAAATAAGGAAATTCAATCAATCTGACCATATTCCGGTGGTAGCATTGATCCAAACTCGGTAATCCAAGAGCTTTACAAATCCAACCAAATACAACACAACACTGTTGGTCATATGCTTTGGAAACATCCAAATCTACACTTGATGGATCATTCAGCTATAGGTTTGGCCCATTCGATCAGGCACTACAGCTTCGCAACACGGTCAACGATTTTCCCCCAATCCTGAAATGCCTAATCCACCAAATTCACCACACAAACCTCATTGTCGAGGCTCAAAACTGACATACTCGATACCAGAGCCGGTCCATACGAACCTTATCATGATCCAGACTCCTAATCTGAATCAAGCCAGAGGATCACAACCATAACTAATTACATGAACACAAGTTGCAATGAAGCATTGTCGGAATAACCATCGCCCTCAACCGCGACCTGTTCCACCCCCACATTGTTCTGCAAGAGGGATGGATTGAACAGTGTCGTCGAGAAAAACAACGATACCGCCAACAAAAGAAATTACAATCTCCGCAACCTTTCCATATACGCAAAACAATCTCACGCGATCAAACGGCGCAATTGCCGGGCGAGATGGAGAGATCGACTGCGGTCTTTGTCCGTGTTGCTCGAATTCAAACCTCGAATCCTGGTCTTCGCAGCATTCGTGGACTCTGTAGCGATTTTCGCGATGAATGGCGATCGAAGGCTCCGGCGACTTGGGGGAAGGAAGGAGGGGGATGATGGATTTGCTAATTTTACTGATTTGCCCTCGAGCACTTGCTCTGATGGCAGGCATATTCGGTGTCACGTTCGGTGATTTTGTCGTTTCCATGAGGGCAATGAAGGAAGTTTGTCTAAAATGAGACATGCTCCCGGACAAATTTGCGTTCTCCCTGTCTCTCCTCTTTTGGCGCTTCCTCTGATATCTTTCAAATGAGCACTTCGACTCGGCTTTGTTCAATTAGTGGGTTCGAACTAGAATTATGAAAATATACGAAAATTGGAGTTAATATTACTTATCTATTTATTGATATTCGTGGAGGAATATAAAAATGCGGATCACTCTCAAGCTTTTGGGTTAATATTTTTAATTATGAGCTCGAATCAATCTCATAACTAGAATTATTTAAAATTTTTAATTATGAGCTCAAATCAAGCTTTTGGGTTAAAAGAATGTGATTCGACATATGTGACAAGCAAGTTGAGCTTTATGTGGATCATGGAGCCCACTTCTCTCTGGTAGAGAGTGGATTTGAGATCGCGGCTTGCCACGAGGTATTGATTCTTGAATATTCTTTCAAACTTATATGAAAGTGGATTGGATGTTTTTTTATTTTATTTTCAAATAAATGTATACACAATAGTTTGAGCTGCGTTGTTTTATCTAAGGTTTACAAAATATTTATATTGCGAATATGATTGGACTGATCACCATCTTATAAATATTGTTGTCGTCATCTCATGAGTGCTCAATTGATATATGAGTCGAATAATCATCGGGATTGAATATTTTACTTTGCATGTAAAAGATTATTAAATAAAAGAAGAAGGTCCATGATCTTTGAGAACAAAAGCCATTAAACTTTTTTCATTGATTATGTTCCAATTAAAAAGAGTTTGTAACCTCACACGACAAAAGTCACAAAATGTCATTTTCAAAATATCAAAGATTGTGATTTTTTTTTCAAATCACAATTTGCTCTCACAAACGAAATAATATAAGAACCCCAATGCGAGGTATGCACGATGTTTGGTGGCTCTCACGGATTTATATTCATAGTCAAATGTTTATAAAAGCACCGAAAGATTATTACACAAAACAAAAAGGTGGAAGTTAAGAATAAGTGAAATTCAAGAGAAATTATTGTGATGAGTCAGTTAATCAATTTTATAGAAACCAATCTTCAAATCTCTTCCTTTATTGGCAACATAAACACATCGATCCCTCATTCTCCTTGAGTCAAATTTTATAAGCACAAAGCAGAGTTATAGATCACTCTTTTTGAATCAAGCTTGTGCACCACTCATTCACTTCCAAAGGAAAAAAAAACAAACTTGAACTTGAAAAAGTGGCAATCCAACGCCAAGCATGATGACCCAATGATGAAGGTATCACGCCATCTTCCATTAATTCACAAGTTCAAATCATGTTGTAAGTGAACTTTTCACCGGTCAATATTTCAAGCATTCACAACATTATGCGGAAATTTTTTTAAGCTTTTGGTATATTAGTTACGGTGATAGACTCGCACACTTACCAATGAACCGAGTGGTTATGATTCAAAGGAGATATTATGTTACGGACATAACACTTTATGTAACAACAAAATGTATAATTGTATTGATCATCTCTTCCTGCATTTTTTTTTTTAATTTATCAGGAAAATAAAATTGCGATCCATCAAGACTCAGGCCAGGAGTCCAAGTCGGACCTCTCCCAATCCTTGTGCCAGCGGGTCCATCCTGCGCCTAAGCCCACACTAGCTTCAATTCCCTCGGCAGGAAGCGTAAATACATTTTCCCCCGCCGGCTGGCGGGAAGTTTTCACGTCACCAGCATAAAATGAAATATGGAACAGAAAAATTATCGAGATAAAAAAACTCCACTAAAAAAATAACAATAATAATAATAATAATAATAATAATAATAATAATAATAATAATAATAATAATAATAATAATAATAATAAGTGAAAAAAATATTTACAACAAGATTACGAAAAAAACGCAAACCCTCCTCTTCACTTCCTTCATTTGCGGACACCGACTCTGATCGAACGACCCACTCCTCTCTCCTTCTCCTCCTCCTCCTCCTCCACTTGTTCAGATCTTCTTTGTTTAATTTTGGTTCCGTTTAGATGTTTCAATGGCTTTGAATTGCTAATTAACTTAGCTAGTGAGGTCAAGTCAAATTATATAAATTCCAAGTGCATTATTTTGTCAATTTACAATATGGTGAATTATCCGAAATATCTTATAAATTGTTGTTTCGTCTTACTGAATTTGAAATTGATCGATGCTCATGCTTTCTGCAGGAGGACGTTAACTTCATTATGCCATATACATTAAAGTAGCCATTACAATGTGTACAAAAGCATGGCTTGTAATTGGATTCACAAGAGTTGAAGAGGAGGTGTAACAATTCTTAATTAAATTTAAAAAAAAATGTTCCAATTGCAGATGGACTTGGTCTAACATTATCTAATGTTGAGGTAAATTTGAAATAATGACCCAAATCGTTTAATTTTAAATGAATAGAAATGTGGCAAAATTATTTCCAATTCTAAAAACTGGACTTTGCCTCTTTCTTTTCTTTTGTAATAAATAATTCACAAGCATTATCTAAGAGAATGAAGAGCCACACCTCGGGGATAATGTCATACTTGAGATAGGGGGAAGTTAGTACTTTTTTGTTTCCTAATCATTATAATTATTGGAGAGGCTTCACTAAATTAATGCCAATCACCGAGAGGCTTCTGAGTTCAAATCTAATAGGTCACATCATGTTTGGAAGCTTATTTACCGCACTTGTTAGTAGCTCAAAATTTTAATACGATGCTCATATATGATTTTTCCCACCTATGTTGACACAAGACTATGCTTACACATTGGTTTTGTGTACGCTACTTTAATAGTATTTTGTATAATAATCAGCACAAAGCATGAATTTGATGTCCAACTACGACGATTAGTGACGAGCAATTCATTGACACCAACGAGGGGCTAAATGTGAAGGATGGTTCACCCTGAAATAAACATGTAATATTTTCTTAATTTGAGTGATCACTAGAGGAGTGCTTTGACAATTATCAAGCCTGATAATTCCACTGGGCTGTATGTTTCGGAGTTGATTCAGGCCTTGGCCCGATAAGCCCATTAAATTGGGCTTATTGAGAGTTCACCTTAATCAGGACGGGGAAACGAACTTGTTTGGAAGTTCGATGTCTGCTTTTTTGTTGACTTGATCTTGTATGAATTTGCCCATTTATTTGGGGAGCAAAAATCGATTCTCATCCCCAAAATTTCTACACCACAGGTCTAGTGATTTTCCGCATTAAGAAACGTAAATAATTGTTGACGTTGACAGCTAGAGCGATGCTTCGAGGAAGCATCCTTACTGAACTATTTTGTAGGAAGATGGCCCACGACTCTGCATATCCACTCAATCCTATGGCTTCTTCTAAGTTCAATGGCCTATCGAAAAGTCATTCAAAAAATCTTCATTCTTAGTACCTTAAGATTCTGTGGTGAAGAATAGAGGTCTTGTTAGTTAAGGCCCACATATGTACGAAAAGTCTGTCTTTCCCTTTAAAGAGCGTAGGAGTTAGGCAAACCGCATTAAGAAACGTAAATAATTGTTGACGTTGACAGCTAGAGCGATGCTTCGAGGAAGCATCCTTACTGAACAATTTTGTAGGAAAATGGCCCACGACTCTGCATATCCACTCAATCCTATGGCTTCTTCTAAGTTCAATGACCTATCGAAAAGTCATTCAAAAAATCTTCATTCTTAGTACCTTAAGATTCTGTGGTGAAGAATAGAGGTCTTGTTAGTTAAGGCCCACATCTGTACGAAAAGTCTGTCTTTCCCTTTAAAGAGAGTAGGAGTTAGGCAAACCGCATTAAGAAACGTAAATAATTTTGACGTTGACAGCTAGAGCGATGCTTCGAGGAAGCATCCTTACTGAACAATTTTGTAGGAAAATGGCCCACGACTCTGCATATCCACTCAATCCTATGGCTTCTTCTAAGTTCAATGACCTATCGAAAAGTCATTCAAAAAATCTTCATTCTTAGTACCTTAAGATTCTGTGGTGAAGAATAGAGGTCTTGTTAGTTAAGGCCCACATATGTACGAAAAGTCTGTCTTTCCCTTTAGAGAAAGTAGGAGTTAGGCAATGGGATCCAAGCTTTTGAGCGATAATGGAGGAAGCTCAATTTCAATTCGAAAAATTGCTTTTTTAATAGGCACACTTTCTGTTACGGTATTCCTTCCTTCATGAAATTCTTAATGATAGTTGGTTGTATTCACTTATTTTTGCAATAATAGCTTGTTTCTCAACAGGATTAACCACACTATATGTTTTAGATCTATTTATTTACTTTTGAGGGACATTTCAATGTTAATTTTCAAAATTACAATGGTCAAAAAAGTAGTTCCTATTATTCAATATCTCTATGGGGAAAAAATATTTGCAACTAGATTTTTGGACTTTTGTTTTACTAAAACAAAAGTTTAGTGGAGTAGTAATGATCAAAGCTAAAGCTATCAGAAAATAAATTCGATCTTTCCGTTGATCTCAATTCAAGGAATTTAATACTTCCTAGGAACTTCAATCTTAATATATATATATATATATATATATATATATATATATATATATATATATATATATATATTTTTTTTTTTAACGGTTGGATCTATCTGAAAAGATTTGTGAACTTATGAATTCCGGAGTGGGAACATTTTTACACCTTTGGATCTAGTGAGATTTTATTTTTGCTCCTTGGCTCCACCACCACGTGCTTCCTCCATGTTCTCATTATCAAAATATCAATCAGTTCGTCTAATCTAACATTTGTTCCCTATCGAGATATGAGGGTCTTGTTGGTGTTGGCACATTCACATCGCTCATGCACTGGCCTGCAACTTTGAGGAGGTGAGCTCATCAATTTTGAGGGGCATGGGATTAGGATAGGGTTTTGGAAGATCAAGGGATATGAAGCAAGGAAGAAATGTGCAGTGTTAAGCTCGTCATTGATCAAGCAAATTGCCACATCGGATTTTTGACGCTTGAACTAAACTTTGATGGAAGATATTTTTTTTGGTTACCATAAAAGTTTTGAATTTTGATGATATAAAAAATAGTTTGGATAATTGGCATTGCGATGAATATAAAGGTTAGGAATTTTTCGGGAACCACCCCTCGCTGTCGAATTGCCGCCCACCCATTGCCATCACTAGCCCTCAACTTCACGTGTCAATCCACCAGTGAGTTAAGGCCTTGCCCGCTCAAGTCTATCTTCTACGCTTTCGTTTCTTTTTTCTTTCCGCGTAAAGCGCATAACTTATGTCCATGGAATTGGCGACCAACACAGATCGCTAGCCTCGCGCGGCCACAGATTTGGGGTTGCATGGCCGTGGGTGTCGGGGCTTGACTTAGTGAGTCAGCTCAATTTTTTAAGTAACGAAGAGAGGCCCTCAGCCCTGTTTATGATTACAATCAATACCAAAAAAGAAAAAAAAGATAAATAAATTCCTGGCCATGAGGGCATTTGGGTATTTGGGCAGCAGCAAAAAGACAAATGCAATTGATATCGTGTGTAGTGAGACAGAGAAAAAAGGGGTAGTGATTACGGATGGATCAAGCTGGGTGCTATCAGCTGCCGATGGTTACATGGGGCTCTGTCCGCTTTTGTTGAATTGACTTTGAATGAATTATTTGGGGGCAAAAGTCGATTCCCAATCCAAAATTTCTGCACCACACGGTCTAGTGATTTTCCGCTTAAGAGATGTAAATAATTTGTCGACTTTGATACACCCGAGGGATGCTTCCAGGAAGGATCCTTATTGACCAATTTTGCAGCAAAACTGGCCCACGACTCTCTGCATATTCACTCAAATCTTGGCTTCCGAGTTCAATGACCTCCCGAAAAGCCATTCAAAAAAATCTTCCCCCTTTAGTTCCTTAATATATCTGTGGTGAAGGAACAAAGGTTTTTATAATTAAGGCCCGTCTCTGTATGAAAAAGTTTATCTTTTCCTTTCAAAAGAAGAGGACTTTAGGTGATGGATCCCACCAATATTCTTTTTTTGCCTGAGCTTTTGAGCTAACGGAGGAAATTCAATGTCGATTTGGATGGAAAGAGTCTGATTTTAAAAGAATCTGCAACGAGACTTTTGGAGTTTTGTTTTTACTAAAACATAAGTTTAGTGGAGTGTAATCAAGGCTAAAGTTATTGGAAAACAAATTTGATACTTCCTAAGTGTGTTTTTTAACTCATTGAGTCATGATGATTAATAACTTCAATCTTAACTTTTTTTTTTGGTCACACTCAAATTTATTTCTAAAAAGACATAAGAACTTATGAATTTTGGAATGGAACAATTTTACACCTTCGGATCTAGCGAGATTTTGTAATTTATCGTGAAACATGGAATGTTTAGTTACCACAAAATTGATTTAGAAAATAGAAGAATACTTGCAAACAAACACAATAAATAGTTTAGCCAATCACGTAACAAATCAATAAAAAAAGTTGATACTATATAATTTAACTAAATGGAAATGGAATGTGCTGCATACATATAGTCTTGCGTTGCATCAAAATACAATCACTAGATTAAGAATTGCCCGAGATTGGTTGATATAATCATCATGCGGCCTCCAACAATCTAAAATCTACGCTCCCTGTGCCTCGTCTTAACGTGGTCTTAGCACTAGCTGCCAGTCTTAGAACGAGAGAAAAAAATCAGACACAACAGCGTGTGGGCAGTGCAAGAAGACTGAAACCAATGATTGACGCAAGTCAAACTCTATGAAGACTTGGACTACCAACAGTCCATGATGGACCGGCTTGCTCAAGAAGGAATCACACCATTAATTGACCCAAGTCTAGGAAGACTTGGATTACCAAAAGCACACGCTAAAGCATTGGCGACACTTCTTTTCCACATTAGGATGACCCCATCGTCTTCTTTCTTGGCTGTATTGCTTTATTTCTTTTCATTGTTCATGTTGCTTTTTAACGAGAATTTTCCTCAGATTCTTCAAGGCAGTTTCGCCATGATTGACTATTGAGGTCCCCGATGGGTTAATCACTACGAGAATTTTGTAAAATAACATGCATTCAACATTTCACATAACAGATGGCATTTTAATTATAACTACTAGCAATACGTGGATTTTTTTTTTAAGTTGTTAAAAATATGTGCATTTTTACTCAATAAGCATGAGCCTCTCATCATTTGAAGTTTAACCAATAAATCTAGCTTATTTACAAGTAATTTAAATAAGTATGATAAAATCAATACATTAAGTGATATGATCAAATCATGATTTACAAGAGTGTTTTTGGACTCATCAAGTCATCGTGAGCAATAACTTTAATCATAAATGTTGTTTTTGGTCACACTTGGATTTATGCCTGAAAAGATTTAAGAACTCATGAATTTCAGAATGAAACATCTTTACACCTCCAAATCTAGTGAAATTTTGTTTTCTATTGTAAAACATGGAATGTTTAATTACCACAAAATTGATTTAGAAAATAAAATAACTTGCAAACAAACACCGTATGCTGAAAAATACATTGATTTTTAAATAGTCTAGCCAACTGTATCATCAATCAATAGAAAAGTTGACACCGTCTAATTTAATTAAATGGAAAGTACAAAAGTGCCGTTTACATGTGGTTTTTGTGTTGCATCGAAATACAATCATTAGATTATGACTTGCATGAGATTGGTCGATGTGATTTTGATACGAACGCCAACAATCTAAAACCTAAGCTCCATGTGCCTCGTTTTAACGTGGCATTAACGTTAGCTACCTTTCTCAGAAAGAGAGAAAAACATAAGACAGAACAACGTACGGTTGGTGCAAGAAGACTGGAGCATCACGGAATTAGAGGGGCATCAAAAGTCTAGAAGACTTGGACTACCAACAGTCCATGACGAACCGGCTTTGCTCCAAGAATGAATCACACCCATGATTCATTCATTTGGTAACTTTGTCCCTCAAAGTCATACTTCCATAAATATAGGGATTTTATCAAAATGAAGGAAAAACAATGTCACTAGATCACTCTGTAAAATCCAACAATGACTCATCGTTCTCCCATTCACTCGCAAAATTTACATGGTAACAAATCAATCTCCAATTCTCATATTCATCGATAATTTCATCACACCATTTCCTCCGATCATATATTGTCATATGAAAATAGAAAAAAAAAAAAAAAAAAAAACCTTAGGGTATCTTTATCTCACAAAGAATTTTTTTCTTCTCAGGAAAATGCTTTTAGGAAATTCAATTTCAAATAGAGGGAATTGGAAGAATTTGATTGCTTTGAAAACAAGTTAAAAAAATGATTTTATCATAATTGATAATAAGTGAATCCACTAAATGTAGCTTGTATCGTTAAAAGTAACATGGAATGACTAAATATCATCTTCATTTATTATATAATCCATCAAAATAACAACGATTACAAAGAAATTATGATAGAAATTATGAAACCACACTTGTAAAATATAGATATGATCGTGTTTTGGGAATGCAAAAAAATTGAGAATTAATAAAGTATGTTCATCTCACTTTGAAAGGTAGCAAGAAAATAAGGGTAATGATTCCTTCTTACCAACTCATTTCTCTCTAAGCTTATTGTTTTTAAAATTAATACCATGAAAAATCTCCAATTAAGTACACTCTCGATAACACAAAAACTAAAACCGACATATTTGTGACAAATTTGATATCCATTCGTTTTTGTTAAATTAAATTAATACTTTGAAAAAGCACAAACTAGTGCAAATGTAACAAATAGAGAGTAAAACCGGAAATTAATATATTAGTTAATTATCAAAATTTGATGTATACTTTTGTTGACTTGACTTTGAATGAATTCGCCATTTATTTGTGGGGCAAAAGTTGATTCTATTCCCAAAATTTCTGCACCACAAAGTCCAATGATTTTCCGCGTTAAGAAAAATAAATAATTATCAACTTTGGCAGGCTAGAGCAATGCTTCAAGGAATCATCCTTATCAACCAAATTTTGCGGCAAAACTGGCCCATGACTCTCTCCGCATATTTCACCCAATCCTGTGGCTTCCTTGTTCAATGGCATGCCCAAAAGTCATTCAAAAAGACCTTTCCTTTTTATTTCCTTGATATTTCTATAGTGAAGGAACAAAAGTCTTTGATAGTTAAAACCGGATCTAACACAAAAAGTCTATCTTTTCCTATAAAAAGAATAAGAGTTAGGCAGTGGGATCCCACCTGTTTTCTCTTCTTCCTGAAGCTTTTGATCTATAGTGAAGGAAGCTCAATTTCAATTCGAATTGAAAGAGCATGATTTTAAAAAAATCTGCAAGAAAACTTTTGGACTTTCGTTTTACTAAAACAGAAGCTTAGTGGAGTAATAATCAAAGCTAAAGCTTTAGTCTCGAATCAATGAATTTGATATTTTTCAAGATTATTTTTTGACTCATCGAGTCATGTGATTAATAACTTCAATCATAATTATTATTTTTTTGTCAAATTCGAATGTACGTATGAAAAGACTTTAGAGCTTATAAATTCCGAAACGGAACAGTTTCACATCTGGCGCGATTTCATTTTTCCTCCTTGGCTGCCCGACCATGTGCTTCCTTCATGTCATCCTTATCAAATACCGATCGTTTGATCGACATCAGACAGTACCCATCGAAATCTGAAGGTCTTGCTGGTGTTGGAGCTTTCACATCAATCATGCACTCCCCACCAACTCAGAGGGCGTCAGCTCGTCAATCACGGGGAATGACCATGGGCATGGGCATGGGGCTAGGGTTTTGGAGGTGTGAGCAGAGAGCAATGACAACAAAGGAAGATCGAGGATGTGGAGCAAAGGAAGAAACGTGCAATGGTCGAGGAAGGATGTGGAAGGAGTTGTCGTGGAGTTTAAATGAAGTTTTCCTAGAAAAGAAACTAAATAAAAGGAAAAGATTAAAAAAAAAATCTAAATGGGCATATTGAATATTTTGGTCTCTTCTTCCAAATAAAGAGAGATCCATCGTTTGCTTTCTTCTCCCGTTAAGACCAAAAGTGAAATGCTAACTTGCTAAGAAGAAGGTGGACGAATGGTAACGTCTCAAGCGCGAAGCGGTAAAGGATAAAAGCAAAGCAAGAATTTAAATTCCATCCCACTTTTCTTTCGCAGTTAAAATTGTAGCTTGTTTCTTTTGCAAGAAAGACCGCGAAGTGGATTATCTAATTCTTGGACCCTCAAAATTGCTAAGTCCAATTTTTTCATTTTTTTTCAAAAGCTTAAACTTTGACTCTAGAAATTGTAAAGTTTAGATTTTTAAGTTAGTTACTTTCCAAGCAAGATGTCATATAGGATTGTCAACATCCGTCTCGAACCAAACTTTGATGAAATGTATTCTCAGTTACCATACAAATTTTGAATTTGATGATATGAAAATAGTTTGGATAATTAGTACTAGGGTAAATATAAAAGTTAAGATTTTTCATGGAACTACCTACTCGATGTGAGCTGCCATCATGAGCCCTCAACTTCATATGTCAATCCGTGCCGTGATCATCAAATTTGCCACCCACCCATTGCCATCATGAGCCCTCAACTTCATATGTCAATCCATCGGCAAGTTAACGCCTCATCCGCTCGAGTCTGTCTTCTACGCCTCCATCTCTTTTTCTTTTTGCATAGAGCTCATAGCCAATGTCCATGGAATTCACAACCGACAAAGGTCGCGAGCCTCGCACTACCACAAATCTGCGGTTGCATGGACGCGGTGTTAGGGCTCAACTTAGTTAATTCGCTCGATTTTTTTAAGCAGTGGAGAGGGGCCCTCAGCCCTGATTATCATTAAAATCAACACCCAAAAAGAAAAAGGGATAAAAAAATTCCTCGCCAGGAGGGGCATTGGGGTATTTTTGCAGTAGCAAAAAGACAAAATGCGATTGATAGGGAAGAGAGAGTAGCAGAGGGAAAATGACAAGGGGTCGTGATTACGGTGGATGAAGCGCAGAAATGTCGGTGGTCACATGACTCACATGGGTTGACTGATGACATCGTGGGCAGTGGAGCAGAAGTCAGTTAATAATAAAAAGGTGTTAAATCAATCAGGCTCACGCGTACCTTCAGATGAGATGGACCCTACGAAAAATTCACATGAGCCATCTATGCATGAGCTGCGTGCGCAGGCGGAGAAGACCTCTGCTCCAATAATAGGGAGGAAGTGAAGACTGAAGAGAGCTGTAAATCCCAGTCCATATGCCGCGTTTGGCAAGGGCAAACTCTGAAATGATGGAATTTCAGCCCACGTGTCCTGATTGAAATTGCCATTATTTTTCCAAACTTTTATTGTAATTTTCAGGTTCGGAGAGCACGAAAAACGAACGGGGCTTTTTCCCCAAAATAAGCCCGATTCTTTTTCACACACCCCTGTCCCGAAAGTGACGCCACAATTATGTACTCGCAAAGCCAAGAGTGGGATCCGTACCCTGTCACTCCTGTAAATTTGTTGGCAAGTGCCTGTACGTTTATCGCCGTACAGAGTGTTGCCAGATAATTTAATGGAAGAAGGGAGACGCGTTAGACACCATGCGGTCCCGTTTCAAGGTGAAAGCAAACTCTACAAAGTCAACATCATTATAATACAAACCGGCGCGGACTCTTTGCAGAGTTAAGAAGCGTTTGATAACGATTCTGTTCTCGAGAATAGATTCTGTTTAGAACTGATTCTTTTTTATTCTGTTCCTTTAATCGATTCTAAGATTTTAAACCGCTTTGCAGAATCGTCTAAAATTTTAATTGCGGAATAAAATCGTTTAGCACAACAGTGTTCATTAATTGCGTTCCAAATTAATTTTTTTAATTTTTAAATAATTTTTTTTACTCTTTTCCTTTTTTTTTCTTTTTTCATTTTTTCATTTTTTTTCTTTTCATTTTCATTTTCTTTTTCTTTTTTTCCCTTTTTCTTTTCTTTTTCATCATCTTCTTCTTCTTATGGCCTTACGGCGACCTCACCGGAGCATCGTCGGCCCTCGTCGGCCGAGCCTTGCTGGCAGTTGGGCGAGGCTCGCCTAGCCCCGCCGGTGGCCAGGCCGGCCTCGTCGAGGTTGGGTGAGGCCTGCCAGGCCATCGGTGGGGCTGGGCGAGCCTCGTCGATGGCCAGGCGAGCCTCGCCCGGCCACCGGTGGGGCTAGGCGTCGCGAGGCTTGCCGGCCCCCTGCCCCCGGCCGAGGCCTCGCCCGGCCCGGCGAGGCCGCGCGGCCACCGGCGAGGCTCGGGCCGCCGCGGATTTGGGGAGGCCGAGAGCCCGCCGGTGGCCGGGGCAAGCCTCCCGGCGAGCTCGCTAGTGGCGGGCTTGCCTCCGGCGAGCTTGTCGGACCTTGCCCTCGGGTCCAGCGAGCTCACGGACCGGGGGCGACGACGGTCGCGAGATTGGCCGGCCGGGAAGAAGAAAATTTTGATTTTGATTCTCAAATTCATTCTCGTAACAAGAATCAACTTTTTTTTTGTTCTTGATTCTATTCCCAACTGCTCTTAGAACAAAAATTTTACCAAACGCGATTTGTAAACCGATTCCGGAACAAAGTTAATCGATTTGGGCCTGTTTGGATGGTTACCAAATAGGGCCTTAGCCAATCCCATCCTCTATGTTTAATGACCCGCAGTGACCTCCATTTAGAATTCTGGCTTCTTAAAGTGATTTAGATTTTGCCACATGCTGTGTTGATTTTTTTTTTTTTTTATACTCAGGGAACCTGTCGACTTACGTGAATAAGTAAACTTTGGAGTGACGCTAACGAATAACCCATCACCCCGATATCACGCTTAAGACGCCGATACTTTCACTGGGGTTTGACCCTCTCACTTTTCTCCCAAGGCAAGGGATTCTTATCTAGGGGAGCCACCAAGATCGGTGGTTATGCTGTGCTGATTTTGCTGTTATATAGTTCGCTTTTTTTTTCTCCAAGAGAGGATCAAGAGAGATCAATGGAAGAGAGGCAATGCTAGGTTTATTCATCATTGGATTGATCGTTATCCAAACCGTAAAAAGTTTATGATATTGTATGTGCCAACTCTTTACAAGTGACTTTGATTAGCTAAAGAATGGTGAATAGAAATTGATTTTGGCAAATGTAACTAATTTTGGTTTCTATCAAGTCATTATCGCAAAACTTCAGTTGCAAAGCGGCTATTTTTCTATTATGAAATATAGAATTTTTAGTTACCACGACATTTATCTATGAACTTAGAAATACTTCCAAACAAACAATATTTATTCATAAACATTTCAATTTTTAAATAATCTAATCAATCGTGTCATCGATCAATAAAAAAAGTTGTTACTGTCTTAATTTAACTAAATGGAAAGTACAAAAGTGTGGCGTGTGTGTGTATATATATAGTTCGGCCTTGCATTGAAATACAATCATTAGATTAAAAATTACATGAGATTGGCTGATGTGATCTTGATACAGACACCAATGATCCAAGCCTAAGCCTCACTATGCTTTGTTTTAACATGGCATTAACGTTAGCTGCTACTCTCAGAAAGAGAGGGAAAAATAAGACAAAACAGCGCACGGGTGGTGCAAGAAGACTGAAACATCATGGGATTAGAAGGGCAAAGTCAAAGTCTACGAAGACTTGGAATACCAATGGTCCATGATAAACTAGCTATGATCCAAGAAGGAATCACACCGAATGATTCATTTATCTTGTACTTTGTGCCTCATAGTAAACTTCCATGAATGTCGAGATTTAATCAAAAAGAAAAAAAAAGTCTCTAGATCACTCTGTTAAATCCAACACTGATTTATTATTCTCTCATTCATCAGCAAAAAAACGACAAATTGATCTCCAATTCTCATATTCATCGATAATTTCATCTTGCAATTTCCTCTTGTCAAATACCATTATTTGAAAATTGAAAATTATATAAAAACAAACTCTTAGGGTGTGTTTATCTCAATGATGATTTTTTTTGTCACAGGAAAATGTTTTAAGGAAATTCAATTTTAGAGAAGGTAAATCAGAAAAAAAAAATCATTTATGGTGAAATTTAGTTGAAAAAATTAATTTTATCGTAATTGGTAATAAGTGAATCCACTAAATGCAGCTCTTGTATTGTTAAAAGTAATATGTAATGACTAATAAACCGGAATTGATATTGTCTTCATTTATTCTGCAATCCATCAGCATAACAACGATTGCAAAGAAATTAGGATAGAAATAAGGGAAAATGATTCCTTTTTATCAAGTCATTTTCTCTAAGCTTTTTATTTTTAGCTTATGGTAAATGCTTTCCATCGATCAAATAGTTTTACGTAATTCAAACATTGAAAGTATGGAAAAAAAATTCAAAAATGATTTTTCATCAAACAAACTGACCTTGACTTAAATAATGAAGGAAGAACGTGAGAGAGAATTCCATCTTTTTTTTTCTTTTTTTGGGAAAGTATTATCCTTCGGAAAAATTGTACAAATGTTTGCAAGCTAACGTTGTTGATGAATCCAAAAAAAAAAAGATTTTGACATATGTCAAATTTGAATGACGATGGACCATATAATTGATGCCAATAAAGAGATCCAAAGTGAACAATGATATTACTTCATACCATTTCCTATCCCGAAAAGGAGAAGAACATAAGTGAAATGCTCAAAAGAAGGTGGACAAATGTAAGGTCTCAAGCGCGTAGTGGAAAAGGACAAAAGAAAAGCAAGAATATAATCCAATCCATTCCACTTCTCTTAAAATGAGTTGAAAAACACTTATCTAAAAGTATCGAATTCCTTGGTCAATATTGATCACCAAGTAGATAAAATCATAAAAATGATGAGTGCTTAAACAAATGAAATAATGATTATTGGAATTTAGGAGATGGCTAGCATCGGAAAGATGATTATTGTCAAAATCATATGCAATTAACTTTCACACAATTTTGGAAATTGTTGCTTTCATCCTGATATCCAAGACTTGTGACTGCAGTCAGAACAAAAGGAAAGATGGGAAAACAATATCTCAATGAAGATTTTTCACGAACATAACTAGGAAAAGAAATTCCTCGTGGCCCAGAAAAAGAAGAGGGCAAAATAGGAAGGAGCAATAATTAATAATTTCTTGCCACCGAAATGCATCCTCATGTTTCTGTTTTTTTCCCGCACGGGCTCTTTTGACTAAATCTCGCCGACAACACAAAGGTAGGCTAATTTCAAAGCATCGGCGGGTTAACTTTCCCATGTTAGCGGAACCCACATTTTCTTTTTTTCCTTTGCTTGGTGCTTTATTTCCTTTAATCATCACTTTTGCTTTTTTGACAAGATTTTCCTTGGATTCTTGCGGGCCGGTTTCATCGTGAATGACAATTGAGGTCCCCGTGAGTTAGTTACTTTGATCGTGAATGACGATTTGGGTGCAGTTTTAAGCTCGTCATTGATCAAGGAAACTGCCACGTTGGATCTTCAACATCCGTCATGGACCAAACTTTGACGGAACGTATTTTTTTCATTATCATACAAGTTTTCGATTTTGATGATACAAAAAACAGTTTGGATAATTGGCATTGCAATGAATATAAAGGTTAGGAATTTTTAGGGAACCGCCGCTTGCTGTCGTCAAATTTGCTGCTGACCCATGGCCATCACAAGCTCTCAACTTCGCACGTCAATCTATTGGCGTGTTAACGCCTTGCCCACTCAAGTTTGTCTTCTACGCCTTGTCTCTTTTTCTTTTCGCACAGAGCTCATAATCTATGTCCAAGGAATTCGCAACCGACAAAAGTCGCTAACCTCGCATGGCCATAGATCTGGGTTGCTTGGCTGCCTGTGTGGGCCTTGACTTAAGTGAGTTTGCTCGATTTTCTAAACAACGGTGAGAGGCCGTCGGCTCTGTTTATTATTAAAATCAATACCCAAAAGGAAAAAGATGAATAAATTCCTTGTCATGAGGGCATATGGGTCTTTTGGCAGTAGCAAAAAGACAAATGCAATTGATTTCGAGTGTAGTGAAACAGAGGAAAAGGGAGTCGTGATTATGGATGGATGAACGGGTGCTGTCAGCACTCGGTGATCACATGGGGTGTTGTCAACTTCTGTTGATTTGACTTCGAATGAATTATTTGAGGGCAAAAGTTGATTCTCAATCCAAAATTTCTTCACCACATGACCCAGCGATTTTCTGCGTTAAGAAACGTAAATAATTTGTCAACTTTGGCCGGCTGCAGTGATGCTTACAGAAAGTATTCTTACTGGCCAATTTTGCAGCAAAACTGGCTCACAACTCCCAGCATATTCAGCCAAACCTTTGACTTCCGAGCTCAGCGACCTCCCAAAAAGTAATTAAGAAACATCTTCCCTTCTAATATTTTTGTGATGAAGGAACAAAGATCTTGATAATTGAGGCCCGTCTCTGTCCGAAAAGTCTTTCTTTTCCTTTTAAAAAAAAAGAGGAGTTTAGGCAATGAATCCCACCTATATTCTCTTCTTCCTAAGCTTTTGAGCTAACGGAGGAAACTTAATTTCAATTTGGATGGAAGGAGTCTGATTTTAAAAGAATTTGCAACAAGACTTTTGGAGTTTCGTTTTTATTAAAACAAAATTTTAGTGGAGTATAATCAAAGCTAAAGTTATGGGAAAACAAATTTGATACTTCCAAGAGTCCTTTTTAACTCATTGAGTTATTGTGATTAATAACTTTAATCTTAATTTTTTTGTCACGCTCGGATTTATGTCTAAAAAGATTTAAGAACTTATGAATTCCACGCCTCCAAATCTAGCAAGATTTTGTTTTCTATCGTAACACATGGAATATTTAGTTATCACAAAATTGATTTAGAAAATAAGAAAATACTTGCAAACAAACACAATAAATATTGTGGCCAATCATGTCACCAATCAACAAAAAAGTTGATATTGTATGATTTAACTAAATGGAAATGGAATGTGCTGCATATATATAGTCTCGTGTTGCATCGAAATACAATTACTATATTAATTGCCTGAAATTGGTCGATGTGATCTTGAGAGAAAAGAATCAGAACAGCGTGCGGGGGGGCGGTGCAAGAAGACTGAAACCAATGATTGACCCAAGTCAAAGTCTACTAAGACTTGGACTACCAACAGTCCATGATGAACTAGCTTGCTCAAGAAGGAATCACACCAATGGTTGACCCAAGTCTACAAAGACTTGGACTACCAAAGGCACACGCTAAAGCATTGGCGGGACTTCCTTTCCACATTAGGATGTCCCCATCTTCTTTTTCCTTTGCTTTTATTGATTTATTTATTTTCATTACCACTTTGCTTTTTAACAAAAATTTCCTCTGGATTCTTCGAGGCGGTTTCGCCGTGAATGACTATTGAGGTTCCTAGTGGGTTACTTACTATGAGAATTTTGTGAAATAATATGCATTCGACGTTTCACATAATAAATGGTATTTTAATTACAACTACTATCAATATGTGGATTTTTTTTTTAATATTGTTAAAAATATGTGCACTTTTACTCAATAAGCATGAGCTCTTCATCGTTTGAAGTTTAACCAATAAATCTAGGTTATCTACAAGTAATTTAAATAAGTATACTAGAATCGATACATTAAGTGACATGATCAAATCATGATTTGCCAAGTGTTTTTGGACTCATCAAGTCATCTTGTGAGTAATAACTTTAATCTTAAATGTTGTTTTTGGTCACCCTCAGATTTATGCCTGAAAAGATTTAAGAACTTATGAATTTCGGAACAGAACATCTTTACACCTCTAGATCTAGGTGAGATTTTGTTTTCTATTGTGAAACATGGAATGTTTAATTACCACAAATTTGATTTAGAAAATAAAAAAAATAAAAAAAAAACTTGCAAACAAACACCATTTGCTGAAAAATACTTTGATTTTTAAATAGTCTAGCCAACCGTATCATCAATCAATAGAAAAGTTGATACTGTCTAATTTAATCAAATGAAAAGTATGAAAGTGCCGTATACATGTGGTTTTTGTTGCATCGAAATATAATCATTAGATTATGAATTGCATGAGATTGGTCGATGTGATTTTGATATGGACGCCAACAATCTAAGACCTAAGCTCCCCGTGCCTCGTTTTAAGGCAGCACTAACGTTAGCTACCTTTCTCCGAAAGAGAGAAAAACGTAAGACAAAACAGCATACGGTTGATGTAAGAAGACTGGAACATCACGGGATTAGAGGGGCGTCAAAAGTCTACGAAGACTTGGACTACCAACAATCCATGATGAACCAGCTTTGCTCCAAGAAGGAATCACACCCATGATTCATTCATTTGGTAACTTTGTCCCTCAAAGTCATACTTCCATAAACATAGGGATTTTATCAAAAAGAAGGAAAAAAAAAATGTCACTAGATCACTCTGTAAAATCCAACAATGACTCATCGTTCTCCCATTCACCCGCAAAATTTACATGGCAACAAATCAATCTCTAATTCTCATAATTCATCGATAATTTCATGACACCATTTCCTCTGATCATATACAGTCATATGAAAATAGAAAAAAAAAAACTCTTATGATATCTTTATCTTGCAGAGAATTTTTTCGTCTTGGGAAAATGCCTTTAGGAAATTAAATTTCAGATAAAGGGAATCAAAAGAATTTGATTGCTTTGAAAACAAGTTTAAAAAAAAAAAAAAACTGATTTTATCATAATTGGTAATAAGTGAATCCACTAAATGCGGCTTGTATCATTAAAAGTAACACGAAATGACTAATAAATTGGAATTGATTTCGTCTTTGTTTATTCTATAATCCATCAAAATAACAACAATTACAAAGAAATTAAGATAGAAATTATGAAACCATACTTGTAAAATATAGATATGATGGTGCTTTGGGAATATAGAAAATTTGAGAATTAATAAAGTATATTCATCTCACTTCGAAGGGTAGCAAGAAAATAAGGGTAATGATTCCTTCTTGCCAAGTCGTTTTTCTATAAGCTTATTGTTTTTAGGATTAATACCACGAAAAATCTCAAATTGGTACACCCTTAATAACACAAAAAATCACAAACTGACATATTTGTGACAAATTTAATCTCTTTTAGTTTTTGTTATATTGAGTTAATACTATGAAAAAATACAAATTAGTGCACATATAACAAATAGAGAGTAAAACCTCAAACTAATACATCCATCAATTGTCAAAATTTGATGTATGCTTTTGTTGACTTGACTTTGAATGAATTCGCCATTTATTTGGGGGGCAAAAGTTGATTCTAATCCCAAAATTTCTGCATCACAAAGTCCAATGATTTTCCGCATTAAGAAACGTAAATAAGTATCAACTTTGGCAGGCTAGAGCAATGCTTCAAGGAATCATCCTAATCGACCAAATTTTGCAGCAAAACTGGCCCACGACTCTCTCAACATATTTCACCTAGTCCTATGGCTTCCAAGTTCAATGACCTACCCAAAAGTCATTCAAAAAGATCTTTCCTTTTCATTTCCTTGATATTTCTATGGTGAAGGAACAAATGACTTTGATAGTTAAGGCCCGCATCTAACACGAAAAGTCTCTCTTTTATTTTTAAAAAAGTAGAAGTTAGGCAGTGGGATCCCACATGTTTTCTCTTCTTCCTTAAGCTTTTGAGCTATAATGGAGGAAGCTCAATTTCAATTCGAATGGAAGGAGTATGATTATAAAAATACCTGCAACAAAACTTTTGGACTTTCGTTTTACTAAAACAAAAGTTTAGTGGAGTAATAATCAAAGCTAAAGCTATCGGAGAACAAATTTGATCTTCCGTTGGTCTCGAATCAATGAATTTGATATTTTTCAAGAGTATTTTTTGACTCATCGAGTCAATTGATTAATAACTTCAATCATAAATTTTCTTTTTGTCAAGATTTGGATGTATGTCTGAAAAGACTTTAGAGCTTATGAATTCCGAAATGGAACAGCTTCACATCTAGCGTGATTTCACTTTTCCTCCTTGGCTACCCCACCATGTGCTTCCTTCATGTTGTCCTTATCAAATACCAATCGTTTAATCGACATCAGTACCCATCGAAATCTGAAGGTCTTGCTGGCGTTGGAGCATTCACATCAATCATGCACTCCCCGTCAACTTTGAGGGCGTCAGCTAGTCAGTCACGGGGAATGACCATGGCCATGGGGTTAGGGTTTTGGGGCATGAGCAGAGAGCAATGACAACGAGGGAAGATCAAGGATTTGGAGTAAAGGAAGAAAGGTGCAAAGGTCAAGGAAGGATATGGAAGGAGTTGCCGTGGAGTTTAAACGAAGTTTACCCAGAAAAGAAACTATATAAAAGGAAAAGATAAAAAAAATTCTAAACCTGAGCATGTTGAATATTTTGGTCTCTCCATCCAAATAAAGAGAGATCCATCATAGGCTTTCTTCTCCCGAAAAGGAGTGAGACCAAAAGTAAAATGCTAAAATCAAGGGGGACGAATGGTAAAGTCTCAAGCGCGAAGCAAAAAAGGATAAAAGCAAAGCAAGAATTTATATTTCCATTCCACTTTTCTTTTGAAGTTAAAATTATAGCTCATTTCTTTTGCAAGAAAAGACCGGAATATCTCACTTCTTGCACAGTGGATTATCTCACTTCTTGGACCCTAAAAATTGCAAAGTTCAGATTTTTAAGTGCATTGCTGTTCAAGTAAAACGCCACTCTGGATTCTCAACATCCGTGTTGGACCAAACTTTGATGGAATGTATTGTTTGGTTACCATATAAATTTAGGATTTAGATGATATAAATACAGTTGGAATAATTGATATTGTGGTAAATATAAAGGTTGGGGTGGAACTGCCCACTTGCCGTTGTCGAATTTGCCGTGCGGCCATTGCTCTCACGAGCCCTCAACTTCGCGTGTCAATCCATCGGCAAATTAACGCCTTACCCACTTTACCCACTTAAGTCTCTTTTTTCTTTCTGCGTAGAGCTCAAATCCTATGTCCAAGGAATTCGCGACCGACAGAGGTTGCCAGCCTCGCACGGGCACACATCTGTGGCTGCATGGTCGCGACATTTGGGCTTGACTTAATTAATTCGCTTGATTTTTTTAGGAATGGAGGGGAGCTACTCGGCCCCGTTTATCATTAAAATCAATACCAGAAAAAGAAAAGGATAAATAAATTCCTCGCCAAGGGGGGGCATTTGGGTATTTTGGCAGCAGCAAAAAGACAGAATGCAATTGATAGGGGAGAGAGGGGAGCAGAGGAAAAGGACGTGTCGTGATCATGGTGTGTGTTCTGTCAGCTGTCGGTGGTCACATGGGGGGAGTGATGATATCGTGTGCAGTAGTGAAGCCAGGCTGTCCAATAAAAGAGTTCTCTTCTTCTCGAGAATGTGGATGAAAAGAATCGTATGGATGCATTTGTGATGAGGTACGGGGAGCTTATTATTACTCCTAGAAACAAAGATGTTCTCCGTGCTTCCGAAATTTGATTGCAGTATTAACTTAACGGCATTAATCCCAATCAAACTCTTCAACTTTTATTGGTAGACCGTGTATTCATCTGCTGGGAGCCAGAAACTTGTAAGACTAGTGAGGGAAGTCATTGCCTTTTGATGGAATAGTTAAATCTATTGGAACTCGATGTGAAGTTTTAGTAGAATGGTTTGCTTTTTTTTTTTTTTTTTTTCTCTCAAAGAAATTATTAGAACTAGATACAAGGATTCATTTTGCAATTTGGGGCATCATACGCAGAGTTTTTGAAAACCATGTACCTAAGAAAATAACTACCATCATTGCCACAATTAGCATTTGAAATTTGAAATCCAAAGGTGTATTTAAGGATGTGTTCATTTCGCGAAAAATGAAGTGATTTGAAAATATGATTTTTAAAAAATATCATTTATTTCGTTTGGAAAAATTAGTCAATGAAAAATATTTTTATTGTCAATAACAATTTATACCTAACTATTTTTGTGAGTGATGAAAAATTTAAAATATTTTTTCCATCCATTTATTTTTCTAAATCATATAATTTATGCCTGATTATTTTTTTTTGAAAAATATTTTACAAATCACTCATTTTCCTTAAAAACAAACGCACCTTAAGTTTGGAAAAAATTTCATTATGGACTCTCAATGGTAAATTGATTAATATTCTATCTTGTAATATGAGAAACAACCTAATTTTTTTATGACATGTTCATGTATCCCACATCTCTTGTTTATGGAATTTGTATACTCTTTATATACATATGGTCTTTATCCACCTATTGGCTTAGTCTTCTGAATTGATATGATAGTAGAGTTGATATTATACCAAAGTTAAGTTATGCTCTAGTGTATTTCGCTTGTGCAACCCCCTTTGTCAAATTCTACATGTCTTTTTTTTTTTTTTTAATGTTATATGGCGAAAAGGTTTAGAGTAGGCAAGGATTTGCACAAAAGTGTGAAGAGCGAGCTGCACCTTTAAAAACATCATCTGAAACACTTATTAGTTGAGATCCAAGAGATGTCAATATTTTGTTAATTATCCTAGTCATTGAAGAGGCTTCACTGAACTTTTGCGAGTCATTGAAGCGGAATCCGAGTTTGATTGGTGAGGATAAATCGGAGTCCGTGCTTTTTTAGATGATGGAGAAGGTCGAAGAACATATATTTGGAAGTGGAAGTACCAAATGGAAGTTGCTCGATGTATATGCAGTACCAAGGCTTATTTCGAAAAGTCTCGTCCATCAACATTTGTTATAATTGCACAAGAGCACGTTTCCAGTGAAACCATTGAAAGCTTGAAAACTATATCAAAATTTGAATATAAATTATAATCTCAACCAAGAGGCAATTTTATTGGTCAGTGGAAATAGAACTGGGAGATGGAAGTTAAATGAAAACTCCATTACTCATAAAGAAAGTCGGGGTAGCCTTTGTTACGTTTCAAAATATAATGTTTAAGGAAATACATTCGTAAAACTTATATTAAATTTACTATAGTTATAAAATCAGATTTGATTAATAATTAAAGTTGGAATTTGAAATTTGCATCGGTGGAATTCGGATGCTATAGAAAAACTCAAATTAAAATAATCTTTGTTAGAAATGGTGAGCAAAGTATAAAATGTGTTAAGATAAAGTAAAACGATAGTCTAATTTGAAAATTAGAAATTTGTCCTCAAACTAGTAATGGACAATCTTTTAGAGAATTTATGTCAATAAGAGAAAGCAAAGGTCCATACGTCTTCAATGACTTACATTTTGTGCTTTTGTTTGAAACTATATATATTCAATTTAATTTTCTGTATAAGCAATTGAATAAATAGTCGACATCAAATAAGATAAAAAGGAGGATATTTGATATTTGATATAGCTTATTTCAGTAACTACACTAGCAATTAAATCAGCATAATCAAATCTATATATCTGAATGATCATAGTTAAAGTAGATAAAACAGTTACAACGAGGCATGCCATTGTGTTTTTGTGCATGGGTTTGCTTGGTGTAGCGAGAGTGTAAATTGTCTACTTGAATGTATCTTGCATTTTTTATAATTAGGATTTTAATGCAATGTGAACAAATGTTTGAGAAAAATGCCAAACAATGTTGATCAAGGACTATTCTAATAATTTGATTAATGACATGGGGGCTCTCAACCACCACGATTAGGATAGCAAAAGAAATCATGAAAGTATCTTGAAATCAGCCGATGAACCTTATTTTATGCTGTTGAGAAACTTGGAAAAATCCGTCCATATTATTTCGCTAAACCTATTTTATGCATTACATGTTAAAAAGCAACTACACCAAGTAACATGGAAATCAATCAAAATTTATGCCATAAATTACATGCTCAACCGACTTACCGTTAAAAAGAAGAATTAGCTTCTGGCCACGAGGGCATTGGAGTAATTTGGCAGCAGCAAAATACGCATCCAGATGATCAACGGATTCCAGAAAATAACGCGGTTTTGGCCATTTAAGGTGCGCGTGCGCGTGCGCGGATCAGGCACAGGAACAACTCATACGACCCGACGGGAGGCTGTTTTCCCTAAAATAGCCCCGACTCGACACCCAAACCCCAAAAGCGACGCTACAATTATGTACGAGCAAGGACGCGCTGCGGGCAAGTGCGTGGGCCACTCATCGCGACACGATTGTGGTCAGAAACTCCACAAAGACAAGGATTATTAAAATTTAAAAGAATAATAACCGAAAGCACTCTGATTGCTCCCATCTTTTTAATATTTTATTTTAGCCACCGAAAGCACTCGATTGCTCCCATCTTTTTAGAATTCCACTGGTTTATCTACCCCGCTGTTGTATCCTTCCTTTTTCAATTGCGTTACGACGGTAGATAAAAGGGAAGAATTGAGTTGGGAGGGGCCACTTTGGTCTTAAAAAAGCCTGCACTCGTCAACTTTGACAGGCTTGAATGAATCCTTCTTACTGACCAATCCTAGCCAACTGGCCCTTGACTCTCTGCATATATAGCCATTCCTATCTTCTATGTTAAATGACCCACAGAGATCTCCATTTGTAATTCTAACTCCTAAAAGTGATTTAGATTTCGCAATGTGCTGTACTGATTTTGCTGCTATTCTGTTCAATCTTGTCTTCAAGAGAAGATCAGAAGAGATCAATGGAGAGGAGGCAAATGATGATGCAGCTGCAAACGATGAAACAACAGGAGGCTCTTCTTCTACTCACACTTCAACAGAAGGTCATGAAATGGCTACTCCATCAGGATATGACTATGAAGTATTCTTGAGTTTCAGAGGACCGGATACTCGAGCAGGTTTTACCGACTTCCTTTACACTAGTATGATAGATATGGGAATCCGCGCATATAAGGATGATGAAGATCTCCGAAAGGGAGAAGAGTTTGGCCCAACACTTCTCCAAGCAATTGAGCAATCGAGGATCTCAATACCTATCCTTTCTAAAGGTTATGCCTCTAGCGTATGGTGTCTCAAGGAGCTAGTCAAGATGGTCGAGTGCCGAAAAACAAAGGGACAAAAGATTATGCCCATTTTCTATGATGTGGCACCTGCAGAGGTACGATACCAAACTGGGGGTTATAAAGAGGCCTTTGATTCACATAAAAAAAAAAACCGACATGATGAAGGGACTATGCGTGAGTGGAAGGCTGCTCTCGAAGAAGTATCATCTCTAGACGGATGGAACTTGCACAACATGCACAACAGGTGATTGCTTTTAGCATTCCATCTCATGTGCCTTGGATCATTAAAACTCATTGCATTTCATATAGTTGCTTTTCTAGATTTGTGTTAACCTTGTTGAAATTGAATTCTGTGTTATTGAAGTTGTACTGCAAAAATCATGCTAAGTGATGGCACAATCCCAATTTTGTCTCATTTTATTCCAAGCAACATTTTTTTTTCCATTTTAGTTCATTCATCAACTATAAGTACCAATGCTAATTCATCTACAATGGAATAAATCTTTTAAGATCACGTTTCGAATTCAATTTGGCCTTGTCAAAACTTAGTTTAATTCAACACAATTTTCTAACTCATTGTCTTTTGCCTCCAACAAACACTAGGCGAGAAGGTGAGTTCGCAAGAAAATTTACCCAAGAGGTTTTTAATGAGTTGAAAAGGGCTTATTTGGAGTTATCCAAACTACTTGGTCAATGTCGACAACCATGTGGATGCAATCATGGAAATGATAGGTGTTGGGACAAGTGAAACACGAATTATTGGAATCCATGGGATGGGTGGTATTGGAAAGTCGACTATTGCCAAACTGATCTACAATAAGCTTTTACATGACTTTAGGAATTGTTGCTTTCTTCGCGATATTCGAGAAACATCAACAAGGAATGGTATTCAATGCTTGCAGAATCAACTCATTAGGGACATCCTCAAAACGAAAAGCATATATATAAAAGACATTGATGAAGGGACTCAGACCATTAAAGATAGGTTGTCTAATAAAAGAGTCCTCCTTCTTCTCGATGATGTGGAAAAATATGATCAAATTGATGCACTTGTAGGTAAGCGTGATTGGTTGGGTAGAGGGAGCAAAATTATTATTACTACAAGAAACAAAGATATTCTTGAGGTTCCTGAAGTGGACTACAGTTATGAGCTTAGTAGCATGGATCCTGATCAATCTCTTCAACTATTCAACAAACATGCCTTTAGAAAAGATTATCCTTTGGATGAGTATATCGGCCAATCCAAGAGGGCAATAGGCATTGCTAGAGGTCTTCCACTAACTCTTGAGGTCATAGGCTCACTTTTATGTTGCACTAAAAAGGAAAATTGGGATTTCATGTTGAAGAAGTTGGAAAGTGTTCCTCATGAGACAGTCCAGAGTAAGTTGAAAATAAGCTATGATGCATTAGATGTTCGACAACAGCATATATTCCTCGATATAGCTTGTCTTTTCATTGGATATGACAAAGATATTGTGGTTCATTTTTGGGATGAATCTAAATTTCCAGAAGAAGCCATGGAAGTTCTGCAGAATATGTCTTTGATAAAGATTGAAAAGTTAAATAGAGTGTGGATGCATGACCAACTCAGAGACCTTGGAAGAGAGATAGTTCGTCGAGAAAGTAACATGAAAATAGAAAAGCAAAGTAGGGTGTGGGATTATAAGGAAGGATTGGATTTATTGAGGCGACATAAGGTAAAATCCCCTCATATAAATTCTTAGTATTTATGGATTTGTTTTTCAGAAGATAAGCCAATTGCTTTTTGTGTTGTCTAGCACCATTACAACTTACTCAACCAATACTTTATTAAAGTAATGATAATACTCAACTCAACCACTTAATGCAGTGGACTTGAATAAATGGGTTTTCCTTCAACTCTTTTGTTTTTAAATGTTTCCTTTGGGCAGGGACAAAAAGAAGTTGAAGCTCTTCGTCTCAAATTTGACCATGAGCGACGGTATCATTTTACCTATGAGGACTTTAAGAGCCTATCAAATCTAAGGTTCCTTGAAGTTGATGATTTGAAGGGAAATTTTGGTGCAGAGGAGACGCTTCTTTGGCACCGGCATGAATTGCCATCAAATGTTCTTCCAACAAATGTTTTCCAAGAGAATTTAGATCTTCTTCCACAATTACGGTGGCTTTCTTGGCATAATATTTCCCCAATGTTTAACATAACAAATTTCTCCATGGAGGATCTGGTTATTCTTGATCTATCTGAGAGTAGAATTAGGCATGACTTGGAAGGGGTGGAGCTACATGAAGGTACGTTTTATAGTAGACAACACTTATTATTTCGTCTTATTAGATTCAAAAGTAATCTTTGCATGATTCTTCTTTTATAGATGGCGAAGAATTTGAAAGTTTTGAATTTGTCCCATTGCCAACACTTGAAGAGAACTCCTGTCTTCTTTGCTCATTCAAATTTAGAACATTTGATCCTATGCGGCTGTGAATCATTGACCGAAATAGATAGGTCGATTGGTAAGTTGAAACGTCTAGCTTTCTTAGATTTAGGCTATTGTGGAAATCTTCAATGGCTGCCAAACGAACTAGGAGATCTTGCCCGCCTTGAATACCTATCTCTGGAATGTTGCACATCGTTGAAGAGCCTTCCGGATACAATTGGGAATTTGGAATCATTGATTGAGTTGGAGTTAACCAGTATGAGTATCAAAGAACTACCTGATTCTATCGGAAAATTGAAAAATTTGAAAGTAGTTAGGATGTGGTGTAGTGAAATAAGCAAAATACCCGATGCCTTTTGGACTATTGAGAAGCTTGAAAAAATAGGAGGCTATTTTGACTCCGCACGTGTGAAAATTGGTGATTGCATCCACAGGAATCAATCGCTAAGGGAATTGAAGTTGTCGCGTGTGGTTATACCGGCACTGCCCAGGCTTCCTGAAAGTCTTATCGATCTATATTTGAGGGACTTGTACATGGACGCGTTTCCGGATCTCTCAAACCTCACTAATCTACGAGAATTGGAGCTGGGGTTTGGCCGCGTTTGTACTGATGGGCCTCTGGAAGATTTTGTGCCGGTAATTAATCCAATGCCGCAGGGGTTGGGGAATTTAACCAAACTGAGGCGTCTGGATCTGCGCTTTGATTGTCCGACCGCCTCCACAATAGACAACCCTAGCCTCCCTCCTCAACTCAAGTCACTTCGCCTCACCTTCTCTGATCTGTGTCGCCTCCCGAGGCTTCCCTCAAGTTTGTCCTCCTTACAGTTGCACGATTGCCGCTCACTTTCCTCGATAGAGGATCTATCGAATTTGAACGAACTGTCATCTCTCGAGATTAAGGGCACTGCAATTACAGAGATTCAAGGCCTTGGTTGTTTGGAGAACCTACGAAGTTTGTCGCTTCATGGACTTCAACAGGTGAAGATACTACCCGATCTGAGCAATTTAAACAAACTAAGTCATCTTGGAGTATATGATTGATAATCTGGTTGAGATTCAAGGCGAACTACCAGAGTATTTGGATAGGTTGAGTATTTATTCCTGTGGTTCGTTAGAGAAGTTGCCTGATCTGTCAGGCTTGAAGGAACTGCAAACAATTGAAGTGCGAAATTGCACGAAATTAATTGTGGAGGCAATTTTGGGCTTTGCACGGAGAAGTCAGGCGGATTTGTGGGAGAATCTACGATATTTGCGTATTGGTGACCTTGAACAGGTGGAGATACTACCTGATCTAAGTTATTTAAGCAAACTAAGGAGTCTCGAAGTAAACTTTTGTCGTAATCTGGCTGAGATTCAAGGTGAACTACCACTATCTTTGGAAAAATTGAAGATTTCTGCTTGTGAATCTTTACAAAAGTTGCCTGATTTGTCAAGCTTGAAGAATCTGGAACAGGTTTACATAAGACGTTGCACGACATTAAAGGGTAAGGCAATTCTCGGCTCTGCTCAGAGAAGTCAGGCGAATTTGTGGGAGAACCTACTATATTTGGGGATTTGTGGCCTTCGACAGGTGAAAATACTACCTGATCTAAGTGCTCTAAACAAACTAAGACGTCTTCGAGTATCAAACTGTGGCAAGCTGGTTGAGATTCAAAGCGAACTACCACAATCTTTAGAAACATTGGAGATTTCTTCCTGTAAATCTTTGCAAAAGTTGCCTGATCTGTCAAGCTTGAAGGTGGAAATAATGGAGATTTCTTCACACGGATCTTTAGAGAATCCGCTTGATCTGTCACTCTGGTTTAGGCGGCAAAGTGTTGTCATTGTACGTTGTCGAAAATTAAATGTGGAGGCAATTCTTGGTTCTGCTCAGAAAAGGCAGGCGAACTTGTTGGAGAACCTACAATATTTGCAGATTCATTGCTTTGGACAGGTGAAGGCACTACCTGATCTTCGTAATTTAAACAAACTAAGAGGTCTTCAAGTAGAAAAGTGTCCTAATCTGGTTGAGATTCAAGGCGAACTACCACAATCTTTCGAAGAATTGGAGATTTCTTCCTGTGGATCTTTACAGAGGTTGCCTGATCTGTCCAGCTTGAAGGGACTGCAAAAGGTGGTAATGAAAGGTTGCATGCAGTTAAATGTGGAGGCAATTTATCGTCTTTGCTTGGAGAGGTCAGTCGAATTTGTGGGATAAGACGATGAATTGGAGTGAGAAGACGAATCTGAATCTGAGCAAGAAGACGACGAATCTGAATCTGAGCAAGAAGACGACGAATCTGAATCTAAATCTGAGGGAGAAGACAGCAAATATGAACATGAATCTGAGGGAGAAGACGACGAATGAGTGCACATTGCTTTTGAAAGCTTCTTGATCCACGACCACAAATTGTTCCCTTGGGTCCAGACTTTAAACGAATTGAGGTGAGTTATTATCTCTGATAACCAATGTTTTCCTTTTTTTTTGGCAATAAAATTCTTTCACAGATATGAATGGAGAACTTTTACGTGCACTCTTTAATGACCTTTTGTTCATGCTTGAAAATCTGATGAAGATATTGAAATTATGATACCTTCATTCTGGTTCAGAGTGTTCTTAATTATTTGCAACCATCCGTTCTCTTTTCCTGGTTTGGTTTGGCTTTTTTAGCTATGTTCTCTTTGGATGGTTTCTCCTTGCTTTTATGTTTCCCAGCTGGAGGTATGCATCTCGATTGCATAGTTTTTCATTTGATATGAACAAATTATTAGAGATGCCAGTCGATTTGCTGCTTCACATATTTTGAAGTTGATAACCTCGCTTCGCATTGGAGATAACTTTGTTATGCCGTAAACAATTGATGGAATGTTTGTTGGAAGGTCATATAACTGTGGTTCCCATCCTGGAAATTTACAGCATAATCAACTCATCGATGCAATCGTGAAGAAGACAGACACTCTGTATCGATATGCTTATGTTCAGTTTATTTTCCAGGAAAGGTGTGCTTCTTACTGGGTTTTGCAAATGTTATGGAGAAGCTATAAAATGAAGAAAGACTAATTTCACTTGGGTAGCGGCATCAATAGTTGGCGCAGCAAACTTCCATTTGTGACAGGAGGGAGGACCTACTTAGCTTCTCCAATGTATCATAAATCATCCTATAGTCAAAGGCTAATATTTCAGTATTCCTGGTGCGTAGGACATCTGATAAGTCTCACTGGGGTCAAAAATCATGTAAATGGACTCTTGTGTGATCTCCATTATTGGCTACATCTTCTAGAAATGGTTATGCCTTGGTGACTCTGTAATAAAAGCCCTTCCATTCATCTCAAGCTATACTAGAGGACTCTTTTAGGTTTTAAGTTTGACAAGAATTGCTAAGGGAGACATCTCAAATGACTGGCTTTTTGCTTGTTTCTAATGTTGCTGAGAGGTTTCAGAGTTTGAGAAACTTACAGAAATCTTTCTGTGCAGGGAGCTGTGGCTAATTGGGCAGCTATACAGATGAAGACAGAATGGAGGAAAATGAAGATGACATTCAAAGTGCAATTTTACGTCCACTTTATAATTACTTTGGGAGTTGATGCCTGGGAATCTGAAAAAGGTATTGAATTTATGTACCTCCGTACAACCAGAGGGTTCTTAATTATGTGTGAAAATATGCTTTCTTTTCTTAGTTTTGTTTGGCTTTTTTAGCTATATTCTCTTTGGATGGTTTCTCCTTGCTTTCATGTTTCCCAGCTGGAGGCATGCATGTCGATTGTGTCCTTTTTTATTTGATTTATGACAATTCATTAGAGATCCTGGTTGATTTGCTGCTTCACATATTTAGAAGTTGATACCTCACCTTTGCATTGGAGATAACTTTGCTATACTGTGAACAATTAGATGGAATGTGTCTTCAAAGGTCATAGCACTATGATTCTCATCCTGGAATTTTACGACATAATCAACTCATTGTTGCAATTGTGAATAAGCCAAACTCTGTATTGATATGCTTATGTTCAGTTTATTTTCCAAGCAAGGTGTGCTTCTTGGAAGGATTTGCAAATGTTACGGAGAAGTTATAAAATGAAGAAAGAAGAACTTCACTTGGGTAGCGGCATCAATGTTAGTGCAGCAAAGGTTCCATCTGTGACAAGAGAACAGACCTATCTAGCTTCTCCAAGGTATAATAAGTCGTCATAATGTTAGGCTAAATTTCGGTATTATCAGTGCATATGATAAGTCTCACTTGGGGTCTGAAATCATGTAAATCGACCCTTGTGTGATCTCCATCACTGCCTCCATTTTCTCGAAATGGTTATGCCTAGGTGGCTATCAGTAATGGAAGCCCTTTTATTCACCTCAAGTTATACTAGATGACTCTTTTTGGTTTAAGGATCGACAAGAAGTGCTAAGGGAGACATCTCAAACGACCGGCTTTTTGCTGGTTTCTAATGTTGCTGAGAGATATTGAAGTCTAAGAAACTTACAAAAATCTTTCTATGCAGGGAGCTGTGGCATTTTTGGGCAGTTGTATAGATGGAGACCCAAGCTAAAGGCAGATGATGGATGAAACTTGAAGCTGACCGTATTCCCTCTCATAATCTTGGGGTGGTAAACCATGTATTCGTCTGTTTTGGGGGGTAAAAGGGCTATTTAGGCAAATCTGATTGTGTTTTTTCCTTTATTGTGGACCCACAAAAATGATTATTACATTTCATCTAATGTGTGTTCTGTTCATTGTTATGCGATAGAACTTGCTTATCAGTACCCAGATGTTCTTCTATGAGAAAACACTTGAAGGCCATGTCTGGACTGGGAGAAAAGTTGTGTTCTTAGAGTGGTGCTCAAGGTAGTCTTAGTTGCTCCCGCCAAATCCAGTTCATGGACCTCTTGATGTGAAATTGGTGCTCAATGTATTCTTAGTCATGAGTTGTAGGCACTCACAACACAAGAAACATGGATTGTTGTAAGTCATGGAATGGGCCATGCTGGAGAGATGACTCTTGCGTAGCTCATCTACAATCATCTTGCACATGGTTGTGAGCACTGCTGCATTTTTTCTAACATCTGTGAAACTTCAGAGCTCAAGGGCATTCAGTTCTTGCGGAATTACTCATCTCCAATATCCTCAAAAGGAAGTTGACAAAAATAAGTAATGTTCATGAAGGGATCAAGACAATTAAATATAGGCTTTTCAGTAATAGAGTTCTCGTCCTTTTTGATGTTGTTGACCAGAAGAATCAATTGAATGCACTCATGGGTAACATTTGTGATATTCAAGCATTCGGAATTCTTCAATGGGGAATATCAAGCGCTGAAGAATCTTGAAATTCTCAGTGCTTTTTGTTTGTAATATCGGTGCTTTTTGTTGATCAAAGGCACTACCATCCTTAAAAGATTCAGCCATTTCCTGAAAAATTTAGAAGAAACTTTCAGCAGAGGAGTTCATTTTCCAATAAGAAGTGCATGTGGTACTTGAAGGTCCTGCATCCACAACTAAGTCTGCTACCAAGGAAGATTTGAAACTTAATTGCTTATTGCCCTATGTCATCTCAGCAGAACTTCATTGTTGTCTTTCTTGGGATCGTTATCAGTTATACATAAATTACAACCACACCTTGGCAAGTTGACTTGAAATATATTGTTCTTGTAGGTATAGTTATTCGTGGCTGATTTTGCAACCGTTTCCTACCTTTAAGATGGATCGTTGTAACCTGCTTATGAAATGGGACAATGATTTCTTTTGATCTATTTCGTGAGTTTGATTTGGTTTAGATATATTACTTTTTGACATTTTTGGTTGGCTAATTGAGTTACCAGTAAAAGACGAGTCAAATTGATGCTAGTGTTACTACATTCAAATGCATTATAGTGTTACTACATTTTTCTTTTGGTCGGCGATTAGAGTGTTACTACATTCAAGTGCAGTACTTTCGTCAATTTATGCATTGGTCATTTATGCGAGAGCCATGGAGCTTGCTGGTTTGTACTTCAAATTTGAACCTTGTAACCCTGTCTTGTAAAACTCAACTTTGTTATTCCTTAAATTATGAAGAATATAGTTAAATGCATAGGTTTTAATATGTGACTAAAGCTCTTTCATTCACTTTTGGTTACCTAGGAATGGAGCTTTAGGTTTTGGTAAGGAGAATCATTAAACGACAAAAGAGTCCTATATGACGGCTTGAGCTCTTCCTCTTGGTAATAAGTAAGAAAAACTTAAAGGGTTCTTTCTGTAAAGGCAAACTACCCCCAGCACAGTTACTAGTATATTCGATGACCGTATATCTTTCCTAATGTTTTGGTGCAATACTTTGACTTTTACTGTAATGTACAAACTCCAATTTATCATGCAATGTCAAGGACTTAACTGGTTTCTTGCACAATGTGCTTTGAATGGTCACAATTGGCAATTTATGCTTTAAAATGATGAAGGAATTTTTGTTTTTTCCGATTTCCACTAATGTTTAGTCCGGCATATCAAAATAGAAGGTAAAAGCTTACAGCTCTCTTTCCAAAGGCCAATCAGATCATTCCTACATCTCTAAGCCAAGATGATATAAATTGGTTAACAGTTGCAGTACTTGGTTGCGCCGAGAAATCTTTTATGTGCCAATGAGCTAGTAGTAGAAGGTAAGGTCACTGATTGAAAAGTGTTCTCCTTAGACAGTCTTTGTTTCACCTTACAAAACTGGTTAATTGCAAGACCTTGCAAGTCTTACAGTTCCAGAATTCACACACGTCTACCAAATTTGTGAAGTTCAACACAGGTTCAACCCGCAAAAATAGAAAAATATAAATGAAGGAAAAAGGCAGCATGATTCAGCTCTTCATAGCTCAGCACAGCATCCACACATCCCTTTAAGGTTTTATCGAGTCTGGTAAACAAAGCCATAGGCCTAAGATTAAATTGGCAGGTAAACTTGTGAGCGCATTCATTCAATAGGTATCACAGAGTTGTGTTTATGAGGATATACATTCAATTTCATGCTATTAACATTCCAAGTGAATTTCAGTAGAAATCCTATTCATCTTGTGAGGGACATGGAAACAGATTGATGGAATGCATTACATGAACAAACTTCATCCGGAGCTGCCTAATGATCCTCAAGAAATTAGGTGCTGACTTAGGAGCATTTTATGTTAAGTTACTCTTGGCATCAGAGTCTTAACGCAGCCTCAATGCAGAAGCAGAAGGATTCCTCAAAAGCATAAGGTTTCCTTTGTCTTCACTTCCATATTCCTTCAATCGTGGGTCCATGACGATTTTGCACGATCCCCATGTCTCCGCCATTAATTCCACACCATAGTAGAGTAAATGGTCCGTGATGCTGTTACCAGTTACCAAGATGCAGAAACACACTTTGATTAGTCGTCCGTAGGTGTTTCTGGTAATCAAGGACTGGCATTCTCTTGAACAGGCTGGTCTGTCACATGATGACTTATTGCACTTAGCCATGATAAATCCACAAAATAATTGCTTGTGACAGGTAGCTACGACTGAAACTACCTCCTTACCTGCTGCACATTGGATCTTCTCCAGAGCCATCACAAACTTTCTCGACCTCATAAACCAGACTACCAAATCCAATATCATACAGCCTTACCTACAAAAAAGAGGATTCCAATTACATGTGAACACCGACATAGAAATTAGTAAGATTATCTCACATCAATATGTTTATCTGTGGCTGTCATTGAGCTAGTTGCCAATAATATAGGCACTAGTAGACATACATAATTTAAATGAGTAATACCTTATAATTGCACAGAGCTTAAGACTAGGTCATCAGCCATCATAGAGATCAGAGAGAGAGAGAGAGAGAGAGAGAGAGAGAGGGGGGGGGGGGGGGGGGACAGGGAGGGAGAGGGAGGGAGGGAGAGAGAAAGAGAGAGTAATACATATTATTAAATTTTGGAATTGGTACGGGAAACTATGATAGCTTTACAGGAATGAGAAGGGTTCCTTACGTATTGTCAAAGAGGTCATGAGTATGAACTACCCTGCTTTGTAAGAAGATAAAACAAACAAAACTATTAAAATTAATGTGCTGAATAAAGTGAGTGCAAACATTGCTGGAAAAAATAAGACTTCTCCAGTTAAATAGGTTGAAATAAATGCAAAGCAAACATCAAATGCAGTCATCGAAAATTCCTCATAATTTATCTGATATTCCGTCAAGATCAAAGTTATACCACCCTAGGGAAGTGATGGTATGTCTTCTGTGGGAACCGAGAATAGTACAGAGGCAAATGAGGCACAATATCGTGTCCATTAGTTATATGTTATTGTATTTGGCATGCTGTAGTAAGACACAAACATTGCATTGCCAATATGAGGTTGTCCAAATGTCAAGTAAATCAAGCGAGTGCTGGTCTGGAAAAAACAGCTTCAGCACACACAATTAGACAACCAAATTACTTGAACGTTAATACTTTCACGAGGGGAAAACTACTATGCATCAATAACCATAAATTGCATTTCACATACAAAGGTGAATGAATAGAACAGCCCTTATCTCCATGAGGGTTGGAGGTCTAGCATTACTCTGTCTAGATCCCATCCATAATTTTCCCAAAACCAAACCCCACAGCCACAACAAAACCAACCACCCCACCCTCACCCCCAAGTAAATTTACAACCAAGGTGCATTTAAATGCTCCTCCAGGAAGCACTTGGATGCTGGTGGGGTCAGTCACATCCTGCTAATGACATAAACAGAACATTCCAGGTTCATGGTGAAATTGCCCCTTGAACCCCAAAACTTACATCATTAATAGTGAAGGAGAAACTAAATCCTAAAAGGGCCAAAACGCATGGAAAGGGCCACGACGTAAACAAAACATTCCAGGTTCATGGTGAAATTGCCCCTTGAACCCCAAAACTTACAGTCATTAATAGTGAAGGAGAAACTAAATCTTAAAAAATGCCACAAGACATGGGTATGATGGCTCAGAACAATTTTCAGCAAGATATCAGCAAACAAAAATGACATTTTAAATCATCCAAGTGTTCGGACAAGATGCTACAATTGCTACTAATACTTCGAAAAGGTTTAGTTTAAAGTTCATGCAATCTATGATCCCATTGTAGGCCAAGTGAATGTCTGTATAATCTGAGTCCAAGACAAAGTTTGACCCTCAAAAATCACAACTTGTCATGGAGGAGAGAATTAACGGGACATGATGTAGGGGTGGGTACCAATTCTGGTCTTAGTTCTGCAACAGGTGCTTGAAAGACTCTGGACCACTCTGTCCAATAAAGCTGAGACAAAAAGCATAATTTAGACATTTTAGAATTGGGTCCAGCCTATAACATATTTGGCCCCGTAGTCCGACTGAAAAGGAGCTGCTTCTTTCTTACCTTACCAAAAAAAAAAAAAAGGAGCTGCTTCTTTTGGTTAGCAAGAGACAGACAGAAACAGCATGCAGAACACAGATTTAGGATCAATATATTCTAGTTTAAAATGCCTTCGCACTTCAAGATTACATGACATAGAATTTGAGCTTCAAGTGCTTGCAAATGTTATATGTCAAACATATCAATAATCCCATTAAGTTTCCAGCAAGTAAACTTTGTAATGATTAGTTGGAAGTCTTTATCCACTATATTTAGGTATTCAACCAATTTGAAGCTCCATGGCTCAACATGTAAGACTCAGTTCAAACAACTAGATACATAGACCATAGGAGACTCAGGTAAAGGGTTGTTTGTAACCCATCCTGCTTGTGTTTTGTCTATAGGTTGATTTGCCAAAAAAAAAAAAAAAAGAGGGGAAAAAAAGAAGAAGAAGATGCTGACCAATTGCAAATATAAATATGAAGCCATAGAAAGTTCAAGACATCAATATATGAAATTGACAGAAATTGCCAGAGAACTATTAACAGACCAAAACTGAATAAATGGAAGGACACAATAGAGAAGAACCAATATCCGAACCATAACAATGTTTTAACTAACTTACCACAAGATCAAGTCCCCAAAAGGATGCCATAGCCCATCAATAGAATGCCCTGTCACCATGATGTTGATGTCTCCATATAAATCCTTGGCTCTTTTAACAGCATCCATAGTACCAAGTTGCATTGTCATATTGTGATAAGCATAATAAATCCATGATGAACCTAAGCAAAGACAGTAGAAAAAGATTGTAACTCATTCCAAATCATAAGTATCCACAACTTGCAAGAGGCTTATCATCTCTAGAACTCACCATGGCAACAAAAATGCCAGGGTAGCTTATGTCGAGCTGTTTCCAGTAGAGATCTTCAACCCAATTCTGTATCCTGTAGAAATAAATAGAAGTAATCACTAACTGAAAAGCTCAAAAACTTTTTCAAGAACAAAATTAGTGAAGTATGTGATCTCCTCATGACTCCATCTAAAATTACAAGCACATAACTTTCTTGTCTCGGTGGAAATGATTCACTTTTTCCCTTCTTATTGACAGCAGACCCATGTGCTTTGTCTATGTATTCACCATAGGCTAACCTTCTTAGCTTAAATTTTCAGCAAATCCTTCGCATGTCAAATGTGAGAGGAAGAATTGCCAAAGTTAACATGCATACCTTTGTTCTTGAGAACCTTTCAGAGCTATAACCGCAGCATTAAGGTTCCGGCCTCTCCAATATATGCCTACAGGTAATTTATTTTGGATAGAAATAAAGACAAACAATTAGATGCAATTCGAACATAGAGGCATCACAAGCATTGCAAATTGGTCAGCCACTACAACACGAATTATATACCTATAAGCAGTGCTGGACGTCAATGTGATTTCGAACCCCTGCTTTCAGATAACAGGGCATTCACAACCAATCAGAAGCTAAAAAGAGAAGGCAGCATGTGCCAACAAAATCTCATCTCAAGAATTGGCCATTTAGTATTGTACTGAGGACCTATTCTTTATGCAACTTTAGCAAAGATGGCATTTTAATATGTAGTAATATTACCTATCTTTCCATCTCAACTAGGACATGTCCAACTACAAAGTTCTGTCAAATCAGACATGTAAACCTGCCAAATAATAATAACAACAAGCTCTAGGTTAATGGGAAAGTCTTTATAAGGAACACGTAACAGTAGATGCATAATCCCCGACCATCATCGCAAGAGTGTGATTGTAAACAGCTTTATGAGCCTTGGGGCTCACTCTAAGTTTTGCATTTACCAGTAAAAAAAAGTTCCCCTTTCCCATAAGCTACTTCTCTGAAACCTACAAGTTACAGTCCATTACTCGACTGGAGAAAATAGTCAAACACTGTGAGATACTCGACAAATTTTATCCCCGAAGTAGAGACGGCAGGGTGAAATTTTTTTTGTCGAACAAATATAAGGAATTTCGATCGATCTGACCCTATTCCAGTGATAGCATCGATCCAAACTCGGTAATCCAAGAGCTTAACAAAACCAACCAAATACAACACAACACTCTCAATCATACGCTTTGAAAACATCCAGATCTACTCCAGAGGGATCATTCAGCTATAGTATGCCCGACTCAATCAGGCACTACAGCTCTGCAACACAGTCAAATGATTTCCCCCAACCCTGAAATGCCTAATCCGCCAAATTCACTACACAAACCACACTTCCCCAGGCTCAAAACCGACGTACTCGATACTAGAGCCTGTCTATACGAACCTTATCACGATTCAGACTCCCGTCTGAATCAAGTCAGAGGATCACAACCGTAACTGATTTCATGAACCGCGACCTGTTCCGCTCCACATCCTGCAAGAGAAATTCCAATCTCCACAACCTTTCCATATACGCAAAACGATCGCGCGCGATCAAATGGCGCAATCGCCCGGCGAGATGGAGAGGTCGATTGCGGTCTTTGTCCGTATTGCTCGAATTCAAACCTCGAATCCTGGTCTTCGCAGCGTTCGTGGACTCCGTAGCGATTTTCGCGACGGATGGCGATCGGAAACCTCCGGCAACTTGGGGAGAAAGGAAGGAGGGGGATGATGGATTTACAAATTGTCCTTATTTGCCCTCGGTCGCTTGCTCTGTTGGCGGCCATATTCGGTAAGTTCGGTGATTTTGTCGTTTCCTTGAGGGCAATGAAGGAAGTTTGGCTGAAATGAGACGCGCTCCAGGGCAAATACCCGTTCCCTCCGTCTCCCCTCTTATGGCGCTTCCTCTGATGTCTTTCAATTGAGCACAGCAAAAGTCACAAAATGTCATTTTAAAGATATCAAAAAGCGTGAATGATTTTTTTAAAATCAAATTTTATAGAAACCAATCTTCAAATCTCTTCCTTATTGGTGACGTAAACACATCAATCCCTCATTCGACTCAAGTCACATTTTACAAGCACAAAGCAAATTCATAGATCACTCCTTTTTTTTTATCAGGTTGATGCACCACTCATTCACTTTCAAAGGAGAAAAGAATAAAATTGAACATGAAAAAGTTGCAGTCGCAATCCAAGCATGATGACCCAATGATGGAGGGATCACGCCATCTTTCACTAATTTATGAGTTCAAATCATGTCGCAAACAAACATTTCACCAATTAATATTTTAGGCATTTCACAATGTTATGTGAAATTTTTTCAAGCTTTTGCCATATTAGTTACAATGATGGGGTTGCATACTTACAGATAAAACAAGTGGTTATGACTCAAACGAGATATTCTGTAACGGATACAATATTTTTATGTAATGATAAGAATGAATAATTGTATTGAACATCTCCTTCCCGCATTTTTTATTTTTTTTTTTTTAATTTATCAGAGGAAAAAAATCGCAATCCATCATGGCTCGGGCGGGAAGGCTGAGTCGGACCATCCCCAATCCTCGTGCATCTCAACGATTGTTGTTTCCGCTGAGTTGACCACTTGTGCTAGTGCAAAACGATTGACCACTTGAGGTTGCCCTATGTGGTGACAGTTGCTATCATTGTTGTTTCTGCTGTTCTTTTCAAAGATTTCTTCCAGACAAGACTAAGCATGAGTAAGATCACTGAAAGAGGGCAGTCCAAATAATGATGCTGCTATAAACCATTGAGTAGCGTGAACGGTGAACTGACTGAATAAAATGATGAAACAAGTATACCTCGGTTAGTACCTCTCGGAGGACTTTCACATGAACAAAAAAAATGTTTGCAAGAGCTACCGGTGTGAACCCCCCACCAATTAGCAAGGGGTGCATGATTTTTGGGGGAAAAAGTCATGTCGACTAACTTGCTAGACATTGACTTCATTCGATTTGTATGCTGGTTTTAGCGGACAAACGTCAACAATCTCTATCTCAAAGGAGAATTCCCAGATGGAAGGGAAAGATTGACATGGACTTCTGCCTTCAAAGGGATTGCCGTAGGACCTCAATTCAGTTCGGTCAGGTGGACCTTTCGATGATGAAATGGTGCTGTTAGATGCTAGATTTCAGGTACACATAAATTTAGAAAGATTGATCTCCACCACCTCCCAAAGGAGCCTGGTAAAATGGAACGTTTGAGAGAACCCTTGATCGATGGGACATCAATAAAGCATATGCCTGAATGTCCAGGATTGAAGAGTGCACAAATTCTCTGTGCTTGCCATCGTTCCTACTAACTACAAAGCCTTCAATCAGTCACCTGACTTCCCCATGGAGCTTTCTCTGCAAGGAGCTGGGATCACGAGAAGCTATCCAGCCCGATTGGATCCCTTGTAAGCCTTAAACACTAGTCTTCCAGAAACTGCAAGTCAATAAAGACACTACTGGACTCAATCAATTTGGAATCACTTGCTGAGTTCGATAAATTGAACATGGACATAGAGAAGCTGCCTGGTTTGGTCAGGAACATGAAGTATTTGAAAGTATTGAAGATGAGGTTCTCTGTCATAAGAACGATAACTAGTGCAGTATGGAAGCAGGAAAAGCTAGAAAAAAGTTATGATGAAACAAGTATACCTTGGTTAGTACCTCTCTGAGGACTTCACATGAACAAAAAAATGTTTGCAAATACATACGTTTATCTAGCCCAGTAGTCTGACTGAAGAGGAGCTGCTTCATTTGATTAGAGACAGACAGACAGAAACAGCATACAAAACACAAATTTAGGATCGATATATAACCTATCTTAAAATGCATTAGCACTTTAAGATTATGAGACATAAAATTTGAGCTTCAAGTGCCTAAAAATGATATATGTCTGGACCATAAACATATTAACAATCCCATAAAATTTCCAGCAAGTAAATTTTGTAATGAAAACAGACCAAAAAAAGAAAGAAAAAACTTTGTAATGAATGGTTGGATGTCTTTACCCACTACGTTTAAGTATTCGACCAACTCAAAGCTCCAAAGCTTAAAATGTACGACTCAATTCACACAACTAGAGACTTCAATAATTGGTGGTCTGCATAAAGGGCTGTTTGCACCCCATTCTGCTTGTGTTTGGTCTATGGGTTGATTTACCCAAAACGTAAGAAAACAAGATGCTATGCATGACGATTGTAGAGTTGGCAAAGAATTCCGGATAAGTCCTAACAGTCCAAAACTGAACAGTTGGAAGAACATAATAGAAAAGAAACCAATAAAATTCAAAAGTCCCAGGCATAACAATTTTTCAATTTATCTTACCACAAGATTGAGTCCCCAAAAGGATGCCATAGCCCCTCCAATAGAATGCCCCATCACCATGACATTGATGTCTCTGTATAAATCCTTGGCTCTCATAATAGCATCCAAAAATCTAGGTTGAATTGTTGTATTGTGATAAGCATGATAAAATCCATGATGAACCTAAGCAAAGATCAATAGAGTAGGACTGTAACTCAATCCGAATCAAAAGTATCCACAGGTGTGAGAGCCTTATCATCACTAGAACTCACCATGGCACTAGGCATGCCGGGGTAATATGTCAAGCTGTTTCCAATAGAGATCTTCAACCCAATTTTGTATGCTATAGACATTAAATAGAAGTAATCACTAACTGAAAAGCTCAAATGATAAAGAGACGTGACAGAATTTTTCACAGAACAAAATTAGTGAAGTATGTGATCTCCAAATGACTCCATCTAAAATTACAAGGAAGTAACTTCCTTGTCTTGGTGGAAATGATTCACCCCTTTTCTGTTCGTATGGACAGCAGTCCCATGTGCCTTTTGTATGCATTCAATGAGGCTGCTCTTCTTAGCTTAAATTTTCATCAAATCCTTTGCATGTCAATTGTAAGAGGAGGAATTGCAAAAGGTAACATGCATACCTATGTTCTTGGGAACCTCTGAAAGCAATAACCATAGCATTAAGGTCCTTGGCCACCCCAACATATGCCTATATATTAAATAGTTTAAAAATAGAGACAGATAATAAGATGCAATTCAAACATAGAGGCATCACAAGCATGCAAACTGATAGGCCACTGTAAAACGATTCATATACCTGTAAGCAGTGCTGAAGGTCAACTATCAGTTTAATGACTTCGAACCCCTGCTTTCATATCAAAAAGGCATTAATAAACAGTTCGGAAGCTCATAAGATGAGGCTGCATATGCCCAAAAAATCTCATCTTAAGAATTGGGTATTTAGCACTAAAGATCCATTCTTCACGCAACCTTAGCAACAATGCTATATTAAAAAGGAGTCAAATTACCTTGGTCTTTCCATCACATCTAGGCATGTCCAGCTAAAAAGTTCTGTCAAATTTGACATGTAAACCTGCAATAAAGAGCTTTGCATTAAATTACAATTTTATTGTATTGAAATGGTGAAACTGATGCGTAACAACAACAAGCTCTATGTAAATGTGAATTTTTTTTTAAAGAACACTTATGGCTGATGCATACTCCACCAATATCGTGGCAAGAGTGTGATTGTAAACAGCTTTATGAGCCTTGGACCTCACTTTTAATTCTGCATTTACCAGTACATAAAATTTCAGATTAAAATGCGGTCTCAAGCTCATTCAATCACAAGCAATGAATCAAGTTTCTTATGTCTCTAGCAAGCTATAATGACAAATCAAGTGAGGGGAACACTTTAAGGAAACATCAACTCAAAACAACATTCAGTATATTTTTGCAGTCCTTTGTGAACTGAAAGAAGTATTTACACAATCCAATGCAATGAAGGAGGAATATGTAAACAACGTAAGGCTCCACTTTCCCACAAAGTTACTCCACTAAAACCTACAGGCTACAGCCATAACTCAACTGAACAAAAGCTGAACAGCTGTTATTCAATCACCGTAAGACACTCAACAATTTTTTTCCCCAAAGTAGAAACAGCAGAGTGTGATCTGTACCGAACAAATATGAGGAAATTCGATCAGTCTGACCATATTCCAATTATAGCATTGATCCAAACTCAGTAATCTAAGGGATTAACAGAAGCAACCAAGTACAACTCGACACTCATCAGTTACATGAATTGAAAGCTGCCAATTGTACACCAGAGGGATCACATAGCTATAGTTTGCCCCATTCAATCAGGTACTACAACTCCACGACAGAGTCAACAATTCCCCCAACCATGAAACACCTAATCTGCCAAATTCACAATACAAATCTCAATGTCTAACCTCAAAACCGACGTACTCAACGCTAGAGCCTGTCTATTCGCACCTTATCACTATCAAAACTCCCAATCCAAACTGATTACATGAACGCGAATAGCGATCACCTCTCGCCCCACTTGCGGCAATCAAGCATGTCAAAACCACCGTCGCCCTCAACCGCGACCCGTTCTGCTCCATATTCTTTACGATCTTTCCCGATTTGCCCCCGGGATCTTCTTCCGTTGGCGGCCATATTCGGCGTCGCGTTCCGTGATTTCGTCGTTTGCGAGAGGGCACTGAAGGAAGTTCCGCCGAAATCGGGACGTTTTACGAAGACTCGCACGGCGACGTCCTCCGTCGGGTTCTTTTAGCCAAGAGAACGAGACGTGCTTTTTTGGGGTTCGATCTTCCCTCTTTTGGAGATTTCCTCCCTTCGACGTCTCCACATCAGCATTTTGACTGGGCTGGGTTCAATTTAGTTGGTTCACACTAAATTTTAAAGAACATGCTAAATTAAAGTTAATATTATTTATCATTTTATTTATAACCATGGAGATACGCGAAAATGCAATTGGTCCATTATGGCCGCAGGCCTCTCGAGTTAAGTGTTTTCATATTCATCATCGAATTGATCTAGCACACAACTTGTTCAAATTTTAACAAAATGTAATTGAACTTGAGTGATCGACAAGTTAAGCTTAATTGTGAATTATAGAACCCACTTGTCTTGGGGCAACTTGGTATTGTGTATTAATTCTCAAATACTATCTCTGAATACTTATGTTGAACTGGATCTTTTTATAGATAAAAGTACCCATAGTTTTTTAAAATTGAGTCATTTTGTCTAAATTTTTTTGGACTATTATGATGCGAATACATTTGGAACAGATTGACGTCCTAAAAGTCATGGTATTGTCATCCATAATGGCTTGATTGAATATATGAGTCATACAATTGTCGAGATTGAATACTTTACAAGTCAAAGAACATGAAATAAAAGAAAACGTCCATAAACCTTGAGAACAAAGGTTAATAGGATTTTTTCACCGGCCATGTGAGAAGTAAAAAGAGCATGTAACCTCTGACAATGCAAGTCACAAATGAATGTTTTTAAGAACGCAAATGGTGTCAATAAAATTATTTTTATTTCGCATTTAGCTCACAAGAATAGCACAAAATAAAAATCCCAATGCGTGGTACGGGCCATGTTTGGTGGCTCTGGCGAATTTATAGTTGTAGTGGCATATACTGATAAATTAGTTCACGAAACAAAAGTGAACATGAAGAAAAAGTGAAATTCATGAGATATTATTATGAAGAGTAAGATGATCAATTTTATAGAGATCAATCTTCAAATCTTTTCATTCGAGTTAAGTCAAATTTTAACCGCTCGTTTTTTTATAGGGTCATGCACTACTCATTTACTTTGAAAAGAAATAAAACCGAGCTTGAAAAATTCTCAACCCACGCCCAAGCGTGGTAACGCAATGGTAAAGAAATCGCGCCATCTTCCAGAGCGTATAGCCTCTTATCATTTTGTGGATTTGCTACCTCAAGCAGAAAGACTGGACTTTTAGCATATCAATAGGGCTACAATGAAAAAAAAAGTAGGGCAAAAAAAGGAAAATTGAAAAATCAAACTGAACTAAACCAAATTTTCGGTTTGGGTCATATTCGGTTTAGGTTGCGATTCATTTCGGTTCGGATTCCTTGAAAATCCGAATTGAACCAAACCATCGACATCCCAAGTTACAATGATAGACTCATACACCTAGTGTTGGATGAGTTGATATGCTCAAACGGAACCTTCCGTAACTAGTGTACTCCCTTGGTGGCGACACAAGAATGAGTAATTGTACTTCCTAACTTTTTTATTTTATTAAAAATAAAATCGCAAAAATCGTGACCGGTGCAGCGAGGCCAGGTTGGACCAATCCTCGAGCCGTGGGTCCATCTAATGCGCAAGTCAATCCTGGCTTGAATTCCCGCGGGGGGAAACGAAAGTACTTCTCCCCTACTTTTTTTTTTTTTTTTTTTTTTGGTCTAACATAAAATTTCATTCACTCAGAAGAGCAAGGAACACATGATTCAAGGCATAACACATGGCGACCCCGATCGGTGGATACTTTTGTGCTAATATAACCTCACAGAACATATATCTATACGTATATACTTTTGTCTTATCAGACTTCATGCTGCGCAATGCACTAGTAGAGCGGAGGATCGATACGGCAAGCGCCAATCTGCAGAACCGAATGAAGACTGGGGTTTTCCCCCTTTTTTTTTTTTGGACATTTCCTTGTGATTAAAAGCTTCATCGATCACCTCACACCATATACAAAGTGGGAAACGATGGCGAACAGAGCCTGTCTATCTTGCTCTGTTTCTGTCTTTACATACACGACTTCTTAAGTTGGCAAGGGCTTCCATTCGTCTGGAATGTTGTGGTTAAGATACTTGTGGTTAAAAAAAAGGTAGGCTTTTGCTTTTGGTTTTCTATATTTTGAAATTAGTGTTTTACCCAAAACCGTAATTCATAAGGAAAGGTTCTTGTTAATGAATGTCTTGGGGCATTGTTAAGCACGCTTAAGGAGGAATTTTTTTATTTCAGAGTATTGATTACACATAAAATAAGAAAAAACAATGTACGAGAAAATTGTAGTATCTTTATTATTGAGTTACTTAACAAGTGTCCTAGGGGCACTATTCAACAAAATCCCTGAGAAAAAGATTCCACGATGCCTCACATGCAAGCCGATCTTTACATATGAAGCACATAATCTATACGTCAACTGGATGCAGGAATAAAGGCATTTAAACAGAGGTAGCAAGATAGAAGAAAATGAGGGAGCGCCAGGATTTAAAATCGTAACATGCGTTATGATACCAATTTTTATAACCCATTTTTGTCCAAAAGCTTACACTGGAAACAAGCAAGTTCATAATGTGTGTATTGCATATTGATCTTTAAAGATGCTCTGTTTAATACCGAAAAAATATACTTCCGAGATATGTCTGTCTTAAAGATCTTAAGTTGGTCATCTCTTATGTATATGAAATCCAAATGCCTGATTGTTTTTTGTGAATGAATTTGCAGGCTGCCCAGGCAATCTGCAAGCTTGGTGAAGTATTGGGTGAATCCCTGTCTCCTAGTCATCAAGTTTTGCGCATATCTCTTATGGAAGAACTTCCAGGTCGATTATGGGAGGTAGGAAATGTCTTGGACTTTTTTACAGGAAAGGTGATGTGTAGTTTGTCTTCTAAAGTACTAACGCAATGGCATGAAATTAGAATAGCAGGAATAAAGGCTGAATTATATCACATACTATACCAGTTAAACTTCTTTGCCTTCTTATGACAAAAAAAAAAAAAAAAAACAAAAACAACTTCCTTGCCTTCTCAGATGTTAATCCATCAATTTCTTCCTACAACATTGTAGGGGAAGGACGCTCTTTTGTTTGCCTTGGGTGCTCTTTCAAAGTCTTGCCATCAAGCCATCTCCAAGGAAGATCCCAACGCTGCTGGTGCTATTCTGGATTTGCTATCCCCTGCATGCACAAAAAAGGACAAGAAATACTGGGAAGCGGTACTTTTAAGCCTTGATCAGGTAATTCCAGATTATTGTGTGTTTGCGAATGCAATTGTCTTCAATTAGAAAATGTAGGGCTTTTACGAGCTCTCACATCAAGAAACTTTCCAGCCGTACATTGTTGAGAAAGTGCTGTTTCAGGTCGATTTCATCTTTTTAATTCCCAACTAAAATCTGCCCCCGATCATCCCCCTTCCTCTCTAATGAAGATCTTGAATTTTTCATGGTTTTTCAGATTATAAAAGCATTTGGCAATCATGAGTTCTTCAACATGGTTTTTCCAAAATTGTTTGACATGTGCAGTTTAGGCACTTCTGACAAATCTGGACAAGCACATTCAGCAAATGATTCTGCTTAATCAGGTTCATCCATATTTCGGGCTTGTAACTGTCCAGCTTTCAGGATTTTGAGTTGTCCTGCATTGCAACCTTTGAATTCCATATCATAACTTTCTCTCGTTGTTAAACTGTGCATTTTACATGGCATGGTTGATGTGTGCAGACTATGATGGAAAAGAAGATTCTTCTGTTCCACTAGAAAAAGTACTGGACTGTATCCCATCATGTATCCATGTGGCATATATTGATGATATTCTTGAAAAGAAAAATAACTTGGAGCACCTCTGGATTGCCTCTCTCTCACCTGAGTTGTCATGGACTGGTACCTTCATAACCAAATTTTTCTTAGGTAAATGCAGCATGGAAAGTGTTTCTATTAACCGTTTGATCATGCAGTCAAAATATCGGCTTTTCTATCAATTAAGGGACTCTGCTCAAGGATTCATGACATTTTGCTTGATTCTCAGCAAGCTTCTCAACATGCAAATGCAGCATCTTTGTTTCGTGACATAATTAGTATCCACTTTCTAACAATATTGCTGAGGAACAGGGTAACTAAGGATGATATCTCTAACTTTGGTTAAGGAAAACAGCTTTCCTTTATTATGACGGACATATTGCACTTACCGGCTTTAGAATCAGTTGTCATTCTGTTCTCCAAATTCCTTATCTGGATTCCAATCATCTGTTTTTCCTACGCAAGTTAAAGCTGTTTTCTTTGATGTTACCCAAAGTGGCAGACTGCATAGCCACAGTTAAGATAGCACAGGTATGTCTTCACTCTCCCCTTTGTGGTGGAAATCACCTTTGCCTTCATCTTCGTCAAAACAATCTGATCTTGCGTGGCTTTCACCTAGATGTAGGATTGTAGCATTATCAAGTCCCATGCATATATAGGTGACATTACTCCAGTAAATAAGAGTTTCATTAAGTTATCCATCAAGAGTTCTGGAGTCTAAATAGCATACAGTGCCTTCGCATTGTGAAGAAGCAGAATTTTTCCTTGTCTTCAATTTTTCAAGTTTCAATGGTTCTTCTGATGTGGGCTCTGTAGTAATCAGACTGCTGCGTTCAGCTGATGTTTTTCTTGGATTCAATTCCATTCTGACTCAAGGCACTAGAGGCATTACCTTTTACTTGGCTTACATTTTTTATGATGATTCCTTACTAAGTAGATCAGCCAAACCAGAGAGATCAGTTGATAGCATCCCAAGGATATTTATATATTAATCAACATAGCCATTTCTTGTATGTGCGAGCAAGAGTAGATTAATATTTTGCAGGGATTATAGTTGACATGGAAAGTGGACCACGTAAGAGTTCTTGATCGTCTTAGATCATTCTTGCAGATGCATTTTAGATGTTCATCTTGCACTGTGGACCAATAATCTATTTGATACTTTTTCAAATTTAGGTTCATGTCAGTGCTTCAGAGTGCCTTTTGGGGATGATCACCCTTTGTAGGGAGCTTCCTTCAACGTTCTGGACAGATGCAGGTTCGAAGGGTTTGCTGGTTCATCTACGTGAGGTGGAAAAAAATGAACAAGCCAAGTCCTTGCTTAAGAGATGCATCCATTTACTAGAGACTTCTTAGAGGAAAATGTGAAAGCGAGTTGATTTCAAAGAAGGGTGAGTAGAGAGTTGTAGCCACTGCAGGTGAAGTATGATAAATGGGTAAAATCAGTAAAAAGCTGAAGTGAGGAAGTAAATATAAAATGGGTAATGATCGATCTTGACTGTTTGGTGAATCAAGGCTAACACCGCCTTAGCAACCTTTTGGATAAACTGAAATGTTCGACCAAAGGAAGAAGCAAGAATTAAGCAAGCAAAAGAAGAGCTTAGCTAGACATGTTTTAGGAAGTACACACGTTGGCCCTGCATATCTCAAGCGCGGATAGATTTAAATAGATATTGCACAGGCTTGATATCTTTCATTTAATGAGCCGGCTACTTTGTTCTTTTTTACTCTCATTCAGCTCTGTACGTTCATATTAGCAAACACCAAATAATTCTGAACTAACCAGTCCGATCTTCAGTGCATAAGATGATCTTTTTTTTTTTTTTTTTCTGTTCGAACACGAGCATGCTATTGTTTTTGTTTTTTTCATTGTTTTTGGTTATTTAGTTAGAATGAATTCTTGGGAGCCAGAATCCCGATCCATCTAATGATTGGTGATCCGATGCAGCCTGTTACGCCTCACTAGTAAATTCACCAGGAATGGAGGGACATTTCTATGGTCTCGTTCCTGAAGCCTCAACATAGACAGAGACGCGGTGCAGACGACTTGTTCATGAACAAAGATTTATTGCTGTAGTTGCAAAACACTAACACAAGCGATCATCCATTTTCCTGCTTTGACAGGAGAATCTGGTGGGGACAGAACTGCTGCTTTCACGTGCAAGTACACAGCCTGAAGGGACTGATGAATTTACATAAATTAACGCTTGTATACTGTGCACTTGGGATAGTCTGGGGTTTCTTAATCGGGTCTTTCTTACATTATAAAACTTTAGTTTAGACTGGGAGAAATTTGATGGCAAAAAGTAACGCTCTCGGTGTATGATCTTTCCCATGGACTGTCTACCATCTTAACTAAGAGATTAATTTCGGTATGATGTCGTGAAATATATTCTGACATCTAAACAAACCATGTCAGGTTCCTTCATTGTAGGGTGATTCTTTCATCTTTCTTTGCTTGAGAAGATCTTTACCTCGATCCTTCCTTTCTACTTTTGAAGATACGCTTTTCTTCGCTGCTCAAGCACCTATTCTCAAAAACATGATCATTCGACGTGTTTAGTGTTATTGCATTAAGTAAGATTTGTCAAAAATTTTGAGGAAGTTCGACTCCTAGGTGAACATCTGCTGGTAAAATAATCTGATTTTTTTAAAATTGCGAGTGTTCTAAGAAAAAGGATCCAAAAGTCCTAAGCTTCTTATTCTAATGTATTAGACATTAGCAATTCAAACCCAATCGAGGTGATGATGTGAATAGCAAAGCATTTGTTTCTTTAACGTTATAACTTGTTGGGGCTTCAAAGCTTGCTTGGCTAATTCAAATGCGCTTGGATTTTGGCTTGCTAACTCAGGTTATAGCTCTGACCAAAAAAATAAAATAAAAAACAGATTATAGCAGTAAGAGTGATAAAAGAAGACAAGAAATCCAAAGTTTGACCCTCAAAAATCACAACTTGACATGGAGAAGAGATTTAGTGGGACATGACTCTGGGGTGGACACCATTTCTGGTACCAGTTCCACAACAGGTGCCTAGAAAACTCTAGACACTGTCCAATAAAGTAGAGACAAAAAGCATAACTTAGACATTTTAGAATTGGCTCCAGCCTACAACATATCTGGCTTGTATTCGGACTGAAAAGGAGCTGCTTCTTTTGGTTAGAAAGAGACAGATAGAAACAACGCACAAAACACAGATTTAGGATGAGTATATTCTAGTTTAAAATGCGTTAACACTTCAAGATTACACGACATAGATTTTGAGCTTCAAGTGCTTGCAAAAGTTATATAGCCAGATCATAAACATATTGATATTCCCATAAAGTTTCCAGCAAGTAAACTTTGTAATGATTAATTGGAAGTCTTTATCCACTATATGTGGGTATTCAGCCAACTTGAAGCTCCATGGCTTAACATGTAAGACAATTCACACAACTAAAAACGTAGACCCTAGGTGGTTCAGGTAAAGGGATGTTCTGCTTGTGTTTTGTCTATGGGTTGATTTACCAAAAAAGACCAAAAAGAGAGAGAGAGAGAGAGAGAGAGAGAGAGAGAGAGAGAGAGATGCTGACCAGTTGTAAATATAAATATAAAGCCATAGAAAGTTCAAGGTATCCAGAGTCTAAACTCTTCAAGGCAGAGTTGGCAGGGAATTCCAAGTAACTCTTAACAGACCAAAACTGAATGAATGGAAGAACACAATAGAGAAGAACCAATATCTGAACCATAGCAAGTTTTTAACCGTGTTACCGCAAGATCAAATCTGCAAAAGGATGCCACAGCCCCTCCCATAGAATGCCCCATCACCATGATGTTGATGTCTCCATATAAATCCTTGGCTCTTTTAACAGCATCCAAAGTGCGAGGTTGAATTGTTGTATCGTGATAAGCATAATAAATCCATGATGAACCTAAGCAAAGAAAATAGAATAAGAATGGAATTCATTCCAAATAAGAAGTATCCACAACTTGCAAGAAGAGGCTTATCATCTCTAGAACTCACCATAGCACCACGCATGCCAGGTAGTTTATGTTGAGCCATTTCCAATAGAGATCTTCAACCCAATTCTATATCCTGTAGACATAAACAAAAGTAATCACTTACTGAAAAGCTCAAACAACTTTTCCAAGAACAAAATTAGTGAAGTATGTGATCTCCTCATGACAAAATATAAAACTACAAGCACATAACATTCGTGTCTCGATGGAAATGATTCACTGTTTTCCCTTCTTATGGACAGCAGACCCATGTATTTTGTGAACGCATTCACTGGAGGCTACTCTTCTTAGCTTAAATTTTCATGAAATCCTTCACATGTCAAATGTAAGAGGAATAATTGCTAAAGTTAACATGCATACCTATGTTCTCGAGTACCTTTGAAAGCTGTAACTGCGGCATTAAGGTCCTGGGCACCATAATATAAGCCTATATGTAATATATATTGATTAGAAATAAAGACAATAAATTATATGAAATTCAAACATAGAGGCATCACAAGCATCGCAAATTGGTCCCCACTGCAATTTGGAATCTAGATAGCATATAGTGCCTTTGCAATGTGAATAAGCAGAATTTTTCTCCGTCTTTAATTTTTCAAGTTTCAATGGTTCTTCTGATGCGGGCTCTGTATTAATCAGACTGCTGCGTTCAGCTGATGTTTTTCTTGGATTCAATTCCATTCTGACTCAAGGCACTAGAGGCATTACCTTTTACTTGGCTTACATTTTTTATGATGATTCCCTACTAAGTAGATCAGCCAAACCAGAGAGACCAGTTGATAGCATCCCAAGGATATTTATATATTAATCAACATAGCCATTTCTTGTATGTGCGAGCAAGAGGAAGTTAATATTTTGCAGGATTAGTTGACATGGTAAGTGGACCACTTAAGAGTTCTCAATCGTCTTAGATCATTCTTGCAGATGCATTTTAGATGTTCATCTTGCACTGTGGACCAAAATCTGTTTGATACTTTTTCAAATTTAGGTTCATGACAGTGCTTCAGAGTGCCTTTTGGGGATGATCACCCTTTGTAGGGAGCTTCCTTCAACGTTCTGGACAGATGCAGGCTCGAAGGGTTTGCTGGTTCATCTACGTGAGGTGGAAAAAAATGAACAAGCCAAGTCCTTGCTTAAGAGATGCATCCATTTACTAGAGACTTCTCAGAGGAAAATGTGAAAGCGAGTTGATTTCAAAGAAAGGTGAGTAGAGAGTTCTGGCCACTGTTGGTGAAGTATGATGAATGGGTAAAATCAGTAAAAAGCTGAAGTGAGGAGGTAAGTATAAAATGGGTAATGATCGTCTTGACTGTTTGGTGAATCAAGGCTGACACCGCCTTAGCAACCTTTTGGATAAACTGAAATGTTCGACCAAAGGAAGAACCAAGAAATAAGCAAGCAAAAGAAGAGCTTAGCTAGACATGTTTTAGGAAGTACACACGTTGGCCCTGCACATCGTCTTGACTTTTTTTTTTTTTTCTGTTCAAACATGAGCATGCTATTGTTTTTGTTTTTTTCCTTCTTTTTGGTTATTTAGTTAGAATGAATTCTTGGGAGCAAGAATCCCGATCCATCTAATGATTGGTGATCCGATGCAGCCTGTTACGCCTCACTAGTAAATTCACCATTAATGGCGGGACATTTCCTTGGTCTCGTCCCTGAAGCCTCACCATAGACAGAGACGCAGTGCAGACGACGTGTTCATGAACAGAGATTTATTGCTGTAGTTGCAAAACACTAACACAAGCGATCATCCATTTTCCTGCTTTGACAGGAGAATCTGGTGGGGACAGAACTGCTGCTTTCACGTGCAAGTACACAGCCTGAAGGGACTGAGGAATTTACATAAATTAACGCTTGTATACAGTGCACTTAGGATAGTCTGGGGTTTCTTAAGTCTTTCTTACATTATAAAACTTTAGTTTAGACTGGGAGAAATTTGATGGCAAAAAGTAACGCTCTCGGTGTATGATCTTTCACATGGACTGTCTACCATCTTAACTAAGAGATTAATTTCGGTATGATGTCGTGAATGACCCTATATATATTCTGACGTCTAAACAAAATACGTCAGGTTCCTTCATTGGAGGGTGACTCTTTCATCTTTCTTTGCTTGAGAAGATCTTTACCTCGATCCTTCCTTACTACTTTTGAAGATATGCTTTTCTTTGCTGATCAAGCACCTATTCTCAAAAACATGATCATTCGACGTGTTTAGCGTTATTGCATAAAGTAAGATTTGTCAAAAATTTTGAGGAAGTTCGACTCCTAGGTGAACATCTACTGGTAAAATAATCTGAATTTTTGAAAATTGCGAGTGTTCTAAGAAAAAGGATCCAAAAGTCTAATGCTAAGCTTCTTATTCTAATGTATTATACATTAGCAATTCAAACCCAGTCGAGGTGATGACGTGAATAGCAAAGCATTTGTTTCTTTAACGTTATAACTTGTTGGGGCTTCAAAGCTTGCTTGGCTAATTCAAATGCGCTTGGATTTTGGCTTGTTAACTCAGGTTATAGCTGACCAAAAAAATCGGATTATAGCAGTAAGAGTGATAAAAGAAGATAAGAAAACGATGGAAAATGAGGAAAAAAGAAAGTGCTATTTCTTTCTATGTTTAATTACATTAAATTTGAAGGAAAAAAATTATGTCAAATATTCAAGGATAAAACGTATGCTCGTGTGCATGAATGGTCATCTAATCAACGGAAAATATCACTTAACTTATAAATTTGATTAATTGAAAATCATCAAAATTAAAAACCCAAGAATATAAACAAAAAGCACCTGGATTATTTCTTAGTTTTGTATGTTGATCTTTATTCATTCTAAAGTCCTTTTTTTTTTCTTTTTTTTGCATGTTGGGGAAAAGGACTTTTGTGCAATTATTCAAGGCTAAACAACCATTTGGCCAGATGATTCTTAATTTGTCATGATATCCTACATTGTGTAAAATTTTCAATAGTTAGCAAATTTGACAACAATATCAACTTTTTTTCTGTTTGAATTACTCATAGCAGATTCAAAGAAGATTTGACATGAAGTTGGACGCCTATAATGTGTGAAACTCATGCTTTCTTTTACTGTGAAAATGCAATTTTACATGACATTGCCTGCAGATTAGAGACTCTGATGTCCCTCTAGCACTGAAAACACAAAGTACATAGTAGGAGCATGTTCGTCAAACTAGAAAAGTCTTTATTTAGTTGTGTGAATAATATGAAACATCAGAAAAAGTAAAAAACAAAAAGCAGTTCATTTTCCCATTCGAGAGGAAATTAATATGTTGGTCCAAAGGGGAAGCAATTTTCTGATATCTTTCTCTCTCTTCTTTCGTCTCTCTTATTACTACGTCCCAAATAAAGCAAAACGAAGATCTAATTAGAGAGTGGGGGGGTGGGCTTTTTGCATTTGCGTTTGCATCGGAGACGGGATGGATAGGCTCATTTAATTACAGCTTACATATTTACGTTTCTCTCTTTCTAATCTAGAATTAAGAGAAAGATAAAAATAAACACGCCAATTGAAATAGTTTGATATAATTGTCCCAGTTTATCTAGAATATAGTTAAGTGGAAAAAAAAAATACGAATACTCATGGATAAGCGCAAGGTGCATGATTCCCCATATCGATAGACTCTCTAACCGAGAGAGAGATATCTATTATTTCCAAAATTGATTCTCCTTAGAAGTTCGTGAAAATAAAATGGTTTTCACTATATTATATATAACTGATGATAACTCAATTCAGCGAGAGATAGTAAAATTTATAAATTTCGCTTATTTGATACGACGTTGCTTTTCAAATCACATATTATCCCTAATTCATAATACTATCATTAAGAAGATTTTTGTGTTCCTTGATGACTTCCTCTTTCCTCTTTTCATCTTTCGTTGCGTGGCATGGCGAGGCCACCTTGAGCGCGGCGGAAGAGAGTGACCACATGAGAAATCGACTGAATAGCAGCACGGTGGTGCCAGAAGGCGGGCCAGAGACAGAGGGAATTATGGCTATTTGTCAGTTTTTGGGTTCAATATTTTCTTAATTATCATGGTCTGTATTTTGCTTTTGGTGAAGTCGCTAGAAAGCTTTTCATGTTTGCTGGCTGGGATAATGGCATCTAGTAAGCAAGGCCCATTAATGTGAATTTTTGTTGACGCACAAGGCGGCCCTACTCAGATTTGGGCAAGGCCACGAAAGGCCAGCGAGGACCTCACCCTCATATGGTGATGGCCCCGCCCAGGCTCACCATTCCATTCTCTCTTTCTTTAGTTCCTCTCTTCTATGCATTGTAGAAGCACTGTAACATCGGTCAAAGCCCCATTTGACTTTAAAAGACTACTCTTTTCGGTTACATATGCCTACTTTTTTTTTCTCAATTTGGCTTCACAAATGGTGGAAGAGGAGAGCTCCAATGAACCAAAGTTATTGGGCCTTCAGAGTGTAGAACCATTAGTCGCTCCGGAGACAATGTCTAGTTTGATTGAACATGCGGTCCTTAATCTAAGTTTCTAAATATGCCGGCGTGGACTGTTGCCGTGATGGAGGGGACATTTCGCAAGAAAAAGAAAAAAGTGGCGTCTACAGTAGCAGAAGGAACAAGAGACAATAGCAATGCTGATCCTGAAGAGGTACTTGATTTGTGAATATGTTTGTGAGGCTGAATAGAAATGGTCAGGGATGCAGAAGGGAATGATAAGATCTAGATTGGGGCGCAGGACCATTGTGATAGGGATTACGTTATGCTATTCTTCATGAATTCCCGTTTCTCCAGAGAAATGCACCATGCCTAAGTGACTATCAATGGATGAACTCATTTCATAATTCATGTCGGGTCAATGCAAAGACTCTGCAGTCAAACATTTGTATTGTAACTGTAAACCAAGGCGTTCCTAGATGATTTTCTGGTGAAGTAGAAGCTCCTCCAGTGAATATTAGAAGCGCGATCAAAGTGAAGAGTCAGGATTGGATTGAATCTTTTCTTCCATGATTATAAAGAGTCTTTTGGGATCTTTTGTCGAAGGGTGCGTTTGGTAACGTTTGTTTAAAAATTGTTTCGGGAACAGAAATAGAAAAAAGTGTTTATGTTCCAGGGAACAATTTTTGAACAAAAAAATGCGTTTGGTAAAACTGTTCTAGAAATATAAAAAGAATAGAAACACGTTTTGTAAATTTACATAATTTTTTTATTTCTTTTAATTTTTTAATATTTTTATTTTATTTTTCTATTTTCTTTTCTTATTTATTTTTCATTTTTTCTTTTTTCTTCTTTGGCCGGTCGCCGGCCTCGGCCATGGCCGGCGACCCGGCCGACGAGGGGCGGCCGGCCTCGCAGGCGGGCGAGCTCGAGCTCGCCCGGATCCGGCGAGGACGAGCTCGCCCGGCGGCCGCGAGGCTCGGCCTCGCCGGGCCACCGCGGCGACGCCGACTGGCGGTGGTCGGGCGAGGCCGAGCCCGCTCGCCCGCCGGCCGGCGAGGCTCGGCCTCGCCCGGCCACCGCGGGTTGGCGTCGCTGGCGGTGGCCGGCGAGGCCGAGCCTCGCGGCCGCCGGGCGAGCTCGGCCTCGCCGGATCGGGCGAGATCGAGCTCGCCCGGACCTCACGCCCGGGCCGGGCAAGCTCGAGCTCGCCCGGATCCGGCGAGGCCGAGCTCGCCCTAACGGCCGCGAGGCTCGCGTCGCCGGCCACCGCCAGTCGGCGTCGCGGGCGGTGGCCCGGTGACGCCGAGCCTCGCCGGCCGTTGGGCAAGGTCGGCCTCGCCGGGCTTGGGCGAGCTTGAGGCTCGCCCGGCCAAGGCGAGCCGAGCCTCGCCCGGGCCACCGCCCGGCGGACGCCGGCTGGCGGTGGTCGGGCGGCCGAGCTCGCCCGGCGGCGGCGAGGCTCGGCCTCCCGGCCACCGCCGGGTTGGCGTCGCTGGCGGTGGCCGGCAAGGCCGAGCCTCGCCGACGGCGGGCGAGCTCGGCCTCGCCGGATCGGGCGGATCGAGCTCGCCCGACCTCACGCACAGGTGGGCAAGCTCGAGCTCGCCCGGATCCGGCGGCCGAGCTCGCCTAACGGCCGCGAGGCTCGGCGTCGCCCGCCACCGCCCAGTCGGCGTCGCGGGCGGTGGCTCGGCGATGCCGAGCCTCGCCGGCCGGCCGGGCGAGCTCGGCCTCGCCGGAATTTGGGCGAGCTTGAGCTCGCCCGGCCAAGGCGAGGCCAAGCCTCGCCCGGCCACCCCGGGCTCGGCCTCGCCGGGGCCGGCGAGCCTCGCCGTGGCGGGCGAGGCCGGCCCTCGTCGGCTGGTCGCCGGCCATGGCCAAGGCGGCGGCCGGCCAAAGAAAAGAGAAAGAAAAAAGAAGAAGAAAAGAAAAAAATAAAAAAGAGAAGTGTTTCTTGTTTGTTTTGAGAAACGAAAGAAACGAGTTTTTTTGTTTCTTGTTTTTACATTTCTTTTTTGTTCGCTGGGAACAAAAGAACAAAAAGGAAGAAACGCACGCAAACACGTTTTGTTCCTTTTTGTTCAGGGAACAAAAAAACAGAAATTTCGTTCCGGGAACGAAATAGGGTGGAACAGAAATAGGGTGCAGCCAAACGCACCCCTAGTGTCGCGTTCTGCTGTCAATCTAGTGTCTCGTTCTGTTCTCAGCACCTAAATTGTTGAACAGAATGGCATATCGGATGTTTCAATTATGATAGCACATGAAATTCCAGGAATCGAATCTTACGGACACTTGGTCAGCTTAATAATGAATTTGGTCATTTTATGATTTGATTGAATAACAACAATAAATCTGGTAAAAAGTGCATTCTTTTCAACGGCCAAATGAGCAAAAAATAGTTTATACACAAGATTTAAACGAAGTTCTAGGCAACCCATGGGTTGGGCAAGTCTATCAATTGAAGTGAAGATTGGTCCCACAACATGTTTTATTTTCTCACTCTTGTACGTAAACGATCTCAAGTTTGAATATCTACTTGAAATTCTCTTGCATTGTAGTCCAGCACCACTACATTCCTAATGCGCCTCACGCTTAAGACAGATTCTTGAATAGAGTCCGGAAGCGTGCTAATTATGCACATGAAAAAAGAGAAACTCCCCTGCACCTGCCTGGTCGCCAAACGCGCTTGTTTTGACATTAGCTAACGTTCAGCTTAATGACCCAAATCATTTAATTTCAGATGAATAGAAATAAAGCAAGTTCTTTTCTTTTTGCCTTCTTTTCCCCATGTTAATTCATATCCAAAAGCATTAACCAATGGAGTCGATAGCCGCGTCTTTGAAAAAAATCATCTAAAGGAGAGTCTTTTCATACTTGAGATCCAACATGAATCAAGTCTTCTATTAATCAACGTCTATGAGCTTAGACGCTTGTGCTAATGCTTTTCTTTAAGACTTAGACTTTATGCAATGTGAACAAACATTGGAAAGAAATGCACAACGATGTTGATCAAGGACCGTCCAAATATTTTGATTGATTACATGGGGGCTCTCAACCACCGCGAGGTCTCTCAACCACCACGATTAAAATAGCAAAAAAAATCAAGAAAGTATCTGGGAGCTGCAGGTGAATCTTATTTTATGCATTAGGTGTTGAATGACTTGGAAGAATCCATTCATATTATTTCATGATTAGCATTAATTTATCCATTAGGAAACTGCAATATCAACTTTGGCAGGCTGTAGTGATGGTGCAATGTTGTTATTGACCAATCCTAGCAAACTAGTCCACAACTTCAGCCGATCCTAAATTTCCTTGTATCTTCTTTTTTGTATCATACTATTGTTCCCTCGCTATTGTCGCATACATTTAAGTTGTCCACGAGTGGAAGGCTTCTTTGCAATATCCATAATATGGATGCTATCGGACACACGGTTATTACCAAAATCATGTACAATCAGCTTTCACATGATTCGGCATTGTTACTTTCTTTTCCAATATCCGAGAAAGTTCAAACATCAAGGGCATCGAGCACTTGTAAAATCATTTCATCTCTAACGTCCTTAAAAAGGAAATTGATAGGTATAATGAATATTAATGAAGGGATCAACATTTTTAAAATAGCTTGTCTAATAAAAGAGTTCCCCTACTTCTCGATGATGTGCACGAAAAGAATCATATGGATTCACTTGTGAGGACATATGATTGATTGGGTACAGTAACCAAATGCGCTTGCTCTGGTTAGCTAATGTTGAGCTAAATATCAAAAATGACCCTAATCATTTAGGCTCCATTTATTTCATAGAAAATAACTCCAAAAAAAATTTGGATTTTCCAATATTTGCTTCACAGAAAATAAACTTGTCAAGGAAAACATTTTCCGTCAAAAAAAAAAAAAAAAAAACGCCTCCAAAAGTGGAGAAAATGATTTCCTTTTTTTGAAAAAATGAAATTATTTTCCCTCATCTTTCTTTCACCCAAATCAAGCACATTCTCCTCTATGCACTTTTTTTTTTCTTTTTTATTTTCATTTTTAAAAATTCATTTTTTTCATTTTTTTCTTTTTCCCTCTTCTTCGGTTGGTCCTTGGCCACGACAACGGCCGACAACAAGCCGAGCAAGGAGAATGACTTCCTAGAAAATATTTTCCAAAAATGTCACATTTTCTGTTAAACAAATTGAGCCTTAATTTCAAATGAGCAGAAGTGTAAAAGTTCTTTTATTTTTGCCTTGTTTTTCTCTTTATAAGACATAACCGGAAGCATTGACCAATAGAGTTGAGAGCCGCATCTTTTGAAACCGTAATCTGAAAGAGAGAATTTCATGAGATTCGATACAGATCAAGTCTTTTTTTAATCGAAGTATATGGGCTTAGAGCCTTCTGCTAATGCTTTTTAAGACCAAGACTTCGTGCCATGTGAACTAACATTAGAAAATGCCCAAACACTGGTGATCTAGGACTGTCCAAATATATTAACAGATTAAATAGGAAGCATCTTGGAATTGACGATGAAACTTATTGTATGCATTATGTGTCGAAATAATTGGAAGAATCCATCCCTATTGTTGCCACAATGAAACTTAATTTATGTAATAAGGTGTTAAATAAACTGCATTATCAACTTTGATAGGCTGAAGGGATGTTGCAATGTTGACCAATCCTAGCAAACCTGTCCACGACCCTCTACGGATTTAGCCCATCCCAAATTTCCTTGTATCTTCATATTTGTATCCCCTTCTTGTTCCCTCGATACTGTTGCAAAGATATAAGCTGTCCAGGAGGCAAAGGCTTCCTCTTTGCAATATTCATGGAAGGATGGTATCAAACATATGGCTATTTGTCAAAATTATCTACAATCAGCCGTCACACGATTGAACATTTTTACATTCTTTTCCAATTTCCAAGAAAGCTGAAACATCAAGGGTGTCGAGTGCTTGCAAAATCATTTCATCTCTAATATCCTTAAAAAAGGAAATTGACAAGTATAATGAATATTAATGAAGGGATTAACAATTAAACAAAAATTATCTAATAAAAGAGTTCTCTTTCTTCCTGATGATATGGACAAAAAGGATCAGATGGATGCACTTGTTAGTACACATGATTGGGTGGGTACAGCAACCAAATGTGCATGTTTTTACATTGGCTAACATTGAGCTAAATCTGAAAAATGACCCAAATCATTTAATTTTAAATGAGTAGAAGTGTAGAAACTTATTTTCTTTTCACCTTCTTTTTCCCTTTATAATACATGTCCGAAAGCATTAACCAATAGACTTGAGAGCGGAAAAAAGTGCCAAAAAAGTCTTAAACCTATTGTATTGGTTCAAATTCAGTAATAAACATTTCAATTGAATCAATTTAATTTCAAACCATTTCGCAATGATACCATTTTTGTCCCGAGCTAGATTAGGTTGGAAATTGTTGACGTGGACGTCAATAGTCTTATGTGGCACAACCAATGCTAACGTGAATATTATTTTAATAATATTTTGAATTTTTTTTATAATTTTATGATTATTTTTTCCTTTTTAATTTTTTCCTTGCCTTTTTCTTTGTCAGTCATAGGCCATGCCCAGTGAGGGCGAGCCTAGCTTGGGAGAGGGTTGGCCTCGCTTGGGTGAGGGTGAGTGCCTACGAGGCCGCCCTCACCAAATTTGGCAAGGCTGACCCTCACCCAAGACAAGGCGACCTAGCTGAGCATTGCATGGGTGAGGGTTGGCCTTGCTTGGCCTAGGCAAGGCTAGTTGCACCTCACCCTCGCCCAAGTGATGCCTAGCGAGGTTGCCTTGGCCATACGCGAGGATCAATGTCACCAAATTTGGCAAGGGGGGCCTCAATGGCGCTCACTGGCCACGACAATGGCCGACAACAGGCTGAGCAAGGAGAATGACTTCCTAGAAAATATTTACCAAAAATGTCACATTTTTTGTTAAACAAATTGAGCCTTAATTTCAAATGAGCAGAAGTGTACAAGTTCTTTTATTTTTGCCTTGTTTTTCTCTTTATAAGACATAACCGGAAGCATTGACCAATAGAGTTGAGACCCGCATCTTTTGAAAACGTAATCTGAAAGAGAGAATTTCATGAGATTCGATACAGATCAAGTCTTTTTTAATCAATCCATATTATTTCACTAAAGACCCTTATTTTATGCATTTGGTTTTAAAACAGCTGCATTATCAACTTTGATAGGCTAGAGTGACGTTGCCACGTTCATATTGACCAATTTCCCAACTCTCTGCATATTTAGCCAAACCTGACTTTCCTCGTATCTTCTTATTTGCATCAGATTCTTTTTGCCTTGATATTGTCTACAATATCCTTGGAACGTGTGGCATTGGACGGACTGCTATTGCCGAAATCATCTTTATCGGCTTTCACATGATTCAATATTGTTGCCTTCTTTTCCAATATTCGAGAAACTTAAAAAATAAAGCCCTTCGAGTGCTTGCAAATTCATTTCATCTCTTATAGTCTTAAAAAGGAAATTGGCAGATACAATGATTATTAATGAAGGGATTAACAATTGAAGATAGCCCGTCTAATAAAAGAGTTCTCGTTTTCCTTAATTTAAAATTTTAGCAAGTGAATATATAGATTTATAAAAATAGATACTTATACAAGCGTGAAAATGTGAATAGTTCTCATTTTCTTTTTTTTTTTTTCTTTGTATAAGAATCACTTCTAAGTTTTTCGGATCCCATTAGCCTGATATTCTAGAGAACCTTGAACTTTCCACTTGCTATTAAAAATGTCCTGAACATTTAATTTTATCACAAAGAATATAAACATTCTGTTTAATATTAAGTTGTGATGAAATTTTAATTTTCTTTAAAAATGCCCTAACCTTTTAACTTTATCAAGTTAATTTAACTATTGATGGAAGATGTCCATATTGTAGACTCGATAATTAAGTTCAATAGATCAGTTCAAAGTTTCTATCTTGGCCCGCTGTTTGACGTATAATGGCACTTGTCTTTTTCTTCTTCTTTTCTGTTGGTGTTATTCCTTTTCGTTGCTTCTACGAAAACCACAAGCGCGTGGTTACTGTTCTTGGTCAATGAAGTACGAATTTATATGTTAGCTCGACAAGTTTGAATTATTGGTGCGATTCAGATCGCCAACTGCTTCAATTATGGATCAAACCATTAAAGAAAGACTTACTTAGACAATGAGGTCTTCTAAGCAGACCAGCAAGACTTATGTTTTTTTTGTGGCCCTTAACAAGACCCACTTTGCTTATTATCTGGGGAACCGCTATTTTTGCAACCAAAATAGCTTCGACCACAGCTCTCTTGTGGAAGAGACGAGACTTCCCCTCGTACGAAAATCCTTACCATTGCTACTCGTCCTATAGAATAAAGTAAAATATATAATAGAAATTTTGAACCCAAAATATAAAGATAAACACAATATATTTGAAACAAAAGTAGTTCCAAGAATCATGGCAATCTAAAAGATTAATTGGGCGGTTATCAGTACTATATAGACATGGACGCAGCTTTTGCAAAAGTTGTGGAATTAGAGTTCGTAAATTTCTATGGTCGGAAGAAGCTCTATTGAAGTCCTAAGCGTTATTTATTTTTTTTATTTTTTTATTTTTTTTTTTTTTTGGTAACCCAAGGAACCTCCGCACGCCGCTTCGCGGTGGAGAGTAAACCTTGGGGCGTCCGGGGCCCCACCACTGACCCCACACGCGGGTAAGTCGCGCGTTATGCATTGAAGCATCGCTTCCACAAAAGTTCGATCCCTTCCCCCTGCGGCAAGGAGTACCAGGCCTTAACCAACGCTTCCACCGCGGGCGGTGGTCCTAAGCGTTATTTATTTATACTTATATAATGCCCAAAACTTGAATGCGGTGTCCTCCCCCTGAAATATTCACTGTATCCTTGATAAATACTATTCTCTTTAATGAGTAAGATGGGGTAAAACTGTTATCTAATGGTCATAGATGGAAAGCATAGGTTTTTTTTTGGCCACTATATGCACCATTATAATTGGAGATTGACGGAGGAAAAAGAAGAAATTAATGACCACACCTATAAAGAATAAACTAAGATTGACGGAGGTCTGATTTCAAAAATCCCTAACGACACTTTTAGACTTTCGATTACTAAAGCAAAAGTTTATTGGAGTATAATCAAAGCTAAAGCCATCGAAAAACAAATTTGTTCTTTCATTGGTCTCAGTCCATGGAATTTAATGTTTCTCAAAAGGCATCGTGTTATTGTGAATAATAAGTTCAATCTTATAATTTCCCATCACACACCTGAATCTATGTCTGTAAAGATTCATGGATTTATGAGTTTCATTATGGAACATTTTTGCACCTCCAAATCTAGCAAAATTTTATTTGTCCTTCTTAGCTCTATGTGCTTCCCCATGTTTTCCTTCTTAATTAAGGACGAGTTTGGTAACCATTCTGTTTATTATGTTCCCGGAAACAATTTTTGAGCGAAAGTAGGCGTTTGGTAACTACACAATTTTTTTTTTTATTCTGGAATAAAAAAAAAACAAAAATGCATTTGGTAACTACCTGCATAAAATTTTTATTCAAACTCTTTTTCAATTACCTTTTTAGATTAGTGTAAATTTGATATTGAATTCTCATGAAACACTCACCAATATAATTGTCTTCTTATGAGTGAAGAAATAATATTATATTTTATTATATTTTCAATTTCAAAAGAATTTGAATTTAGAATTCTATTCCATTCTAAAATTCTATTATATCATAGAAATTCTATTGATCAATTACATTTGGGATAATACCCTAAAAAACCCTAAACCGGTACACTTGTGACAAATTTACCCCAAACTATTTTTTGATCACTAAAAACCCCAAACTGGTACACTTGTGACAAATTTACCCTATGTTAGTTTTCGTTAAATTTTATTCTCAAATTATTAAATTAAATGACACGTGACAGTTAACTAGTATACCAATTTAGGATTTTACGTTCCGTTTGTCACAGTTTACAATTTTTATGATTTTTTTGTGGTATTAATCCAATTTAGCATAGGGTATATTTATCACAAATTTACCAGTTTAGGATTTTTTGTAGTCGGATAAATTAGTTTGGAGTAAATTTGTCATAAATGTACCAGTTTAGGGTTTTTTATAATCAGTTGGGGTAAATTTGTCACAAGTTTACCAGTTTGGGGTTTTTCATGGTCAAAAAAATAGTTTGGGGTAAATTTGTCACAAGTGTATCAGTTTGGGGTTTTTCAAGGTATTAACCCATTATATTTATACCAAGTAATAAAAATATTAACTAATCAAATTTTTATTAAATAGTAAATAATAAACTATAGTATAAACTATAAATATAAATACTAAATAATAAATTAAAATATAAAATTAAATATGTATTCTATATATAGCAAAATTTCAATTCCTACTTCAAATCATTTTTTTATTTTTTAAATAATTTTGTTTTTTCTTCTTTTCTTTTTTTCTTTTCTTTCTTCCCTTTTTCTTCTTCTTCAAGGTGGCCAATCACCGGCCTTGGAATGACCGGCGACTAGCCAAACGAGGGCTGGCGACCTCACCGGAGTGTAGCTTGCCCTCGGCGAGGTCGTGCCTTATCAGTGGAGCCTTGGTTGGGCGAGCAGCCTCACCCAGATCTAGCGAGGCCGAGCTCACTGATACGTTTATGAAAAATTTACTCAAAACTAATTTTTTGACCAAAAAAATATTTGTGACAAATTTAATCTCCATTGGTTTTCATTAAATTGGATTAATGCTATGAAAAATCACACATTAGTACACATATGATAAACAGAGGATAAAACTTCAAACTAATACACCTGTTAATTGTCATAATTTGATGTATGCTTTTGTTGACTTTGACTTTGAATGAATCCGCCATTTATTGGGGGGGGGGAGGAATTGATTCTAATCCCAAAATTAATGAACCACATAGTCCAATGATTTTCCACATTAAGAAAAGTTGATAATTGTCAACTTCGGTCATTTGGAGTGATGCTTCAAGGAATCATCCTTATTGACCAAATTTTGCTGCAAACTAGCCCACAACTCTCTCTACATATTTAGCCAATCTTGTGGCCTCTAAGTTCAATGACCGACCCAAAAGTCATTTAAAAAAATATTTTCTTCTTGTTTCCTTGATATTTCTGTGGTGAAGGAACAAAGGTATTTGATAATTAAGGTTCGCATTTTTCTTTTCCTTCAAAAAGAGTAGGAGTTAGGCAGTGGATCCCACTCATTTTCTCTTCTTCCCCGAGGCGCCAATGGGGAGAAAGCTCAATTTCGATTCGAATGGAAGGAGTTTGATTTAAAAAAAAAAAATCTACAACGAGACTTTGGGACTTTCATGTTACTAAAACAAAATTTTAGAGGGTATAATCAAAGCTAAAGCTATCAAAGAACAAATTTAATCTTCCGTCTGTCTCAATTCAAGGACTATGATACTTTTTGAGAGTCTTCTTTTTAACTTATCGAGTCATCATGAGTAATAACTTCAATCTTCAAATTTCTTTTTGTCAAGTTCAAATGTACATCTAGAAAGACTTAAGAGCTTATTAATTTTAGAACGGGACCATTTTATGCCTCCGAGTTCGGCTGTACATTTGAAAAGACTTAAGAGCTTATTAATTTCGGAATGGAGCAGTTTTGCGCCTTCGGATACCGTGAGATTTTTTTTTTCCTCCTTGGCTGCCCCATGTTGTCCTTATTAAGTATCAATATGTTCAGACCAATCAACATCTATGCCGATCGAAATCCAAAGTTCTTGTTAGTGTCGGTGCGTTCACATCACCCATGCAATTGCCAAGAACTTTTGAGGTCTTTTAGAATGACCAGGGCAATTGAGGATTTTAGGATTTTGGGCAGATGTGAGTAGAGCAGTAATAGATATAGTCTTTGGGGATAAGAACGTACTTACAGCTGTAGGTTACAATCTTTTGGTTTCTAGGTTTTGTTTTGTTTTGTTTTGTAATTCTTTTGATTTATTTGCTTGGAAGTTTTCTATCTTCTTCCCATATTCGATTATGACAAATACAAAAATTTATCTTTCAACCAAAAAAAGAAAATATCGATGGATTAGGTGGGCCCTATGGAGAATTCCACCTGATCTATCGGTGCACAAGTTGAGTTTACATGCATCGGTGCACAGACAGCAACCCCTCGATGAATGGAGAGGGAGAGAGAGCGCTCTATATAATATGTACAGGAAAAGACAAAAAGAACGAGAGAGAAAGGGTTTCTTTTAATATTTTGTTTTAGTCACCGGAAGCAACTCAATTGCTCCCCCATCTCTTTAGAAAATCCAGGGTTTTCTACCAGAGCCTGGGCTTCCGCCGGAGCTGCTGCTGAAGTTGGGCGCGCAGATCTCGCGAACCCGTCCCCCGAAACGCCACCGCAGTGCAGCTGATCGCTCCCTCCGTCGAGCCCCGGCGAAGGAACCCGTCGATATTTCACCTCGAGAGCTCCTTGCCGCAGTCGAAGCCAGATCTGAGGTGAGTCTCCAAGGGCCCCACTTTTTGGTGTTTAAAAAGAACCCTGGCATTTTGTCAACTTTGATTGGCCGCAATGAATCATTCTTAGTACAGAGATCTCATGGCTTGGAAGTTTTTCCTATCTCTGGCTGCCGCTGCTTTTGCTGCTATCCTGTTTCGACTTTTTCTTCGAAGAGGAGATCGAACGAGATCAATGGAGGAGAGTGCAAAGAGACGGCGCGTGTGTGAAAATGATGGAACAGCACGAGGCGCTTCTTCCACTCACGCTTCAACAGAAGGTCAAGAAGTGGCTTCTTCATCGAGATATGACTATGAAGTATTCTTGAGCTTCAGAGGACCAGATACTCGAGCAGGTTTTACCGACTTCCTTTATATTACGATGATACATATAGGAATCCGCGTATACAAGGATGATAAAGATCTCCCAAAGGGAGAAGAGTTTGGCCCAGAACTTCTCCAAGCAATTGAGCAGTCAAAGATCTTAATGCCTATCTTTTCAAAAGGTTACGCATCCAGCGTATGGTGTCTCAAAGAGTTAGCCAAGATGGTTGAGTGCCAAAAAACAAAGGGACAAAAGATCATTCCCATTTTCTATGATGTGGCCCCTTCAGTGGTTTGGTACCAAATTGGGATTTATGCAGAGGCCTTTCTTTCACATGAAGAGAAGCAGCAATATGGTGAAGATACTATCCGTGAGTGGAAGGCTGCTCTTAGTGCAGTTGGGGTGATAAACGGATGGGACCTGCACAGCAAGACCCATAGGTGACTTCTGTTAGCATTCCATCTCAAGTGCCTTGGATCATTAAAACCTGTTGCGTTGCATATGATTTTTTTTTTTTCTGGATTTGTGTTAGCCTCATTGAAATTGAATTCCGTGTTATTGAAGTTATACTGCAGAAATCAAAATTTTCCCATTTTATTCCAAGCAACATTTTTTTCCAGTTCACTTCATTTAAGTAGCAACGCTAATTCATCTACAATAGAATAAATCCTTGAAGTAACACATTTCAAATTCAATTTGGTCTTCTCAGAATTAGTTTAATGTTTATGCAATTTTCTAACTCATTGTCCTTTGTCTCCAACTAAGTCTAGGTGAGAAGGTGAGTTCGCAAGAAAAGTTACTCAAAAAGTTTTCAGTGAGTTGAAAAAGGCTTATCTAGCGGTATCAGGGTGCTTGGTCAGTGTCGACAATCACGTGGATGCATCCATGGAAATGATAGGCACTGGGACAAGTAAAACACGAATTATAGGAATCCACGGGATGGGTGGCATCGGAAAGACAACTATTGCCAAACTTATCTACAATAAGCTTTCACATGACTTTGAGAATTGTTGCTTTCTTAGTGATGTTCGAGAAACATCAAAAAATAAAGGCATTCACTGCTTGCAGAATGATCTCATCTCTGACATTCTCAAAACAAAATGCATAGATATAAAAGACATTGATGAAGGAACTCAGATGATTAAAGACAGGTTGTTTAATAAAAGAGTCCTCCTTCTTCTTGATGATGTGGAAGAAGCGAATCATATTAATGCACTTGTAGGTAAACGTGATTGGCTAGGTAGAGGGAGCAAAATTATCATTACTACAAGAAACAAAGATATTCTTGAGGTTCCTAAAGTGGACTACAGTTATGAGCTTAGCTGCATGGATCATGATCAATCTCTTCAACTATTTAGCAAACATGCCTTCAGAAAAGATTATCCTTTGGATGAGTATATCAACCAATCCAAGAGGGCAATAGGTATTGCTAGAGGTCTTCCACTAGCTCTTGAGGTCATAGGCTCACTTTTATGTCGCACTAAAAAGGAAAAGTGGGATCTCACATTGAAGAAGTTGGAAAATGTTCCTCATGCAACAGTTCAGAGTAAGTTGAAAATAAGTTATGATGCATTAGATGTTCGACAACGGCATATATTCCTCGATATAGCTTGTCTTTTCATTGGATATAACAAAGATATTGTGGTTCATTTTTGGGATGAATCTAAATTTCCGAGAAGAAGCCATGGAAGTTACGCAGAACATGTCTTTGATAAAGATTGAACAGTTTAATAAAGTATGGATGCATGATCAACTCAGAGATCTCGGAAGAGAAATAGTTCATCAAGAAAGTAAAATGAAAATAGAGAAGCAAAGTAGGGTGTGGGATCCCAAGGAAGCATTGGATTTGCTAAGGAGACCCGAGGTAAAATCCCCCATGCAATAAATCTCCAGGATACTTATGGACATCTTCTTTTTTAAAAATGCAGTTACTTTTTGTTTTCTCTAGCACCATTGTGACCCACTCAATTAATATTTTTGCTCTTTTAATATTAGATGAATGGTAATATGCAACCCCTTAAAATTGTTATCTTGAACCGTTTCCCTTCAACTTTGTATTCTTAAATTTTTCCTTTGGGCAGGGAAAAGAAGAAGTTGAAGCTCTTCATCTCAAGTTTGACCACAAGAGGTGGTTCCATTTTACCTATGAGAGCTTTAAGAGCCTTTCAAATCTAAGGTTTCTTCAAGTTGATAATTCGGAGGAATATTCTTATGCAAAAACGAGGCCTTGTTGGAATGAATCACCTAATGTTTTCCCAGAGAATTCAAATATCCTTCCACAATTACGATGGCTTTCTTGGCATTATATTCCCCCAACATTTAAAATTACAAATTTCTCTATGGAGGATGTGGTTATTCTTGATCTGTCTAGGAGTAACATTACGCACGAGTGGCAAGGGTGGAGCCACATGAAGGTATCTTTTATGGTAGGAAAAACTCATTAATTTGTCTTATCATATTCGAAAGTAATCTTTGCATGATTTTTCTTTTCACAGGTGATGAAGAATTTGAAAGTTCTAAATCTACACTTTTGTCGTAGCTTGGAGAGAACTCCTAACTTCTCTGCTCAATCAAATTTAGAACGCTTGATCCTAAGCGAGTGTTGGAATTTAGTCGAAATTGACAAGTCAATTTGTCAATTGAAACGCTTAGTTTCCTTAAGAGTAGATAAATGTTGGAAACTTCGAAGGCCAGTGGGTAGAGATCTTGCAACTCAGCAACATTGCAATTCGTCGGACAGGCTTTCAGATACAATCGGAAGTTTGGAATCGCTGATTGAGTTGGATATGTCTCGTACGGAGATCGAAGAACTACCCGATTCTATTGGAAAGTGGAAAAATTTGAAAGTAGTGAAGATTGGTAGTGCCATACGCAAAATACCCGATGCCCTCTGGATGATTAAGAGCCTTGAAGAAATAGAAGTCGAAGTTAAGCCTGATTTTGATGTGGAAATTAGCGATTGCATCTTCGAAGATCGATGCCTAAGGAGCTTGTGCTTGACGTGGGCTAGAATAAACAAAGTACCGAGACTTCCTGAAAGTCTCGAGATTCTAACGTTGACTAAAATATATATGGATACATTTCCATATCTGTCAAACCTCGTTAATTTAAAGGATTTGACGTTGGTGTTTGGCCCACGTAATGATGGTGGGGAATCCGGTGGGCCTGTGGAAGCATATCCAATGCCGCGGTGGATTGAGAATTTAAGCAAACTGCAGTACCTTGTCCTGTGCTCCGATTATGTGACCACCTTACCCACGGATCTCAGTAGTATCCTTCCCCGACTCAAGTCACTTTCACTCAAGGGTGATCATTTGCGTTGCCCCCCGAGCCTTCCCTCCAATTTATCAGGGTTCACCTTGAGATCTGAATACGTGACCACCTTACCAAAAGATATTATATGTCTCCTCCCCCAACTCCGGAATCTTTCACTCTCGTGCCCTAATCTGCGTTGCCTCCCAAGCCATCCCTCCACTTTATCATTCTTGTCTTTGAAATCTAAATGCATGGCCACCTTACCCACGGATATGAGTAGTCTCCTTCCTCGACTCGAGAGACTTTGGCTCGAGTGCCCTAATCTAGGTTGCCTCCCGAGCCTTCCCTCCAGTTTATCAGAGTTGGAGTTGACCGGTTGCAAGTCATCATTTTCCCTAGGGGATCTATCTTATTTGAAAGAACTATCATATCTTTGCATCAGTGATTGTGCAATCTCAGAGATTCAATGCCATGATCCTTTGGAGAACCTGCAGCGATTGCGGCTTTGAGATCTTCCACGGTTGGAAACTTTACCTTCTCTAGGTAATTTCAACAAACTACGTTATCTTTATGTATCCGAATGTGGTAATCTGGTTAAGATTCAAGGTGAACTACCACAATCTTTGGAAGTATTGAAGATTTGTAAATGTGGATCTTTAAAGGAGTTGCCTGATCTGTCACCCTTGAAGGGACTGAAAACGGTTAGAATGAAGTGTTGTGGGAATTTAGACGTGGAGGCAATTTCTTCGCTTTGCTGTGAGAAGTCAGTCGAATTTGGGGAAGAAGACAGTGATGTTGAATCCGAATCTCAGCAAGAAGACGACGAATTTGAATCTGAATCTGATGGAGAAGGCGACGAGTACGAGGAAGAAGACGGCAAATCTGAATATGAGGAAGAAGACGACGAATGAGTGCACGATCTTTTGAAAGCTTCTTGATCCACGTCGACAAATTGTTCCCTCGTGTTCAAGCTTTAAACGGATTGAGGTAAGTTAATTCATCTAACGGCCAATGTTTTCCCTTTTCAGCAATGTAATTCTTTCTCGGATATGAACAGTGAAGTTTCACATGCACTTTTTAATTACCTTTTCTCGAGTTGATGACTGCAATTCTGATAAAGGCATTGAAGTTATGATGCCTCCGTACAATCAAAGGGTTGTTAATTATGTACAAATATCCGTTCTCTTTTCCTAGTTTGGTTTTGCATTTTAGCTATATTTTTTCTTGGATGGTTTCTCCTTGCTTTTATGTTTCCCAGCTGGAGGTATGCATGTCGATTGCATTGTTTTTATTTGATATGTAACAAATCATTGGAGATCCTTGTCGATTTGCTGCTTCACACATTTCGAAGTTTAATCCTTGCCTCGCATTGGAGGTAACTTTGTTATGCTGTAAACAATTTGATGGAATGTGTGTTGGAAGGTCATATAACTATGGTTCTCATCCTGGAACTTTACAGCATAGTCAACTCATCGATGCAATTGTGAAATAGACACTCTGTATTGATATGCTTATGTTAAAGTTTATTTTCCAAGAAAGGTGTGCTTCTTAGTGGGATTTGCAAATGTTATGGAGAAGTTATACAATGAAGAAAGACGGATTTCACTTGGGTAGTGTCATCAACAGTTCGCACAGCAAACTTTCATCTGTGACAGGAGAGAGAGGAGCTACTTAGCTTCTCTGATGCATCATAAAGCATCTTATAGTCAAAGGTTAATATTTTAGTATTCCTGGTGCAAAGGACATATGATAAGTCTCGCTAGGGTCAAAAATCATGTAAATGGATGTCGCGACCTAATTTTTCGGGGTTGGACTACCTAAAACTAGGTTAATGGATTACTAAGTCTTTAAGCTTAGCTCGGGCTCTTCAAGCTCATACCAATTCGCGACTTAGGTTTGAATTAACATGCAAATGATTTTCAATCGGAGTCGCCACTAATCTATTTTTGGTGGGTCGATTAGAAACCCAAGTAAAGTAACGGGAGATTTACTTTACTCCTACAAATCAGAGATTTATGAGTTCGGGAACTTGGTTACACCATACTATCTTAGTGCCCTTTCGGTACCTTTCTATTTCATTTTTAAAAAAATGTTTGGCAATTGAATTGATTTTAATTTAATTTCCTAACATGTGATGTGATCATACATGTGCGCATACCACCAATTTAACACTCAAGAAAGTAATTAAATAATGCAAAACATACTTCGAAGTAACGAAAGCATCTGCAGTATCAAATTAAAATCCATATCAACAATCCTAGATATGGTTTCTAATTAACACGCAATTTATTTTCTTTTTGTTTTCACTTATTAAACGAGGCTATAATCCATATGCAATGCAATAATTTTAATCTATGAAATGATATGGCATGGCAACATGTCCTAAACCATATGAATAAAATTTTTTATGATCTCTTAATGAACATGCAATTGTTATATGCAATTTAAATTAACCAAAATGACTTAATTCTAATGACGTGCAATGCAATGCAATGACGTACAAAATTGTTTCAACTAAAATGATATGCAACATTGCAATTTAATATGCGAGCTATATGTCACGCGACATTTATTAAATGGCCTAATCTAATGACGGCACTTTCCAATTAAAAATGAACCTAACAATAATCACTAAAATGACGTGCATTTCATGGACCTAATCTTATATGACATGCAAATGACGTTTTTTATTTAAAAATGCAATCTATCCTAGAAATTGCAACTAATTTATCCTAAGACAGATTTTATGAAATTTGAAATGATCTAGCTAGATTAAGATTCTATCTAATTTAACTTAGGGATTAAGTTATATTAAATCCTAATTTAAACTAAGACATTATCTAATATGCAATGACGTGCAAGAATGCCCTAATTCAACATAATATATGCATGATAGTTTTTATTATTATTTTTTATTAAAAGATTCGAAATTTAAAATTGCCATGTAATTAAAAATGCAACTTAAATTAAACAGAAACTAAAAATCCTAAATGAATGCATTTTTTAGTTTTTTTTTTGGCTTTTTATATTTTCCGAACTGAAATCCCTATCCTAGATATGCCAGATAACAAAAATATTCCAAAATAAACTGAATCCTAATTCAAATATTTTTTAGATTTTTTAGTGGCTTTTTCAAACAATGCGATTACCAACTAAAAATCAAATCTAAACTAATCAAGGCATCCAATCAAATAAAGAATTACAATGATCGAAAAAATGACCTATTATCTCACAGGTCAAATTAACGATTACTATAATCCCGAATGTCACGACAAGAAGATCAAAATAACTAAAAATCTAATCCGAATTCTTACGGATCAAATTAATAGTTATATTGATTCAACAATTAATATCTTATCAAAAGTCCCAAGAATTAATATAATTAAAAAAATGACCCGATATCTTACGGCCAAATTAATAATTACAATAATCTTTGGGAACACCCTTATGGATAATGCCTGTAAGATATTTTGAAATAAGCATCGACATCCGATATTACAATGTAAATAAATTAAAGAAAGCTATTAAATAAAGCACAATAAATAAACGAGAATAATAATAATACTAATAATAATAAACTAATCTACCTAATTGGATTTCTTTTCCTTTTTGTTTTTTTTTCTTTCCCTGCTTTCTTCTTCTTTTCCAGGCACTGCTCGTGGATCTCCAAGGGGAACCAGTGAATTGGCTCGGCAAAGGAGGCTTCGGCCAAGGTGAACCGGCGGCGACAACAACACAGGAGCGGAGCTAGGGAAGCTCGGGTCCGGACGGGCACGGCCGGCGTTGGGTGGATCGGCGTCGGTGCTCGGCGGTGTGGGCACGGCAGGCTTGGGCGTCGCGAGTCGTTGGTGGCGGACGAGCGCGACGGTGATGCGATGTGGAACTTCACGGGCGTCACGGACGGGGCACCTAATTGTTGCGGGTCAGCACGGGCTGAGCAGGGGCGGCATTGGGCAAATCTGGTTTGGGTCCGGTCGTGGCAGAGCTTTGGCGGGCCGGAGGGTGCGGTCGAGGTGGGTCGCGGACTACCGGAGTTGCAAAGAGGAGTTCGGAGTGACGGTGGCCAACGGTAGCGACGGCGGGCTTCGTGTGGCGAGGGAGGCTCAGCTAGCGCCGGTCACGACTGGAGCAGGGAACGCCGAGTGCTGGATCGCGAGCAGATCTCAAGCGCAAGCGTCGAGGAGCGGACGGAGCGGCGAGACCGGTGGCGCAACGGTGGCGGCGGCGAACGGAACAGCGAGGTGGCGAGGTGCGGTGGTGTCCGGCAAGGCGGTGCCGGCACGGTGGCCGGACGGGGGCAGGCTGGCCCGTCCAAGCTTTTCCCCCTCGGGAAGAAGACGATGCACTGATCCCCTTCCTTTTTTTTTTTTAAATTTCTCTCTCTTTCTTTCTCTCTCTCTCTCTCTCTCTCTCTCTCTCTCTCTCACCTTACTCACTTTCTCCTGTCCCTCTTCTCGGCAACTCTCTCTGACAGAAGTAAAAAAGTCACTTTTTCCTGCTTTTCTTTTTCCGCAGAAGCAAAACCTCTCTCTACTTTTTTTGAAATTTTTTCAAAAGAAGCTCCCCACACACCTCCACGGACGGCTTCCCTTTTGGCCCTTTTTTTTGTGTTTTTTTTTTTTAGTCTCCCCCACTTTTGACGAAGAGAAGGCCACCCCTATTTATAGAGTAAAAACCAAGTCTCTACCTACGAAGATTTGCATAACAACCCAATCGCTGAAGATTACCATTTGAAAAGACGAGATGTGCTCAACCAAAAAGAGGTTTCAAAATCTAAAATCATCTGTTAAAATCTTCTAAGCTGACTCACTCGACCATTGAAGATTTTATATACTGACTCAGCGATTGAAGATAAACTGGAATTTTTTTGTGAAGATTTTTCAAATAATTCACTTTAGATAAAACTCCATTATCCAATTCTAAAATCTTTCGAGATATCCATCCGCAACAAAATATTTTAGAATATTCCTTATCCTCCTTAATATTCCCAACGATTTTACCACCAAAAGACTAAAGATAAGATTGCAATATGATTTTTAAACGTTGAAAACTACCGTAATATCGCATCAAATCTTAATTTTCTACGAGATAATTTTCAATCAATAAAAAAAAACATGGGCTTGGGCCAACCATATTGTTATTTCTGTGCGCGATCCATCTAATTCGAATTCATCCGCCACCGGTCCAAAATATGCGAATAACAAAATAAATGCACCTATAACTAAATGCTATGCAATTAATATATATATTTTATGAATTAAATTAACCCCTAATTTCTTAATGCGACAAATTACTAAACGGGTAGCCAAAATTTAGGTGTCCACAATGGACTCTTGTGTGATCTCCATTATCACCTACATCTTTTAGAAATGGTTATGCCTATGTGATTATCTGTAATAGAAGCCCATTCATTCACCTCAAGTTGTACTAGAGAACTCTGAGGTTTTAAGTTTGACAAGAACTGTGAAGGGAGACATCTCAAACAACCAGCTTTTTGCCGGTTTCTAGTGTTGCTGAGGTTTTAGAGTTTGAGAAACTTACATAAATGTTTCTGTGCAGGGAGCTGTGGCTAATTAGGCATCTATACAAATGGAGACCGAATGAAGGAAAATGAAGATGACATTTAATGTCGCCTCAATTCCCTTTCACAATCTTGGGGCAGCAAACTGTGCATCCATCTGTCAAGAGACAGAAACTTGAAGATCAGGGAGGGAAGTCGTTGCCTAATGATGAAATTGTCAAATCTGTTGAACTCGATGTTAAGTTTCAGTTGAATGTTTCGCATTTTTTTCCAGAGCAGGGCAGGGGTATTCATTGTGAAATTTGTAGCATCATATATAATGTTTTTTTTTTTTTTTGGGGGGGGGGTAAAAGGGCTATTTAAGCAAACCTGATTGTTTATTAATCTTTTTTGTGGGGCCACAGAATGAATATTGCACTTCATCTGGATGTGTGTTCTCTTCATTGACATGCAATAGAACTTGCTTATCAGTACACAAATGTTACTTTGCGTGGAAACACTCGAAGAGCTTGTCTGGACAGGGTGAAAAATTGTGTGTGCTTAAAGAAGTGTTCACGGTAGTGCCTGCCAAAATCAGTTCATGGACTTCTTGACGTGAAAATGGTGCTCAAGGTAGTTTTCCTCTTGAGTATGATAGGCACTCACAGCACAAGAAACAGGAATTGTTGGAATTCATGAAATGAGCGGTGATGTCAGTTGAGTCTCACCAAAATCATCTACAATAGTTTTCACATGGTTTTGAGTACTCAAGGGCATTCGGTACTTAAAGAATCATGTGTCCATAAGTGGAAATTGACTAAAATAAGTAATGTTGATGAAAGGATCAAGATAATTAAAGATAGGCTATCTAGTGAAAGGGTTCTCTTCCTTTTCTATGATGTTTACAAGAAGAAACAATTGAATGCGCTTGGGGGAAATATCTATGATATTCAAGCATTACTGAATTCTTTGATGCTAAGTATCAAGTGCTGATGGATCTCAAGATTCTTAGTGCTTCACATTGTTTATAACCGAAGATAATCTCTTCCATTGGTCACTTGACATCTCTATCGAGGCTATCATTCAGAACCACCACAATTACACAACTTCCCCTGTCGATTGGAGCTCTTACAAACCTTGAATACTTGTCTTTGAAAGAATGTAGATGTATACAGAGGCTTCCAAACTAGAGCGGCAATCTACAATGGCTACTTGAGTTCGATATCTCCTACACCTACATTAAAGAGCCACCTCCTCGATGGGAAACATGAAAAGTTTGAACGTTGTGAGGACATATAATTGTTCCATTGAAAAGGTACCTAGTGCCTTATGGTTGCTATAAAAGCTTGAAGAAATAGATGCAGCAAGGTGAAAGCTTGCAACTGGAAACTATAAATGACATTTGCAGATATTCTTCTTTGAAAAATCTTGAAATTGACATTGATTTAAACACAACGATACCAAGGCTTTCTCGTCTGCTTACACATTGATTCATCGATGATGACACATTTCAGATTTCTTAAACCTGACTAGTTTAAATGATTTGTATTTGGCCATTTGACAAGATGTTTACTCGTTGACAATTGTCCACTTGTAGAAAATCCTATGCCATGGTGCATTGTGAGATTAAATAAAGTGGAGTCTTTGGCCTTGTCGTCTGCTGTTGTAACCACCTGATCAATAGATATTGGTCAGCTTTCTCTACTCAAAAGACTAGAACTTTGGTGTCCTAACTGGCTGCGCCTCCAAAGGCTTCCCTCAAGTTTGTCTTATTTGTCTGTTGAATCTTCCTGGTGGAGGAGAACAGCGATGGATCTCTCAAATATGAATAGACTATCAAAACTAAGAATGGTAAAATCTACAATAACAGAGATTCAAGCCCTTGATTTCGTTTGAAAAATCTATGAATTCGGAACTCTTCGATCTTGAAAAGGGAGAGTTTCTTTAATCCAACTCATTTGAAGAAGTTGAAGTCTTTTGAACAAGATTATTGGAGTAATGTGGATTTTGCTCGTTGCAAACTACCAGAATCTTTGGAAGAATTGTTGATTGGAGGCCCTGCCATACCTGATCTAAGTTGATCGGGTCTAAATGCTTTGCAGAGAGGGGATAACATGTGTGAGGCCTGATTGTTTCAACTTGAAGAGGTTCAAATGATGCAATGTCTAGCATTGCTTAGGAGATTCGTCCACTTCTCGAAAAATTTAGAAGACATGCTCTACAAAGGAGTACATTTTCCAATGAGAAGTATATGCAGTTCTTGAAAGGTCAAACATTTACAACTAGATATGTTGTCAGGAAAGCTCTGAAACATAAATAAATTGCTTATTGGCCTAGGTCCTTTTAGCAGACTTAATTATTGTTTTCCTCGAATTCATTATTGTTTTCCTGGAATTGTGTTCTTTATACTAAATTAGAATCACAATTGGCAAATTGACTTGAAACCTGCACCCTTGTATAGTTAATTACTGGGCTTTTCGCAACCACTTTCTATTTTGAAGATGGATGGCTGCAAAATGCTCATGAAATGGACCATGGTTTCTTTTGATCTATTTCATGAGTTAGATTTGGTTAAGACATATTCCCTTTCGATGATTTTGGTTGGTGAATAAAATTTTTGGTAAAAGACTAAGTCAAATTGATATGTTAGTTTACTATAGTCAAGTGCATTAATCTTGTCAATTTACACATTGGCCTTTTATGTGAGATCCTCGGAACTTGCTCGGTTGTACACTTTGAAGCTGATATCCATGCCCTGTAAATATTAACTACACTACACCTTAAACAATGAAGGATATATCCAAAGTGTAGGTTTTCATCAGAGACAGAAGCTCTGTCATTCACCTTTTCGTTTTCCTTGAAATGGAGCTTTGGGTTTCAACATTGATAAGGAGAACCACTGCCCAACAGAAGTCCCACATGACGGCCTAAGCTTCTCTCTCTCGGTAACAAGTAAGAGAAATTTACAGGGTCTTTCTATGCGAGTAAGCTGTGGTTAACTCAATTAATGCATAGAATTGACAACTAGCTCACCAACTAAAGGAAAATATACATAAGACGACAATACATTTTTCCCAATGCTTTGGTGTTGTACTCTGGCTTTTATCGCAACATTCGAACTGTAAATTATCATAAGGTATCAAGGACTTCGCTGGTCTCTTGCACAATGTGCTCTAAATGGTCATAATTAGCGATATATCCTTTGAAATGATGAAGGAAATTTAGTTCTTCAGCTTTCCACTAATGTTAGTTCCTGTATATCAAGAGAAAAAAGGGAAAAGCTTCCAACTCTCATTCCAAAGGCTGATCAGTGTTACATGTCAAAGTCAAGATGACATAAATTGTCTACTCCTAAAAGTTAAGATTTAGCAAAGGTTGCCAGTGGAAATGATGCAAGAGAAGGTCATCATCTGCTTCCAAGATGGCTTGATGTAATAATTAATCAGCATAACTCCCTGCCAGACAACAGTTGAAGTACTTGCGCCAAGAAGTCTTTAGTGACAATGTGCCTATATAGTAGAAGGTGAGGTCACAGATGGAGAAGTGGTCTCCCAAGGCACTCTTGCTTCACCTTACAAAACCGGTTAAGTCTGGCAAACAAAGTCACGGGCCCAAGATAAGATTGAGAGGTCAACTAGCGAACGCATTCATTCAATAGAAATCACGGAGTTGTATTTACAAGAATGACACATTCAACTTCACGGTATTTACATTCAGAGTGAATTTGAGTAGAGCTCTTATGCATCTTGTGATGGTTGTGGCCAACAGATTGATGGAATCCATTTCATAATTGTCATCACAGAGGTCCCTGATAATCTTTGAGAAACCAGGTGCTGACCCGGGAGCATTTTAACTGAAGTTGCTCTTGGCATAGGAGCCTGAAGGCAGCCTCAATGTAGACGCAGAAGGATTCCTAGAAAGCAAAAGATTTCCTTTGATGTCTTCACCTCCGTATTCCTTCAATCGTGCGTCCATTACAATTTTGCATGATCCCCATGTCTCAGCCATTAATCCCACGCCATAGTAGACTAAATGGTCCACAATGCTGTTACCAGTTACCGATCTGCATGGATGCACCCTCATCAGTCATCCACGTATATTCCTGGTAACAAAGGACTGACATTCTCTAGAACAAGCTGGTTTGTCACAACTCATTGCGTCTAGCATGACAAATCCACAAACTAATTGCTTGAACAAGTAGCCACGACTGAAACTACCTCATTACCTGCTATACATGATGGGTCTTCTCCAGAGCTATCACAAACTTTCTCGACCTGATAAACCAGACTACCAAATCCTATATTATACAGCCATACCTACAACAAAGGGAACATTCCAAATACATGTGAACATTGACATAGAAAAGATTATGAGTAGTCACCAGAGTAGCAGGTGAAATCAAATCATTTTCGCATTATCTCACATCAATATGTTTATCCGTGGCTTTCTTTGAGCTAGTCGCCAATAATCATAAGCATTAGCGGACACGCAATAACTAAAATGTATATAATTGCACATAGCTTAAGATTAGGTCAAGACTAGGTTATCAGCCATCAGGAAAGAGAGAGAGAGTATATAGCAAACATTATTACGCATCTTAAACTTTGGAATCAGTATGAAAAAACTCAAGATGGCTCTTGCAGGAATGAGAGTTACTCGAATATTTCTCAAAAGTCATGAGCACTACAAACTACCCTGCTTTGCTAAGAAGATGAAAAACAAAACAATTATTTTTTATACAATGAAAAAAGAGAGTACATACATTGTCGGAATAAATGAGACTTGGTTAGATAGGTTGGAAGAAATGCAAAGCAAACGTCAAAGTCAATCAGCAACAATTCCCCATGACATAGATGATATTCCATCAAGATCAAAGCCTTACCTCTCTAGGGAAGTGATGGAAAGTCTTCTGTGGGAACCGAGAATAGTAAGGAGGCAAATGAGGTACACATTCTGATAAGTCATCCGTAAATATTTCCAGTAATAAAGAACTGGCATTCTCTAGAACAAGCTGGTCTGTCACGAGTTATTGCACCTAGCATGATAAATCCACAAAATAATCGCTTGTAACAGGTAGCTACAACTAAAACTACCTCCTTGCCTGCTGCACGTTGGACCTTCTCCAAAGCCATCGCAAACTTTCTCGACCTGATAAACTAAACAACCAAATCCTATATTATATAACCATGCCTACAAAAAAAGGATTATTCCAATTACATGTGAACACTGACATAGAAAAGATCAAAATTATCACCAGACAAGCAGGTGGAATCACATTATTTTCACATTATCTCACATCAATACATTTATCCATGGCTGTCATTGAGATAGTCACCAATGATTACAAGCATTAGTAGACATACATAATTTAAATGAGTAATACCTTATAATTGCACAGAGCTTAAGACTAGGTCATCAGCCATCACAGAGAGAGAGAGAGAGAGAGAGAATGATACACATCATTACGCGTCTTAAATTTTGGAATTGGTATGATTGCTTTATGGGAGTGAGAAGAGTTCCTAAAATATTGTTGAAAAGGTCATGAGTACCACGAACTACCCTACTTTGTTAAGAAGAAAAAACAAAACAAAACAGAAAAAATGTAAACGCTGAAAAAAGTAAGAGTACAAACATTGTTGGAAAAGATAAGACTTCTCCAGTTAGATAGGTTGAAATAAATGCAAAGCAAACGTAAAATGCAGTCAGCAACAATTCCCCATAATTTACGTGATATTCCATCAAGATCAAAGTCATACCACCCTAGGGAAGTGATGGTATATCTTCCGTGGGAACCAAGAATAATACGAAGGCAAATGAAGCACAATCTCATGTCCATTATTTATATGTATCGTATTTGGCATGCTGTAGTAAGAAAAAAACATTGCATTGCCAATACGGGGTTGTGCAAATGTCAAAACCTGGACAATCTGTGCTTCTTGGTTTACCGGGAAATTAAGCATCCTTAGTTATCTAAGTAAATCAAGCAAGTGCTGGTTTGGAAAAAACAGCTTCAGCACACATAATTAGACAGCCAAATTACTTGAATGTTAATAATTTCACAAGAGGAAAAACTACTATGCATCAATGACCATATATTGCATTTCACATACGAAGGTGAACGATGGAACAGCCCTCTCTCCATAAGGGTTGGAGGTCTAGCATTACTCTGTCTGGATCCCATCCATAATTTTCCAAAACCAAACTCCACAGCCACAACAAAACCCACCCAAGCCTCACCCCCACAAAAAGTTGTTAATAATATGGAATAGAGGGATTGGGGGTTAATTTACAACCAATGCGCATTTAAGAAGCACTTGGATGTTGGTGGGGTGAGTCATCTCCTGCTAAAAACATGAACAAAACATTCCAGGTTCATGGTGAAATTGCCCCTTGAACCTCAAAACTTAGTCATAAATAGCAAAGGAGAAACTAAATGTTAAAAAGGGCCATGACGCATGCAAAGGGCCACAACCCATGGGCATGATGTCACGATCGGCTCAGAACAATTTTCAGCAAGAAACCAGCAAACAAAAATCACATTTTAAATTATCCAAGTGTTCGGACAAGATGTAACTTATGATCCTATTGTAGGCACATGAATGTCTGTATAATCTGAGTCCAATCCAAAGTTTGACCCTCAAAAATCACAACTTGACATGGAGAAGAGATTTAGCGGGACATGACTTTGGGGTGTGCACCATTTCTGGTACCAGTTCCACAACAGGTGCCTAGATAACTCTAGACACTGTCCAATAAAGCAGAGACAAAAAGCATAACTTAGACATTTTAGAATTGGCTCCAGCCTACAACATATATGGCCTGTATTCGGACTGAAAAGGAGCTGCTTTTTTGGTTAGAAAGAGACATATAGAAACAACACACAGAACGCAGATTTAGGATCAATATATTCTAGTTTAAAATACATTAACACTTCAAGATTACATGACATAGATTTTGAGCTTCAAGTGCTTGCAAAAGTTTCCCATAAAGTTTCCAGCAAGCAAACTTTGCAATGATTAGTTGGAAGTCTTTATCCACTATATATGGGTATTCAGCCAACTTGAAGCTTCATGGCTTAACATGTAAGACAATTCACACAACTAAAAACGTAGACCCTAGGTGGTTCAGGAAAAGGGATGTTTGCAACCCATTCAGATTGTTTTTTTTCCATGGGTGGATTTACCAAAAAAGACAATATAGAGAGAGAGAGAAGATGCTGACCAATTGTAAAAATAAATATGAAGCCATAGAAAGTCAAGGTATCCAGAGTCTAAACTCTTCAAGGCAGAGTTGGCAGGGAATTCCAAGTAACCCCTAACACACCAAAACTGAATAAATGGAAGAACACAATAGAGAAGAACCAATATTTGAACCATAGCAATTTTTTAACTGTGTTACCACAAGATCAAATATGCAAAAGGATGCCATAGTCCCTCCCATAGAATGCCCTATCACCATGATGTTGATGTCTCCATATAAATCCTTGGCTCTTTTAACGGCATCCAAAGTGCCAGGTCGAATTGTTGCATTGTGATAAGCAAAATAAATCCATGATGAATCTAAGCAAAGAAAATAGAATAAGAATGTGATTCATTCCAGATCAGAAGTATCCACAACCTGCAAGAAGAGGCTTATCATCTCTAGAACTCACCATGGCACCACGCATACCAAGTAGTTTATGTCGAGCCGTTTCCAATAGAGATCTTCAACCCAATTCTATATGCTGTAGACATAAATAGAAGTAATCACTTACTGAAAAGCTCAAACAACTTTTCCAAGAACAGAATTAGTGAAGTATGTGATCTCCTCATGACAAAATCTAAAATTACAAGCACATAACATTCGTGTCTCGATGGAAATGATTCATTGTTTTCCCTTCTTATGGACAGCAAACCCATGTATTTTGTGTACGCATTCACTGGAGGCTACTCTTCTTAGCTTAAATTTTCATGAAATCCTTCACATGTCAAATGTAAGAGGAATAATTGCTAAAGTTAACATGCATACCTATGTTCTCGAGTACCTTTGAAAGCTGTAACTGCGGCATTAAGGTCCTGGGCACCATAATATAAGCCTATATGTAATATATATTGATTAGAAATAAAGACAATAAATTATATGAAATTCAAACATAGAGGCACCACAAGCATCGCAAATTGGTCCGCACTGCAACACGAATTATACACGTGTAAGCAGTGCTGGATGTCAACTATCAGTTCAATGACTTCAAACCCCTAATTTCATATCCAAAGGCATTAATAACCAGTCAGAAGCTAATAAGAGAAGGCAACATATGCCCACAAAATCTCATCTCAAGAATTGGCCATTTAGTACAGAGGACCCATTCTTTACGCAACCTTAGCAACAATGTCATATTAAAACGTAGTCAAATTACCTTCTCTTTCCATCACAACTAGGACACATCCAACTAAAAAGTTATGTCAAATCTGACATGTAAACTTGCCAGATATAAAGCTCTGCTTCTAATTACAATGTTCTTGTATTGAAATGGTGAAACCTGAAGGGTAATAACAACAAGCTCTAGGTAAATGTGAAAATCTTTATAATGAACACTTACAGCAGATGCATACTCCACCACCATCGTCGCAAGAGTGTGATTGTAAATAGCTGTATGAGCCTTGGACCTCACTCTAAGTTCTGCATTTACTAGTGAGATAAATTCAAATTGAAAATGCAATCCCAAGCTCATTCAATTACAAGCAAAGAAGCAAGGCTGTTATGTGTCTAGAAAACTATTTCGACAATCAAGTGGGAGGAACACTTCAAGGAAACATCAACTCAAAACAATATTTCAGTAAATTTCTACCCTTCCTCCTTCGTGAACTTAAAGAACCATATATCAATGCGATGAAAGGCGAATAAGTAAATAACGTAAGGCTCCTCTTTCCCATAAAGCTACTCTGCTGTAACCTACAAGCTACAGTCCATTACTCAACAGGAGAAAAGCTGAATAGCCAATAGTTGATCACTGTGCGATACTCGACAAATTTTATCCCCAGAGTAGAAACAGCAAGATGAAATCTGTATCGAACAAATATAAGGAAATTTAATCGATCTGACCATATTCCAGTGGTAGCATTGATCCAGACTTGGTAATCCAAGAGCTTTACAAATCCAACCAAATACAACACGATGCTCAGTCAGTCACATGCTTTGAAAACATCCAAATCTACACCAGAGGGATCATTCAACTATAGTTTGCCCCCATTCAATCAGGCACTACAGCTCCACAACACGGTCAACAATTCCCCCCAACCCTGAAATGCCCTAATCAGCCAAATCCACTACCCAAATCTCACTTCCCCAGGCTCAAAACTGACGTACTCGATACTAGAGCCTATCTATACGAACCTTATCGCAATCTAGACTCCCAATCCGAATCAAGTCAGAGGATCACAACCATAACTGAATACATTAACACGAGTTGCAAATAAAGCATTATCAGAACCACCATCACCCTCAACCATGATCAGTTCCGCTCCACATTATTCTGCAAGAGGGACGGATCGAACAACGTCGTCGAAGGAAGGAAGGAAAAAGAAAACGATATCGCGCGACAAAAGAAATTCGAATCTCCGCAACCTTTCCATATACGCAAAACGATCACGCACGATCAAATGGCGCGATCGCCCGGCGAGATGGAGAGGTCAATTGCGGTCTTCGTCCGCATTGCTCGAATTCAAACCTCGAATCCTGGTCTTCGCAGCGTTCGTGGACTCTTGTAGCGATTTTCGCGACGGATGGCAATCGAAAGCTCCGGCGACTTGTCGGGGGTTTTGCGTTCGGGTGTTTCTGGGTGGGGGAACGGAAGAAGGGGGACGATGGATTTGCATTACTGATTTGCCCTCGGGCGCTCGCTCTGTTGGCGGGCGTACTCGGTGTCACGTCCGGTGATTTCGTCGTTTCCATGAGGGCAATGAAGGAAGTTCAGCTAAAATGGGGCGTGCTCCTGGATAAATTTTCGCTCCATGTCTCTCCTCTTTTGGCGCTCCCTTTGATGTCTTACAAATGAGCACTTTGACTCGGCTGGGTTCAATTAGTGGGTCCCAAACTAGAATTACGAAAAAAATACACGAAAATTAGAGTGAATATTACTTATATTCTTAGGCATATAAAGATGCGGATTACTCTATTATCATCGCAATCTTATCGAGATAAATTTTTGCACTTCCAAGCTCAAATCTATCTTATAACTTCAATTATTCAACACTTTTCTTTTGTCAATATTATTCAAACTTGAAAAGAATGCAATTTGACATGTCTAACAAGAAAGCATAGCTTAATTGTGGACCATGGAACCATATAATTCGAGAATGCGGCTTATCATGACGTATCGACTCTTGAACATTCTTTGAAACTTTATGGAAGTGGATTTGATAATTTTTTTATTTTTTTAGATCAACGTATATACAATAATTTGAGTTGAGAGGTTTTATCTAAAATTTACAAAATATTAATGGCACAAATACAATCAGACTCATCACCATATTATAAAATGATGCCATCATCATCTCATAATTGCTCAATTGATAAATGAGTCGTACAATTATAGGGATTGAAAACTTTACTTTATGTGTAAAAGATTATTAGATAAACGAAAAAGGTCCATAATCTTTGAGAACAAAAGTCACTGGACTTTTTAAGGGGCTATGTTGAAAGTAAAAAGAGCTGTAACCTCACGCAAAAAAAGTCACATAATTTTTTAAAATATCAAAAAGAGTGAATGATTTTTATTTTTAAATCGTAATTAGCTCACACAAACAATATAATAAAGAACCCCACCCCAATGCGCGTTATACGTGATGTTTGTTGGCTCTCACGGATTTATATCCATAATCATGTTTATAAAATCACAGAAAAAATAATACAAAAAAAAAATGGAAGTTAAAGAATAAGTGAAATTCAAGAGAAATTATTGGGAAGAGTAAATTAATCAATTTTATAGAAACCAATCTTCACATCTCTTCCTTTATTGGTAACATATACGCATCAATCCCTCATTCGCCTTAAGTCGAATTTTATAAGCACAATTTTTTTTTTATAGGACACTCCATTTTTTATTAGGCTCATACACCGCTAATTCACTTTGAAAGTGTAAAAAAACCAAAATTGAATGTGAAAAAGTCGCAGTCACAGTCCAACCCCAAGCATGACGACCCAATGGTGAAGGGATCATGCCATCTTCCATTAATTCACAAATTCAAATCATGTCATGAGTGAGCTTTTCACTAGTTAGTATTTTAGGCATTCACAATGTTCTATGGAAAGAATTTTAAGCTTTTGGCATATTAGTTACAACGATAGGCTCGCACAATTGACGATAGATTGAGTGGTTATGGCTCAAATGAGATTTTCTATGACAAGAATGGATAATCATATTTATCATCTCTTACCTGCATTTTTTTAATTATCAAAAGTTCTCATAAGCAACTGAACATGTTCTCCAAGCATGACAGGCTTGAGGTAAAAAGATCATTTGCGAACCAAAACATACAACAAAATGATTGTGCTAATGACAGGGTAAGTAGCAACAATCGAATGCAGAATAAGAATTAGGTAACTATATTAGCAAGATATAAAATTTTGAACTTGGCACACGACTTGTGTAGATAAAGCTCACCAAAATCAAGAGCCCTTGCACGTAGACATGCTTTTGTGACTTCCTGACAAAGGTTGCAGTTAAAATTCTCATGAATTCGAAGATTTGACAATCTCCGTGATGAAAGAAAAAACCAGGATAATTTATCGACTACACAAAAATTAAAATTATACTTCTCAAATGGAGCAAAAGGTCAACTCACAAATCTGTGTAGGTTCTGCAAGACATCAAAGAGAAGCTTAATATCCTCTCTGTTCTTGCAATTTTCAATCATTGACCACATCCATGCGTTTGGAGCCATTGTTCTTTTCGTGTTAACAGATTCAAGAATTTTATCATACAACTCCTTCACGGTCTCTGCATAATATGACAGGAACCAAATATCAGAGAAAGAACTACACAATTTGTCAAGAAACAAATTAGATGGGGAAAAGGAAAAAACCTGTGGGTTCCTCCTTTTCAGCACTTGCTTCAGAAGAATACAGTAAGCTCGAAATTATCGAATACGAGGCTGCAGGCAATCTATTGCCATGAACCGGCCCTGTGAACTCCAACGACAATCACATCAAAAACTTTCACAGCCAAGAGAAATGCAGCTCCGTTTTGTATCAACAAACTAATTCAACCCAGAACCGACATTCAAGAACATGAAACAACTCGACTCAAAGAAACAATCCGACGTGATTAATCCTATAACAGAATCACGTCTCCAACATCAAATGCACAAAGCAAACACGATGAACACAATAAAAATACGACATCTCAATTAAACAAGCACAATCCTGACAGCATAATCATTTCTCCGCTTCAACTTGACTAAACCAGGTGCACATCCCTCGAATGAGTTACTCAGAATTCTTCATCAATCATCAAACGCCAAAAAAAAAAAAAAAACAATAAAAAAACAAATCCGGACATCCCAGAAAAGCCCCCGCTAACAAAGAACCATCGCTCCGGCATCTACAATCCACGTCGAGATCCCTCGGCAGCAATAAACAAAAAAATCCGGCGGACGAGAAGCGCGCTACCTGCGAAACCGAGGGACTGAGCAGTGGAGGAGAAGGAGGAGCTGCGATCTCGACGTGCCTGCGCCCGAATCCGAGCGCATTCCGCGACTCGGCGGTCATTCGGAGGGACGAATCCAGCCGAGCCGAGATGAACCGGAGGCTTGAGAATGCGGCAGAGCCTGCGAGCTCTCGCGGCGGCGTGCATAGCTCCGGCGCGATCGAATCAACGAGCCGACGAGTTCCTCGCGCCAGAAAGTCCGTGCTGCTGCCGAGCGAGGTTTTTCGGCTGCACAGGGTTTTGCGAGGAGGAAGAAGAAATGAGGTAATGTTCGCCTGCGGCGGCGTCTATGGCCACTTACGGTGTGGAACGTTCAGAAAGCTTTTGCAAACGGCACTCTCAAATGGAAATGGACAAATGTTTAGAATTGCTTCTTATTTAGCCTAAAAAATTAGATTATGGCAAGTTGAGAGAAATTTAAATTCCATTTGTGAAGCAAAGTCTTTGTAGGATTAATTGACGATATCTTGATTATTCATTTTACTAACATTATTATAATTCATCTTCACAAAAAAGACGATATTTAGCTTTCTAAGTTGATATTTTTGGGATTAATTGGCCCATATTGATTTAGTGGTTCAGAAGAGGATTTGTATGTGTATTTGGAATATCTTATAAGCTGAATTTTCTACATGATTAAGTGCAAACAATTTCATATTTGACGCCATGTGAATTTTATGGTTTATAAGGTAGATGATATTGGGCAAATATAAAGAACATGTCTCATTTTTTACCCAATGACTTATTACATACCTCTAAGTTTAAATATACAAAATACATAGTTTTACCTTTGGAGACCCTTTGCACTTCCGCATCAATTTGCCTTGCATCCTTAATTTTTCTCAAAAAAATGTCTACGCCATATCCCAAATTCTTATGTAAAAAAAAAAAAAAAAAAAGCACTCGAAGCCAATTGAAAATTAAACCATTCAAACGTGGAACAAAAAACTAAAATAAGTTTTCAAGAAGGGACGGTTTGATCTTTTCAATATTGGATTTTACTTAGATGCATGCGAAAGTTAATTGTAAACAAGGTTTTTCATTGAACTACCCACAGTAAGGTTGGGTTGAAAGCAAAAAAAAAAAAAAAAAAGTCCCACCGATAATAAGAAACGAGCTGTCGTTTTCTAGATTCGAGGGAAATACTCCCCTCTTTAACTTAAGCTGCAACTGTCTCCCCTCACCCCTCTATACACAACAGAAAAAACTCCTTCCCTTTGTCAGCCACGGAAACGGACCGCTTAGGCAAATCAAAACTCCAACAGACAAGAGGAAAAAAACCCAAAACTTCATTACAATCTGATGCATAAAGGGAGAGAGGATCAATCCTCCAATCTTAATTCCTTTCGATTGACATTCTTTTTTACAAAAATGGGTTGTGGGGAGTCGAAGCATGCTGTTGCCACCGGAAACACCATAACCAAAAGCAGGAGTTCAAGCGCCCATCCAGAGAAGAACAAACAAGTGGAACAAAACGTTCCTCAGATGGAAGCAATTGGGAATGGTGCGGCATTACTTGTGCGACAAGAAAACAATAATGCGGTGAGCCAGGATACAGGAACTGCAGCTGATGTTAAGGACATAACTGAACATCCCGGGCCCAAACAAGAAGAAGAGAACAAAGGAGAAGAGACAAAGGCCGAGGATGAAGACAAAGAGGAAGAGAAGCATGTCGAGGAAGAGAAGGAGATCGAGCCGGAGCAAGAGTTAGAGCCAGAGATGAAACCGGTAGTAGAAGAGGAAGAGGCAGAGCCTGGGAGATTCGTATCCCGCGACTCGCTGGATCATTACTTCTCTCCGAGAAGAGATGAGGAAGCGCTGGAAGGGAACGTGTCTGAGGGGCTCTCCTCCGAGTACAACTCACCCTGGCATGAACCGGTGAAGGAGGGCGTGTACAGTAAAGTGGTTGTGGAAGAGAAGAATCCAGCTGGACTGGAAAAGGCAGAGGAATGGAAGAAGGAAATTGACTCCGCTCCTGATGAGGTACTCGAACGAGTCTTGTGAGATTTAATGGCTGAGTTCTAATAATAGAGACACGTATTCAGGATCAAAAGGTCACGGTTGCAGGTTTGCAGACATATGTCTTAACGTGGATTGTGTTTGTGCTAATCTTCACAACCCGTTCTTTTCCCTTGATTTCGATACATTTACTGTGCATTTGGACATTGACGCGAAGGCCAAGAAGTACAAACATCTCAGACTTGACTGTTTGAGCTGGTTTTCTGATCCAGATGGTTTGACTCTAGAAAAAGTTTACGGAACCATGTTTCTGTGCAGGAAGTCGTGGCTGATTTAGCAAGTGGAGAAGTAGCGAAGAGCAACTGAATCTAAGAAGCAGCATTGTGAGAACAATTTCCATAACTAATCTCAAGCAGCCTTTTATGTGTTAGTTACTTAGAATAACAGTCATGTAGTTTGGTTCTAGATGCTGAAAATTGTCAGAACAGAGAGCAGACTTGAGGTTGGAGCCTGGAATGCAATTTATATCATTTGATATGCGTGCATTGGGGCTGGAGAGATGATCCTAATTTCTATGTAAAAGAAACTCCCAAGGGATGCTGTCACCTTGCGGTGTTACACTCTCAGAAGACAGTTACAGATGAAATCAAAAGGATCCTTGAATCACATAAGGTGATCAAATCATAATCAAAGAGTCATGGAGGCTAGATTTAAAGTACTTAAAACAAGTACACTAGCTCAAATGCAATTTGAACATCTAGCTATATCTGAAATAATGACTACGACATTGGCACTTCATTTTAAGACATCAAGTGAATAGCGGCAGTGTATCAAAATTTTATTCTAAACTTGGAATACCTAAAACTAATGTTCTCACAATATCTGAATGCAAGTCCTTGGCGGAGAAAATTTCGTGACTGGTAGTTTGGAAAGTGGAGGGCCACATCTCCAGAACCACATCAGAAAGATCCAATTTTCATGCTTAGATATAAGTAGAGCAATTTTTTCCTAATTGTAGTCTGTGAGCTCGGAGCCTAGTATGATCACATTTTCAATGATCACTCAACGTGGACATCTTTATTTCTGAGATGCCTAACAATGTGGGAATGTGCCTGTCCTAATTTTGATGGATTAGTTATAACAGAAGCTGAGGTTCGGTATCAATTCTTCCCCAGATAGAGGGGATTCTCAATCATCCTGACTAGATTATTGAAAAAAGATATATCTATATCAAAATCATCCACGAAATTGTTGATGACCCTTACACTATGCATTGGAAGATGAAAAACACGAAACGCCACTGCTCTTTGGCTGTATATCGGAAAAAAATAGAGTTACTGAGAATTGTTGATTTTGTCACTATCAAATTACGTTGCGATATCCTATCGAAACAGGATAACCGTGTCTAGCAAATCAGCTTATAATTAATTATCCCTGGAGATTGTCTTCTCTGCCGTTTATTTCAAGGATTTCTTCAAGAGAAGACTTTAAGTAGGCATTACTGGAGATGGTGCTACAAAAAAAAATGAAGCAGCTGTAACAATGGAATGGTAGACCCGTCTACTTGCATATACGCTCAAAAAAAAATACAGGAAATGAAGGTTTGATCAGGATTTGATTACAAGGGTTTGTTGAGCTTTATGGGATTATATACTTGAGCAGGTATTACCGACTTCCTTTATATCGGCTTGATCGATGCAGGAATCCATGCTTACAGAGATGATGAAGAACCGTGCATTGGGGGTAGAGATTGGCATTAAGCTTCTCCAAGCAATCAAGCGGTCAAGAATGTCCATATCGATTTTGTCAAAACATTATGCCTTTATTGAATGGTGTCTCAAGGAGTTGGTTCAGATGCTGGAGTGCAAGAAAACCAAGAGACAGAACATCATGCTAGTTTTCTTGGATGTGGAACCTTCTGAGGTTTGGTAGCAAGAAACAAGAGGTGATACAGTGATGGAACTATTAGCGAACGGAAGGCCACTCCATGGAAGTTCGAGCACTAAAGGGAGGGGACGTATAAAGCATGCCCGACAGATCATTCAGAAATCATGCCAAAAATGGCATTGTTCACCGGGGTTTGACTTTTTCTTAGCTTAAGTATATGTTGTAAGTCCATTTTCATTCTTTCACTTGGCGAATAATTTCAACAAGGATTCTGTCCAAACGAGGTCTTAAATTTTTCTAATTTGGTTTTGCCTGACAATCCGTTGGTCAACCCAAATTTCCAATTCCAAGTGTTCTTCTACTCCCCAAGTATCAGCCTCAAAAGTGACTTAGAGAAAACATTCATCAAGATGGTTTTTAGCGAGTTGAAAAAGGGTTATTCAGTATTATCGGATTGCTTGGTTAAAGTAGATAACTGAGTGAGTGAAATCATGAGAATGATTGGCCCTTATATAGATGAAACACTGATTGCTGGTACCCATGGAGTGGGCGGTGCTAGAAAGACCACTCTTGTCATAATCATCTACAATCAACTTTCACCTGATTTTGAAGATTATTGTTTCCTTTCTAACATTTTAGAAACTCCGAAGGTGAAGGGTGGTGAGTAATTGCAGAATTAGCTCATCTCTGACATCCTCAAAAGGAAATGGACAAATATAAGTAACCGTGATGAAGGGATTAAGATGATTAAAGATAGGCTGTGTTTCGAAAGGCTTCTTCTCATCAATGATGTCAAAATAAAGAATCAATTGAATGCATTGATGGGCAAGGGTGATTGGTTTTGTGAAGAAAGTAAGCTTATCATCTCTAGAGAAACAAATAGCTTCTCAATGTCCTGAAGTGGATTGGACCTATGAAATTAATTGCATGGATTTTGACAAATCTCTTCAATCTTTCGGCAGACATACCTTTAGAAGAGATTGTCTTTTGGATGATTATCTTGCCCACACCAGAAATGCAGTATGCACTACTGGAGGTTCCTCTAACTCTCGAGATTGTTCTTTCTTGATTAAAGGAACGATAGTACTCCAACCCCTTAAAATAGTGAATTTGAATAAATGCATTTCGCTTAAACTCTTTTGTTTTTAAAATTTTCCATTGGGCAGGGAAAAACAAAAGTTGAAGCTCTTCGTCTCCATTTTGACCATGAGCGGAAGTACTATTTTACCTCTAAGGACTTTGAGAAAATATCTAATCTAAGGTTTCTTCAAGTTTACGATTGGAAGGAATACTTTCGTGCAGAAGAGAGGCTTCTTTGGCATGAATCGCTATCAAATGTTCTTCCAATTGATAATTTCCAGGAGAATTCAGATCTCCTTCCACAATTACGATTACTTTCTTGGCCTAAAATTCCCCCAACATTTAAGATTACAAATTTCTCCATGAAGAATGTGGTTATTCTTGATCTATCAAAGAGTAAAATTACGCACGATTGGAAGGGGTGGAGCCATATGAAGGTACGTTATATGCTAGACAACACCTATCATTTTGTCTTATTAGATTATAAGTAATCTTTGCATAATTTTTCTTTTTCATAGGTGATGAAAAATTTGAAAGTTATGAATCGACCAGATGCCTTTGCTTGGAGAGAACCCCGACTTCTTTGCTCATTCAAAATTAGAACATTTGATCTTATGGGACTGTCACAAATTAGTTGAAATTGACAAGTCGATTTGTCAATTGAAAAGCTTAATTTTTTTAGATGTAACATCTTGTGTGAATCTTCGAAGGTTGCCGGACAAGATGGGTAGAGATCTTGCAAGTCTCAAATACCTATATATGAGCAATTGTGAGTCGTTGGAGGGGCTTCCGAATACAATCGGAAATTTGGAATCATTGAATGAGTTGAATGTAAGTGGAACGGGGATTAAGGAACTCCCTAATACGCTTTGGACATTAGAGAAGCTCGAAGTAATAGAAGGTGAAATGATGCATCATTTTCATATGGAAATCGACAATTGCATATATAGAAATCGATCTTTGAGGATCTTGAAATTGTATGGTATGACAATACACGTGGTATCGAGGCTTCCCGAAAGTCTTACAATTCTAAAGTTGTCTACATTTTACACAAATGAGCCGCTAGATCTCTCAAACCTGCCTAATTTAAAAGAATTATGGCTGGACTTCGGGCCATCTTCTAATGAATTATGGCTGAACTTCAGGGCATGTGATTCTGATGGGGAATTCGATGGGCTTGTGGAAGAGGCTCTTCCGATGCCATTGCGGACTGAGAATTTAAGCAAACTAGAGTCCCTATCCCTAAGCTCTTGGCACGCGAACACCATACAAATAGATATGAGAAGTCTCCTCCCCCAACTCCGGGATCTCTCACTCTCGAGGTGCCCTAATTTGCGTTGCCTCCTGAGCCTTCCCTTCACTTTATCATCCTTAGAATTGGAATCTGAATGCTTGACCACCTTACCCATGGATATAAGTAGTCTCCTTCCTCGACTCCAGTCACTTTCACTCAAGTGCCCTAATCTACATTGCCTCCCGAGCCTTCCCTGCAGTTTATTAGAGTTACATTTGTGCGCATTCAAGTCCGGTTGTTCCATGGAGGATCTATCGAATTTGAAGACACTATCAACTCTTCGCATCATTGATTGTGATGTCTCAGAGATTCGAGGCCTTGATCGTTTGGAGAACCTACAATATTTGGGGCTTTTGCATCTTCAACAGGTGGAGATATTACCTGATCTAAGTAATCTAATAAATTAGGGTTGTTTGTAGTATTCCATTGTGGAAATCTGGTTGAGATTTAAGGCGAACTCCCACCATCTTTGAAAAAATTGGAGATTAATCAATGTGGATATTTACAAAAGTTGCCTGATTTGTCAAGCTTGAAGAGACTGCAACAAGTTAAAATATGGGGTTTCAGGAAATAAGATGTGGAGGATTTATCGAATTTGAAGACACTATCAATTCTTTCCATCTGTTACTGTGCTATCTCAGAGATTTGAGGCCTTGATCGTTTGGAGAACCTACGAGTATTGTCGCCTTTGGAACTTCAACAGGTGGAGATATTACCCAATCTAAGTTATCTCAATAAACTATAGACTCTTCAAGTATTTGTTTGTTGTGATCTAGTTGAGATTCAAGGCGAACTCCCGCCATCTTTGGAAGAATTAGTTATTCGTGAATGTGGATCTTTACAAAAAGTTGCCTAATTTGTCAAGCTTGAAGAGATTGCAAAAAGTTAAAATAATGAAGCAAATTGTAGCTGCCGACTTCTTTCTTCTTCATTGAGTATACTTAATTCATAAGCAAGTGTAGTCTAGTAATCTAGAGTTTTCCAAAAATGGATCATATTTTTTTAACAACTTGCAATAAGTCTGGGAAAAGATCGCATTGTCTAATGAATATCGCGTTGATGTAAATATCAAGTTGCTATAACTTTGCCCAGAACGCGTAATTTTGTCTCCGGGATATTCTATCAAACAAGTTGATTGCATGGACTAACTTGAATTAAAAACACACAAAGTCAACTCTTCTCTCTACCGTATGATTCGACGAGCGATACCCCGAGAATCTTGAGCAAAAGGCACACAAAATTCACTTTCTCAGAAGACAGACATGGGGAAGTGCAGTTTTCGGATTCGATCAATCTACTGGGAAGGGAGCAGGGCATCGGCGAGCGGGAGGAAGCTGAAGACGCCGTCAGAGACATGAGTGCGCCCGTGGAGGGCAAGGAAGGATTGTCGACGAAGGGCCAGCGTACAAGCTAGGCCCGGTGGCTAATGAGAGACGGCCATTTGAGGGCATGTGCAAGATCACGATGTCGAACAAAATCAAGGTGTTCTTTCGCAACACAAACACTTTTGAGTTGCTCAAGATCTGCGCTTCTCCGTGTGTATATTTTGTCTTCACCTACATTTAGAGACGATGGAGGCCACGACCGCAAAGATCTGCGCTTTCCCCGCGAGGAACGCATGACCCACGGCGGTGGCTAGGCGCCACCGCCGTCACCACCGCAATCTTGCCCGTTCGCATGTTCTCCGTGCGTGAATATATATATAAGACTGTCGATGATATTAGCTCACGTATAATGACGTGGCAGTCTACGTGTTTAAGAGGAGGGAAGGGAAAAAAATCAGAAAAATCATAAGAAACCAAACGTCCTCTTTTGTCAGCCTTAAATTGTCGACTGTACCACATAAGACTGTCGATGATAATTGAATCATCACGTCACCGATTTTCATAGAAAATCAGTTAAAGGAATTATGTTTGAATTATCAAAATGTTTAAGATTAAATTGATAAAGTTGAAAATTTTAAAATTAAATTCCATACAATAAGTTAAAGATTGATTTAGTAATTTCTCAAATCACACTCTAACAGGACACGCTAACCCACCCCCGAGGATTAGAAAGTAGGAAGGACGAATAAAAATTCTGATCGTTATCTTCAAATTACTTCAAATATTTCTCCTTTTATTGTATAGAGTTCGACTCCGAAAGATCAAATATTGTTTAATTATCCAATTCCACTACAGAAAAATTGTTCGTGAATCCCAATATAATTAAAAGTGACATGAACTCAAGAGAGAATGACAAGTTGACAACAGAAGATAGGATCGAATATTATGTACTTATACATTAAATAGGTTACTAGTAATTCTGCCCTAACTTGGTAGCACTCTTTGTAAATTTTTTGTGACGATGGTCAATTTTTCTAAAATCTTAAGCTTATTTATCGAAGGTATGGCCAATATTTAAATAATCTAACGCTACCCTCATGCATAAGCTAAATCTTGGTCTAAGACTAAAGTGTAGAAATATCTAATTGAAGAGACAAATAGAAACTTGATAAGACTTGAATGTGGGAACTCTTGCTTAGGCATTGTTTAAAATCTAAATACTCCAACACTCTTCACGCATTAGATTTCGGCTAATATACTCAATGTAGACTATAGAATTTGTGCTTATATATATCAATGGAATACTTATAGAATTGGATATTCATACATTACTCAAGTAAGTATACAAACCATTCTAATAGAACATAAGTGGTAAACTAGAATAGAAATGACGACTAATGATAAAGCTTTTTACCCTTTTATCAATTGATGATTGTAATTCAAATAGAACCAAGTGTGATTAATTTAACTGTATTTAGTATTATACACGGAATGATGACAGGTTGGATCGTCATTAAGAGATGACATTCACAATGCTAAAGAGATCTCACTGTAATTATCATTCTATTTATTTAAATTGTGAACCATTTCCATTTTATAAAAAAGAAATCAATTGAAGATGAGCTGATGATACTTGGTCACCTAGGAGAAATATCTGAAAGGGTCACTTCATTAACAGTGGAAGTTTTGTGAATTAGACTGATACGATTGAGTGTTCTCACATTTCTCCCAACTGAGAATGCAGGCAAAGATGGTCGGGTAAGTGGGATAGTATCGGCTCCTAGCATATGAACCACGGGCGACATGGTTGGTCGATCTATTGGGTCTTCTTGAACGCACAATAGACCGATGTGTATGCACTTTACCACTTGAACTGCATCACATGACTCTTTGACTAATGGATCGGTAAGTTCCAACCTTCAACCTTCGGACCACAACTTCCAAGCCTGTCATTTTGGAAGGGAAGTAAGCAAGGACAATTGCACATAATTCTGAGGTTTCATATTAAAAAAGTGTGGTGACTAGGAACATACAAGGGTGAGAAGGCTTTCACTGTGCTCTTGGAGATGAAAACCGTTATTCTTTCGCCCACTTATCATCTCTAGCAAGAGAACTCCAAAATTGAAGACATATGATTTAATAGAAAATAGTCCTTGCATCGCATATTCCGGTGCCATGTATCCACTGACCGAAATTATGCGATGAAGTGCAATTACTTGGAAGTAAGAGACAATGAAAAGCTATTTTCTATATTTAAACTTCTGTAATATGTATATGCTCATTTTGGTGTTGTTGAGCTTATCATCAGAGTTCTTTGTTGGCCTAGTGAATCATTCAAACATATGACAAATGTAGAAAGATATTAAAGAACTTACTATGTTCCAACAACCCTATTCGTGTTGGCCTCATCTTGATTTACACCAAAGATCCTTGCCATTCCGAAATCATATATCTTTGGATTCATCTCACCATCTAGTAAAATATTACTAGCGTTCAGATCCCTATGGATAATTCTTAGGCGAGAATCCTCATGTAGATATAGAAGCCCTCGAGCTATTCCAAAGGTGATGTTCATGTGCATCTTCCAGTCTAAAGATTGCCCCATAGTTGAACCTATCGATCATGAGAGACTCGGATGAATATCAACTTTATAAAACTAAAATTAACTAGCTAAAATATTCATTGCATCTGCTAAAGCTCAAACCAAAAAGGAAGACATACAGGCTTTTGTTGGGCATGTATTCATATATCAAGAGTTTTTCATGCTCTTCCAAGCAGCATCCCAATAATCGAACAAGGTTCCTATGTTGTAGTCTAGCAATCAAGATCACTTCGTTCTTAAACTCGACAAGTCCTTGGCCTGAGGTCCTTGAAAGCCTTTTAACTGCAATTTCTTTTCCATCTGCCAATGTGCCTTGAAACAGGGTAATATTAGTAGTGAAATCCCTATATGAGAATTAGCAATGATAACCAAATTCGAATCAGTTCATGTTCGAATAGTAACCACTAGTTTTCCCAATTTTCCCATAAACAGGTGTTGAGTCGCTTCAATGCTTACCTTGTACATGGGGCCAAACCCGCCTTCCCCAAGTTTACATTTATTGGAGAAGTTTTGTGTGGCCGCACGTATAATGTCTAATTGTATCACAGATAATTCTTGAGAAGCCACCAGCTTTTCTCCTCGAGATCTTTCCTTTGAAAACTCTTCTCCAATTTCTCGTCTTAGATGAAGTAACTAAACCTCTGGGCTGTTTTCCTTCTCTGAGAGTCCAAGAGCTTACTCTCGTTAGGTAAAGGTTAGAAGATGGTCATTCCAATGGCAAGCAAGATGAATTCACTCATACCTTTCTTCAATCTGTTTGTCCTCCTTAAAAATATTAACGAACCCATGATGATTATTAGTAACCCTGATCCAATTACTGAGCTAACTATTGCAATCCATGGATTTCGTTTGACCCCTGTCAAGAAAGGAAAATTCCTTGCATCTAAACATACCACAAATCTGCAGACTCTTTCTTTCACCAAGTGTAAATAGTACCAAGAACTCGTTGAAAGCAAGAGAGTATGATCATAGTTAAGATCGTAAAAGAAAGTCAAGTGCAATATGATACAGAAAACAACATATATTGAGAATTAGAAGAAACGGAATGACACCATTATACACTTACCATGACAAATTGTGTGCCCATTTTGAGAATTAGATAACTCGTACCTTCATTGCTGGACTCAGTGCTGGTTTTGTTTGTTGTAGAAGGTGTTGGTGCTTGTCCTCTAGGTTCCCCACTAAGATTCATTTGGTACCGTACATTACGACTCGGCTGAAGAATTCTCGCACCTCCCCTTTTAAAATTAAGAGTGGTAGGAAACTCTCTGATAGCCGAAAGCAAGCAACTCTTACAGGCTGATTTTGCTATGTCGGGGGTTCACTGTGCAATCTCATCCATGGTCACTGAACTTGAGACATTAACGTTTATGGTTGCATATAAACTTTCTGAGGAGATCACCGAGTCTGTTACATTTCTTGCCAAATCCATCACTTTTGCTGCAAGGTCCTCATTATCGAAAGTTTGTTCCTCAATCCTGGAAACTGAACTGTTTGTAGGGTCGACAATGAAAGTACTCGGTCTTGTCTCCATGATAGAGAAGAACGATTTGTTGAAGCAGCGTATAAGACACTCGTTGTACCATATGGTCGCCTCTTTCTGTCCTGGACATCTTTCCATGAGAGTGTTGCTAGCTTCCTGGATGCAAGACTGACAGCGATTGGCAGCAACATTGCCTCTAGAGAGGAATAGGGAAGTTGCATTAGTAGTCACTTATATTTGGGTGGTAATTTTTCAGTTGGCATTGGATCATCATACTTTGTAGAGAATTTTAATTAAGACCAATATATCAGGTCCATCATAAATCCTATTTCCAAGTGAGTCGATTCCAAAGATTATAATGATTGATTTGGAACGTATTACTCAAAAGTAGAAATTTTTGGTATCTTTCGCACGTGATTTACCTGCAGAGGAAGAGACCATAAACTTTTCCGGATCTTCACCTTCCGTCGTGTTGTAGAAATCGTAAATGGTTCCTTTGTTGGAAGCAACGTAGTCGCCCCTGGAGAAGAGGCTTATGAGGTTGTCCTCAAACTTGCTACGAGGAGTGTAGTTGCCCCTTTCTGTGCACTGCTCGTGCCTCGCACGTGCCATCAACAGCCCCCGCGCACATGCGTCACCCGTGCTTCGCACGCGCGGCCGACGCACGCGCCTGCGTCTTCGAATCGCATGCGCCAAAGACACCGTTTCGCTTCAGCTGCGCGTAGGGGCGCATCCGCCGGCCTTTGGCAGCGTTACGCCACTCGTCGTGCTCGTCTCGATGAGACCCTTGACCCTACGCCATCAAAAACTGATTTCGACTTATAGAAAATCGAAAAAACGGATGAACAGTGCTCGGGTGCCGGGATTTTTCTGCCCCCGATCGATGTTGGCCGATTTTCAACGAAAATTCAATAAAAAAATCATTCATAAACATGAAAGGGGTCGGGAAAAACATGAATAAGGATCGAGAAATATGAACTCTCGCTCTGATACCAATGTTGGGAATATCGGATTCCCAAAAACCGGATTCGATCGACACTAAATCGAACCCCTAAAACAAGTGCGGAAGACGAGCCTGGGAAAAAGACATGTATTACCGATCCTAAGGCACATCATAGAATCGAACGTACCTTATTAGCCACAGATTAAACACCGACGCTAATATGAGCAAGAAGAATTAATCTTGTTCGATCCGATGATGCCAATTCTTCTCGAAGGGAAGAGAGTTCCGACTCCTTTTGTTACTGTTCTTCTTTTGGAGTGTTTGGAGGGAGAAAAGGAGGATGAACGTACATTACTTGAAAAGATGTGATCCTCCCTCTTTGTTTCTCCCTTAAATACGTCCTCTCCAAAGGACGTGTCCCTTCAGCAAAAGACGCTTCCCCAAAAGTTACAACTCTTCAACATATCCCTCTATCCATGGGCCCTAATCTTATGGGCCAAGCTTTTAGGCCTAACATGGGCGGATGGGCCAACTTAGGCCTATCACATTAATTAATTAAAACCATCAGTCTGTGCATCGACAGGAGTGCCTTGGATGCAGAGGATCAGGCATGAAATCCAGAAAGCGAGAAGGAAATATTTCTTGGTGCATCGAGAATCTTTTTTTCTTGAACTTGGAAAGAACGCAAGCATAGTAAGAGTAATTCAAAGATGGCCATGGACTTTCTTTTAACTCAAGAGGAGTAGGACAATAAGCGACTTCTAGAGGGCGAGGTGAAGAAATTGATCAAGAACCAAGTTTTGCAGCTGCTCTCCCTAATTCCGGGGTTGGTAAAGACGAATTAGTCCAATTTCCACGTTCCATTATCAACAGGGATAAGCACCCGATTGGCTTTTCTTTTTTCTAGAAGAAATGAGGGCGAATGTTCTTGGCTTGCCCTACCAACGAAAATACCTAGTGGAGCCCAAAGAGATCTTCCCGAGTAGCCTCCCGGAGCTCACCCCGCAGGTTGCCCAACTCCAGCCCATGTAGACGGAGACTTGCAATCAGACCTTACCAGAGAAGATGGACTTCTCGACGAGCTTGTCGAGGTTGGACTCGCTGAGGTGGAAGGTAGGCCGCTGCTACCCCGTCCCCCGAGAGGGGAGGCAACGTTGTCGAGGGAGGGCGGGTGGGTGGCGTTGGGCGGGAGGTAGGGTACGAAGGCGGCCTGGAGGGGGAAGCTCTTGAGCTTGATCTTGCAAAAGCAAGGGGAGAAGGAGGGGTGGACAGTAGAGCCCTCGGACTTAGCAGCAATGGGGATCTTGAAAGCGAAGCTCCCTACCATGAGCAGAGAGAAGAAGAAAAAATAAAGGAAAAAAAAGAAGGAAACTCATATTTAAGGAAAAAAGCCACGGAAAATCCTGAACTTTGCCCTGAGTAACACATTTACCTTAAACTTTTTTTTGTGCCGTGAAAAACCCCAAACTTTCCAAACCATGACATATTTACCCAAAAATTTTTTTGTGACACCAAAAATCCTGAACTTTTGTCATGTGATACATTTACCTCAAAATTATAGGGCATTTTAGTTTTTCATTTTTAAAATTTTTTAAAGATTTTTTTTCTTTTTTTTTTCTTCTCTCTTCTCTTCGCTGGTTGGCCGACGGAGGGAAGCCGGCGTTTGGCGAGGGTGGCCCTCGTCGGCGTCGGGCAAGGGCCGCCCTTGTTGGCGTCAGGCAAGGGCGGCCCTCGGCCGGGTCGGGCGAGGGCTTCCTTCGCGCCCTTGCCTGCGTTGGCGTCAAGCACGCCTTGCCTGATGCAGGCGAGGTTGCCCCAACCTACGTCGGGCGAGGGGTGCCCTCGCCAGATTTGGCGAGGGAGACCCTTGCCCGACGCCGGCGAGGGCCACCCTCGCCAAACGCCGGTGAGGGCGGACGCCAGCGAGGGCGACCCTCGCCGAACGCCGGCTTCCCTTCGCCGCCTCCGCCATGACCGGTGGAGGGAAGAAGAAGAAAAAAAAAACAGAAAAAAGACAAAAATGCCTTTATGGGATAGATATATCACAGTTTGGAAAGTTTGTGGTTTTTCACGTCACAAAAAAAAGTTTGGGATAAATATGTCACTCAGACAAAGTTCAGGGTTTTTCGTGGCTTTTTCCCTATTTTCACACGGTGAAATTCCGCGTACAGCCAATATTTTGTCCTTTTTGATGGGAACAAATCAACCTAGTATACAAACCCAAAAGACCCAATAAAGACTCGGCAGTGGTTATTAATCATCCTAGGCATGTTCCTCCTCTTGGTTCAAGGCAGAGGTTCGAAACACCACAACTGTGCATTCTCTAAGGGTCATCTAGAAGCATAGAAATTCTTGAATGTGTGAGACGGGAGGACCATCATACCTGAGGAGACTTGCCTCGAATGAATAAGGGTACATGTATCTTTGGTAGAAAAAAACAAATAGGATGCTCCACTGAAACTCCATCATTTGTTGATGTTGCGATAAGGCGAGCGATCGAACAATAATATAACATAAGAAGAAAATAAATCGGACACCAAATTTACGTGATTCAGTCGTAAAGACCTATGTCTACGGAGAGAGTAGCAGTGAATTTCACTATAAATCAAGCAATATAAGGAGATTACACACTCAAACACTCACTCAGTGTTTCTCAAATTCCAATTTAACACCAAACCCAACTCACGGTACAAAATTACCACGTGTTCAAACTCGAAACAAAAACGCTCTACGAACGGCTTCGCGTATCTTTTCAAAGCTTTGCGTAACTTTCCTTCTCTACGTGCGTGGTCTTCGTTCGCTTCTAGGAGAAGGTTTTATTTATTTTTCTTTATAAGCTGAAGAGGAATCCAGGCGTGCAAATTCGTGTGTGTGCCCAAGGTAAAACTTTTGACCTTGGGCCCCACCTCCTCCTTAGAGTTTCACATGCAGGTTTTACAGATTCCTTTCTCTCGGTTCTTTGTGTTGGGATTATCGAATTCCCAAAATCGGATTCGACACTAAATCAAACCCCTAAAACGAATGCGGAAGACAAGCCCGGGAAAAACATGTATCACCAATCCTAAAGCACACCACGGAATCGAGCGTACCTTGTTAGTCACAGATTAAACACCAATGCCGATAAGAGGAAGAGAAAACCGATCATGTTCGATCCGATGACGTCGATTGGCCTTGAAGGGAAGACCGTGTCGCCTTAAACGCTTGTTTTTCTTTTGGAGGAAAAGAGGGAGAGGAACGTACATACAAATGCCAAAGGGTGCGTCCTCCCTCTCTTTCCTCCCTTATATACATCTCCTCCAAAATAGAAACGTACCCCTTCATCGTATCCTTCCATCCATGGGTCCTAATCCTGTGGGCTGGGCTTTTAGGCCCACCATGGGCAGACGAGCCAACTTAAGCCCATCACATAAAACCATCATTTCCCACTCGCACATGGTGGGCCGAATAGGATTCTCTTTACCTTTCTTCAACATTCATACCGGTGAATAATCCGTGTGACCAGCATACTTTGAGAGCTCGTTCCTCTACATCTATTAGGAATATATAGCAGCTCATAACGGGTATCACACTCTGAGTAGATTTAGTATGCAGTACCCTAGATTGATCGATCACATTTATATTTCTCTTGATCTCTTTATGATTATTCCAAAGACAGTCATAATTGGTTAACCAGTGAATACAAAATTACAATGTGATTCTCCAAATTCGATCTTCCTCTTTCTTTCAAACTCTCAATTTTAATTTAGCTTGCTTTTGTAGAAATGTCCCATTAGATCGAATCAACTCATGACCATTGGCAACATCCTAAGATAGCAAACGTTAAATAGAAATCTTGAGAATAAGTAAGAGTCATGAGGGGACTAAAAATTGAGGAACTCTTTTCCTCAAGAGTCTCACACGGTATAAAAGTTGAGATCAAACTTTTTGCCACTCTTATTGGTCGTCTTATGCATACGTAGTATGAAATACGTATTACGGTATTAACTCTTTTCCTATGGAGCGTATGTTTACATCTTTCAATACCATACAGATGATAGTTCGGATATACCCAATGTCTAACTTGAGTTCACGTATCTATTCATTCACAAAATTCATCAAAACTCACATCTGGCATCATAGACAGATAAAGTAAAATATATGGGGTATTTTACTTTCGGACATAGTAGTTATTATGTCCTCATCTTAACACTCAGTTAAGGCAACATACATATTTTAAGCTTGAGCTCTCAATTATCACTTAGATAATAAGCTTAATAACAGTCTCATCTCTATTTATCACACCGTAAATAGAGGCGATTACCCGTGTGAGTGGGCTAATCTTATATCTGTCCGACATACTTTATCAACTCAAAGTAATGCACTGAGCATTAAGATGCATAAATATCAAATAAAGATTCATAGGCATTAATGATGAAAACACAAATTCATCAAATGTGAACACTTAGGGAAATTACAATCCAGTGCATCAGACTCTACGCAATCTTAGAGATTTCATATGGTCACAAAACATATCTCTAGGTATTGGCTTTATCATAGGATCTGCAACCATTCTATGCGTAGATATTTACTGTAAGTTCACATCCTTTCGTGCAACCATATCTTTGACAAAGTTATACTTGGTATCTATATGTTTGGTCTTGCTATGATATTTTGGATTTTTGGTGTACGCTTTTGCTGCTTGGTTATCACAGTTAACCAACAATAAATTTGCAGCATTTCCAATAACACCTAAATGATCCAATAATCTCTTAAGCCAAATATCTTCTTATATTGCTGCTGATAATGCTATGAACTCAGTTTCCAACATGGATAAGGCTATACACTTTTGTTTCTTACTGTTTCAACATATAGTGCCATTATTCGGTAAGAAAACAAACTCAGAGGTAGATTTTCTTTCATCTAAATCTCCTCCCCAATCAGCATTAGAATAGCCTTAGAGTCGCAGATCTTTTCCTTAATAACTCAGCGTATAATCAGCAGTCCCCTTTAGATACCTCAGTATTCTTTTAACGGCTTTCCAATGTGCTGGACCTGGATTGAATTGGTATCTTCTCACCATTCCAACTGCAAAACATATGTCAGATCTTGTACACATCATAGCGTACATCAAGCTCCCAATAGCACTAGCATAAGAAACATGTTTCATTTGTTCCTTCTCTTGTGGAGTTCTTGGACACAGTCTATAGCTCAATCTTTCACCTTTTGCAATAGGAGTGTTTATGGGTTTACAATCTTTCATACGAACTCGTTCAAAAACCTTATTTATATATATTTCTTGCGAAAGAGATAACGATCTCTTCGAACGATCTCTTGAAATCTTAACTCCAAGAATGTATGCAGCCTCACACATATCCTTCATCTCAAAGTTGGAAGACAACCAACTCTTGACAATATTAACAAACTCCATATTGCTTCCGGCAATTAGTATATCGTCAACATATAATGATATGATCACAAATTGATCATTGGATTTTTTGATATATACACAATGATTCTTATCAATCATTGTAAAATCATATGCCATTATGACATTTTGAAAACGTATATACCATTGTCTTGATGACTACTTGAGGCCATATATCGATCTCAAAAGTCGACATACCTTTTCTTCTTGGCCTTTCACTATGAAACCAGCAAGTTGTTCCATATATATTTCTTCCTCTAATTCTCCATTGAAGAAAGCAGTCTTTACATCCATTTGATGTAACTCAAGATCCATACTAACCACTATTACCAGAATAATGCGAATCGAGATAAATCTCATTACAGGAGAAAATGTTTCTTTATAATTAATTCCTTTATGTTGATTATACCCCTTCGCCACAAGGCAAGCCTCATGCCTTTCTATCGAGCCATCAGCCTTTCGCTTTATTTTGAGAATCCATTTGTTCCCAATAGCTTTACATCCTTTTGGAAGATCAACCAGTTCCCAGACTTGGTTTGATTTCATTGACTCCATTTCCTCTTCCATTGCATGAATCCATTTCTCCTTACTAGGGCAATTCAGAGCCTCACTAATATTTCTTGGCTCATCCTCATCTTGTGGAGCGGCCATAAAGGTTTCCCTTTCAATGTCAAAACGTTGACAGGATTACTTTGGCGACTTATTCGCCGTATAGGAGATTGTACACTTTGCACATCATTCCCCATTATGCTCCCACTTGGATTAGATGATGATGATGTCGTATCATCATGTGGTTGTAATTGAGAATTTGTTGAATTCAATTCATCACTTCTCATATTACTCCCACTTGGACGAACTCCACTAATATCATTATCTTTATCCAAAGTTTCAAATAGGGAGTAATCTTCCCCTATTTCGCCCTTCTTAGGAAATTCATCCTTTAAGAATGTGACATCCCGTGATTCAAATTCAGTTATACTCCCACTTTCCTGCTCACCTATGAACACATACTCTTTCGAGTGTTCGGAGTATCTCATGAAAATACTCTTATTTCCTTTAGGACCCAATTTCCTAAACTTGTGAGAAGGCTCATGAGTATAGGCAGCAAAACCCCATGGCTTAAGAAAACTTCATTCCAGTTTTCTACCTGTCCATAACTCATATGGAGTGGAAGTAACTGACTTGGAAGGCACCCGGTTAAGTATATAGGCAGAAATTAACAACGCATCACTCCTAAAAGTAATAGGTAAGTTAGCATGCGCCATCATGGACCTAACCATTTCCAGTAGGGTTCTGTTTCTTCTCTCTGCAACACCATTTTGTTGAGGAGTATATGGAATAGACAACTGTCTTTCTATTCCTTTTTCATCACATAATTTTCTGAACTCATCAGATAAATATTCTCGATCTCGATAGGATCTCAATGTTTTTATTTTCTTGTCTAATTGATTTTCTTCCAAGTTCATAAAATTTTTGAAACAACTTAATGTTTCAGATTTATGAGAAATCAAATAGACATATCCGAATCGAGTATAATCATCTATAAAAGTGATGAAATAAACAGCCCCATGCTTTCCTCTCACATTCATTGGACCACAGACGTTAGAATGGATTAAATGTAGAGGAAATTCAACTCTTTTACATTTTCCAAACAATTTCCTTGCCATTTTCTCTTCAAGGCGATACTTACATATGGGCAAATCGACTTTTTCAATATTGCCCAACAAGCCCTTTTTGGCTAGTCTTTTCATACGTTGTTGGCAAATATGACAAAGTCTAGCATGCCACATATTCATATCATTATTATACGAATTAGGAGACGTGAGAAGGGAATAACACACATTTGCATTAACATAGTCAACATCTAATACAATGAAACCATCTAGAAAATAACCACAATCATAGTAGTTTGTATCCAAATACAAATCTACACCTCTATTGTGGAAGTTCATATTAAAACCAAGCTTAACCAACACCAAAACAGACACTAAATTTTGACGAATCTCTAGAGCATATAGAACATCATGTATGAACAAAGTGCATCCACCACGCATGTTCAGTTGACAGGTGCCAATTCCTTTACTTCAACTCTGGAGTTGTTTCCCACATAGATTCACTTAGTTCCAGTTGGTACTCGTCGGAATTCCATGAATGACTCTCTATCATTCGCTACATGATCTGTCGCTCCTGAATCTACAGTCCACAAATGATTGGATTCAGCCAATAATGCAGAACTTGACACATAAGCAAATTTCTCAAATGTACAAGAGGTGTTTACCTTTTTCGGCTCACAACAGTTGCGATCATAGTGACTTTTCTTGTCACAATTGTAACATCTCACCCTTGACATTTTCTTCACTTGAGGACGTTTTCCTCTCTTGTGTTGGTTAACTCTTGATTTCTTGTAATAAGGACTTGATTTTTTGCATTCTCATATATTGAACGAATCAATACGCTTGCGCTTAGAGCTTAAAGCCCTTTCTAAGCTAGAACCAGCATTGCAAATATCTATTTTCGGCTTAAATGCCGTTAGGCGGTCCTCTGCTAGTTCAAAGTGGTGCATGACATCCTCATGATCTTCCATAACATGGTCAAGAGCTTCCAGTGCTTCTTTCTTTTCCAGCACATATTGAATCTTCATATTCAATATTTCACAATTGTTGCCGTTCATATAAGCAATTACGTTCTTAGTTGCTGAAACCATCGATTTGAACACATCAGACATATATGCACGAATAATTAATGCCTATCATTTATGCATCCACTTTGCACAGACCCATCATATCAATGAACAATTTCAAGTAAGGTTTCAGAATCAAAAGATCACTATGTTTCCAATCATCCTCCAAAAATCCTAACTCAAAATTATTATTAATATAATTGTCTTATGCAAAATATATTCTATGAAGTTACAAAAACTTCTATGAACTACCCACAGCAGCCAACAATAACAGAAGCAAATAATATTTGACATCCAATAGAATAATAATGCTTTCACATAATACAACTATCCATTACACTAAGTAATATATACAAAGAAGAAATATCAACATAGAAAGAGATATTCACACCCAAAAATATTTCAAACTAATCTAAGAAATAAATAGGGAATGTTCCTTCTAATCTATCAGTCAAAATATCCAAGAAATTTGAAGGCACATTTGCCAATAATGGAAAAACTTTTGGAGAGCTTTCATATCCCCTCCAAGGTGCATTCACTCTGCGCCATGTGGCGCTCAATCTAAGGGTTAAATTTTTGGTTAACTCAATCCTATAGTACTCTCTAACAAAAGCTACCACTAGCCTCCTATAACACGGGACCACGTTAACCTCCCATAGCCGATCTAACACTGCTTGCCATTCAGGTGGAAGAGTGTAAGGGTGTGCAACTGGTCCGGGTCAACCCGTTTCCCGGATGGCCCACCCGGAAAATAGGGTCGGGAACAGGTTCCGGTTGAAACCGGTCCAGGAACCGGTTCCGAGGGATTACCCACCCGGGAACCGGATCGACCGGACTGGTTTGGGAACCAGTTGGAGAATCGGTTTGAAGCCACCCCAAAACGCACGCAAAACCTAATATGTTTCTTTCTCCTTTCTACTTTCTATCTTTACCTCCCGAAATCGCGAAGCCGACGCCACCTCTGCCGCTCTCGAGTCTCGTTGCACCCCTCGCGCTTGCACCATCGCCACCATTCCGCCGGTCATCTGAAGCTCCGGTCCACTGGTTTTGCTCGCGAAGCTGCTGACCCCCGCTGAGCTCACACCTGAGCGCCGATGCCACCTTTGTTTGATCTCGCCGTTCCACCTGCTGCTGTTGCCTTGCTGATGCCCCTGACCCGCAAATCTCGCATCCACAAGCCCACCTTGTGGCATCTTCGAGTTCGAGCAACCCACCTCGCTGATGCCCGCTGAAGCCGCGTCGATCCTTGTCGCCCTCACCAGCCGCGATACCAGCAGCCCGTTGAAGCCATTACTGTGCTGATCTGCGTCGACCCGACGTTGCCGCATCCCGCCGAGCCCCCCGCTGCAGAGCCTCGCCTGCGCTGCCCTCCCTTGCGAAGCCACTACTGCCCCTGCTGCTGGGTCCTCCTCTGCTCGACGCCCGATGGATTTGCTCCAAGGTTTACCTCTCTCTTTGCCTGAAATGAAGCTTATCTACAACTGTTTCTGTTATTTGGATGACATGGTATGAGATGATTATAATCTTCTTTCTGCAATTAAAAATTGCTGGAGAGTTTTTAAAGCTCTTGTTGTTTCTTTGGTTGTTTAGATGTTTATTCCCCTGCATTGTTAGATTCGTTGAAGCATGAGCAAGCTAAAGATAATGCCAATAACATTAGATTATGTTGCTTGTGGAATGATGTATTGTAGCATGGTAGGTTAAGTCTAGTTCATTTTCGTTTTCCATGAAAATGGGGGTCAACTGCTGAAGCATTTCGATCATCGTTTGTTGTAGCTTTCTCATTCTTAATCGAAAGGTTCACCCTAAAATTTTTTTAAACATGGAGTATGGTTTGAAGTTGGTTTGGTCTTGATGTAACTTAATAAGATCTGTTATGCAGCAACGCTGCTCTAGCTATGGAAGTTGTTGGGGGATGAGTATGACGAGATTGTTGTGTTGTGCTGAAAGAGAAGATGTTTAGCAACTAGTCTAGGACTGCCGCATTTGTTGAAAGCTTGGTGAGGAACGTTAGCTACTTAAATCACGCACTAATTTCTCTAGGCACGTAGGTGGACTTTTACTAATTCCGCCCGCATCTGAAGAAGAATGGTCTAAACGCTGTTAAGTGTAGAGAACGGGGAAGAGGAGCTGATGAAGTCCACCATATTTCCCTTTTCTTCTCTAGGCTGTTTCTGAATGGTTCTTTTTTAGTTGTCTCGTGCTATTAGTATATAAGACTCTGTCAAAGGAGATCTTTTGATGACTAATACAAGGTAGGGTGTTAGAGCATGGTAGGTTAAGTCTTGTTCATTTTCATATTTCATGAAAATGGGGGTCAACTGTTGAAGCATTTTGATCATCGTTTGTTGTAGCTTTCTCATTCTTAATCGAAAGGTTCGCCCTAAAACTTTTTTAAACATGGAGTATGGTTTGAAGTTGGTTTGGTCTTGCTGTAACTTAATAAGATCTGTTGTGCAGCAGGATGAGATGTTAAGACAGAGATTCATGGTTTATAATGGAGTTAGCTCAGTTGATACGTCAGTAATAGCTACTGAGTACATGCCTACGTGTAAATGGCTTCAGCATAGACTCCAAGCTCATGAAGTGATGATGCTGAGCACTGAGATTGAAGATGGGATCAATTTAGATGACCGAGAAGTGAAGAACAGAGTTCCTTGTATAGCATTAGGTTGAGTAAAATTTTGGAGTTTTCCTTTGTGTATTTCGTCCTTTACTTCTTCAAGGAAAGTTAGATTGTATGCGGAGAAAAACGGAAAGGGAAAATCAAATCGTAGGTCTTTGAAGTCTTTCTCGATCTTTACTAGTTATGAGCGAACTAAAATCCTTTCTTGAGCCATATGTTAAACTTGATACAGCTGGTGAAGTTTGCTTATTGCAGTTTACTAGCAAGATGTGAAATGTGCACGTTCAGAAAACTTTTGCAAAACAGGTTCCAATATAAACAGGGTTGACCCTGTTCCCGGACCGAAAAAACAGGGTGGGTCGGGAACAAGGTCTAATGCAAGTAGGGTAGGGAACAAGGTCCAAAAAAAGAGACCCGGTTATAACAGGGTCGGGAACAGGGTCCAGGTTTAGACCCTACCCACCCTGGACCCGATCACCCCTGGAAGAGTGTTCATCAAAGCCGGCACCTTCTCAAAATCCGGCATAAGATAATCATTCCAGATGATTTCCTGTATCATCTGATTGACCCTAATCATATGTGATACTAAATCACCGTCATGCCACCGATAATTAGCTAATTCTGTCATCAGCTTTTTAAGTCTTGCACTTCCCTCGTCCGTTCTCGGGATTACAGGTATCTGTGCATAACACATCTTAGTTCTTGCAACAAATGCAGAATTAAAAAATGGATTACTTATAATCCATAATGTACATAAGGGAAAATACATAGTTTTCCATGATTCATACAACAAATGCAAAATAAACAATGGATTACATATAACCCACATAGACATAATTGAAAAGGAAACAGATTTTTTTTTTTTTGTCAATGGTCAACGGTCAACAGTCGTCGGTCAACGGGTCAACGGGCGGCGAGTCGGGCCGGTCGGGCCGGGTAGGAAGAACCGACTCGACACATGCCTCGCACGAGCGGGCGACCGGTCGGATCTCGGGTCGCGTCTCGGATCGGGTTGGTTCGCCGGTCGGGTTGGGTCGCCGGCCGGTGACCGGCTGGCCAACGGTCGTCGTCGATGATGTCATCGATAACGTCATCCCAGCGATTACCGATCGTTGAGTGACGTCATGGTGACATAAGCATGCGTCGCTTCGCCGACCGGCGCGTGCCGGTTCGCCAGCCGGCGGCGTGCAAGTGCTGGTTCGTCGACCGGCGCATGTGGCGCACGCGCTGGTCGAGCCAGCGCTTCAGGCGCATGGCGCGCACGCGCAGCGGCTTCTGGCCGCGCGTGTGGGCGCGTTCGGCGTCACCCGGCGGTGCACGACACATCGACATACTCGTCTCGACGAGCTCTTTCACCCTATGCCTTCAGAAATTGATTTCAACTTATGGAAACTCGAAAAAAGGGATGAACAATGCTCGGGTGTCGGGATTTTTCGCCCCGATCCGTGTCGGCCGATTATTTTTGTGAAAAATCAATCAAAAAACGTGAAAAGGGTCGGGAAAACATGAACTAGGGCTCTGATACCAATGTTGGGATTATCGGATTCCCAAAATTGGATTCGACACTAAATCGAACCCCTAAAACGAATGCGGAAGACAAGCCCGAGAAAAACATATATCACCGATCCTAAAGCACACCACGGAATCGAGCATATCTTGTTAGCCACAGATTAAACACCAATGCCGATAAGAGGAAGAGAAAACCGATCATGTTCGATCCAATGACGTTGATTGGCCTTGAAGGGAAGATAGCGTCGTCGTAAACGCTTGTTTTTCTTTTGGAGGAAGAGAGGGAGAGGAACGTACGTACAAATGCCAAAGGGTGTGTCCTCCCTCTCTTTCCTCCCTTATATACGTCTCCTCCAAAATAGAAACATACCCCTTCATCGTATCCTTCCATCCATGGGCCCTAATCCTGTGGGCCGGGCTTTTAGGCCCAACATGGGCGGACGAGCCAACTTAAGCCCATCACATAAAACCATCACTTCGCGTGGAGAAGCTCACATGGCTTTCCTTTTCTGTTTCGTAAAGGATTCCGCAGCAAAGAACTTTCCTCCTTTATTTCAGCAAATCGAATTTTGCAAACACTCAAATTTGAATCATATTTAAAGTTGACAAAGACATGGGACTAAGACTTCACCGCGTTTTTCACGGTCAGAGACATTGATTTTTGCTCTTCAAAGTCTAAGACTCCTTTTACATGCCGACAACTCTAGATGTCTTTTCAAATCTTTTCTAAATGTGTTTTTATATGCTTTGAATGAGCAACCATGTTTATGGGATCTTGTGAGTGGTGTTATAGAAAATAATTGTACTTTGAAAGGTTGACGCAACATATTCATCGAAATTCGTAATTTTTGCACAAATTCATTGAGAATATTATATGAGTATCATTCTTCTTTTGTACTTTCTTATATAAGTGTGTCTTGGAGGACAATATTATATTCTTCATAATATATGTTGGCAAATGATGATAGAAAATAATTTTCTTCCTTATTGATTTGATAGATTTCCAACGAGAACAAAGTTATCAACTATTTTGATATGATTGGTCAGAAGTAATAACTTTTCCCTATGTGGCGCTAGTAAACCTAATCCACGAGTGGGCTGAGCTAAATTTTTTAAGACGACTGAGCAAGCTTGGACAGGTCTGGTCAAGCGGGCGGAGGGGGTTTAGGTCAGAGCAAGGGCCTTGAGGCTCGGCCTATTGCGCCCTTATATTTATTAAAAAAATTACAAAAATATGTCTAGGCTCAGCCTATTGCGCCCTTATTTTTGCAAACCATCCTCATAATCTCAAAGCAAAACTCCACCATGAAAAGAGCAAATAATCCCCCCTTACAAAATTCATTTGATTAAACTGCTTAGGGTTTAATGGGTTTGGTCTTTAGTTTGTTTTGGCTAATTTGGTTGGGTGTGAGAAATTAGGATTTGGAACGGGCATTTTACAAATTAAATAGAAACATACGGATAATTGATGTGAAGGGTGGTTTCCAAAAGTAATGCTCAATTATGTTTTTGTTTTTCTTCAAAAGTAGAGGTATATATGTGGTCGTTCGTGAGCGCTAATGTATGCTTTTGGTTTTTTTTTTCTTTTATTAGTAATTTTACTATGATATCTAGAATTAATAACCAGCAGTATGACAAACTAAGCACAAAATTCCGATATAGGAGAAAAAAATAGTATAAAACTCACAGATAAAATAATAAAATAATATAACTCAAAACCCTATAATTATTTTACATTTATTTTCATTTTCTTTTTCCTAGCTATAAATTTTAAAAATAAAAAAGTAAGGTTCCTCCACCGGGCGAGCTTGGCCAGCTAACGTTTTTCCCTCGAGCGCCAACGAGTAGACCCAGGGGCCAAGTACCGTTGCTGAGTCATCCGCACGCGTTTCTTGATACTATTGCTTGCCATTATTGCTTGGCATTACTCATTATTTTTTGTTTACTTGATTATATCAAATGAAAATAGGTCATTTATTATTAATTTTTGTGGAAAAATTATCTAAAAAGTTCTAAACCTATTACGTTCTTACTAATTCAATTACAAATATTTTAATATGCTATCTGAGTCCTAAACAATTTTACATTTTGCCTATTGAGTCCATTTGATTAATTTTGACTGGAAATGGATGCGTGGATACTGAATCTCTTATGTGGTATTATTGATGCTGACATAGACATTTTTTTAATGATATTTTAACATTTTATTGAATTTTTATAATTTTTTATTTTCTCTTATTTTCTTTACCTTTTTCTGGATTTAGGTTGAAGAGGGCATTACGGTCCATATAGGCCATTGGGCAAGGGTCGAGGGTTTGGCAATGGTTATGTTGCCCTTGCTAGATCTAGGCAAGATGAGGGCATCGTGACCCTCGTCGGCCCTAGCCATGGGCGAGGGCCATGATGCCCTTACCCCTTTTGGGCAAGGCTGCGTTAGCGCCATCATGACGTATAAGATGTTTGATTTTCAAGTTAGTGATTTTCAATCAAAATTAGCCGGATGGACTCAATTGACAAAATGTGAAAATGTTTAGGAATGAATTAACAAAAGTGCAATAGGTGTAAGACTTTTTGAACAGTTTTCTCATTTTTATGTGTCTAAATTGCAAATGCGGACATAGTAATTTTCTCATGTGAGAATCACTAACAACATTTCGATAGCAAAGAGTAGTGTTTTATAGTGGTTTCAATTAGAAGCGGCAAATGATCAAAATAGCCAATAGGTTCACTTAAGATTATTTGAATTAATTATCATTATTTGGTTTAGAGCTATTGTAATTGAGAGAAAGAAAAGGAAATCTCTTTCCGAAGAGTAGAATTGATAATGAAGATATTTAGATTTAGATGCTGCAATGTGCAAAAAATAAAAATAAAAATAAAGGACAACACATGAAAGGTGAGGGTCCTTTTTGGGATTTTCTTCGAGGAAAGAATTCTATTCATTATCACTTGAACGGAAATGTATTTTATATGACGAATGCGTCACATGACAGTGACACATGATACAACAGATCAATTAACAATAAGATGGATATTCTAGTCAATAGACGCCTCGTCAATGTTAAGTAATATATCTATTTCATAAAGGAAAAATGACAAATGACTCCTAAATTTTGGCTTTAATGCAATGTCATTCTGAAGTTTTTAATTTATCTAATGTGGTCTCAAAACTATTGATATTAGTTGGGCAAAAAACACTCCAAGTGCCAAAACTTGGCATAATGGAATACTTAAGTACTAAAATTTATGAAAATGATACTTAAGTGCCACTTTTTTCGTATGAAGAATGGGACATTTGAGTATTGCATCCGGCAAACCTCGTCGGAAATCTTACGTGACAATTTTTTATTAATTTTCTTGCTTACGTGGCTTGTCGGAAGGCTGGCTCAATAAAAACATAGAAAAACAACGTCGTTTTGGTACAATTCGAACTTAATATAAAAATTAATCAAATTAAATATAAAATAATTTTTTTTTTAAAAAGGAGGAGGAAGGCAGCTGACGGCTGAGGGCTGTTTGCCTGTTATCACTGAAAAGGTGGGGGAGGGTCGACCGGGCCCGACGACCCCCGCTGACCGGCAACGAGGGCTTGCGAGCCCTCGCCTAGATCTGGGGTGAGGGTTGCGGCCCTCTCCCAGATTTGGCAAGGGTCGCCAGCCCTTGCCCTGCTGGGCCAAAGGCTACCACTGGTTGGGGCGACATGCAGGTCCTCATCAATAGTCGGTTAGGGTCGTTGGCCACCGACTAGGGTTCGGTGGCCTTGGTCGACCCTCCCCCACCTTTCTAGCAACGATAGGGAGGCGGTGGCGGCGAGGGTTGAGCCTTCAGCTGCCGGCTGCCTTCCTCCTCCTCATTTATATATATATATGAATTTTGTTTTAAATTTAAATTAATTAATTTCTATATTAATTATTTACAATGTTGGCACCAAAATGACGTCGTTTTGGCATTGTCTAGTCATATCAACGTGCAAAATGACGTTGTTTTACATTAAGCTCATCGGAAAATCGCCACGTCAGCATTTTAATCGGATTTTCTCGCCGTTGACACTTAACTGATCTATTTTACTTCAATTTTGGCATTTAAGTATCACTTTCCTATCTTTTGATACTTAATTGATCATTCGTGCCAAGTTTTGGCACTCCTGGTGTCCTTGTGTCGATATTAATTCAATGTTGTTGATTTTGTTTGGTCTATGACCGACTATTTGTCATTTGATTAATGGCTTATGGGTTAAGGTTATTCATTTCATGCTACACTAAATAAAAATTATTTTATTACTTATCAATGCATGTATAATAGTAAAGTGTGGTTGGAGGATAACAGTGAATGTGATGTTATAGTTGTTGGCGATATTAGAATCAAAATGTATGATGATATTGTAAGGACATTAATCGGAGTTGAAGAAGAACCGGTTTCCTCGAGTACTTGGATTTAGTTGATTGTCGGTATATCTCAGAATGTGTAATTTTGAAAATTATTTGAGGTGGCTTGGTGATAATAAAAGGAATCAAGCATTGTGAGTTGTGTGAACTTTAAGATGAGATGGTCACTGAATTCGTCGTGGAAACGTTGAATGCGTCTGTTCTGGGCAATTATACACGCAATGGCCGACCTAGAACATGTTTCTAGCATACAGCCAAAAGTTTTGAACCAAAACCAAGAAAAATCACACGTCACTTTCGTTTTTTGGGTCAAGTAGCCAAGAGCCTGTCCAGTTGTCCATCGATTTGGACTTCGAAAGCGCTTATGAACAGCACTGGCAATCATCAAGACGCGCATGTCCATTCCTTTACTGTAAGAGATTTCTTCCTCAGCTTTCCTAGTTCTCACATAATCCCCATTATTAATCAGCTCATTATGATGAACTTTCTCCGCAAATCAAACTATGCTCGACTTCTTTGAGCACGGGCCACGGTATTGGTTTAATCTCTACGATATTTTGATTTTGACTTATACGATCATGAACGGATTAACAAGGTTAATAAGGTGCTCTCCTTTTTCACTTTCGATCGAGCTCAAAATCGAATCACGACCGATCATAAGGATGTGCACAGCACACGAGTCACGAAACACATGCATTATGGATCGCATCGAGCCGTGTCGAAAGCAAATCCTCCTCACCAGACCGCAACCAACTCCGCAATCTCTTTTCCCTGTCGCCGCCTAGGCCGCCACCCGTTTCGGTCTTCGATCTTCCCTCCTCCCCAGATCACAACGGTGCAAGAAGCAAATCCAGAATTCGATTATTAACCCAGCCGACAAAAACATGCACCGCCCACCATGCAGAGCGAAGTCCAAGTGTCGAGTGGCAAAAGGCGAAACATCTCTTTCTGTTCCTCGAAAGATAGACCTCCCCGCGATCCCTATCTGTCTCGGGAGGTCGGGAGGGAATTGGAAACTGGGGCAGGATTTTCTTGACTGGTGGTCGAGACGGAATATCTACGAGGCACGCACGATGAGCCGCCAGAATTCAAGAGTTTTGGTTGTTGGGATGCCCCGTGGCCACAAGAGTGCGATGGATGGTTCGTGAATCTTGTGGGAGATTGGTGGAACGTGGAATGTAAGCGCTTACTTCCACGGCCGATCACTTTGCTTATCCTTATTTTTGCGGGGGAATGGCGCAAGATTCCAACCTTCTGCAAAACGTTATCGGCTGTGGCAGTGTTTAGGGAGGACAAGTCTCGCTTTGGCTGGGTGAGGCTCCGACAAGATCGCCAAACCTTATCTTTGGCTGGTCGATGGGTTGGTTACCCTTGGCGACTGGCTAAAGGAGAAAGAAGAAGAAAATTAAAAAAAAAAAAAAGAAGGGAAAAAAAGAGAAAAAAAGAAAAGAAAATAGTTTGATTCTGAAATTGTTCCCAAAAATAAAAGGAGTAACCTTTTTTTATTTCTTAATTCTATTACTAATCTGTTTTGGGGAATAAATCTATGCCCAAAGTAGAAAAATGAGATGACATTATTAAATGAATTTCTATTTTTTTTAAACTCCAAGGAATAGAAAAATATAAATAGTTAAGAATTGACTAGTTATCAAATAGGCTTTAAGTGTAAAGTATCTTCTCTTTCCTTTGCAGACATAATATCCTAAAACAAATATTGTATTCTCCTTTTATTTTTATTTTATTTGTTTTCCAAATTTATACTTTCGTTGTGGTTCAAATTCAAAATATATTTTAAAACAAGTAAAATGAAGAAACTGTAAATGGATCCACTGTAAAGCTGCCTATAGAGTAGGTGGTTGAGGTTGTCTTGGAACTTGCTATCAGCAACATAGGGTGCGTTTGGTAACGTTTCGTTTAAAAATTGTTTTATGGGAGCAGAAATAGAAAAAAATGTTTGTTCCAGAGAACAATTTTTGAACAAAAAAATATGTTTGTAAACTGCGTTCCCGAAAATATAAAAAGAATAGAAACACGTTTGGTAAATTTGAATAATTTTTTATTTCTTTTAATTTTTAAATATTTTTATTTAATTTTTCTATTTTCTTTCTTATTTTTCTTATTTATTTTTCCTTTTTTTTTTTTTCTTCTTTGGCGGCGGCCTCGCCAATCCGCGAGGCCGAGCCGCCCGTGAGCCGCGAGGCCCGGCCTCGCCGGGCCACCGCCAGTGACGCCGACCAGCGGTGGCAAGGCGAGCCGAACCCGGCGCCGGCCGGCCGGGCGAGCTCGGCCTCGCCGGACTGGGGCGAGATCGAGCTCGCCCGGCCTCAACCGGGCGAGCTCGAGCTCGCCCGGATCCGGCGAGCTCGAGCTCGCCTAGTTGAGGTCGGGCGAGCTCAAGCTCGCCCAGCCAAGGTGAGGCCGAGCCTCGCCCAGCCACGACCAGGCTTGGCCTCGCCGGGGGCCGGCGAGCCTCGCCGTGGCTGGGCGAGGCCGCCGGCCCTCATCGGCCGGTCGCCGGCCATGGCCAAGGCCGGTGACCAGCCAAAGAAAAAAGAAAGAAAAAAGAAGAAGAAAAGAAAAAAAATAAAAAAGAGAAGTGTTTCTAGATTTTGTTCCAGAAACAAGAAACAAATGGAAACAAATTTTTTTTTGTTTCTTGTTTCTGTTTCTTTTTTGTTCCTGGGAACAAAAGAACAAAAAAGGAACAGAAACGCACGCAAACGCATTTCTGTTCCTTTTTTGTTCCCAGGAACAAAAAAACAGAAATTTTTGTTCCTGGGAACAGAAACACGGTGCAAACAAACGCACCCATAGTTGCCACTCCCTAAGCACCACGTGTTAAGGTATGACCGTGCACTGAAAGGAATGCCTGGGATGAAGAGGATCAGGCATGGAATCCAGGAAGCCAATGGAACTCTCATTGGTGCGTCGATGATCATTTTGATCTCGCCGAGTACAATAAGAGTAATTCAAAGAGAGCCATGGAAGTTCAACTCAAGAGGAGATAGATAATAAGCTACTACCTTTTTCTTTTTTTGGGTTTTCCGGGTCCCCCGCCGCGGGGGGGGGGGGGGAGGTAAACAAATTTCTTTAATATCAATTAAGTCGGTGTGCTATGGTCCTGCATTTGTTTTATTAGATCAAGAACTCGTTTTGCAGCAACTTTCCCTGATGCCGGAGTCAGCAATGTGATGACCCAGTCCAATTTTCAAGTTTTGTAATAAAGAGAAACTACCCAACAGGCTTCTTTTTCCTGGAAGGGATGAGAATGAACGTTTCTGGCTTTTGTTTAACCTAACAAAAAAGCGGGTTTTTCTGGGAGACTTGACCACCAGACTCGGGATGGTTATAAGTCAACTTAAGAATTGAACCCCAAATACCTCGTATCATAAGGGTGTCCATCCTCCTCGTTCAAGACCTGAGTTCAAATCACCACACTTATACATTCTCTTAAGATAATTTAAGGACACAAAATTATAAGTCTCCCACAAATATCCGATCACACAATGCGATTCGCTTCTAAGGTGTTTTGTTAGGAAAAAAAAAAGAAGCTCCAACTAAACTCCGATGCATGTTGACGAAGACGACGAGCTTCAAAAGATTGATCTGATAAGACTTCACAGCTCATCATGTTCTGGAAGCTCGGAGATGTTCTTGGTCTTCGAAAGTCCGTTGTCTTCGTTTATGTGGAAAGCTCTTGATGTCCTTTTCGAATTTCCTCTTAACGTGTGTCCTATGTTGGAATAATTTTTAGATACAATGAAAATAATAATAATGGTTGGAAATATATTGAAAAAGATTAGAAAATAAAGTCAATTGTTTGATAGGGGTATGTGTGCAAAACGGACGGCACGAATTGAGAACTACTTGGACCGGACCGGACTGGCCAGTTGGGTCCGGTTCTTTGGAGTGTTGGTCCGGTTCCTGATTTGTAAAAGTGAAATTAGTATCCAGGCAATCCGGTTCCTGATTCTAAGGGGGAATTGGAGCGTACCAACTACATATACCCTTTTTGTAATTATTTCTTAAAAAATCTAATAAAATGTAAACTAAACACTTTCTTGTCCATTAGTACCACAAGCTAGGTCACAATAACTCTTCATTTATTGTTGCTTCTATCAATATTTTAAAATTTATCACTCTTTCTCATTGTTCACTGCCACTCTTTAGCGGGAAAAATAAAGTGGCCGATTCCATTAGACTGGACCGAAACCAGATGTGGTCCTGGGATCGAGAACCAAATGGTCCGATCCAACATCCTCTTCCAGCACCACACAACGATGGTATGGGTGGACGAGGGTGTGGGATATCTAGTTTCCCATCTCTTTATGGCTTGGTTTGCCTAGGTTGATAAGGGCTTTTACAGTCCTTTACACAGGTTCAATAGTCTGCTCGGTGAAGTTGATGGATTAGTGTTGACCCCTCCTAATGGCACTGTGGATGACTTCAAGTCTGGCCCTAATTATGACCAAGAGCCCAAGCCGTAACTGTGAGGACACTGGCTTTTGATGGAAACTATCTTTGGTAACCATCCTTGTAGAAGGAGCTAGGACTAACCCCCTTCTCTTATATCTTTTTGTATGGGAATGAAAAATCGGAATGGCCCTTAGAAATGGGCTTGTAAATGAATCATTTCGGTTATATAAATGAAGCATAAAAAGTTGTGTTGTATATGTTTGTTTTTTTTTACTGTCTATTTCTTTATTATTGATTGGGCGATTGAGATTGCACGCTTTCTTATGTGCTTAATGGAAAGATAAAATTAATGGAACGGCGACACCCCTTGGGACATCACAAGTCAATCCTAACATAGCAGATGTCACGTTCTCGTGGCAAGGGAAACATTTGGGGCGTGACATCCCTTGTATCTGTTGGTATTAAAGTGAGATTAATACCTAAAATGATAAGGTGCATGGGAAATTGGGATAGTTAGTTAGGAAAACACCTATTGTTTGTGATTGCTAATTGCTTTCTTAGCTAGTGTTCTTGAGGTCTAATCTTTTGTTGGAACTTGCTTTGCAAGTTTTCCCTAGAACTCATATAGTTGCAGCATGAGTGCTTGGGAACCAAGGATTTTGAGAGGAAGGACTATTAGGGCTAGTCAATTCCAAAGGGAAAGGCAAAAGAGGACTCTTGATTAGATGGAATTCTGCAAGCTTAGAATCAGGCCGCTGCTACCCTTATCAATGCTCCAGTAGCTAGAAATGGGTTTGGCAATAGGAATAGCAAATGACAGATGTATGGACTGGTTGAACAATTCCTGAAGTTGCGACCCTCAAAGTTTTTTGGGTCAAGTGATCCCAAAGAGGCCATTACATGGATCTACGAACTAGAGAAAGCTTTTGCATTGTTGATATAACATCCTCGAATTCCAAGTCATGAGAATAAGGTTTGATGGTTGATTGTGGGAATCAATGACATAAACCTTAGATAGACCAAAACATGGCATGTTCGGTCATGGACCCGGTCCACCCGACCGAGACTTGGTTAGGGCAAATAACCAAGACCAACTACAAGGTTTATTTTAAGACATCCAATGGACCAATTCTAATTGAAAAGGGTCGTTGACAAGTTTAAGAAGGCTACAAACTTAGTCTCACTCATTTGATTAAAGTTTAGTAAATTTTGGCATGGACCTTGGTTTTCATAGAATTGTCGATCGTATACAAATATGAACGACTCCTCCAATGAGGCGACGCCCTATATTAGTCTTATGAATGCCTTGAATGAATTTTTGGACACAAATTAATTAATGTGGGGACAAGTCGCTGGACAAATGTGAAGATTTGATTGGAGTTTTAGAATCTTCCATTGCTTTTTGACTTAGTCCATCCTTATCCATTTAAGTGCCACATGACCACATCAAGAGAGAAGGAGAAAACTTGCTCCTTAAGTAGCTCGGCAAAAATATCTAGGCCTTATTTAATAATTTTGGTCATTAATTCATCAATGAACATGATGAATTATCAACCTAGATTTCTCTAGAATCTTAGGTAAATCTTAAGGTATGATGGGTCTAGATTATAGCCTTGGTGAATAAGTCAAGAACTAACTAATTAGAAGAGGACATGATGCATCAAAAGGTTTATGTGTCTCCTTAGGCACTATAGGTAATATCAAACCTAGAATGAGCCTTGGAGAACAAGTCAATATGTGAACCGATCACAAGTGAACACCAAGAGACTTAGGTGCCAACTCAAGAGGATAGCTAGGCCAACTTGCCTCTTAGGTGTAATTATGAGCTTGTAATAAAACTCTAAGATGAGGTAGCCTATAAACGGGAAGAGCCATTTTCACATTTTAAGGCTTGGCCTTTCTCTCATTTCCTCTCCCTTCCTCTCCTCTCTTTCACGCCCTTCTCTTCCAAGCCGCCCTAGATGCCGACTGACCACCAAAGAAGCATCTTAGAGCTAGGTCCAAAAAGTAGTAAGTAGACTTTCCTAACTCTTTGATAGGGTGATGTGCTATGCGTATCGATTGTTGGGTCATGTCATCATTTGCTTGTGTTGGTTTTGTGCTATTATGCTTGTTGTGTTCTATTTGTTTGTGGTTACATCAAGTAAGTTCATGGTCTTGCATCAATGTCGAGCACGCTTGGATGTCGAAGAAAAGTCTCACATGACTATGGACGTGCACTAAGGTGGGTGCATGACCCACACCTGATTTCGGGACAACATTGAGACATGTTGTTACTCGAGACAAGTCACAGGTTGATGCCGAAGCAGGAGTGAACGATTCCAAGTCCAAACCACAAACCTAAGTCGCATTCGGCATGAGTTTAATTTAGTAAAGATGGGTCCAAACCGGGATTTTGAAATTCAAACAGAAAAAAAAAAAAACAACAACAACAAACCGGGATTCTCAAAAAGTACCAAAATTAAAGGTTAATTAATATCCTTTATCTGTTTAATTTTTATTTTTTGAGGTATATTAAAAAATGCACCTTTCACTGTGATGGAAAGTCTTTTGAGTTATATTTTTGAATTCAAACTCAAATCAATCTAATGACTTAAGTTATTCAAACTTCAAAAGAATGTAACCGAACTTGAGTGACTCATGAATTGAGCTTAACTGCAGATTACGAAATTTACTTCTCTCGAGCTAGAAAGAGAGTTTAAAAAGACGACTTGCTATTATGTATAGATTCTTGAATGCTCTCTAAATACTCATGTTGAACTGGATGCAATATTCCTTTTTAGTTAAATGTACTTATAGTACTTTGAGTCAAGACAATTTGTGTAAAATTTCTGAACTATTTATAATGCGAATGTGTTTCGAACTTATAACCTTGTAGAAACTTATAGCCTTCTTGAAAATTGTGACATTATCTTGTTAGGAATGCAATCTGTTGAAGAGAAAAAAAAAAAAAAAAGATGACAAGCAAAGTTTTAAGTGAAAAAACCCCTTCGGAATCAGAAAGAAAAAAAAAATTACAATGTTGCACTATACAATTTTTACACTATCAATATTAGTTTAACATGAGAATTGCATGTACACCATTAGCAATAAAAAGCCTCTATGCTTTAATAGCACCTTCTTATGTCACACTTCATAACTCTATCATTATGTTCCCATAATTTCTCTAAATGAATACGTTAGCAATACGATCGTCAGCATTGAATTTACGTGTAAATGAATGAGGAATAGAAGAAAAGGTCCACGAATGTTGAGAACAAAAGTCATTGGGCTTTTTCGTTGGCTATGTGCAAAGTAAAAAGAGTTTATGATCTTAGACAACAAAAATCATGATACATTTTTAATGAACAAAGAGCATGAATGATTTTTTTGATAAATATAAAATAAGAACCCAAATGTATGGTAGGCGCCATGTTCGGTGGCTCTCATGAATTTATATTTGTAGTGAGATATTTAAAAAGGTACAAAGATAGAACAATTTTATACACGGCTTAATTTTTCTTACAAAGCTCATGCACTTCTCATTCACTTGAAGCAAATGCCCAAAAAAAAAAAAAAAAAAAAAAAAAAAAAAAACATGAAAAGATTCCAACTCACCCCTCAAGTTATTAAAAAATCATAGTGTTTTTCATGAATTCACGAGTTTAAGTTATGTTATAAGCATACTTCTAACCAGTTAGTATCTGAAGTGTTTGCCGCCTCATGTGAAAATATTTTTTTAGACTTTTAGGACGATCATAAAGTTATGATCACAGATTTATATACTTATAAGTGGACTGATTAATAATGACTTATATTGAATATTTCGTGTTAGACGATCATCTCCTCCTACTCTATTTATCTATTGCAACAAAAATCCACGACCCATCGTGAATTGGGCAGTGAGGCCAAGTCGGATCACCCCCAACTCGAGCCGGGGATCCAGTTCGCCGTGAACCAGGCGGTGGCTTCAATTCCCACGGAGGGGAATGAAAAGTACATTTCCTACATTTTTCCCTGCACAGCCTGGCGGGAAATTTTTGCACCACTGGCATAAAACCAAAATCGAAGAAAGAAAAAAGAAAAATTAAAACAAAAACGAAAACGAAAATGAAAAGCGAAAAACAATTCAAAACAGAAAATACGCAAAACGCGACCCCTTCTCCTTTGCTTCCTCCCAGATTCGGACATCCGTTCAGATGAAAGTAGAACGGCTACGATCCTTTCACCATCCCACTCCCACTCTCTCTCTCTCTCGCTCTCTAGAACAAGCATTGATGACCTTGATCGACCGATCGATCAGCCGGTTGCCGCCGTAACAGGCTTTTAGCACTGCCGTGGCGAAACCCTCGAAGCAGCGGGCGTCGCCCGAAGGCTCCGAGGAGCGGCGGCGGCAGCTCAATGAGCCCGGTCGACGAGGAGGAGCTCGAGGCACGTCGGACCGCCCCTTTCGAAGAGGATGACGCCGCCACGGCAGCCGGTGCCGACGAGAATGTCGAGGCCGAGGAGGAGGAGAAGGACGATGAGGCTCGATGTTCGCTGTTGGGAATAACGGATCCCTGAAAATCGGATTCGATACTAAATCGAACTCCTAAAACGAATGCGGAAGATAAGCCCGGGAAATACATGTATCACCGATTCTAAAGCACACCACGGAATCGAGTGTACCTTGTTAGCCACAGATTAAACACCAATGTCGACAAGAGGAAGAGAAATCTGATCCTGTTCGATCCGATGACGTCGATTGGCCGTGAAGGGAAGACAGATTCGCCTTTTGCTTACTGTTTTCTTTTTGGAGGGAGAGAGGGAGAGAAATGTACGTACGTTATGTGCCAAAAGGTGCGTCCTCCCTCTCTCTCATCCCTTTTATACGTTCCCCCATTCACGGGCCCTTATCCTGTGGGCCGGGCTTTTAGGCCCAACATGGGCGGACGGGCCTTAAGCCCATCACTAATAAAACCATCATCTCTCATTCGCACATGGTGAGCCGAACAGGATTCTCTTTGCCTCTTTTCAACATTCATACTGGTGAATAATCCGTGCGACCAGCATACTTTGAGAGCTCGTTGCCATACATCTGTTAGGAATATATAGCAGCTCATAATGGGCATCACATCCTGAGTAGATTTAGTATGCAGTACCCTAGATCGATCGATCACATTTATATCTCTCTTGATCTCTTTCAAACAATGATATATATATTTATATATTGTACTCACAATTATGATTATCACAAAGACAGTTATAATTGGTTAACCGGTAAATACAAAATTACAATGTGATTCTCCAAATTCGATTTTCCTCTTTCCTTCAAACTCTCAATTTCAGTTCATCTTGCTTTTCTAGAAATGTCCCATTAGATCGAATCAAACTCATGACCATTGGCAACATCCTAATATAGCAAACACTAAATAGAAATCTTGAGAATAAGTAAGAGTCATGAGGGGACTAAAATTGAGGAACTCTATTCCTCAAGAGTCTCACACGACATAAAAAGTTGAGATCAAACTTTTGCCACTCTAATTGGTCGTCTCATGCATACGTAGTATGAAATACGTATTACGGTATGAACTCCTTTCCCATGGAGCGTATGTTTACATCTTTTAATACCGTACAGATGATAGTTCAGATATACTCAATGTCTAATTTGAGTTCACATATCTACTCATTTACAAAATTCATCAGAACTCACATCTGACATCTTAGATAGATAAAGTAAAATATGTGGGGTATTTTACTTTCGGACATAATAAATATTATGTCCTCATCTTAACACCAAGTTAAGGCGACATTTGTGTTTTAAGCTTGAGCTCTCGATTATCACCTAGATAATAAGCTTAAAAATAGTCTCATCTCTATTTATAACACATAAAATAGAGGCGATTACCCATGTGAGTGGGCTAATCTTATATCTGTCAGACGTACTTTCTCAACTTAAAGTAATGTACTGAGCATTAAGATGCATAAAGATCAAACAAAGATTCATAGGCATTAATGATGAAAAATACAAATTCATCAAATGTGAACACTTAGGGAAATTACAATATTCAGTACATCAGCCTCTACGCAATCCTAGAGATTTCATATGGCCACAAAACAGATCTCTAGGTATTGGGTTTGTCATAGAATTTGCTACCATTCTATGCGTAGATATGTACTGTAAGTTCACATCTTTTCGTGCAATCATATCTTTGACAAGATTATACTTGGTATCTATATGTTTGGTCTTGCCATGATAATTTGGATCTTTGGTGTACGCTTTCGCTGCTTAGCTATCACAGTTAACTAATAACAAATTTGCAGCACTTCCAATAACACCTAAATGATCCAATAATCTCTTAAGCCAAACATCTTCTTATATTACTGCTGATAATGCCACGAACTCAGTTTCCATCGTGGGCAAGGCTATACACTTTTGTTTCTTACTGCTCCAACATTTGGTGCCATTATTCGGTAAGAAAAACAAACCCAGAGGTAGATTTTCTTTCATCTAAATCTCCTCCCCAATTAGTATCCGAATAGCCTTAAAGTTGTAGATCATTTTCTTAATAACTCAACGTATAATCAGCAATCCCCTTTAGATACCTCAGTATTCTCTTAACGGCTTCCATTGTGCTGGACCTGGATTAGATTGGTATCTACTCACCATTCCAACTGCAAAACATATGCCAGGTCTTGTACACATCATAGTGTACATCAAGCTTCCAACAGCACTAGCATAAGGAACATGTTTCATTTGTTCCTTCTCTTGTGGAGTCCTTAGACACAGTCTATGGCTCAATCCTTCACCTTTTGCAATAGGAGTGTGTATGGGTTTGCAATCTTGAAATCTTAACTCCAAGAATGTATGCAACATCACCCATGTCTTTCATCTCAAAGTTGGAAGATAACCAATTCTTCACAGTATTAACAAACTTCATATTACTTCCGACAATTAATGTATCATCAACATATAATGATATGATCACAAATTGATCATTGAATCTTTTGATATATACACAATGATCCTCGTCAATCATTGTAAAATCATATGCTACTATGGCATTATGAAAACGTATATACCATTGTCTCGATGACTGCTTAAGGCCATATATCGACCTCAAAAGTCGACATACCTTTTCTTCTTGGCCTTTCATTATGAAACCAGCAGGTTGTTCTTTATATATTTCTTCCTCTAATTCTCTATTGAGGAAAGCAGTCTTTACATCCATCTGATGTAACTCAAGATCCATACTATTCACTATTGCTAGAATAATGCGAATCGAGGTAAATCTTATTACAGGAGAAAATGTTTCTTCATAATCAATTTCTTCCTGTTGATTATACCCCTTCGCCACAAGGCGAGCCTTATGCCTTTCTATCAAGCCATCAGCCTTTCGCTTTATTTTGAGAACCAACTTGTTCCCAATAGCTCTGCGTCCTTTTGGAAGATCAACCAGTTCCCAGACTTGGTTTGATTTCATTGACTCCATTTCCTCTTCCATTGCATGAATCCATTTTTCCTTACTAGGGCAATTCAGAGCCTCATTAATATTTCTTGGCTCATCCTCATCTTGTGGAGCAATCATAAAAGTTTCCCCTTCAATGTCAAAACGTCGACGAGGAATACTTTGGCAACTTGTTCGCCGCATGGGAGATTGTATACTTAGCACATCGTTCCCATTTATGCTCCCACTAGGATTAGATAATGATGACGTCATTTCATCATGTGGTTGCAATTGAGAATGAGTTGAATTCAATTCATCACTTCTCATAATACTCCCACTTGGACGAACTCCACTAATATCATTATCTTAATCCAATGTTTCAAATATGGAATAATCTTCACCTATTTCACCCTTCTTAGGAAATTCATCCTCTAAGAATGTGACATCCCGTGATTCAAATTCAATTATACTCCCACTTTCTTGCTCACCTATGAACACATACCCTTTTGAGTGTTCGGAGTATCTCATTAAAATACTCATCTTTCTTTTGGGACCCAATTTCCCAAACTTGTGAGAGGACTCATGAGTATAGGCAGCACAACCCCATGGCTTAAGAAAACTTAAGTCCAGTTTTCTACCTGTCCATAACTCATATGGAGTTGAAGTAACTGATTTAGAAGGCACCCAGTTAAGTATATAGGCAGCAGTTAACAACGCATCACTCCAAAAAATGATAAGTAAGTTAGCATGCGCCATCATGGACCTAACCATTTCCAGTAGGGTTCTTTTTCTTCTTTCCATAACACTATTTTGTTGAGGAGTATATGAAATAGACAATTGTCTTTTTATTCCTATTTCATCACATAATTTTCTAAACTCATCAGATAAATATTCTCGATCTCGATTGGATCTTAATACTTCTATTTTCTTGTCTAATTGATTCATAAATCTTTTGAAACAACTTAATGCTTTAGATTTATGATAAATCAAATAGACATATCCGAATCGAGTATTATTATTTATAAAAGTGATGAAACAAACAGCTCAATGCCTTCTTCTCACATTCATTGAACCACAGACGTCAGAATGTATTAAATGCAGAGGAAATTCAGCTCTTTTATCTTTTCCAAATGGTTTCCTTGTCGTTTTCCCTTCTAGGCAATGCTCACATATGGGCAAATCGATTTTTTTTAATGTTACCCAACAAGCTCTTTTTGGCTAGTCTATTCATACGTTGTTGGCCCATATGACCAAGTCTAGCATGCCACACACTCACATCATTATCATATGAAGTAGAAGATGTGAAAAGGGAATAACAAATATTGACATCACCACAGTCAACATTTAGTACAATAAAACCATCCAGAAAATAACCACAACCATAGTAGTTTGTATCCAAATACAAATCTACACCTCTATTATGGAAGTTCATACTAAAACCAAGCATAACCAACACCAAAACATAAACAAAATTTCGACGAATCTCCGGAGCATATAGAATATCAAGGTGCGTCCACCACTCATGTTCAATTGGCCGGTGCCAATTCCTTTACTTCAGCTCTAGAGTTGTTTCCCATATGGATCCACTCAGTTCCAGTTGGTACTCGTCGGAATTCCACGAATGATTCTCTATCCTTCCCTCCATGGTCTGTCGCTTCTGAATTTACAGTCCACAAAGGATTGGATTCAGCAAATAATACAGAACTTGACACATAAGCAAAGTTCTCAAATATACAAGAGGTGTTTACCTTTTTCGGCTCACAACAGTTGCGAGCATAGTGACCTTTCTTGTCACAATTGTAACATCTCACCCTTGACATTTTCTTCACTTGAGGACATTTTCCTCTCTTGTGTTGGTTAACTCTTAATTTCTTGCAATAAGGACTTGATCCTTTGCATTCCCACATATTGAACGAATCAATATGCTTGCATTTAGAGCTCAAAGCTCTTTCTGAGCTAGAACCAGCATTGCAAATGTCAGTTTTCGGCTCAAATGCCGTTAGGCGGTCCTCTACTAGCTCAAGGTGGCGCATGGCATCCTCAAGATCTTCCATAACATGGTCAAGAGCTTCTAGTGCTTCTTGCTTTTCCAACACATATTGAATCTTCATATTCAATATTTCACAATTGTTGCCATTCATATCAGCAATTACGTTTTTAGTTGCTGAAACCATCGATCTAAACACATCAGACATACATGCACGAATAATTAATGCCTATCATTTATGCATCTACTTTTGCATAGACCCATCATATTAATGAATAATTTCAAGTAAGGTTTCAGAATCAAAAAGGTCACTATGTTTCCAATCATCCTCCAAAAATCCTAACTCAAAATTATTATTAATATAATTGTCTTATGCAAAACAAATTCTATAAAGTTACAAAAACTTCTATAAACTACCTACAGGAGTCAACAATAATATAAAGCAAATAATATCTAACATCCAATAGAATAACAATGCTTTCACATAATACAACTATCCATTACACTAAGCAATATATACTAAGAAAATTATCAACATAGAAAGAGATATTCACACCCAAAAACATCTCAAACTAATCTAAGAAATAAATAGGGAATATCCCTTCTAATCTTTTAGTCAAAAAATCTGAGAAAACTGAAGGCACATTTGCCAACCATGGAAAAACTTTTGGAAAGCTTTCATGTTGCCACCAAGGCACATTCACTCTGCACCATGTGGCGCTCAATCTAAGGGTTGAAGTTTTGGTTAACTCAATCCTATAGTACTCTCTCACAAAAGCTTCCACTAGCCTCCTATAACCTGGGACCACGTTGACCTCCCATAGCCGATCTAATACTGCTTGCCATTCAGGTGGAAGAATGTTCATCAAAGCTGGCACCTTCTCAAAATCCGGCATAAGATAACAATTTCAGATGATTTCCTGTATCATCTGATTGACCCTGACCACATGTGATACTAAATCACCATCATGCCATCGATAATTAGCTAACTCTGTCATCAGCCTTTTAATTCTTGCAATTCCCTCGTTCGTTCTCGGGATTGCAGGTATCCGTGCATAACGCATCATAGTTCCTGCAACAAATACAACACTAAAATTGGATTACTTATAATCCATAATATACATAAAGGAAAATACAAAATTTTCCATGATTCATGCAACGAATGCAAAATTTAAAATGGATTACTTATAATCCACACAGGCATGATTGAAAAAGAAACAAATTTCTTTTTTTTTTTTGGTCAACGGTCAACGGTCGTCGGGTCAACGGTCAATGGTCACGGTCAGGTCGCCATGTCGTCGGACCGGTTGGACCGGACGGACCGGTCGAGCCGGTCGAGTCGGGTCAGACGAACCGATCGCATGTGCCACGCGTGTGCGCGAGCTGACGTCACGCAGACGTCAGCCAGCACGTGCCGCGCGTGTGCCAAGCGTCCGCAGGTCGGGTCGGGTCGCCGGCCGGTGATCGCCCGGCCAATCGTTGTCGGCGCTGACGTCATCGGTGATGTCATCCCAGCGGTTACCGACCGTTGACGTCAGCGCGTGACGTCAGCATGCGTTGGTTCGCCGACCGGCGCGTGCCGGTTTGCCGGCGGCGGTGCGCACGTGCCGGTTCGTCGACCGGCGCGTGTGGCGCACGCGCTGGCCAATGCCAGCGCTTCGGGCGCATCGCGCCCACGCGCAACAGCTTCTAGCCGCGCGTGTGGGCGCATGCGGCGTCTCCCGGTGGCACATGATTAGTTGTCGGACTCGTCTCAACGAGCCCTTTCACCCTATGCCTTCAGAAATCGATTTCGAGTTACAGAAACTCAAAAAATTGGACGAACAGTGCTCGGGTGTCGGGTTTTCTCGCTCCGATCCGTGTCGGCCGAATTACTTTGCGAAAAAACAATCAGAAAACACGAAAAAGGGTTGGGAAGACATGAACTAGGGCTTTAATACCAATGTTGGGAATAACGGATCTCCAAAAACCGGATTCGACACTAAATCAAACCCCTAAAACGAATGCGGAAGATAAGCCCGGGAAATATATGTATCACCGATCCTAAAGCACACCACGGAATCGAGCGTACCTTGTTAGCCACAGATTAAACACCAATGCCGATAAGAGGAAGAGAAATTCGATCCTGTTCGATCCGATGACGTCGATTGGCCGTGAAGGGAAGACAGATTCGCCTTTTGCTTACTGTTTTCTTTTTGGAGGGAGAGAGGGAGAGAAACGTACGTACGTTATGCGCCAAAAGGTGCGTCCTCCCTCTCTCTCATCCCTTTTATACGTTCCCCCATTCACGGGCCATTATCCTGTGGGCCGGGCTTTTAGGCCCAACATGGGCGGATGGGCCTTAAGCCCATCACTAATAAAACCATCATCTGCCTAAGCCGTTCTTGCTAGATTAGTTGAATCATGCAATTTCACTCCAATCCTTGACAAATCTCTTGGAATGCTCTGCGAGGAAACCCCAAGTGTCTGGATCATCACAAATGGCTTCAAAATTTTTCACAGGAAAAAGGTTGTCAAATAGCACGAGTAAACCAATAAATTGAGAGTAGCAGTGCAGACAAAATGATAGTAATAAAGAACAAGTTGATTTTATTGATGTAAAGAGTATTTTTCACATGGTTAACAGTTAAGTGCTTTAATGGTGGACTACATGATAATAATAACATCCTTTTCAGGATAAACAGCATGGAAGCAGGACAATCGGCATGAAAGTGGACCTGAAGACAGTATTGTGTTGGGTTGCAATGGCACGAGTGTAGCATCATTTGTGCTATTTAGCATAACGCTGCATTTTAATACCCGAAATTAGCAGAAAAAATGTGTAAACAAAACAAAATGAAAGAAAATCGCTCACATATCATCATTATAGATATATCGTTTGTAGAGCCAATTGTAAGGGTCTATCCATGGATATTATGCTTCCGCAAGGCCTTCTTACCTATGATTTTGTCAGGCCTTAGCTTCTATTGTGAAGGACTAAGTGCGCCATGGTGATTTAACTTCTTAGACAAAATAAGGATTAAGAGATATAAATGTGGATTATGTTATGTACTCCCCCAGTGGCAATTAATTGTTGTAGTCTCCTGGCATGGGACACACTATGGAAATGCAATTTGATTTGATTTATTTTGCTTGGAATTAACGAAGATCTTAATTACTAGAATCAGCTCAAATGGAGAACCACTGAAGCTATAAGTTTATAAAAACACGGTTTGCCTAAAGCGAACGCTTTATGCTAAGCTTCAATAATGAATTAAATAACTTGAATTGGAGGTGTCATTCAATAAATCAGAGGTTTGTAGAGCTAGCAATTGGTGGAAAGATCAATTTACGGAACAAAGTGTATGACACATTTTAAGTTGGATTGAGCTTAATTGTGCCCGAGACATGAATGAGTTAACAAGTTTGGACGTGAAAAATAAAGAAGTCGTGATTGACATTTTAAACCAATATAAACACATTGAAACATGTCGAGGAAGTTAACATGTTACTCCCACAAGATACATTTGTACACATTTAACAATGTTATATGTACTTTAAATTGAATGTGGTTTCATAAAATTATATATGAAAAACTCCAAAGAATTGACAATCTTTGCAATGAAAAAAAGAAAGGTTCATTATCAACTGTTGAAAGATTAAACTTTACTTCTCAAATGGAGCAAGAAGTCAACTGAGAAAATCCACATAGGTTCTGCAAGACATCAAAGAGAAGCGTAATATCCTCTGTTTTTGCAATTTTCAGCCATTGTTCTTTTCGTATTTATGGATTCAAGAATTTCACAATACACCTCCTTCATGATCTCTGCATAATATAATTAATAAGAATTAAATATTAGAGGAGAACACAATTCGTCAGGAGAGCTCAACACATAATTAAGTGAAACAAGGAAAAAAACGGCGGGTGTTCCTCCTTTCCAGCACTTGCTCCAGAACGATATGGTAAACTCAATATTATTGAAGGGGCTGCAGGCAAGCTATTGTAGGCAAACTTATACGAAGCAAACACAATGAAAACAATAAAAAGATGACATCTCTATATTCACAAGCGCAATCCCTGACAGCATAATCATTCCTGATCTTTATATACTCTCCGCTTCAACTTGACTGCACCAAGTACACATCCCTCGAATGAGTTAGATTTCTAACCCGTATGTAGACGTCAAACTTAAGCTTAAAAGCTCCCAACTAACAAAGAACCATCACTCTGGCATTTACAATCCACGTCGAAATTCCTCAGCAACAAAAAAGAAAATCCTAACAGACAGCAAGCACGCTAACTATGGAACCGAGGGACTAAGCAGCGGAGGAGAAGAAGGAGCTGCGATTTTGATGGGCCTGGACACAAATTTGAGCACATTCCATGACTTGGTTATCATAAGGGCAGATGAATCCACCTGAGCTGAAATGAATCGAAGTTTTGGAAATGAGGTAGTGTCTACGAGCTCTCAAGATGGCGTGCGTGGCTTCAAAGCCATTGAATCACGAATTGACAAGCTCTCAAGCCTGAAAGTCGAGGTGTTTTTTTTTTTTTTTTTGGGTCATATGAAGGTCATGTTGTTGCTGAGTGATTTTTTGATACTTATATAAGCTTTGAGGAAAATACTTTTGATCACTCACTCTATTTCTGATAATAAATACTTAAACAAAAACATACGTTTTTGATACTCGGAGATATTGCATTGAACTAACATTCTTCTCTCCCAAAAAAAAAAAAAAAATTAACATTCTCAATTCTACTCCAAATTCTAGGACATATTTTTCTTTTCTTTGTTTATTTTCTTATGCCACATCACATATTCTTGGTTCATTACCAAGACCATAACCAGCAATTGCACATTGAAATCTTCCTTCTCCCTCAAAATCTGAATTTGACTCATTATACTCGGGCATTACATTTCTCTGGCTTTGAACAAAGTTTGCAAGAGACTTTTTTTTTTTCCGGTCGGTTGCAAGAGACTTGAACTTCAGCATTTTCCTTTTCCTGACATGTACGTTAAAAAACCCCACCCATAAGAGTGATAACTGGGCCACTCCGGCCCAGACCCAGCACAGACCGGCCCCCTTGAGCCGGAACCCGTGAGGGGCCCTACCAGGTCAGGCCTGTTAGCAATAAGGGGCTGTGCCAATGCCCGGGCACTGGCCCAAAGCCCTTTTTTTCAAGGGTCACTGTAATTAGAACAAAAAAAGTGAAGATAGTGATAGTAATATAAGATATTGATGATGATTTTTCATGAATTTCATATAGAAAAGAAATTCCTCGTAGAATGGGAAAATAAGGGGTACAGGATGGAGCAGTTATGAACTTTTTCTTGCACCGAAATGAATCCTTATGTTTTTTTATTTTTAACATAGCCTGTTTCTTTTGACTAAAATCTTGCGGACAGCACTGCTCTCACCAAAATCATCCACAATCAGCTTTCGCATGATTTTGAACACTGTAGCTTTCTTTCTAGCACCCATAAAACTTTAGAGCTCAAGGGCATGAAGTACTTGCACAATCAACTCATTCCGCATGCCCTCAATAGGAAATCAACAGAAGTAAGTAATGTTAATTAAGGGATCAAGAGCACTGCTCTCATCAAAATCATCCACAATCAGCTTTCGCATGATTTTGAACACTGTAGCTTTCTTTCTAGCACCCATAAAACTTTAGAGCTCAAGGGCATGAAGTACTTGCACAATCAACTCATTCCGCATGTCCTCAATAGGAAATCAACAGAAGTAAGTAATGTTAATTAAGGGATCAAGACAATGAAAGATGGGCTGTCTAGTAAAAATGTTCTTGTCCTTTTGTATGATGTTGATAAGAAGAATCAATTGAATGTACTCATGGGTAATTGTGATTGGTTTGATGGGGAAGCAGGCTTATATTTACCACCAGAAAAAAAAAATTGTTTTCAATGTTGATGAAATTGATTGATAGTACGAACTTAATGTTATGGATTTCAACTAATCTCTTTAAATTTTTAGAAACTTGCTATGTAGATGTGGAATTGTCACTTTGAAGAAGTTGGAAAGAGTTCTTCATGTGGAAGTTAGCAGTACGTTGAAATAAGTTACAGGCATTAAATGACGGGAAAAATAAACTCCTTATCAATGTAGCTTTGTCTTTTCATCGGATATTGTGACATCTTGATTTTTCAAATCTGATTTCAATTGAATAAATTGGGCCTTCGTCAACGCAGCGTCTATAATGCTATTCTAAAGCTCCGATTACTCATGAGATAACTAGACTTATCCGGGAAAATTATTAAGAGATTTTTAAGCTAAAAAGGCTTGAGAATTCGACCGGGAATTGATCGGCCGTCTTAATTTGCAAGAGTCATTACGACACACTTAAAAATCGATCAGAGATCAGAGATAGGTCGATCCGATTGAGATGAGTGATCAAAATGTGGGTGATTCCACATGATTGCAAAATTCTCATCGATCGGCACTAAATTGATTTTCTATCGTTTTGGTCATATCGATGTTGAAACCGTGAGATTTTCACGACGTGATCGAGTCGTCAATCGATGTCGAAGATATCGTTGTGACTCGAGATAAATCGACCACGGGTCAATTGCACTAAAAATTCTCAAAAGCTACTCGATAGACTAGGTTACGCTAAAAGTGCGCCGGATTGAAAATAACCGTGAATTTGAACCCGATTTCAAAAATTGAAAGTTTTGTGGTGTCACGAGCTACTTGAGGAACGTCGAATCATTCTCCGAGAAATTTTCAGAGATTCCGAGATTTTTGCGGAAAATTGATACGGACGTTGTGGAAAATTAACGAAAATTTAGATGGGCCAAATTAAGAGAAATTTGGACTGCATACGCTAGCGCTTTGGGTATTGGGGACTTAAAGAAATTTGTTTAGGATTTTTCTTCAGCAAAATCGGACCTCAATTTGGACAACCGGAGAGGAAATTAAGCATAAAGCTGAAAATTGGGACTTTAAATTGGATTAATTAGTGATATATGCATTACAAGAAAGTATTAAAGGGGAACATGCTTTTAATGGAGGGGATAAGGATGCTTGAATGGGACCCACTCCTCCTTGGCTTCTCCCGCACGACTCCTCCTTCACGGTGCCGCTTCACTCTCATTTATCTCTCTCAACCGCTGCCCTTCTTTTCTTCTATTTTTGTTTCTTCCGAAGTCGCTCATCCCCTCCATCGAAACAAATTCTGTTCAGCCCCTGCCACACGCCCATTTCCCCATTGATTTCTCTCGGCCACTTGCCGAAGTCAACCCCACCATCCCACCTTCATCAGTTCTTCTCCAATTTCATGCCAGCGAAGACCTTCACCTCTTGTTCTTCGGTCAATCTTCAACCGAAGTCTTCAAGCGACGCCACCTGGTTGACTCCGCAAGCTGCGCACCTGCCCCCACCTTCTTCGTGTCCTTACTTGGACGGCACAAGGTCAAAGTCTCCAACCGGAGGCTCATCTTCACAGCTTCTTCGTCTTGTCCTCGCGAAGCCAGCGACAAAACCCTGCCGCTCCATGGTCGTTTGTCTTCTACCACCGACTCAGCATCTCCATCTCGCCAACTGAAGCTGCCAGCGAAGCCACGATCTTCTCCTTCGTTCGCAACACCTCATCAGCGAAGCAGCATCATCGTCCGAAGCCGTTAGCCCACCGAGCAGCCCAGCAATTCCAGTCCTCGAGCCAGCAATTCGGCCCAACTTCTTCAACGCAAGTCAGGCCAGAACTGGCCCAATCCAGCAGTCTCCAGGCTCGTGTAAATTGCAGCATTTCGGCCCAAAGAGCCAGCCCACTCAGTCCATTAAGTCAGTCCAGCAAATTCAGCCCATTTGAAGCTTAGTCCAGCAAGGCCCAGCAGCCCTGCAGAAGCCCAAGACCGAAACTCAACCTTGCTGAGTTGTGTTGGGCCCGTTTTAGGCCCGGCCCAAGTCCGCCGACGCCGCCGAAAATTAAGATTTCGGCCGGCGCCGCGTCGTCGTCGCGGTGAACTGGTTTTCGCGATACACCGGTGAGTTTATACTCTAAACTCTGCTTAGTAGGCTAATAACGTTTAAGGGGTGTTAGATTTATTTTATTAGGAATTAGGTGGTTAGTAAGATTAAATTATAAATTGAATTATTTAATTGATCATGTTAGGTGGTTAGCATGGTTTAGCTAAGACCTAAATAAATTGTACTTGTTTATCTAGAAGGGTTAGGGAATTTCTCCGAAGTCCGTATTGATTATTAATTTAATGATTGGCCTAGGTCAATATTTTTATAATTTAAATTGATTTATTTAATTAATTAAATTAATTATTTAATTATTAATTAATTTCGGAAATTAGGTCGGATAGCGGTGGATTGGAATTTTTCGTGCTGATTGCAATTGTGTGGTTAATTTCGCAATTGAGTGTTAAATTATGCAAATTAGTCTTGATTGGATTTTTGGTATTTAATTCCAAAAATTGTGAATTTTCAATATTTATTTAGAAAATCCCAGGTGTCGGGTTTTGACAGAAAATGGCTTTTAGTACTATATGAAATAGTGTGATCTCAAAAAGGATGAATATCAATTTTTTGGATCAAGTTTGATGTGCACCCATCACCAAAGTAATTTCATGTGAATTTAATATAAAGAAAAAGCCAGGCTCACCATTTTAATTGAAGCATTTGAGTTCAATGCACGGTGTCCTGGGCCATATTTGAGTGATCGTGTAATGGTTATGAGAAATCGTTCCAGGCTGTTAAGCTGGACGTTATCCCTATTTGGGATACCCCCTCGACAACGGGAAGCCGATCGCAATTGATTATGGACCCTATGCTCCTTCGGGAAAGCCGTCTGATAAAGAGATGTGCCGTGCTCAATGGGGTGAGACGAAGCCTGGCAATGCCAGAAGACAGCCGAACTGAGAGTAGGCCGTGCTATATGCCGAGATCAAATCTAGGAATGTATAATTAATTGAGTGTGGCGTTTCAATTATTGGAGCTTATTTGTTGCTCATGCTCTCATGTTGTTTGTGAGATAAATTGTACTGACCTGCAGGGTGGATCTGAGACGAGGTAAGTCTCCTTGATTGTGTACTTGTGTGATTAGGACACTTTTGGGCGTATTTCCCTCTTAATTGGGGTTTAGAGCTTAGACTCGCTGAGATGATATCTCACCCCGTTGTAGGACAACATTTTCAGGGTCGTCGAGTGGAGGACCTGGAGCTGAGAGGAGGTGATCGGAAGCGTAGGTCAGTTAGGACCGCTTCTTTTTGGAAGGCTAGTCTTTTGTAGTCTTTTGGCCATAGACCTGTGTACGTGACTCAGTGTATATATAAAAACATGTTTGTTTGTGAATCTATTATCCTGCTTTTTTATCCCGAGATGATTACTGTCAGCGGATTTCTTTTTGCTTCCGCATGTGCAATAAAATGGAAAGGGTCGGCGACTCGTCCTGGGAAGTCGTAAATTATTATCGACCAGATAGGGATGAGCACGCGCTCGGGGTTCGGGGCGTGACAGATATGACAAATACATGATGATTCATGTTGGAAGGTAGCCTGCTTATTTTCTAGAAGAAGCTATGCAAGGTCCTAGAGAACATGTCCTTGATAACGATTCTTGAGGATAACAAGACATGGATGCATGATCAGCTACAAGGCTTAGGAAGAGAAATCACCTGTCAAAATGGTGGTATGGAAATAGAGAAGCAGACTGTGGAATCACGAAGAAGCATTAGATTTGCAGGTCAGAAGCAATGCAAAATTCTGCTATGATCTATTTCCAAGTTCAACAACACAAGTAATATGTCTTTCTCATTCGGTGACTTACTTTGAGTACTCTAATTTCTTTAGCACTGTACTCATCTACCGCACTAATATTTAACATCCTGTAAAGTAATGGGGGGATTTTCTCGACCCTTGAGAAAAAAAAAATGAACTGGAAGTGATGCGTTTTCCTTTTGGCGCGAGAAAGACAAAGCCGAAGCGCTGTGTCTCCAGTTTGACCACCAGCGACCATACTGCCAGGACTTTTGGAGACTTTCCAACCTAGGATTCTCTCGAGTTGATAGTGTAAACTTGCAGGTTGAACTTATGGAAGACCTTCGAGCACAAATGAGTCGAATGAACTTATGGACTTTTGGCACAACAGGCGTCGCATGTTCTTCCAAAATGTGTTTTCAAAAAGAAGTCACCTTTCCTTCCCGAATTGCGATGGCGGGGATGACACTCCTCTCTCATGTTCAAAATAACCAATTTTTCTGTTGCGAATATAGTCTTCCTCAATCTGTCATGGAGCAAAGTTACAAAGGAATGGGATGGTTGGAGCCACACATTAAGGTATACGATAAATGCTGTGGAACATCTAATATATATTGCATTGTATCTCATTATATCCGAAACTTATCTTAGCAAGCTCTTTCTATTGTAGATAGCAAAGAAACCATGGATCTAACAGGATGCAAAACACCTTTATAGACCTCCGGACTTCTCTCTGCATGTTAATTTAGAACGATTGACCTGCTACAGTTATGTGAAAGCTAGGTCCAAATTGATGATCCATTGGTCAGTTGAATCACTTAGCTTCCTTAAATGTGAAGCACTGCAGGAAACTTCGCAACCTATTGGACGAGCTTGGAAAACCGGAATCTTTAAAGGAACTCCTGGTTGATTGCACAATGATACAGGGATCCCTGAATATCATGCATTGAAGGATCTCAAAATTCTTCACATTCTTCATCATTGAAGATATTAAATTACCCAACTTCCTATCAACTAGAGCTCTTACGAGCCTTCAATACACAAAGTGATGCTAGTATTTTTACATTAAGTGCATTAATTTTGTTAAATTACATCTTGGTAATATATGTGAGATCTTTGGAAATTGCTAGTTTGTACTTTAAATTTGAGGTCAATACCCATGCCTTATAAATTTAACTATGTTACAGCTTAAATAATATAAGATATAATCAAATGTGTAGGCTGTAATCGGTGACAAAAGCTCTTTCATTCACCTTTTGATTATCCTTGAGGAGCTTTAGTTTCAACACTGATAAGGAGAATCATTCCCTGACCAAAGTCCTACTTACTTTTGCCAAGAAATTTTATGTGCCAATGTGCCCGTAGCAAAAGGTAAGGTCACAGCTTGAGAAGTGGCCTCCCGAGACAGTCTTTGTTTCACCTTATAAAACCGATTAATTGCCTAACCATGCAAGTCTCACAGTTCCAAAATTTCACACATCTGCTAATTTTGCTAGGTTCAACACGAGTTCAACCCCACAAAAAAGGAAAAAAAAAGAAGAAGTAAAATAGCTTCGTGATTCAAATATGAATAGCTCAGCTCAGCATCAACACATCAAGTCTGGTAAACAGCCACATGCCCAGGATTAGATCGACAGGCAAACATGCGCACACATTCATTCAATTGATATCACGGAGTTGTACTTACAAGGATGATATATTCAACTTTGTGCTATTTACATGCAGAGTGAATTTGAGTAGAGCTCCTATGCATCTTCTGATGAATATGGACAACAAATCGATGGAATGAATTTCGTGACCAAACTTCATCACAGAGGTCCCTGATGATCTTTGAGAAACCAAGTGCTGACTCAGGAGCATATCAACTGAAGTTGCTCTTGGCATCTGAGTCTGAATGCAGCCTCAATGCAGAAGAAGAAGGATTCCTGGAGAGCATAAGATTTCCTTTGACATTTTCACCTCCATATTCTGTCAATAGTGGGTCCATGACAATTTTGCATGATCCCCATGTCTCAACCATTAATTCCACAGTATGGTAAGACTAAATGGTCTACAATGTTATTCCAGTTATCAATCTTCAGAAACACACCCTCATCAGTTGTCCGCATATATTCCTGGTAACAAACAGATATTCTCCAAAACAAGCTGGACTATCACACGACTTATTGCATCTAGCATGATAAATCTACAAAATAATTGCTCGAACAAGTAGCTACAACTGAAACTAGCTCCTTACTTGCTGTATGATGGATCTTCTCCAGACATATCACAATCTTTCTCAACCTGATAAACCAAACTACCAAATCCTATCTTATACAGCCATACCTACAATGAAGGGAAGATTACAATTACATGGGAACACTGTTATGAATATGATTAGTCACCAGAGAGGCAGGTGGAATCAAATCATTTTCACATTATCTCACATCAATATGTTTTTACGTGGCTATCTTTGAGCTGATCACCAATAATTATAAGCATTAGTGTACTTACATAATTTAAGAGTGTATAATTGCACAGAGATTAAGACTAGGTAATCACCCATCTCACGCACAAGCACACGCATGCACACACAAGAATTTATGGCAAACATTATACGTGTCTTGAACCTTGGAATCGGTACAAAAGACTCATGATGGCTTTTGCAGGAATGAGAGTTACTCAAATATTTCTAAAAGGTCATAAATCCTACTAACTACCCTGCTTTGTTAAGAAGACAAACAAACAAGACAGTTATAATTTATACGCTAAATACAATGTTGGAATATATGAGACTTCACTGGTTATATAGGTTGAAAGAAATGCGAAGCAAAAGTCAAATTCAGTCACCAACAATTCCCCACAATTTATTTGATATTCTGTCAAGATCAAAGCTGTACCTATCTAGGGAAGTGATGTTACTTCTCTGGGAACCGAGAATATTACGAAGGCAAATGAGTTTCAACATCAAGTCCAGTACTAATTCGTAATGTTTTTGGTACACAGTCACTGCATTAAAACACAAACACGGTATTGCAAATAATGTTAAACCCTGAACATTCAGTGCTTCATGATTGACCTGGAAATGAAGTGTTTCAGTTATATAAGTAAATCAAGCAGATGCTGGTCTGGAAAAACAGCTTCAGCACACTAGACAGCCATATAACTTGAATATTAATAAACCAATGGTGCTTTCAAGATGGGGAAAAAAAAAAAACACTTTGCATCAATAACCATATATTACATTTCACATACAAAGGAGAACAATAGAATAGCCCTTTCTCTCCATAAGGGTTGAAGGTCTAGCATTAACACTGTTAAGATCCCATCCATAACACCAAAACCCACACACAACAAAACCAAACACACCCTTAGCACCCAAAAAAAGGTGTTAATAATATGGAATAGTGAGATTGGGAGTCAATTTACAACCGAGGCACAGTTAATTGCTTCCACAAGAAGCACTTGGATGTTGGTGGGGTGACTCACATCCTGCTTATAATATAAACATTCCAGGTTCATGGTAAAAATGCCCCTTTAACTACAAAACTCTTTAACTACAAAACTTACCGTCATAAACAGCAAAGGAGAAACTAAATCTTAAAAAGGACTACAATGCATGGGCGTGATGTCACAATTGGCTCAAAACAATTTTCAGCAAGAAACCAGAAAGCAAAAGTGAAATTTTAAATCATTTAAAAGTATTAGGACAAGATGTTATACTTGCTACTAATACTTTGAGAAAGGTTATAGTCTAAAGTTCATGCACCCAATGATCATATCATAGGCCACATGAACATTTGTATAATCAGACTCCAGGATAAAGTTTAACTCTAAAAAATCACCACTTTTCATGGACATGAGAATCAATGGGACATGAATTTGGATTGGGTACCATTTCTGGGACCGGTTATGCAACAGGTGCCTAGAAAAGTACCCTGGACCACTCTGTCCAATAAAGCTGAGAGAAAAGGCATACTTCAGACATCTTTGAATTAGCTCCAGCGTACAACATATCTGGCTCTGTAGTCCAACTGAAAAAGAGCTGCTCCTTCTGATTAGAGAGAGACAGACAAAAACAGCACACCAAACACATATTTAGGATTGATATATAATATATTTTAAAATGCATTAGCACTTCAAGATTACCACATAAGATTTGAGCTTCGACTGCTTTAAAAAGTTATTAAGTACAGACCATAAGCATATCAACAATCCCATAAAGTTTCCAGGAAGTAAACTTTGTAATGATTAGTTGGAAGTGTCTTTAATCACTATATTTAGGTATTCAACCAACTTGAAGCTCCATAACTTAAAAGGTAAGACTTGATTCACACAACTAGATCTTCAACAATTGATGGTTCGAGTAAAGGGCTGTTTGCACCCATTCTGTTTGTGCTTTGTCTATGGGTTGATTTACCAAAAACGAAAGAAAACAAGATGCTGTCTATAACGAATTGAAAATGTAAATATGAGAGCAATAGAAAGTTCAAGATCCACATAAAGAGCCTAGACTCTTCAACAAAGATTTGGCAGAGAATTCCAGATGACTCTTTAACAAATTATAACTGGATAGTTGGAAGAACACAATAGAAAAAAAAACCAACAAAATTCACAAGTCCTGACTATAACAGTTTTAAACTATCTTACCGCAAGATCATGTCCGCAAAAGCATGCCATAGCCTTTCCCATAGAATTCCCTGTCGCCATGAAGTTGATGTCTCCGTATAAATCCTTGGCTCTTATAACAGCATCCAATATACCAGGTTGAATTGTCGTATCATGATAAGCATAATAAAATCCATGATGAACATAAGCAAAGATTAATTAAGACCGTAACTCAATCCAAATAAGAAGTATCCACAGCTTGCAGGAGGCTAATCAACTCTAGAGCTAACCATGGCACCAGGCATGCCAGGGTATTTTATGTCAAGCTGTTTCCAGTAGAGATCTTTAACCCAATTCTGTATGCTGTTGACATAAATAGAAGTAACCACAGCATTAAGGTCCATGGCCCCCCCAATATATGCCTTAAAATAATACATATATATATAATAATTTAGAAATAGAGACAAAAAAGTAGATGCAATTCAGACATAACGGCATCACAAGCATCGCAAATTGTTAGGTGACTGCGACACGAATTATACACCTGCAAGCAGTGCTGACACAAACTATCAGTTCAATGACTCCGAACCTCTGCTTTCATATCTAAAGGTATTAATGACCAGTTCAGAAGCTACTAAAAGAAAGCAGCATATATGCCATCTCAAGAATTGGCCATTTAGTGCCGAGGACCCATTCTTCTGGTAACCTTAGCAACAATATCGTATTAAAACAAATTAAGTTACCTTGGTCTTCCCATCACATCTAGGACAAGTCCAACCATTAAGTTCTGGCAAATCTGACGTGAACCTGCAAAATAAAAAAGCTTTGCATCTAGTTACAATGTTATTGCATTGAAATGGTGAAACCTGAAGGGTAATAACAAAAACAAGCTCTAGGTAAACGTGGAAATCTTTATATAGAACACTTACAGCAGATGCATACTCCATCACCATTGTCGCAAGAGTGTGATTGCAAACAGCTTCATGAGCCTTGAAGCTTGCTCTAAGTTCTACATTTACCAGTAAAAAAAGAAAATTCCAGATTGAAAATGCTGTCACAAGCTCATTCAATGACGAGCAATGAAGCAAGTTTCTTATATCTCTAGCAAGCTACTTCGACAAATCAAGTAGAGGAACAGTTGAAGGAAACAACATCTCAAAACAATATTTCAGTATTTTTCTAATGTCCTTATTCTTGAACATAAAGAGCTATTTATTCAATGCAATGCGATGAAAAGGGAATAAGCGAACAACATGAGGCCCCTCTTTCACATAGAGCTACTCCACTGAAACCTACAAGCTACGGTCCATTACTCAACTGGAGAAAAGCTGAATAGCTGATAGTTAATCACTGTGAGATACTCAACAAATTTTACCCCAAAGTAGAAACAGCAGGGTGAAATTTTTATGGAACACAATATCATGCCCATTAGTTATATGTATTGTATTGCATTGCCAATATGAGGATGTCCAAATGTCAAAACCTGGACAATCTGTGCTTCATGATTTACCTCAAAATTATAAGTGTCCTTAGTTACATAGGTAAATCAAGCAAGTGCTGGTCTGGAAATACTTGAATGTTAATACTTTCACAAGGGGAAAAACTACTATGTGTCAATTACGATAAATTGCATTTCACATACGAAGGTGAACGATAGAACAACCCTTTCTCTCCGTGAGGGTTGGAGGTCTAGTGTTACTCTGTCTAGATCCCATCCAGAATTTTCCCAAAACCAAACCCCACAGCCACAACAGAACCCACCCCACCCTCAACCCCAAGACAAGGTGTTAATAATATGGAATAGTGAGATTGGGGTTGTATTTACAACCAAGGCACATTTAAATGCTTCCACAAGAAGCACTTGGATGGTGGGGTGAGTCATATCCTGCAAATGACATAAACAAAAAATGCGAGGTTCATGGTGAAAGTGCCTTAGCAAAGGAGAAACTAAATCTTAAAAAGGGCCACGACCCATGGACATAACATCACAATCGGCTCAGAACAATTTTCAGCAGCAGCTAACAAAAATGGCATTTTAACTCATCCAAGTGTTCTGACAAGATGTCATAGTTGCTATTGATAATTCAAGAATATGTTTAGTCTAAAGTTCATGCAACCTATGATCCTATCATAGCCCATGTGAATGTCCATAATCTGAGTCCAAGACAAAGTTTGACCCTAAAAAATCACGACTTGTCATGGAGAAGAGAATTAGTGGGACATGACTTTGGGGTGGGTGGGTACCATTTATGGCATCAGTTCCACAACAGATGCCTAGAAAACTCTGGACCACTCTGTCCAATATAGATGAGACAAAAAGCATAAGTTATACATTTTAGAATTGGCTCCACCCTACAACATAGCTGGCCTGTAGTCCAACTAAAAGGAGCTGCTTCTTTCAGTTAAAGAGTGAAAGAGGAAAACGGCACATAGAACACTGATTTAGGATAAAGAGTGACAGAGGGAAAAATTTGAAATGCATTAGCACTTCAAGATTATATGGCATAAAATTTGAGCGTCAAGTGCTTGCAAAAGTTATATATCCAGACCATAAACATATCAATGATCCCATAAAGTTTCCAGCAAGTAAACTTTGTAATGATTTGTTGGAAGTCTTTATCCACTATGTTTAGGTATTCAGCCAACTTGAAGCTCCATGGCTTAACATGTAAGACAATTCACACAATTAAATACGTAGACCATAAGTGGTTCAAGTAAAGGGTTGTTTGCAACCAATTCTGCTCGTGTTTTGTCTACAGATTGATTTACCTAAAAGGAAAAAAAAAAAAAAAGATGCCGACCAATAGTGAATATCAATATGAAGCCATAGAAAGTTCAAGATATCTAGAGTCTCCAGAGTCTAGACTCTTGAAGGCAGAGTTGGCAGAGAATTCCAGGTATCTCAAGGGAAGAACACGGTAGAGAAGAACCAATATCCAAACCATAACAAGCTTTTAACTATCTTACCACAATATCAAGTCCGCTAAAGGATGCCATAGGCCCTGCCATAGAATGCCCTGTCACCATGACGTTGAGGTCTATACATAAATCCTTGGCTCTTTTAACAGCATCTGAAGTACCACGTCGCATTGTCGTATTGTGATAAGAATGTAACTCATTCCAAATTACAAGTATCCACAACTTGCAATAGGCTAATAATCTCTAGAACTCACCATGGACCTAGGTGTGTAGGGGTAGTTTAGGTCAAGTTGTTTCCAGTAGAAATCTTCAACCCAATTCTGCATGCTGTAGACATAAATATAAGTAGCCACTAGCTGGAAAGCTCAAACTTTTCCAAGAACAAAACTGGTAAAGTATGCGATCTCCTCATAACTCCATCTGAAATTAGAAGCACATAACTTTCATGTCTTGGTGGAAATTGAAGAATTTAGAGAAAAGAATTGTGATAATTCTCTATATTTCTGTACTAGGATTACAAAGCTATTTATAGGACTTCTATAAGTACTAACTAGGAAAAAACAGATCTGTAAAATACAGCTATAATCCCACAAATCAAGGGATACTAATAAATCATTTCCTAACAAATTATTTACAGCTATTTCCTAATAATTAGGACCCAAAAAATCAGGATTGAATATTCCTAATAATCAAATCCTAAAAATCAGGATAATTCAACACTCCCCCTCAAGCTGAGAAATAGATGTCTTCCATTCCCAGCTTGGAGATTATTTCATGAAAGATCTCACCATTAAGTCCTTTGGTTAGCACATTAGCTAGTTGATCTCCGGAAGGTATGTAGGACATGCAGATCAACCCCTCTTCTATCTTTTCTTTGATGAAATGCCTGTCAATTTCAATATGCTTCGTCCTATCATGCTGTACAGGATTATGAGCAATATTAATTGTTGATTTATTGTCACAATATAGTTTCATAGGACCCTCCCACTTGATTTTCAAGTCTTCTAAGATGATTTTAAGCCATAATAGCTCACATATTCCTTGGGCAATTGCTCGAAATTCTGATTCAACACTTGATCTTGCAACTACATTCTGTTTTTTACTCCGCCAAGTCACTAAATTTCCGCCAAGAAATGTGCAATAACCAGATGTTGACCTTCTATCCACCATGGATCCTACACAGTCAGCATCGGTATAAGCTTGTAGCATTAGTTTTTGATTTCTTTTGAATAGGACTCCTTTTCCAGGACTTCCTTTTAAATAATGTAGCACTCGATTGACAGCTTGTAAGTGCGATTCTCTTGGGTCATGCATAAATTGACTAATCACATTTACTGAATAGGCAATATCAGGTTTACTAGAGCCAAATAGATGAGTTTCCCAACTAATTTTTGATACATTTCTCGATCTACAGCAGGTTCTTCCTTTGCATCTCCAAGCCTTTTATTAGGCTCAATAGGTGTGGCTACTGGTTTACAACCAAGTTTTCCAATTTCCTTCAAGAGATCAGTCACATACTTTTGTTGTGAGACAAAAATTCCTTGTCTAGAGTAAGAAACTTCAATGCCAAGAAAGTATTTGAGTCTTCCTAGCTCTTTTATTTCAAACTCTTTAATCAAACATTGCTTTAGCTACTATTTCTCCTCATCATCATCACCTGTAACAATAATATCATCGACATACACTAGAAGTGCTGTCACTCTCCCTTTTGCCAAATGTTTAATGAAGAGGGTATGATCACCTTGGCTTTGTTTGTAGCCTGAAGCTTTCATAACTCTGGAAAATCTCCCAAACCAGGCTCTAGGTGATTGCTTGAGCCTATATAGTGCTTTCCGTAATCTACATGCTTTGTTTGTTGTTTTTTCTCCTTTAAATCCTAGTGAAATACTCATGTAGATCTCCTCTTCTAGGTCTCCATGTAAGAATGCATTCTTCACATCATACTGCTGAAGTTGCCAATTAAAATGAGCTGCCAAAGAGAGTAGAATTCTCACAGTGTTCATCTGCCACTGGAGTGAATGTCTCCTGTTAATCTACTCCATAAGTCTGAGTATAACCCTTTGCCACCAATCGTGCTTTATATCTCTCAAGAGAACTATCAGCTTTGTATTTCAAGGTAAAAACCCATTTGCAGCCCACAAGATTCTTTTCTTTAGGTTTTTCGACAATCTCCCAAGTCTGGTTTTTTTCTAGTGCATCCATTTCTTCTCTCATTGCATTCCTCCATTCTTCTTTAGACAATGCCTCGGATAAAGTATTTGGAATTGAAAAGGTGTTTAGGCTCACAATGAAATTTTTTTGAGATGGTGATAGGCGGTCAAGTGACACATAGTGAGATAGTGGATATAAGAGTCGCTTTGTGCATTCTCTAGTACCTTTTCTAACAGCAATGGGAAGATGTGAGTCATTTTCAGGCATATCAATTGACTGTTTATGCAAAGGAGAGTTAGAACTTATCGGAAATTCATTTGCAAAACTTGGATGGGAATCTTGAACTTGTGTTTGGTGGAGCATTTGTCTTTCTTGAGTATACCTGAGGAAATCTCATAGAGTCATAAATACGGGGAGATATGGGAGTGGACTCTTGCTCCGGAATAGGCTCAATCGTAGAGAGTGAGTCCGGGATTGAAGTAGCATGAACTGAATCATTAGAAACCGATTCATGAGGAGCCTGTTGATCATAGTTGGAGGCTGATTGGTCAGGAGTTGATTGATTAGAGATTGGTTTATTAGAAGTGCGAGCTTGGATTGGAAGATTATTAGGAGGTAAGTCAAGATTAAGGACCTCAAAATCTTTATCTTCAACTAATGACTTCTCCCCCTGAAGATAAGATTGTGGAAAGTAAGGTTTGTTTTCTACAAATGTAACATCAACTGATATATAGGTCTTTCGAGAAGGAGGATGATAACATTTATACCCCTTTTGTGTAGCGGAGTAACCAAGAAAGACACACTTGATTGCTCTAGGATCTAATTTTCCCCTTTGTTGATTATGAACATGTACAAAAGAGGTGCAACCGAAGGCTCTAGGTATGAGATTATTTGTTGTCCTGAAATGGGGATAAAAGCTAGAAAGAACTGCCATAGGAGTTTTAAAATCTAATACTCTTGATGGCAATCTATTAATCATGTATGTAGATGTAATGACAACTTCCCCCTAATAAGACTTAGGGACATTTCCATGAAACAACAATGCTCGAGTAGTGTTGAGCAAATGACCATTTTTCCTTTCAGCCACCTCATTTTGCTGTGGTGTGTTTACAAAAGATGACTCATGGATTATCCCTTCCTTTTGGAAATAGGTTGACAATATCTTATTAAAGTAGTCTCTAGCATTATCTGATCTAAAGTTCTTAATTTTAACTCCAAACTGATTTTGAACCATAGAATTAAAATTAGGAACAATATACTTACATCAGATTTGGGTTTGAGTAAGAATATCCATGTGACTCTAGTGCAATCATCGATTAGAGAAACAAACCAGCGAGCCCCTAAGATATTTGGAATTGTGGAAGGACTGTGACATCCAGAATTTTCAACCCTGTCTTCTACTGAATAAATCGGGCATTTCATTGACGCATCTATAGGGTTATTCTCAGAGCCGATCACTCTCGAGATAACTAGACTATCTGGGGAAATGATTAAGGAATTTTAAAGCAATAGACTTGAGAACTCGATCATGAATCGACTTCTTGACCGTGTCCATCTTTAGAGGTCTCTACGGCACAGTTAAAAATCGATTTGAAATCGAGAGATAGTTTGGATCGATAGAGATATGTGACTAATCATGGGTGACACCACTTTGAATTAGAAAATTTCGTCGGCCGACACTAGACTCGATTTTCTTATTGTTTTGGTACCACGTGTCCGTAATTGAATTCTCGAGATTTTCCACGACAATCAAGAGATGCCATTGAGTCGAGTGGGTTCATAGTGGCTCGAAGAAAATCGACCACGGGTCATTTGCCTTAAAAAGTTAAGAAAACTACCCGATAGTCTAGGTCACGCTAAAAACGCAGCCGAATGAAAATTAACCGCCAATTCGAGTCCGATTTGAAATTGAAGTTTTGGCCGTGTCACTGATAAATTTTAGGAGCGTATTTCGTCTCGAGAAGATTTTCGGAGATTCGGGAAATTTTACGGGAAACCGTTTCGAACGTCGCGGAAATTTGACGGAAGTTCAGATTGGCTAAATTAAAGGGAAATTGGACTTTCAAGCTAAGCCGTTGTGTATCGGGGATTTATAGAAAATCATTTGGGATTTTTCTACGTCGAAATTAGACCTCAATTTGGGAAGTTATTGGAGAAATTGAAGTTTAAATGGTAAAAATTCGTAACCCCCCTAAGTCTAGCAAGATTGGACCATTTGAAATGTCATTGAGGGTGTTGGTGTGGCCCATTGTGAACCAAGGATGATACTTGGCCAAGATTGAGTCTAAAGGGATAGGCTTGTGGAAAATATCAAGGCAAGGCCCCCACCTCTCCCTCATCCTCTCCAAATTGTTGCCGTGAGCTACTTCTCTCTCCCTTCTCACTTTCCTTCGTGCGACAACCTCCCTTTTTGCTTTCCATTACCGCTGCTTGAAGATCGAGAGACCAGCTCCACTCGGTTGAGACAACTCACGGCAGAAGCTGCTCGTTTCTTCAGCTCCTCGCGGCCACGTCCCTCTCCGCACATCCAAGCCCACGGATGGCCGAATCCCCATGCCCAGTCAACGAAAGAGTCCAACAAAAAAAATTGGTTTGTTGACTCCTCCCCTCTGCCGCACGCTCGTCAATTCACGCCATCCCCTCCATCGTTTGTTGACCTCCGAAGCTCCACCACCGAAGACGCACGCCCCTGCTCCACTTTCATTTGTCTCTGCTGGCGTCCCAACCTTCATCCATCTTCGCCTGCTTCTCCACCGAAGTTGGTCGGCCACTCACGCCAGCGAAGACTCCACCGTTTGTTGACCAAAGAAGTCCCTCGCCGCTTCGTGCGTCTCCAGCCACGACGTCCAGCGAAGCTTAGTCCAGCGAAGAAACTTCTCGGCACAGCAGTCTTCGAGATGTCCAGTAGCCCATGTCGTTAGCCATCTTAACTCAAGTGGGCCTAGAAAATCCGTGAAAGTCAGTCAAGCAACCCGTAAGTTGCAGCCCATGAAGTTGCAACTCAATTGAGGCCCAAGTGAATTTCGCAAGCCCAAGAGATCGGCCCATCTTCAGCTTTCAAGTCCAGCAAGTTGCAAGCCCAAGTAAGTTCAGCCCAGTCCAAAGGAAGCCCAATCCGGTGCAAGAACAAATCTCAGTTGGGCTGAGATTTGTTGGGCCAAGGTCAAGGCCCGGTCCAAGCCCGTGGGAGTCGTCGCGAGCCCGATTTCGGCCGCCGTCGTGTCGCCGTTGCGGTGATTCGATCTCCGTTTTTGTCAAGTGAGTTTTACTCACTAATGCTTTATTAGTTTGCTAATTATGCCTTAGGGTTGGTTAGATTTAATTACATGTACTTAGGTGGTTAGATTAGGTTAGAACAATTAATTTAGTGACTTAATAATGCATGTTAGGTGGTTAGACCTAGCTATTAGCAAGTAGAAATGTTTGGTTATTTATTGAATGTATCTCGGGATTTTTCCCCCGTTGGCGGGCTCCAATAAGGCAATATGGGCCTAAATTGGATTTTTAATGTTTATTTATTTATTTTCGAAATTTAATTATTTAATTATTTATTTTCCGGAAATTCAACCGGGATGGCCGATGACCGGAATTTTCGTGCCGATTGTCGTGGTGCAGATCCGTTTATTTAATTGAGCTCTACGTTGTGTGGAATTGATTTAATTGTGGAATTTTAGGAATTGTCCTAAATTGTTTGTTATTGAATATTTGATTGGGTAATGGCCAAGCATGGGTATATAGCGCCAGACGTTGATGGGCTATATAGTAGGGAGAATGGGGAGAGGGCGAGAATGTTATTGGTTGAGACCAATCAGTGCGATATTATTGGACATACGTGGTTCGGTGATTGGAAGTATCCTTTGGGCTTAAAACGGCGCTTAAAGAACGCACGTAAATGACTTATAGACAAACGTGGTTCGGTGATTAAGGAAATATCACCGGTGAAAACGACGCCTTAAAGAACTCACGATGTTGTCTATAGCCGATGTCACCTTGGCGAAAACGCGCCCTAGAAAGGACACGTGGTTCGGTGATCGAGGATATCATTGGTGAAAATGGCGCCTTAAAGAACGCACGGTGTCGGTGATCGGTATGTCATTGGCGAAAACGACGCCCGAGAAACACATGTGATTTGGTGAATGAGTACACCACTGGGAAATCGTGGTATGAGTGGGAATGACCTAGAGAAGGTCTGACTGACATGTAATCGACTTAGTCGATTGATCAATGCTTGATCGAATGTCGTGAATTGTTGGAATACTTGTGTTTAACCTTGAATTGCAGGTTGGAACTGAGGCCAAGGTAAGTCCTCTGACTCGTGTTGTGCTTAGGCAACTGTATGGTGTATTAGTTTATTAATCGGGTCTTAGTGGGTAGGACTCGCTGAGACGTGGTCTCATTGGTTATTGAATAACCATTTCAGGACCTTAAGGAAAAGCTGAGGAGGAAGAGCTTGAAGGGGAGAAAGTATTTTGGAGTAAAAGATGATCCAGAGAGGGATCTTGAATATAACCCGGATGTGGACTGAGATCCCATCCCTTTTGTGGACCCTGTCTTAGTGTAGATAGGTGTGAGACTCTTATGCTGTAAATAGTATTGTAAATATACTATAAGTTATGTTGTTAAAGAAAGTGTGGTTGTGAATTTCAATATGAAAAATATGGCCTACTTTCCTATCCCATTGTTTTATTGTCTGGGGATTTATAACTGCTTCCGCATGCGTAATGAAAAGAAAGGGTCGGCGATAATTAGTCCTGGGATATCGCACTTTAATAATCGACCAAGGAGAAGGATGGGTGCGTTCCCGAGGATTGGGGCGTGACATCCCCTTTTTGTGGTATCAGAGCGAAGTTCATGATTGGAGTGATAAGAAGCGTTGACCCTGGGATAGTTAGTAGGAAAGGCCTTTAAATTCATGCTGGTGCATGTCTGTGTTAGCTGAGTGCTAAAATTGTTTGTTGTTTGAATCGCTCTGTTTCTAATTCAGTGTTGAATTGGAAGCAGGTGTCAGTTCTTTAAAGCGACACTATGAGCGATCAGGAGCCGAGGACTCCTGCAAAGAGGGCCAGTAGGGCCGTGACTCGGGTAAGAGCGCCGACTAGAGTCGGTACCCGAGGAGGCCGTGGTCGAGCGCCAGCACAGGCTAGCGCGAGTGGAATGATTCCACCTGTTATAGATGCTAGAGTAGCACCACCTCCTGTTGGTGCGGGGGTAGCAGCCCCGGGTGAGCAAGCAACGGTCGGAATCAACCAAGCTCTAGATGTTATGCGGGAGATGATGGGGCAACAGGCCCGAGATCAAACTGCCGCCTTTACTGCCGCTGTTGGAGCCGCCGCCACTGCTGCTGCCAATGCTGCCAATGCCGTTGCACCGCCGCCGTACCTCTTTGCCGCACCGTTGCTTTGCCGCGCAGCTCAAGTTGAAGGTCCACCCGGAATAGTGGTCGCAGATAGACCAATTCATCAGTTGATAGAACAATTCCTTAAGTTGAATTCGCCTCGGTTCATGGGAGGAGATCCCGAGACCGCACTTCATGGATCCAGAAATTGGAGAAAGCTTTTGCACTGCTAATGTGCAATGAGACTGAAAAGGTACTACTTGCAACTTACCAATTGGATGGAGTTGCAGATACTTGGTGGAAGACAACTCGAGGAACCATATTCCCAGAAGGCGTTGTTCCTGAGTGGAACACCTTTCTAGAAGCTTTTAATGTCAAATATTTCTCAGAAACTGCCAGAGAGGTGAAGATGTCAGAATTTCAACGTCTTCGCCAAGGTTCCTTAACCGTCGATCAATATGAGGCGAAGTTCGCTGAACTTTCGCAGTATGCTCTTGAATTAATTGCGAATCCAGTAAACCGAGCGAGGAGGTTTAGAGAAGGATTCAAGCCAGACTTAAGAAGTACATTGGTTTCCCTGAACTTGAGGACTTATAATGATCTTTATGAGAGAGCCCAAATGATCGAGAAAGATCAGAATGACAGAGCTGCCTTGTCGGGGTCGAGATTTAACTCTAATCGAGAGAATATTCGTCAGGGAAAAAGACCCATGCCCGGAGGTAGATCCTATGCCTCACCTTTCAAGAGGAGCGGATTCAATAGACAGATGTCCAACAACACGGGTATATGTCGCTTTTGTGGAAGGCGACACGGGACAGCTCCGTGCCCAACCAAGACAGGAGCCTGTTTCGAATGCGGCCAGCAAGGCCACATCGCAAGGTATTGTCCAAAGAAGCAGCGAGGACAACCTCAATTGCCGCCGCCACCACCGAGAGGACAGATAAGAGGGTATGCCCCTCAGAATGTGTCGCAAGGAGGACAGCAGAGACCTCTAGCTCAAGGCACTGTGTATGCAATCACACAAGGTCAAGCAGAAGCTGCACCTAACGTGATAACAGGTATGGTTTCGCTCAACGACCAACCTGCTTATGCTTTGTTTGATCCGGGAGCAACTCACTCATTTATTGCTGAGCAGTATGTTAAGTTGATAGGAGTCAGTCCTATATTATTGGAGTCGGCAATGTGCATATCTACACCCTTGAAAGATAAAGTTATTACTGCTTTGGGTTGTTCGGGGTGCAAGTTAGTGATTGGTGAGCGAGAGGGGAAAATAGATCTTTTAGTCCTAGCCATGTATGACTTTGATTTAATAATTGGCATGGACTGGCTCACCAAACAAAGAGCTAAAATGGACTGTTATCGCAAAGCGATTCAGTTTGACACGATAGAGGGTGTGAGCTTTGAGTTTGTTGGGAATCGAGGAGGACCCACGATTTCCTTAATCTCGTCACCAGAGGCAACTCGTCTGTTAGACGAGGGTTGTCAAGGTTACCTAGCAACTGTCGTGGATACGACAGTTGAAGAGCTGAAAGTGGAAGACATTCCAGTAGTTCAAGAATTTCCAGATGTCTTTCCAAAGGAATTGCTAGGTCTACCGCCAGAAAGAGAGATTGAATTTGTGATTGAACTAGCACCGAGGATAGAGCCGATCTCAAAGGCACCGTATAGAATGGCATTGACAGAATTGAAAGAATTGAAAGTACAGATGCAGGAATTATTAGATAAAGGATTTATTCGTCCTAGCGCATCACCTTGGGGAGCGCCAGTTTTGTTTGTAAAGAAGAAAGATGGTTCATTGCGTTTATGCATCGATTATAGACAACTCAACCAAGTGACTATTAAGAATAAGTATCCACTCCCAAGGATTGATGATCTGTTCGATCAATTACAAGGAGCATCAATGTTCTCGAAGATTGATTTGAGGACGGGATATCATCAGCTGAGAATTAAAAAAGAGGATATTCCTAAGTCAGCATTTCGCACTCGGTATGGTCACTATGAGTTTACAGTGATGCCATTCGGGTTGACGAATGCTCCAGCTGCCTTCATGGATATGATGAACCGGATATTTAAGGAATATTTAGATCAATTTGTGATTGTGTTCATTGATGATATCTTGGTTTATTCGAGGAGTGATGAAGAGCATGAAAATCACCTGAGATTAGTACTCTAGACATTAAGGACGCATCAGTTGTATGCTAAGTTTAGCAAATGCGAGTTTTGGTTGACTCGTGTTGCGTTCTTAGGTCATGTGATTTCCGGAGAAGGAATCTCCGTCGACCCGAGCAAGATAGAAGCCGTGATCAAGTGGCCAAGACCGACAACAGTGATAGAGATCAAAAGTTTTCTGGGATTGGCAGGTTATTACAGACGGTTTGTAGAAGGTTTCTCAGCGTTAGCATCGCCTCTAACTAAGCTCACGAAGAAAGACGAGAAGTTTATATGGACAGACAAGTGCGAGCGTAGTTTTCAAGAGCTGAAGGAAAAGCTGACTACCGCACCTGTGCTGACAATTCCATCGGGTCCTGGAGGATTCGAAATCTATTGTGATGCATCATTTAGAGGGTTGGGTTGCGTGCTGATGCAACATGGTAGGGTTGTTGCGTACGCCTCTCGTCAATTGAGACCTCATGAATTGAACTATCCAACGCATGACTTAGAGCTCGCAGCCATTATATTTGCCTTGAAGATTTGGAGGCACTACTTGTGCGGGGAAAAGTTTCAGATCTTCACTTACCATCAGAGTCTCAAGTATTTATTCTCTCAGAAGGAGTTGAACATGAGACAGCGCCGATGGATGGAATTACTAAAAGACTACGACTGTGACATTCTGTATCACCCGGGAAAGGCGAACAAGGTCGCCGATGCATTGAGTCGAAAGTCTTCAGTGGCTCATATACTGATTAAGGAGTGGAACTTAATCAAGAGAGCTCGAGATTCGGTATTCAAATTTGAGGTAGGCCGCCTTTCAAGTTTTATGGCCACCCTCAGAATTGAACCGGATGTCCAGTCGAATTAAACAACTCCAACCGACAGACCCGGATGTGCAGAGAATTCTTCAGGAGGACGCAGAGAAAAGAAAGGCTGATTTTCAGATTGCTGATGACGGGACACTAAGATTCCAAGGACGATTGGTTGTACCTGATGATGTAGAGCTTAGAGAAGAAATCTTATCTGAAGCACATCGTAGCAGTTACAGCATTCATCCTGGAAGCACTAAGATGTATCAGAATCTGCGTCAACACTATTGGTGGTCAGGTATGAAGGCGGATATTGCCAAGCATGTGGCCAAGTGTTTGACATGTCAGCAAGTAAAAGCTGCAACATTGCAAGCCGGGAGGACTTCTGCAACCTCTCGCGATCCTAGAATGGAAATGGGAGCATATCACGATGGACTTCGTGACTGGACTACCAAGAAGTCAGAGAGGAAATGATTCGATTTGGGTGGTAGTCGATAGACTGACAAAGTCGGCTCACTTCATTGCAGTTCGAAAGGACCTCAGTTTAGATAGGCACGCAGACTTGTACGTACGTCAAGTGGTTCGAATGCATGGAGTGCCGGTTACGATAACATCTGATAGAGACCCGAGATTTACTGCTGCTTTTTGGAAGAGCTTGTAGAGTGCTCTTGGTACAAAGCTTCAGTACAGTACGGCATATCATCCTCAAACGGATGGCCAGTCTGAGAGGACAATTCAGACCCTCGAAGACATGCTAAGAGCTTGTGTAATAGACTTCAAAGGAAGTTGGGAAGATCAACTTCATCTAGTAGAATTTGCCTACAACAACAGTTATCAATAGAGTATTCAGATGGCCCCATTCGAAGCGTTGTATGGCAGAGCATGCAGAACACCAGTGTGTTGGGATGAAGTTGGGGAAAGAAAGATAACAAGTGCCCGAGTTGGTTCAACGGTAAGAGATGCCGTAGCAATGATCGAAACAAATTAAAGACAGCGTAGAGAAGCGGGCGAAAAGTTATGCGAGATAAGCGCCGGAGGTCTTTGGAATTCCAAGTTGGTGATCACGTTTTTAAAAGTGTCACCAATGAGGGAACTTCACGCTTTGGTAAGAAAGGCAAACTGAGTCCGAGATACGTAGGTCCGTTTGAGATTCTTGAAAGAATCGGGAATCTAGCGTATCGTCTTGCGTTGCCGCCAAGATTGGCGCAAGTGCATGATGTCTTTCACGTGTCAATGTTAAGGAAGTACGAGCCTGACCCAACCCACGTGCTCAATTTCGAGGAATTGGACGTGGATGACCGTGTGTCATACGTCGAAAGACCGGTTTAGATTGTCGATCGCAAAGAGCAAGTTCTGCGTACAAAGACTATTCCCTTAGTCAAAGTGGTCTGGCAACACCACGGTACAGAAGGAGCGACATGGGAGACTGAGGAGTCAATGAGAGAATTGTACCCCCACCTTTTTGATCAAGTCTTGTAAGGTTTAAATTTCGATGACGAAATTTTTATAAGAGGGGAAGAGTTGTGACATCCAGATTTTCAACCCTGTCTTCTATTGAATAAATCGGGCATTTCATTGACGCATCTATAGGGCTATTCTCAGAACTGATCATTCTTGAGATAATTAGACTATTTGGGAAAATTATTAAGAAATTTTAAAGCAATAAACTTAAGAACTCGATCAGGAATTGGCTTCTCGACCGTGTCTATCTTTAGAGGCCATTACGCACGCGATTAAAAATCGATTTGAAATCGAGATAGACTGGATCGATAGAGATATGTGACTAATCGTGGGTGACACCATTGAATTAGAAAATTCTCGTCGGCCAACACTAGGCGATTTTCTTATTGTTTTGGTACCCCGTGTCCGTAATTGAATCTCGAGATTTTCACGACAATCAAGAGTCGTCATTGAGTCGAGTGGGTTCATAGTGGCTCGAAGAAAATCGACCACGGGTCATTTGCCTTAAAAAGTTCTGAAAACTACCCGATAGTCTAGGTCACGCTAAAAACGCGCCGAATGAAAATTAACCGCCAATTCGAGTCCGATTTCAGAAATTGAAGTTTTGGCCATGTCACAATAAATTTTAGGAGCATCGACTCAGTCTCAGAAGATTTTTCGGAGATTCGGGAAATTTTACGGAAAACCGTTTCGGACGTCGCGGAAATTTGACGGAAGTTCAGATTGGCTAAATGAATGGGAAATTTGACTTTCAAGCTGAGCCGTTGTGTGTCGGGGATTTATAGAAAATCATTTGGGATTTTTCTACGTCGAAATTGGACTTCAATTTGGGAGTTTATTGGAGAAATTGAAGTTTAAATGGTAAAAATTCGTAACCCCCCTAAGTCTAGCAAGATTGGACCATTTGAAATGTCAGAAGAGTGTTGGGTGGCTCGTTGTGAGCCAAGTAAATTATACATGGCCTAGATTGATTTTGTGAAAGATATTTTGTGAAATATCAAGCCAAAAGGGCCCCCACCTATTCCTCATCCTCTCCATCTTGCTGCCGTGAACTACTCCTCTCTCCTTTTCATCCTTTTATTTGTTTCTTTCCATTCCCGCTGCTTGAAGACGAGAAACCAGCTCCACTTGTTGAGACAACTCCCAGAAGCTGCTCGTTTCTTCAGCTCCTCGCGCCACATCCATCTCCACGAAGCCACGGATGGCCGAATCGTCATGCCCATTGCTCGGTCAACAAAAAATTGGTTTGAAGAACACCGAGTGAAGCCATCAAAGATCCATCGAAGCTGACCCCGTGTCCCACCGAAGACGCACGCCTCCTGCTCCACGCCATTTGTCCATGCCTTGCGGATCTTCGGGCAACCAGCAAGCACCCAGCCATTTGGTTGACCACTCACGCCGACCGAAGACTCCACACCTCTGCCGTCCACGCGTCTGCTTCCGTTGCTCCATCTTCGGTTAGCGAAATTCCATCGGAGAAACCCCAGAATCCCACAGCAGTCTTCGAGATGTCCAGTAGTCCCGTCTTCAGCCCTTCATCACCGAGGCCCAAAAGCCGTGAAAGTCGTCACAAAGTGGACCCGTGAAGCTGCAGCCCATCTTCAGCTTTGCAAGTCCAATCTGAGGCTCAAGTGAATTTCGCAAGCCCAAAAGACAGCCCATCTTCAGTTTTATTTCAAAGTCCAGCAAGTTGCAAGCCCAAGTAAGTTCAGCTCAGTCCAAAGGAAGCCCAGTCCGGTGCAAGAACAAATCTCAGTTGGGCTGAGATTTGTTGGGCCAAGGTCAAGGCCCGGTCCAAGCTCGTGGGAGTCGTCGCGAGCCCGTTTTCGGCCGCCGTCGCGTCGCCGTCGCGGTGATTCGATCCCCGCTTTTTCCAAGTGAGTTTTACTCACTAATGCTTTATTAGTTTGCTAATTATGTCTTAGGGTTGGTTAGATTTAATTACATGCACTTAGGTGGTTAGATTAGGTTAGAACAATTAAATTAGTGACTTAAGGATGCATGTTAGGTGGTTAGACCTAGCTATTAGCAAGTAGAAATGTTTGATTATTTATTGAATGTATCTCGGGATTTTTCCTAATTGCTTTTGGGCTCCAATAAGGCAATATGGGCCTAAATTGGATTTTTAATGTTTATTTATTTATTTTCGAAATTAATTATTTAATTATTTATTTTCCGGAAATTCAACCGGGATGGCCGGTGACCGGAATTTCGTGCCGATTGTCGTGGTGCAGTCCGTTTATTTAATTGAGCTCTACGTTGTGTGGAATTGAATTTATTGTGGAATTTTAGGAATTGTCCTAAATTGTTTGTTATTGAATATTTGATTGGTAATGGCCAAGCATGGGTATATAGTGCCAGTACGTTGATGGGCTATATAGTAGGGAGAATGGTGAGACCAATCAGGTACGATATTATTGGACATACGTGGTTCGGTGATTGGAAGTATCACTGGCGAAAACGGCGCCTTAAAGAACGCACGTAAATGACTTATAGACAAACGTGGTTCGGTGATTATGGAAATATCACTGGTGAAAACGACGCCTTAAAGAACTCACGATGTTGTCTATAGCCGATGTCACCTTGGCGAAAACGACGCCTAGAAAGGACACGTGGTTCGGTGAT